>JAUTXW010001077.1:0-1200000 GCA_030620095.1 Kuschelorhynchus macadamiae
GTAAATTTTTAAAATTTTGTATCATTATCCAAATCGATCTATTTTTTGATACAAATTGGATAGAAAGGTTAGAGTTTAAAATAATCAGTTACAAATTTTAACCCCCAACTGTACCAATTATTATGACGGATTCAAAAATTATTACTTTTCCATCATTAGTGTTACATTAAACTTTGCATTATTTTTATACATTACCATTTTAATTATTTATCTTTATTATAAATTTCAAACTGGAAATCTATTTTTTCATTAATCCATTTTAAACGAAACTTTAAAGAAAGTGGGGATGAGAATATTTAAGTACAAGAATAACACAATATGTTTCAGTCTCGTTTAGTCATTATGAACAACGCCGTGGTTCATAAACCTTTGGAAACGCTTCTTAATTCAAAAATTTATTTTTTAAATAATTCTTTGTCAAAATTTGTTCTTGTTGGCATTAGTTTAAATGATTTTTCTCCAAAAATTGTAATTGGTGGAAAAACTGGATTTTCAATCGCACTAACCGAAGAAAATTGGAAAGACATTTGTGTTCATCAAGGAATTATTGTAAACAATTTCTACTTTCCTCAAGTTGATCAAACCAGTGTGAATATAAACAACATTCATCTGCAGGTTCAGAAAATAAATGATACCCCTGTTCTACAAATTACAAAAGGCCCACACTTCATATACTTAGGACAAGAGTCTTTGGACAATTTGTGGCGATTAAAGGAAATTATTGATTATAGATTATCTATACTTAAAAGGCAAGAATTCAATACATATTTCAAAATATTTCAAAATAATATTTCATCTGATTGTGGCGACTTGTGTACGCATGTTTATAATATAATAAGTCCAACAGAAAATCCTAACAGTGAAAATGTTTCAACTATGATGGAATTACTTGCTTTATATCCTGAACAAATGGAAAACAAATTGAAGCAAAATGGAACAAAACGAAAATATTACGAAGAAAACAATGAAAATGGATCAAAAAGAAAATATTACGAAGAAAACAATATCTTTTCTGGAAGAGAACAATAAGGTGCATGTGTTAGTGAAGTGGAGCTTTGCTTACAGACAAGCCCGTAGGAGTAACTTTCAGATGTGGTACTTAGATAGACTCCGTTTTGAAAAAAGAATAAATGATTGTAAACTTATTCTAGATTCGATATTATCTGAGGAACATAGAAATAAAATATATTTGACACGTTTTAATAAAAATTGTATTTGATGTTTTACTTAATAAAATTTTAGTTTAGTAAATGTGAATTTTATTTGAAATTAATTAGCACATTAAGACTTTGTAATTTGTATCAGCTAAAGCATAAAGTGAGGAACAGAAATAAAACAAATTTAACTAAAATTTAATTTCAATTTAATTAAACAATATTTTTTTTATCAATCCATGTATTATATTTTTTATCAAGTCCTAACCATTTCACATAAACTTTGTTTCCTTTCCTTCTCAAAATCTTCTCAATAAGATACACATCGGTATGCTTTACTTTTAGTAATTCTTGCTCATAAAAACCACCCAGAATGTCCTGATTATCTTCGTCTTGAATTAAATATGTCCAAGGGTTTGTCATCTTAACTTCTTTAATGTGGAATATCTCATTTGACCAATTTGGTGTGTAACCTTTTGAAAATGCCTCTCGATGCTTGCTTATTCGTACGTGATCACCCACTTTAAACTTTGGAGATTTTATATCTAACGTTTTAGCATGAGTAAATGCAGATTTCAAGATTCTATTTTCATTTGTTTTATTTACTTGTTTTGGCTTCATTCCTATTGAAGAATGTTTTGTATTGTTATAATCTTTTACAATATCCGCTAATATATTAAACCATTTGTAATTTCCTTGAATGCTAAATATTTTCCACATATTATTCTTTAAAGTCCTGTTCACTCTTTCTACTATACTCGCTTTCAAATTGGAAAACGTGCTATAATGGTTAATTCGAAATTGTTGCATCAAATTTTGAAAATTTACATTGAAAAACTCTCTTTCTCTATCCGTTTGCAAGTTTTTTGGTGGAGTTTTTGCACTGATTAATATTTTTTTCATTGCCGCTGTTACGTCTTTTCCAGATTTAGATTTTAACGGTTCGGCCCAAACATACTTAGAAAATACATTTATGGTAATCAAGATATATTTAAATCCCTTATTAAATTTGGCATAGGGTAACATTTCAACCAAATCAGCTTGAAAAAGATCATTTAACCCTTTCACTACCACCCTTCTGCGTTTGTAGTTTTTTCTAGCAGGTTTATGTAATTCATTAACGACTTGCTGTTTAATGGTTGTCATGACAACAAACTTGTTTATTCAATTTTAAGGAAGTTCACTTTCTATGTTTTGTAATAATTCGAAATATAACTTTTATATGTTTTTTCCCATTCATTCAATTTATCAATTTGTATTGTATAACTTTTTTCATTTAAAATTTTACTAATTTTAGTAATCTCCTTTTCTAACGCATTAAAGGATTTTTTTATCTCTCCAGTTAAGAAAGTAGTTGATCTACTATCACTATTTTTTAATTCCTCCTCTGTTTTATTTAATTCTTGTTCTAATTTCTTAATTACACTGGACATTATATTTTCCAAGGAAATATATTTTTGATTTTCTTCCAAAGTGAGTTGGTCAATTGTTCTACTGTTAAGAATGCTATTTTGATTTCTTTTTTTTTCATCATCTAACCTTTTTATAAAAGTTCTTAATTGTTTAATTTTTTCCTTGTGTTTTTCAATTATTACTTCTCTTATATTTGTTTCCATTATTTTATTAATTTTGTTGATATCATCACTTAATTTTTTGTCTTCCTTTTTAACATGTTCATTTAAAAATTGCAAATCTTTACTTATTTGATTTAGCGTTAGCAACTGTTTATTAACGTTTTCAATTGAGGTATAACATACTTTAATCTGGTTTTCATACTTTAAAAAATTTTCATCAAAAACCTTAAGCTTTTTAGCAAAGATTTCATTATTTGTTTCATTTTCACCTAATCTCCTTTTTAAATTATTAATGTCACTTATTCTCTCTTGATTTTGTTTTGAAATATGGCGTCCAAATTTATCAACTGTCATGTTGAGCTTTCATTAAACAATAAATATGATTATATTTGATAGCTGTTATTTATAGTATTACTTTATCTTCTCTTAATTCTTCAATAATAGAGATAATCTCGTTACTATGAGCATTATTTCCCGCATCACTTGATGAAATTAATAAACGTAGCCTATCAACAATTTCGTTTACATTATTCCAGTATACATAGTCTGTATTTGATCTGTTTGTTTTCAAAATTAATCCCTTTCCTGTAGATTTGGCTCTAGTTGTTCTAAACGGAGGTTGTGGTTTGTTAAATGCTGTAACTAATCTTGGCAAGGTTTTTGTCTTTGTAATCCCCTTTCTTTGTAAATATGGTCCTATTATTGTAACATATTTGTGTGATGTATTTCCTTGAACTTGTTCATTTGAATCAAAATTCCTACGATATACATTTGTTTTAGCTAGAATGTTCATGTAATTATCTAAATCTTCCTTCTTATAACCTATCGGTTCTTTTTTGAAAAGCAATTCGTATAAACCTGGCGTGCCTGTGTACGTTATTCCTCCCACTTTAATGTCCTTTCCAATAATTTCTACCGGTATCTGTGTTAAACCAAAAGAAAACTTATCCGTTTCGAGGTCATGAACTATTCCGTAATAATGGTCAAATTTATGTTGTGTATCTTTCACACCCTCATCAATATATGATCTGGGTAATTCATGAAAATCTGCTAAGTAATCTTTATATGATGGTGTACCAACATAGGTTTGAATTGTTTTTCTAGTTTGTTCCAATATGTCTGACAAGTTTAAATTTGTTGTTGTGTCACTAGAAGGATCTGAAGTTTCTGCTATAACAGTTGATGACAATGGTTGTACTACAGGAGAGGAAGAAGTGATACTACTGTCATTTAAAAATGTTGGTAGTTCTGTAGGGAGTAACGGAGTTTTTCCTGTTTTCTGAATATTTTTCGTCGGAGTTGATGTTTTATAAAGCTTTGTAGGTGTTTTGAATTCTTCATACTTTGAAACTCTTTCTTCTTTTAAATCGAATGGTTCGGATTTACCAATACTTGAAATTAGCTGTTTAAGTGGTTGTGTTATTGGTCTATAAGTTTGTTCTAATTCGGACTGAGCAGTAGAAGTAGCTAATTTCAAGCTTTGATATTTCTGCTTCACGGCTTGTCTCGATTTTATTAATTCTCGAGCTAAACGTTTATCCATGCTGTACAAGTTTTAAATGAAATAAAACTGCAAATTTTTTACTTTTATAAATATATAAAGGAATCGAATTTACTCCTATATCTGCCGTGATTTACTTCACAATCTTTGTCAATTACAAGAAAGCCATATGGATCCATCCAACAGTTAGCACAAATATTTTTAAACTGATCAAATGTCATATCCAATATACAGTGGTCATTATATATATGTTTTAAACTCAAACAGTCCTGTTTAAATAAAATTAATAAGTTTGCATTTTCTCGAATTAGACGTTTAAGGATTGAGGAATATCCTTGAAAAATAAAAAAACAATCGGTGTTTCTATGCCTTCCATGCGTGAAATAGTCCCTAATAATAGATTGATTATGACAAGGAATATCATCAAAAATGATAACGGAATTTGGCTTTATCTCATGAGGTGAAATAATGTTCTCATCGCTATCATATTCAAAGTATCCAATTTCTTTCATAGGCTTTAACAACTTCCTTAAATATTCATATTTTGGTTGATCTAATGACTTTGAATAAACATAGACATTTTCAAACCTAATTCCATTAGGATGCTCGAGCAGTGTAAGCATAACGTTGGTTTTACCGCTACCACTGCAACCAACTATAAGCCCTCTTTTTGAACCACCGCAAAATAAGTCACCATGTTTTCTCAACTGTTTACTTAAAATTTTTTCGTCATGATTATTTACTGGTAATGAGAATTTTTGTTTTTCAATCCTCATTCTTAATCACACTAGTAAATATTTTTAGCTGTAAAAGTATTTATACCAGAAAAATGTCAATGTGTTTTTAGTATAAAAAGAACTTCAATGACTGTGGGTCGTCATAAGTTGAAAAAAACTATTAAAAGACGTAATAGAAAAGGCTCTGGTTTAGTAAATAAATTAATTAGTAAATTACCTTTCGAAGTTCATATACCAGGATATAATTATTGTGGTCCCGGCACCAACTTGGAAAAAAGATTAACTAGAGGTGACGTTGGTGTAAATCCATTGGATTCCGCTTGCAAAGAACATGATATATCTTACTCTCAGACTGAAGATTTATCAAAAAGACACATATCTGACCAAATATTAGAAAAAAAAGCCTGGGATAGGGTAAAAGCTAAAGATTCTTCTATTGGTGAAAAAATTGCAGCTTTAAGTGTTGCAGGAATAATGAAGGGTAAAAGAAAGTTCGGTTTGGGATTAAAAAATACAAAAGGGGGTAAACTTAAATTGAGAAAAAAACGTATCATTCGAACACCCAAAAAAATTGGAGGATTTCTACCTCTTTTGTTTCCCATTCTTGGCGCCCTGGGTGCACTAGGTGGAGGCGCGGCAGGAATTGCTAAGGCAGTAAATGATGCTAAAGCAGCTAAACAGCAACTAGAAGAAATACATAGACATAATATTGCAATGGAAAATGCTTCTAAAGAAGGTAAAGGATTATATATTAGACCATATAAAGGAAAGGGACTATTTATTAGACCTTATAAAGGAGGATCCGTCAAAACGAAAGCAATCAGACAAAAAAAAAACTCAAAATAAGTTTTCCAAAAAGAGCACTTACGAACAATGATATTATTAAATATGTAAAGCTGTTAAAAATAACTGGCTTTAGAGGTGTTTTTATGCTCGATGAACTTCCAAAAAAAATTAATCTGAAAGAATGTGGTATTGTAAATTTGGATAAAAAACAAAATAAAGGATCTCATTGGACTGCTTATATTAAAAATAACAAAAATGTAATATATTTTGATAGTTATGGAAATTTAAAACCACCTTTAGAACTTCTCAAATATTTTAATTCGAATGGCAAAGTGGATGTATTTTATACTTATGAAAATAAACAAAAATTTAATTCATATAACTGTGGTCAACTATCCCTAAAATTTTTGCAAAAAAATATATAAACTCATTATTTATTGTAATATCTCATTCATAAATAAACTGCAATGTCTACCACAATTGCCATATCAGGAAACAGTTCTGTTTTGTCTGCTGATTTTAATCCGCCCATATATTTAGAGGATGAAAAACAATATTACTTGGGTTTAGCTGATTTTGAAACGTTTATGACTATCCCCAATATAAAAGAAGGATATAATAAATTTTATATAGATAATAAAGTAATTGTTATTCCCGACGGAACTTATGACATTACAGATATAGAAACATACATAAGAGAAAGTATAGAAGATTTATTTCCGAATGAAAAAATTTTTTTTCTTTTAAAAGCAAATGTTAATACTCTAAAAACTTTTTTAATGTGTAGTAGAATAATTGATTTTACCAAGGAAGATTCGATAGGAAAAATGTTGGGTTTTAATAGCAGGATACTAGAAGCTATGAAAGAGGAAGAATCAGATAATGTTGCAAAAATAACTAAGGTGAATGCTATTTGTATTGACTGTAATATTTGTGTCGGTTCTTACAATAATGGTAAACCTGTTCATATTATTCACCAGTTTTATCCAACTGTAGCTCCAGGGTATAAAATAGTTGAATCTCCTTTGCCCATTTTGTATTTTCCAGTTAGCGTCAAAGCAATTAACAATATAACAGTTAAAATAGTTGATCAAGACGGAGAACTTATCAGTTTTAGAGGAGAAACTATAACAGTAAGGTTGCATTTACAAACAAGTGAAATATAAAATGGTTGTTAGATATAATAGAGCCCTTGGGATGAGACTTGCCCCTACCACTATCAACAAAGTAAAAACTTATAAAAAGAAAAAGCCTAAACAACAGTTCAGTATCAAATCCAACACCAACAAGTTAAGACGAGATAATCGTAAATTTCTCACATCCTTGGGTTTCACTGTTTTAAAATAATGAACATATTAAACGTAAACGAAAAGCTTTATGTAGACAATTCCATCGTCAGTTCTGAGCTTCACACATATCAACCATATATTTCTTCAAAATTCGATTACAATGATGAAATAAGGATCCCAATTCAAGAACTCGATGCTTACACTCTACCATCAGATAGTTTACTTTATATCGAAGGAAAATTAACTAATACAGAAGGTAAATATAAGAAAGAATTGCTATTTATTAACAATGGTATAGCCTTTTTGTTCAGAGAAATCCGCTATGAACTAAACGGAATTACTATAGATTCAATAAGAAATGTTGGATTAGCATCAACCTTAAAAAGCTACCTTTCTCACAATACCAACGAAAGTTTAAAACTGGAAAATGCAGGTTGGTTTCCACATCGGAAAGAAGGTGATACAATTTTAGTTGATAATGATGGAAAATTCTCCGTATCCATACCACTAAAAATGCTTTTAGGATTTTTTGAAGATTACAGAAAAATTATTATGAATATGAAACAGGAATTGGTTCTTATTAGATCAACTGATGATTTAGATGGTGTTATTTTCAAAGAAGATCCGGCACACCTTGTTACTGCTCCTGACACTCCATTGGTTACTTTCGATAAAATTTATTGGAAAGTTCCTCACATTTTAGTTGATATGCCACAACAACTTGCTCTATCAAAAATATTAGAATCAAATAAAGATATATTGATAGGATTCAGGAGTTGGGAACTTGTTGAATATTCTTCTCTAACCGAAACAACCCGTCACACATGGCCGGTAAAAACAACTAGTAAACTAGAAGCTCCTCGTCATGTTGTGATTGGCTTTCAAGAAAACAGAAAAGGGAAAATTGTTAAAGATATGAGTAAATTTGACAATATTACCTTGTCAAATATTAGAGTATATTTAAATTCTGAAAGATATCCTTATCACGATTTGTACTTAAATTTCGAAGAAAACAAATTTTCTGCTTTATACGAAATGTTTGCCAACTTTAGACAGTCTTACTATGGTGTTCCAAATGAACCCATTTTTAATCCTGAACAATTCAAAAACATTAGTCCTATTACACATATTGATTGCTCCCATCAAAAAGAAACAATTCAAACGGGATCCGTAGTAATGAGAATTGAATTTGAGACACACAATGCAATTAAAAAAGATACTTCTGCTTATTGTCTTATTTTACATGACAAATTATTTAGCTACAACCCTCTTACTAAAATTGTGAAACAATTATAAACTTTATCCCCACTATTTTCATATTTCGATTTAATTTAAAGAAATTTTCAAAAGCTTTTAGTTTTAGTCATGACATCAAAACTACAACTACAAATTGAAAAATTTATTTTTAAAATTAATCAACTGAAAGAAGAAATTGCAAATTATTCAAGTAAAAAAAGTCTCATTAAAAAATTTGCTGCTTTGAAAATATGAGATTGGTTATAGATATTCAAGGATTCAAGGATGAAAAAAATAAATTTATACCGAAAGAGCTTGCAGCTTTTGATGGTTATGAAATGACTCATTACATTTTTAAAAGGCCTTTTCCAATGGAGTTTCTTTCACCTGATTGTCACAAGCAGGCGGTATGGTTAACGAAAAATTATCATTGTATACATTGGAATAATGGATTTACTCCATTACATCATTTCCCAAAAATAATTGAAACACTTACGAAGAAAGCAGATTTTGTTTTTGTAAAAGGAAGCGAAAAAAAGGATTTTATACAGAAATATTCTAAAAAGCCTGTGATTGAAATAGATGAACAACCAGCGCTAAAGCTAATGGAACCAAAATGCTTCTATCATTCAAAATCACCTTGTATGTGTGCTTTGACAAATGTGTTATTTTTATATGACAATTGTTTTATGAATGAATAAAAATATAAAAAACTTAATTACCTTTTTATTTTGCATTAACCAACCATGATTGAATACAATTAATATGATACCTTAAATCTAATTTTCTAAATTCATTTAAAAGTTCATACTCATTTTTATATTTTAAATAATCATTACAAAATTTAGCGGCTAATTTACATTGTTCCATTCGATCTATATTATTAACATATGCTGACAAATCTTGTGCTTCTGCGTCTTCTTCGCCTACAATTGATAAATATTGGAAGTATGCAGCAGATATAATAAACTCTTCATACATTTCAGTAACCATTTGCTCCATTGTAAATATTATTAAATTTATTCTTCCTTTTCAATTTCTTGAAGAATAGTATCCTCGTCAATAAATTGCTTCAAGTCTTTTAAATAGTAACCAAAGCCAATATCTTTTAGATCTTGAATAAGTTGAAAAAAATTTAATGTTTCAATGTATTTGTTGCAACAGAGGGCAGCCTTTACGAATTCCTCAGATTGATTACAATAAAAGTCTATCCACTCCGGACCACTTGCCATACAATATGAGAAATAGGTTTTTGAAAGATTACTAAATTTCTCCTCTAATAATTTAACTGCAATCAGCAACTCAGCCATTTCATTTATTTAACATAATATTTTAAATATGTAGGGGGACGTCTCTTGCGAATAGGATTAACTTTCTTTGATAATACCTGTTTTTTATCTTCGTATAATTGAAACCTCTTTTGGGTTGCAATAATAGCAGGTATAAATTGGCAATCTTCTCCTATAAATTCTATTAGGTGGCTTAATTCTCCTACAAAGTATGATTTCCCAAATGTATTGAAAAACGTAGTAAGGCTTATAATTCCTTCTAAATAATCATCACAACAGTCAATTGCTTCCAAATAATCTCGTTTCAGTGGATAAAACAGCTTGGTGTATTCATCTTTCGAAATCACTTCAAAGAAATTGAGATATTTAACTTTTAACTGTCTGATAGTTGTAGTTAATTTTTCGCGATTACACATAATTCACTTATTACTTGACACATTTTTTCTTTTTGTTTTATACAAAATTGGTGGAAAAATTCAAAAATAACTTTTTACGCAACTCGAGCACAGCTTAGTAAATGTGCCTCGGCATACTAAAATGATCATGATGCACCTATTTATAAGACTTAAGAATGCAAAATCAAATGTGGGAGAACAAAGAGAAAAAATTAAAAATATGATGCGAATGAGAATAAAAGGGGAGGAAGTTAAGAATGAGGGACATGAGAGAGAGGAAGAGGAGGAGGAGGAGGCGCTCCCATATTATAACTACTTAAGGTAAGTGGTCGCAATTTGCCAGAACTTAGTATATGACAAACTAGTAAAGACAAAAATAAAGAGGTCCATCAAAACTTTCGCAAAAGTATGTACGATTTAGCTAACTGGATATACGGTTGTGAAGTCTCTAACTCATTTTACTGTTATGTTTGTTTGTAGTTTTCTAAGAACTCGTCGGACTCATTATAATACAAAACCAGTGTTAAATACTTAAAACACTTAAAAGAAAAATTAAAAAAACATGCGTTTTCTGCAGTTTTTTTATTTTTTGTTGTTGATATTCGCACTCAGCTAGACACAGCTTATAGAAAATCCCTTAGAGATTTTAATGAAAATGTATCCAAAAATTGTTATATTTTAAACAAAATTATAGATTGTGTAAAATTTTGTGGGGCATTCGAGCCGGCACTACGTGGCCATGATGAAACGGCTTTGTCTGAAAATCCAGGGGTTTTTCGAGGGCTTATAAATTTTGTTGAGTAGTTGGGCCAAGATAGACTATCCGCTCTAGCAATGTTAACAATCGAGAAATCGTTTATAAAAGGAATGGGCGTGCAATTTTAACGAACGTGTCATTCAGCATTTTTAAAATGCAAAAGAACGAAGAGTAGACCTGAACTTCAAGAGAATTTAAAGCTCAATTTAAAGATAAGATATTTATTTTTATTTTAAGTATGCCTATTTTTAAATTTGTTATTGACCTCCCAATATAATTCACCACGAGCCGCCACTGTTTACTTCCCTCGTAAAAGGGAAGTATTATAATCGTGAAAAAATCACCCTCCGAGATTTTTTCAGATCTTTACGTTTCAGGGTCCCTAGATACCAAAAAATATGTTTTCTCAATTCCATCGGTTTGTCTGTCTGTCTGTTCGCGGCATAGCTAAAAAACTGCTTACCCGATTAACTTTAAATTATGGTCAAAAATTGAGGGTCATATGGGGATGACCTGTTAACATTTTGGTAAAAATCCAATATGGCAAAACAAAATGGCGGCCGACTGAAATTGTAAAAATTATTATTAAAAAATTGCTTATCCAATTTATCCGGAATTTTGCACAAAAATGAACTACTATGCACGAATCAACTGGTAAAATTTTGGTACAAATCCAAGATGATGGCGACTTAATAAAATATTTAAAAATTCAGCCTGAAAAATCTACTTAATGGATTGATTTTAAATTGTATACTATAGATAACTGTGTCCTAACACTGGAAGATAGATCAAAATACAAGAGTTGCAACCACACTACACCACAACTTGTTACGTTCTGGACGCGCATTTCGTTAACCAGGTTAGCATCATCGGCAGATGATATAAACTGTTTATATCATCTGCAGATGATGCTAACTTGGTTAGCGAAACGCGCGTCCAGAACGTAACAAGTTGTGGTGTAGTGTGGTTGCAACTCTTGTATTTTGATAGATAACTGTGGTATAGACATGAACTAGTAACATTGTGGTACTAGCTCAAGATGGTGAAACAAAATGGCGGCCAAATAGAGCGTTTGTAATCGTGAAAAAATCACCCTTTCAGTTTTTTGTTTCTTCACGTTTTAGCGTTTTTAGGTGCCAAAAATAAGATTTATCAATCCCGTCGTCATTTTGTCTGTCTGTCTGTCTGTCAGTTCACGGACTCATCAGATTGATTTTAAATTCTACAGTGCTGGACAAATGAAACGGGACAAATCATATTTTTCGTAAAATTCAAAGACAAATATTTTCGAAGCAAAAAACGACTTTGATCTTATTTTTTCTGCATGTGATTGCAGCAATCCCCTTACTTTTTTACCTCTAAGCCAGGGGTGCTCAAACTTGAACTGCTGGCGATCTACCTCAATATTTTTAGACTACTTACGATCGACTCTGAGAGGCTGCAAGTCTGTGTGATGCAGGGTTGTCGTACATACATGATACATACACCCTACCTACCTAGGTAGGGTGTACCTAGCATATATAGATATTAGCTTTCAGCAGAATATACACTATTTTAGTCAAGGTTTGGGTTAGGTTTAGTTAGGTTCTTCTCTACAATATCAATGAAAAAACTCATAGTTTAACTAACTTAAACTTAACTAAGGAGTGACTCAGCATACTTTTCATAAAATGGTACGTAAACACTGAGTGCTAATCGCAAGCATGATGACATATGATTGTCAGTTAGTCGATTGCAATATTTTGACTTAATTATCTTCATTTCAGAAAAAGCAGACTCGCACAAGTAAGTTGACCCAAACATTGCTGTCAGTTGAAGGGCGATTTGCCTTACATTCGGATATTTATCTTCAGATATAAAACACCAGAAATTTGTATCAGATGCTGTAGCTTTGAGATGTATATCTGATATAATCTGTACCAACTCATTTTCAACAGAACATGAGTTCATATTAAACTGACTTGCTATTCCAGTAGCTAATTCCGCAATGTTTTTACATGAAAAAGGATAACTCATAAATGATGCTACATTTGCCAATTTACTACAATCATAAAAACGCATTTTCGAATTGTCCCAAAATATTTGATAATTCAGCCTCATACGTATCATAATTCAACTGACGAATCCTTGCTTTCAAAGACGGAAAATGTTTCAGATCCTTTCTTTTCAGTTGATCTATCATAAGTTGCAATTTATGATTGAATGCGTTTACTGCGCTAATCATCTCAATAACAGTTTTTCTTTTACCTTGAAGCTCCAAGTTAATGGTGTTTAAGTGCATTGTGATGTCAGTCAAAAATGCCAAATCAGTCAGCCATTTTTCGTTTTTCAACATCTGAGTGCCATCACCTCTTTCGTCTAGAAAAGCTGTTATTTCGGGCAATAATTCTTGAAACCTAGGAATTTTCCGCGACTCAACCACCTGACGTCCGTGTGAAGAACTAAATCAGTGTGTTCAGTTGACTCCCTATCTTCCAACTGCAACTTAAAGAGCCGCCGTTGCAAGCTACGTGCACGGATGGAATTCACAATTTTTGTTGCAATGCCCATAATTTCCTCCGTGTTTAAAACTTTTGAACACAAAACTCGTTGATGCATAATACAATGGATTAAAAAATTGAAGGGAAATCTTCATTAGCTCGACACAATGCCACAAAACCGTTTTTGTTTCCAGTCATTGCTGGTGCTCCATCGGTTGTAATGCACACTAATTTATATATTGGTATCTTGTAGTTTTTTACAAAATTGAAGAAAACGTCATATATATCTTCGCCACGGGTCTTCCCCTTCAGAGGAATGATTGTAAAAATTCTTCCTTAGCCAACATGACATTAAATACCATTCGAATAAAAATACACAGCTGGGCAGTGTCTGTCATATCGGTGGATTCGTCGAACTGTAAAGAAAAGTATGTACATTCCATGATATCATTTTTTAGTTTATATGCCATGTCCTGACTCATGACTTCAATACGCCTTGTGACAGTCGGCGAGATAACTGAAGTTCTCTAATAGCAGACATGATTTCTGTTTTATTTTTAAAATCTCCAAATAAAGTCTCAGTCGCTTCAATAAATGCTTCCTTCACAACCGATCCATCTTCGAATGGTTTCTTGTGTTTCGCCAATATATGAGATATTTTAAATGATGCGATCACGTACTTTTCGTTTTCCTAATTCACTCTGTGGCGGAAAATTCTTTTCATAGTTTTTATGAACCGTTTTATGATGCCTCTCTAAGTTACCACGCTTAGGTATTGCAACCGACGGACGACAAATAAGACAAATGCACTTATCCTTCACCATATAAAACAAAAATTCTTCCTCCCAATCGTTATTAAAATGATACGTTTTAGATTTCTTCGCTGCACTCATTTTGTACTATTTAATAATAAACTTTGTATCGACGTAGTATTGCCTTCAAGTTGCAATTCATAATGACTCCAATTCCTGCAGGCGCAACATTTATATCGGCGTGAACGAAAGTCTCGAATGTTCCCGTCAAACGCGCCGCCCGAAATTTCTAGAAAAGCGGCAAGAATAAAAAACGCGGCATTTCTTTGTCAAATACCGCGCGTTCCTTTGATAAAGCCGCCTTTTGCCGCTAGCAGAGTGTTATTTTATTACGTAATAAATTTTTGTAGTTTAGTTAAGTACCTACTTATTAAAAAAAAATTCTTCTCGAAATCTACTCAAAAAGCACTCGCGATCGACCGTTTGGGCAACCCTGCTCTAGGCCATAATCGCTAGTTTTAATGACAACTGCACTATACAGGGTGTTATATGAAACCCTTTCATTTTTTTGCAAATTTTATTAGTACTGTAATTTTATTTATTAGAATTTTTTGTTCACGGCAATCTATGGACGAACACCAAAAAACAATTTCTACCGATTTAGCCTAAGTTCGTATTTTTTTCAAAAATTAATCAATAATTCAGGTTGTTTTTACAAAGTAGGCATGTGATAAGCGAATTTGGAGTCGTAAGTTATGTCGCTAATACAACTAACACAATGATATTATACAGGATGTGATAGAGACAAATGATCGGCGACTCAATTTTTTTTGCTTAATTTATTTTTAGAAATGTCAGTCTTAACACGTTCGCTGCCGCCAGGGAGTTCAAAATCATCTCTGAAAACCGTTGACATATTTTTATTTTATATGACAACATAAGTGTTATTTACTAATATATTGTTGTTTTTTTAGCCAAATTTGCTAAAATAACTGTTATTTTATCATGACGCATAATTGCGTCACCTGAGGTGCTATTCTATCCTCCAAAGCCGAGTGACGCACATGTGCGTTGGGGCAGGATATTTTCTATTTAGTATTAAAAGAGTCAATTTTTAAAAATTATAAAATTTTATTTCTTTCAATGATTGTCAGTAAGTTTACAAAGGTAAGAAATAAAAAAAATACAAAAAAAACAAATGGTGAACAAATCGTTTTTTCAAAATCGTTTGTTATAAAAAAACGTAAACTAGTAAAATAGTCACATATAATAAGAAATACATGAATAAAACTACTAAATAAGTCATACATAATAATTTTGGAAGCTAACAACAAAGAATAAAATACAAAAAAAAAGGTAAGCAAAAAGTTTCTTTTTTTTAATTATAATGAAAACAGAAAGAAAGTCATATGCTTATTTTTTCTTATGATATGCTTTGAAACAACTATCAAGGCACAGTGCTGGTTGATCTGGACAAGCGGAACAAAAATATGATGAATCCTTGCGAATTGTTGTAGAATAACAATGCTTGCATCTTGTTCTCAAGCGGCGATTTTTAGCATTGAGAGGAAACAGTTTTGGCACATGTTCTTTATCTGAAGCAGCAGCTTTGGTTATTACTTCAGGTTTATCATTCACCAATAGAAGATTTTTTATTATATTATGGCAAAAATCGTAGTAACTTAGCTTTAGTTTGGACGAAAATCTATTGTATAAATTATAACTATTGAGAAGCATCATTGAGATTATGTGTATTCCAATCTTTTTGTACCACCTTAGAGTTTTTCTTTCGCACGTATAATAGGCTAGCATTTGATCTTGGCGGTCAACTCCGGACATATTTTTATTGTAATTTGTTATAATGTTGGGTTTTTGTTTTTCCTCTCCTGTCTTGCTTCGTATAGTTTCCATTTCACCGTCAAATTCCGTTGATAAAAACAAAACTTCCCTCTTATCCCGCCACTTTCCATCTGCGATGTCTGAACTATATTTTATAGACGTCACTTCCTTAGGATTTCCTTTTCTGTTTTGGCGTAATGTTCCGGTTACATACGTATTTCTCAGTAGCAGTTCTTTGCAGAGAGAAATGCTATTGTAATAATTATCCATGTAAATAGCATGTCCTTTATCAAGATAATTTTTTACCAAACTGTTCACAACACTCGCAGCATGACCCATTTCTCCTTTCATATCTCTCTCTTCTCCTGTGTATATTCTTAGTCGTAGTATAAAACTATTAGGCTCTGTCAGAACATAAAGTTTTATTCCAAACTTATGTTTTTTGTTTTTATGTATTGTCTAAATATCAACCTCCCTCTCCACAGTACCATGGACTCATAAATTGTAAGCTCTTTGTTTGGATTATATATTTCTTCAATTTTGTTGTTGAAATAGTCTTGCAGCCACCTTATTCTACATAATCGGTCGTTAAATGCGTCATCACCCATTTTAGGGTTTTTTGCAAAGTGAAAGCATCTTAGAATTGAAAGAAAACGATTTCTGCCCATGTGTTTTCTAAAGCACTCTAAGTTATACAATTCGTCAGTTTTCCAATAGTCCAATAGCTGTATGCGTTTCATTTCTATGTTTCCCATATGAAGCCATAACCCTAGAAAAACCTTTATTGTTTGGATATCAACCGGTTTCCACTCAGTAATTCTTGATGTAACTTTTGCTCAAGAATAGTTCTTCGGCATACTCGTTGGTTGCAGAAATTATGTTTTCATAGAAATCGTCCGTAAGAAATAAGTTGAAAAAGTCCATGGGCTCATCTGAATTCAACACTACTTTAAGTCCAGGGTTTCCCGTAAAATCAAAATTTTTGAGATTAGGGTCATCAGTCCAAACATCAGCAGGTAACACGTTATTTTCTGGTATATCCGCAGATAAATCGTCATCAATTTGGTTAAATTCGTCTGGCACATTCACACTGTCCAAAAAAAAGTCACTGACACTACTTGAACTCGATGAACGTTCGTACTCGCTCTCCGACTCTTGGTACGGTTCACTATCAGTTTCTGAACAATTTGCTAGGAATTCTAATTCCTTTTCGGTTAAAAACCTTTGTTTGTACTGTTTTTTAGGCCTAGATGGCCCTGGAATTTCACCATCCATATTTTACTTTTTCAAAATCCGTTTGCGCTGAAACACGTGACAGTATATTCAGAATAAGCCGACGCAAAACGATGCGACCTCACTGAAAGCCGAGAGAGAACTGAACGATACAAACAGTGCTGCCAACCTCAAATTTCGGATTGTACGCGGTGTGTTTGTAAATTACCCACTTTTACCCGCAGCCTAATATCTAATTACTCGCAATTTTACCCACATGAATGAAATTTGAATTTTAAGTATGAAATTGATGAAATTATAAAATTTTAATAATTCATTGATAATAATAAAAATGTAAACACCAATTTCGAACGGACTTATGGTCCATGTCGTTTCGAATTCCCAGAGGACGTACGAAAAGCTAATTTGTACGGACCACACCAACGTTGCCAAATTACGGATATGTAAAATTTTTATTGGGGTACCATACCATAAAGCACATGTACAGGGTGTCCGGATTTGGTTGCAAAAGCAGGGACTCGCTTATTTTTAAAATTTTGCATTTTGGGACCCCCCTCGTATCTCGGTTATCCTTTAACTTAACGCAAAGGAAAAAATTGCTGCTTATGCAGTTTTTTACGCTGGATCCAGTGGCGTAGTCATATTTTGCATTTGAGTTGCTATTTTTTAGATATGACCCAAGGTTGTGTTTTTTTTAATGGGACACCCTGTATATTTGTCCAGTAATTGATTTGTCCTTTTAAAAGCTCCTTTAAAATATATAATAGTATGGGTCTATTTTAATAAACAACAACAAAAATCCTAATTTTTATAATTATCATCCCAAATTTTGCTGTAGGCCATGCAAAACGATGCCGTTTTCTTTTGTTTTCTTGAAAGCAAATGACATTTCCCAATTTTGTACGCCTATATAAAATATAGCGCTAGTTTTTTGTATTTATTTATTGTTTAAAAATATATTTGTATTATTATGGAAGAAAACCAAACTTTCGAACATTATGAAAAGTATGATATGTTAGCTTGTTTTATATTAAGTAATGAAAATGTTGAAGCGGCTTCTGAGACGTATTTTAACAGGTAAATAGTTAATTTTTAGGTATGTTGAAATACTATTGCTTAATTTTTATTTAGATATCCAGAAAGGAGGCAACCTAATATATCCACTTTTTATAGGATAAAAAAGAATTTACTACTTAATCATGGATCATTTATCAAACCTCGTACGAAAATACATAATAAAGAAAATCGGGAGGCTGAGGAAATTACGGTTTTGGCTAATGCAAAAGCTTACCCTACAAACTCTTGTAGGGCCAGTGAAAAGAGCATAGGGATTCCAAAAACTAGAGTTCAAGAAATTCTAAAAAAGCACAAATACCACCCATACAAATTTAGGCTCGTGCAGCACTAACAGCCAGGGGATGCAGAGCGTCGGGTAGTCTTCTGCAATTGGTTTCGAGAAAGATGCGATATGGTTAGAGATTTTGAAAGGAAGGTTATATGGTCAGACGAAGCACATTTCAGTAATTCTGGTATACTCAATAGGCACAATAGTAGATTCTGCTCCCAGGAAAATCAACACCAAATATTTCCCAAAAGACAGCAGGGCAGGTTTGGTCTAAACGTGTCCTGCTTCATATTAGGAACACATATAAAATTTTATATATTTGAGGGAAATCTAACAGCCAATCGCTATATAGAAATTTTAGAGGCAGATATACCTGAATTACTTGACGATGTTCCTCTAGCGCAAATTAACGAAATTTATTTTCAACAGGACGGTGCTCCTGCACACAATTCTGGAATGACGAGATTATTTCTGGACAATAATTTTACCAATCAATGGACCGGAACAAATGCACCTATAAGATGGCCCCCTAGGTCCCCAGATTTGTCGATTTTAGATTTCTTTCTATGGGGATATCTGGAAAATAGAATTTACAAAGACCACTATGATAATGTCCAAGATTTAGGAAATGCAATAAGAGAAAATTTTCGCTATTTACAAAATCATCCCGTTATTTTGCTTAATTCCCTAAAACGAATACGAAAATTGTGCGAAGCATACATAGAACAAAATGGAAATCAGTTTGAACAGTTCTTTTGATTTCCTTGGTTACTGTAGTTCTTATACGACAGTTGATTTTTGCTGAAAGGCTTGTTACAAAATAATTTATTACTGTTTTGTTCTTGTGTTACATAAATCTAGGTAGGTGGTACTTTTTTGGTGCGAAATTATCAATACATATTTTGATAAATAGATTTAATTACATATTTATTTTGATTTATTGTTAGGATGTAGATATTGTTAACGACTTTAAATAAAAGGCAGCATTGTTTTGCATGGCCTACTGCAAAATTTGGGATGATAATTATAAAAATTAGGATTTTTGTTGTTGTTCATTAAAATAGACCCATACTATTATATATTTTTGAGAAGCTTTTAAAAGGACAGATCAATTTCTGGACAAATATACAGGGTGTCCCATTTAAAAAAACACAACTTTGGGTCATATCTAAAAAATAACAACTCAAATGAAAAATATGACTACGCCACTGGATCCAGCGTAAAAAACTGCATAAGCAGCAATTTTTCCCTTTGCGTTAAGTTAAAGGATACCCGAGATACGAGGGGGGTCCCAAAATGCAAAATTTTCTATTTCGCCCTGTATCTCATAAACTAAGAAGGCTATGAAAATTTCGTTTACGGCTTCACGAGTTTCACAAAAATTAGCTTAGGTTCGTGAAAACCGCAAGTTTCTATCTTTAAAAATAAGCGAGATACCCTGCTTTTGCAACCAAATCCGGACACCCTGTACATGACAGTATAAACCTATTTTGTGCATCTCAAAAATAGTTCTACAAATAAACGAAACTTTTATTTTAATAAAAAAAAATATATTTTGTTTACATAGCTAAAGTAGGTACATATTGCAAATAAAGAAGCTTATGAAAAATTGAAATAAATCATATAAGTACCTAAATACCTAAGTATTTTTTTAGCCATTTATCCATGATTACTAACACTACCACAAATTACAATATAAACAACGTAATGAATACATTATATAAAATTAATCAAATATAAATAGGACTTATTAACACGATATCACGAAACATTAGTAGGTATTAATAAAGAAAAGAAACCATCAGCCTTCAAATCAAATTAATATTTTTAACTTAATTTAATAAAATTCGCGGGAATGAACTAGAACGGCAAATAACGACATAGAAGTAGAAGACTGATGGATGGAAATGGAAGAGGCATTAGACACTAACGCACGCAACTGAGGCAAAGAGTGGCCTCTTCTAGCAGTCTAGAGGTTTACGTCAATAAATACAACCGTACGACAACAGTGCATTCCGACGTTGCCATGGGTATCTGAGAAGAATATCTGGCTCCACAAAATTAAACCTGGAATTTTTGCTTTTGGTTTGGATTCTTTAATTACCCGCTTTTACTCGCACGGAAATTCTTACCCGCAAAGGAGACCTAATTGCCCGCAAAACGGGTAATTACCCGCACATTGGCAGCACTGGATACAAATCAAACGCGAGCTCGACGCACATTCGCGTCATCGGCCGGTGGGTATAAGCCAACATAACGCATAAGTGCGTCATCGGCAGCCAACGTGTTAAGCTGCACGTCTGTTACATTAACGGTTAAGATTTGTTGATTCTCATGCAAATATTAGGTAGAATAGACCTTTTTGCCCAAACGGTTTTTTTATTTTTAAGGCTACCTTCGTTTGTCACGAAATAAACAGGAAACATTTTGAACTTGTTTTCTTTTCGATTTTTTTTGTGTCAAAATGATACCAGGACAAAGATACAAACAAAAAAAACATTTTTGTCCAGTTAACTTATTTTAATGGTTTTTTTTGTGTATGAGGGTTAAGCAAACTACGTTTGCTTACAAATTAATTTATTTCTCTTTTTTGCAGAAGAAACATGGGATAAATTAATTTTATGGTGTAGAGTGTGATACTGGTAACATAATAAATATAAAATGGCAAGTTCAAATATGTACGCACACTGCTTACCTTTTTTAAACTTTTGCAACGGGGTACGAAATAAGACGCCATATCTCCTTATCTCGGAAAATGTAGGAGCTAGAGGAGATTATAAAAAAGAAAAGTTTCGTGGCTTGGCCTGTAACCCTAATTTAATTACTTTTTATTTACACAGGGTACTCAGTTTTTTTTTTGGACAGGTTTGAACTTTCTTATTTCATCTACAGACAGAGAAAACCTGTTTTTCGGCGTCTAGGGATCTTGAAACGTAAACATCTCGGAGGGTGATTTTTTCACGATTATAATACTTCCCTCTTATGAGGGAAGTAAAAATCCAATTGAATGCTAGCCAAACTTAAAAAATGTCTTAATACTGTATTTGTTTTTAAATGTGCTCAGATTATTTGTTGCGTTTAGACTGACAAACAAAAATCTTTTTTTGGCTTTTTTTAAATTTTTTTATTAAACATATGCTTCAATCAATTTAAAGTTAGATATTTTTATTCAGTTGCGATAGAGCCAAAAAAGATTTTTGACTATTCTTGTTAATAAAATATATGGTTAAATATCGGAAACGGCCACTAAAATAATTCTAAATTCCTTTGTCAATAACTATAAGCGAATAGAGCAGACCCCAAGTGAGGGAAAATAATGAATATCGGTATTGCGGATATCTCCGGATGTCCCGGAAGTTGAACGCCAAAGCCACTTCGGAGCAGGAACAACTCCCTTCCGTGTCTTTATTCTCGAAGGATAGAGTATACAGTTAATTCGGAATTGAACTGTAAGTCCTTTACTTTGCTGAAAAACCGGGGGAATGAAGAGTGTTTTCAATTAGTACGTTTTTAGCAGTTGGGATTTTTACAGAAGAGAGTGACGGATTTTGCAAAATGAATGATAGCATGGATAAAATATGAGCTGGAAAAACTAGCTTTTAACCGATTTGTTTAACATTTTTTTCGAGTAATAAATTTAATGAGCAAATGTTTTTAAATAATAAATTGCCTAAGCAAAAAGCATCACATTTGTTATTTTCTGTCTTAAAAACATTCTCCCCCGTATTGACTAAAAAGGTTTAAGAGTAAAACCAGATCTAGTTGTCATGGTACTTAAAACTCCTAGTACCCCAGTTATGTTTCGCTTTTGTCACTGTCATTTTGTAATAGTGACATTTAGAAAAAATATTTGTCCAGTTGTTAAAAATGTCATCTGAAACCTATAACAGTCAAGTTAGACCTGGTTTGAATTTAAACTTCTTTAGTAAATACGGGTGTCAATGTTTATCTAACAAGAGACTCCCACTTATTGCAAGCATACAGAATGCGAATTTTGACTTTCCGTTGCTCACTGAGCAATGGCACAGTTAGGGGTTCGCGAGACCGAGACCGAGACCGAGACTGTCTCGGTATCGGAAAATATTATCTGTCTCGATGCTTCGAGACCGAGACCTACTTAGTCTCGGTATCGGTCTCGAAAGTCTCGGTGGTCTCGAAGATAAAATTTTAAAAATAATAATTGTTCCCTGAGATGTTATTTAGACAAAACTACATGGAAGTCTACGTTCGAAACCAGGAGTTTTTCCAATCTTAAAAATTTAATGTAAAAAAATCCAATGATTGAACATTTCAGTAAAAGAAATGTAGGTATATTTATATAAAAAATTATTCCAAAAATCTATAATTCGAAAAGATGTTGCCAACAATGCTTTAACACCGATAGGAATTTTGAATCTGATAATGTCAACACAAACTTCAGAACTTTTTTAAATAAAACTTTAAGTGCTTTTAACAAGGCCTTCCCGCTTAAGAATATCAAACCTAAGCGGCATAAACCGTGGACCACGAAAGGAATACGAATTTCTGCTAAAAATATGCGCTCGCTCTCATATATAAAAAAATTCACCGACTCCTTTCTTATTCTCGACTATATCTCTAACTATAGGAGGATCTACACTACTCTTATTAAGTCAGCAAAAAAATTACACTACCGAAAACGTCTAACAAACTCAAATAACGTTTCAAAAGAAACCTGGTCCATCATCAATAACCTCAGAAACAAATCAAACCCTGTGACTCAGATCTTGCCAGAGGCTAATGATCTAAATGATTATTTTATTAATGTAAGCAAAAATGTTACCTCTAG
This sequence comes from Kuschelorhynchus macadamiae, assembly GCA_030620095.1. Taxonomy (NCBI): domain Eukaryota; kingdom Metazoa; phylum Arthropoda; class Insecta; order Coleoptera; family Curculionidae; genus Kuschelorhynchus; species Kuschelorhynchus macadamiae. The sequence continues at coordinate 23,175 of JAUTXW010001077.1, forward strand.
TATCTCGCCAAGTTTGGACCCTCTTTCGTTTCTCCCTCCTTCAAAAAATTTAGCTGATAGCTTTTTCTTAAGTCCCGTTAGCAACACTGAACTATTGAAGGTAATAAATAATATCAAAAGTAAATCTTCGTGTAGCACTGATGGCCTATCAATTAGAATATTCCTGAACTTGCCACTCCCAGTCATAGAGGCCCTTACAACATTAATAAATGGGTCCTTTATAAAAGGTGTATTCCCTGATTGCCTTAAAACAGCTATAATTATTCCACTTAATAAAGGCGGCGAAAAAACTAACTCTTGCAATTATCGCCCAATTGCACTACTACCAGTGCTATCAAAAATCATCGAAAGGCTACTGAAGAATCCGTTTTATGCCATTTCTCCTGAAACATCAGATAATATCCCCGGAGCAGTTCGGATTTCTACCCAACAAGTGCACCAGCGACGCCATGTTCACGTTGCTTAGAGGCGTCTACTTATCTCTCAATAACAACCACCCAACTGCCTCAGTTTTTTGTGACTATGCGAAAGCCTTTGATTGTGTTAGTCATGAAATTCTGATAAACAAACTAAATTTTTATGGAATTCGTGGTACTTCTTTAAATTGGTTCAAATCATATCTTGGGAAAAGGCAACAACTTGTAAGGGCTAATAGTTCCGATTCTGATTGTAAGTTGATTACAAGTGGAGTCCCTCAAGGTTCAGTCTTGGGACCTATTCTTTTTTTGTTATACATTAATGATATCACGAACCTTAAAATTAATGGAAGAATTTCCCTTTTTGCTGACGACACAAGCATAACTTGGAGTGATTTTGATACAACGTCTTTACACTCTAGTATCTCCAAAGACTTGGTTATAATTAAGGCTTGGTCCGATTCCAATATGCTTTGTTTTAATGTCGATAAAACGGTGGCGTTATCTTATAGGGGAACTTTACAACCATTTCAGGTACATAACAGCAATATTGAATACGTAGAGTCGGTTAAATTCCTGGGTTTAAATATAAATAACAACCTAAAATGGTCTAATCATATTGACACCTTAACTAAAAAACTTTCTACCGCCTGCTTCGCCATTCGATCAGTTTCAAAAGAACTAGACGTTCCTTCTGCCAGACTTACTTATTTCTCTTTATTTGAATCCCACCTCCGCTATGGCCTTCCCTTTTGGGGCTGCTGTACCACCAAGCAATTTCGTAGTATTTTTATGCTTCAAAAGAGAGCCATTCGTTATTTGTTTGGTCTAAATAATAGAGCTCACTGCCAATACTATTTCAAAAAACATGAAATATTAACACTTCCTGCATTATTTATTTTGGAAACAGTATGTTTGCTGAGAAAACATATAAACACCCTCCCAGAAAGGCCACAACATGTATACCCTACCAGAAACTCTAGGCATGATATATATCTTCCCATTCCTTCCTCAGAATTAATAAAAAAATCAATTATTTACAACGCCATAAAACTTTACAACAATCTGCCAGTACATTTAAAATCTACCCCTATGCTTGCACAATTTCGAAAAAACACCAAAGCATACCTCATTGAGAGACCATTTTACAGCATTAATGATTTTTACAGCGAGTAAGTCTCTTTAAATTGTCACTAAATTCGCTTGTTTACTTAAATCTTTTGTGAGTCATGTCCTAACTCGTAGCATAGAATTTTGAAAATCAACATATAGAGAAAAGAACTGTCGAACATTCACTTAAAACTTAATTATTTTTGTTAGGTATTGGATTAAAAACAAAATTTAATAAATTTTTTGTATACTACATTCTACACTAGTTCATTATACCTTCTGTTTAACATCACAATTATTTGTATAACTATAATAACATAGAGTTTAAGGTCGCATAGTTGCAATTTTGATTTCAATGTCATCGAAATTATTCCCCTCGTACATGTGTGTTTGTTTACTTTTATAAGGTTATTAGGATTCATTAACTGTTTTGCGGCAATGTTATGTTATATTCTAACGTGTGTTTTACGATTTGGTAAATTGATAATTTACATTTTTAAAAAGCATTGACGTATCGAAATTCTTTTCGATTAATGTTTTGATATGTCTTATTTTAGATTTATTTTGCTTTGTCCATAAAATTGTAAAATTTTTCTGCGGCAATAAAGCATACTTTTGTTTGTTTGTTTGTTTGGAATCAATAAATGATACACGGACAATAGTAGATGTATCAAAATAAATATCACATATCCCTTGTTCTTTTTCACTAGAGTTACTTAAACAACCATCCACAGAACAATAATTATTTGACATTTGGAAAGATACACAAATGGAATAAGATATATTAAAGACAAAATAAGGATACACTGTATAATGCTGCGAACTCATGCAAGCTACGTGTTGGGCATTCTAGGGACAGACGTTATAATTCAATAGGTAGAAAACGATCGATGGCCAAGTAAAGCACTTTAGGTATTCTGTAAACTTTGCTATTTTGAACCAAACTTTTATTACTTTGATGCGTATTTACTTTACAAGACAGTTTTTAGAGGTCTGCACGTTGTGTTTGTACAAATGCAGTTCATAATACTACTTGTGAATCAACTATTTTTGTTCTTTGGTAAATTAACTATAAATTTTAAAAGTGGAGTAGATTTTAAAAGTAAATTTATTTATTAAACAAATATCTACTTGTTCAATTTTTGAGAAAATGTACAGGGATAAATATTAGATTGTGCCTGCTGAATCACCAATAATATCAAGTTCCTCAAGCGATGATAATATGACATCGATTATACATCACTGTTCGAAAAAAAAAAGTTATTCCGAAAATTGGAGAAAAGAAATAATAGAATATTTGCAATTAAAGCGCGCTCCAAAGGGTACAGATATTTTAGAATGGTGGAAAGTACACGATAAACAATTTCCAAATTCAGCCAAAATTAATTATTGAACCAAAAAACTAAAAATTTTTGGATTTTAGTTATTTTCAATAATTAAACATAAAAACCGATTATAAATTTTTAAACATTACAATATCAAAATCCTATATAGTATAGTTGTGATAAAGTGTCTCTTTTTGAGAACAGGGTAGCAATTTACAGTTTTCGACATGTTAAGTGGAATTTCACTACTAGATTTTCTAAATTTGGGAAACTCTCTTTTTGTGGTTATTTATATCGTTTTTTAAATAACTATTTCACTAGTATCATTGTTATAAGAACATATACATATATATAATTGATTATAGAAAACATTAGTTATTTTGCTACTTCACTTTGAGATCGAGACCGAGAGTCTCGATAGGTAAGTCTCGGTCTCGGTCTCGAAATACTTTTTCAAGTCTCGGAAATCGGTTTCGGTCTCGTTTCGTGACCGAGACCGAGACTGAGACTAGTCTCGTGGAATCGCGAACCCCTAGGCACAGTGATGAGCAATTAAACCAAATAGTTTTACGTAATTATGTTCGTCTTTCTCCCGTGCCTTTATGAAGAATGGAGGTGTAGCTATTTATAAAAATAAATGTTTCATGTACAGGGTGTCTGGTTATACTTTAAACGGTACCCTAGAGACTTTATTGTATGAGATATCAGAAAACTTTAAATACAAAAGTTTTTTGTTTTATCAAACAAAAGACGATCGGAAAGTTAACAAACGAGCTACAGTTTCGTTATTTTAAATGGGACACCCGCTATATTTTGCGTTATCTTTAAAGATTCGTTTTTTCTGATTTCAAAAATGTATGTTTTGATAACTAGTTTTTACAATATTTAATTATAAATTGGTAAATGCACTATACTCTGGAATTCATGCAATATGCGAATAGTAGGCTCTGATTTCAATTGTTTTTTTATTATGGCTGCTAATGTCAAATTTTGTGTAAGAAGAAGTTGATATAATGGTGTTTTCCGATCTGGAAAAGTATTCATAATGAAAATGGGGTTATAATTAATTTAACTGAAGTTACGTAATATTTAACAGAATTGCCAAATAATAGAGTTCCTTGTAAAATATTTTTTTATATACATACATATAATATATAGATATAAATTTTGAAGAAACAAAAAACTTTCAAGCTTGTAATAAATCTTACTCAGGTTTGTTATGTCAGACTTGTCGTTGATTGCTTCAGGGGTCTTTTTAAGGCATATTATCTCATGAATCTCCCGTTTTTTTTATAGAAATAGAAATAGAAATAGAATAATATATTACCAAAAATATACAAATTTGTACATTGGGTCGTCAATAAATTTACAATAAACAGATTTAAAAAAAATCAAGAATTATATAAAATATAAAGATCATATACTGTGTGCATAAACAAACGTTACTGTATTCGTCAAAATTTTAATACAATGTCGAGATAAAAAAACATAAAATAAAATAAAATTACATTAAATAAAATAACAGTAAAATAAACAAAGTACTAATATTTAATATAACAAACAAGTAAACACAATAAACAGTGCGGCTAGAAATAAAATAAATATTGAAGAAGCCAATCTAAAAAACAAAATAACCAGGCAGCAGGAGACAAACGCAATAATCCTATTTACGCTAATGTCCAATAAACTCATTGATAGAATAGCAACGCTTAGTCAGTAAAAGGGATTTCACCCCAGCAGTAAATTTTTTGCCACGCAACATGCGTATCTCCAATGGTAAGCCGTTGAACAAATTAATACAATTGTACAAAGGAGATCTTCTAAAGAACGATGTTCTATGAGGGGGGGGATCATAAGAAAGTTACCTCCTCGCGTGTTGTAGGTGCTCCCCGATCCCAACTCACCAAACATGGATCTGTTATTATTTACAAACACGAGACACCTGAGAATGTACATACTAGGAAACGTGAGAATTCTCCTTTGCAAAAAAACATCTCTGCAGCTCTCGCGCATATCTAAACCAAATATGAGACGCAAAATTCTTTTTTGATCAACAAAAACCCGGTTGCTCTGAATACCTGCATTGCCCCAACAAATAATATTATTTGACATACGACTAAATGCCAGGGAGTAATACACCGACAGAAGGCCATCAATGTCAAGGGTATTCTTTAAACTCAGAATAGCAAAATACGCAGAGTTAAGCTTACCACAAACATAGTCTACATGGTCATTGAGCGAGAGCCGCGAATCAATAATTGTACCTAAGAATCTATTGCTACCAGCAACCTTAATATTAAGCCGTTCCTCAAGATCAGCCGAGTACGACTTTCTATTAATCATATTCATATACACAGTTTTTTCTATATTTAATATTAGTCTATTTCTTTGGCACCACGCTTCCATACTTTTACAGACATTCAAGATCTTTCCACTCAAGTCGTCCACATTTTCGGCTTCAACCACAATAGTAGTATCATCAGCATACATCGTCACATTTCCCTGATTAATATATAGCGGCAGATCATTTGCATATAGAATAAAAAGCAGTGGACCCAAAACTGAGCCCTGCGGTACACCAATATTTACTGGACACGCCCTAGACTTTACACTGCCGTACTTAACTACAATCTCCCTTTCAGACAAGTATGATTCAATCAACTGTAGATGTGTTCCGCGAATTCCCATATTATATAATTTACTAATGAGGAAGTATTTATTTATTGTGTCAAACGCTATTGACAGGTCAAAAAATATCGTGACCACCAGTTTACCTGCATCTATACTCTCGTAAATCTGGTTTAGACACTGATACGAGGCCGATTCTATAGATTTGTCCGATAGGAAGCCATGTTGTGCGGAATTTAGCAAATTATATCTGTCAATAAAATTTATGATTTTGTTATAAACTAGACGTTCAAATATTTTTGAAAATACACTAAGTAAGGATATTGGACGGAAATTCTCAATGTTATCACGAGCACTTTTCTTATGAATAGGTACTACATTCGCAGTTTTAAGTACTTTAGGAAAAACACCTTCAGAAAGGCTATGGTTAATCAGGAAAGTGAGGGGTTGCAAAATATGATTTATAATATTTTTAATTATTTTTACGTTAAGGTCGTCAAAACCTGCAGAGTTCTTGTTTTTTAACTGTTTGACAATCTGGATAATTTCATCACTGCTTACAGGACTAAACACTATACTATTAAAAACAAAAGGCGGAATTGTACAGTGATAGGAGGAACATCCATACCGTCTCATTGTTGATAAAGAGTTTAATTTCACTTTGTTTATTGTTATGTTTATTTAATTTATCATTGACAATAGTCCATATGGTTTTAGTTCTATTAGCAGAATTGTTTATTTTGGTTTTAAAAAATTGCTGTTTGCAAGTCTTGATTTGTTTTTTGTACAGTTTCTTAAGGTTTAGATATTCTATGTAGACGTTATTGTCTTTACTATTGCGATATATCCAGAATAGTATATCTAAATTATTTTTTATGTTTGATAAATCTTCATTATACCAACCCTCAATACGTTGATTCCTTTTAATTTTACGATATTTATGTGGACAGCAAACATTTAGACAGTATATGATATCTTCCATAAACTGGACATCACCATGTTTGAGAAAAACTTAATATTGCCATCTGAAAAGTCCCTAGAAAACCATTTGGTCTCTGGGGCCACATCAGCGATACACATTTCGCCCGATAAGTCAGCTACAAACCTATGAGCCAGATGATCACTAATATGTGGGTTAAAAACAGTGCAATGAGATAAATCACTAGAAATATCTGTCGCCACATAGTCCATAATGGACGAACTTGTATGGCCATTTAAAATTGTGCATACTCTGGTAGGTTCAGACGTTGTAATATTTAAATTAAAAGAGGTGAATAGGTCCAATAATTGTTTTTTTTTTGGAATATTATCAATAGAGAAATTTATATTGAAATCACCACAAAACACCAAATACTTGCAACGTTGTTCAGTTTTTAAGATTCTGGACTTTTCAAAATCAAAACAATGTTTTTTAGAATGTGTCCGTTTATTCTATTTTGAAAATATTGGCTAGTTTGCCCGATATAAACAGCAGGACAGTTTTTACGAGGTATTTGATAAACAATGTTACTTTTCTTATTCTGTGCTATTGTACTTTTTAATTGGCTGAAATTTTGCCTTACCAAATTATGCCCTTTGTAGCTTACTTTAATTTCGTGTTTTGTAAAAAGTTTCTGAAAATTTTCTCATAGACCTGGGATATATTGTAACGAGAGAAAGTTTGGGCTCGTTTTATTGTATGGTCCCGTGTTTTGAGCGTTTAAAAAATTAGTATATTTTTAGTGCCTTTCTCTAAACACAATATCGACTAATTTTTGCGGGTAAAGATTTAGAAGCAGTACGTTTTTTGCTTTACTAATAGTCTGTTGTCTGTACTCGGCACTGCTTAGTTTTATGGCTCTATCTGCTAAACTAATTATAACTGACTTTTTTTGTGACCTATGGTGCCGAGACAGATAATTTAAATATCGCCCAGACCAAGTAAGTTTTGTGTACCACACGGTCAGGACGGTATTGTTCTTGTGATGTAGTGTTATGTCCAAAAAATTGATTTTATTGTCTTTTTCCATTTCGATAGTAAATCTAAATTTCTCATGGTAGCTGTTGAACTTTTCCGCTACATAAGTTTCTTTGCCTTTTGGAATTGCACACAGACAATCGTCAACATACCTATAGAAAAAGGGCAAATGAAGGTCAAGTTGTGGTATTATTGTTTCTTCCAGGTCTTCTAGAATTAATTGTGCGATTACGCTGAAGATAGAGGCTCCCATAGCACCGACCAATCATATAGGAAATAAAATTAAAACGGAATGGTAGACAAAACAAACTTGGTCCTCTCGATACCTAAATTTCAGCTCCTGTCACCCAATGTCTCAAAAAAAATCTGTAATTATTGGTCTGGCAGATCGGGCAATTAAGCTGTCCGACTCCGAATTCAGAGAACGAGCAATTAAAAAGGCTAAAGCAGCATTAAATCTAAATCAGTACCCTAAAGAATTAGTAAATAAATTATTCAAAAGCAGAATACATAAATATTACAATTCTGAAAATGCCATTATTACATCAAATCTACCTAAAACAAAATACATTTCTCTGCCTTTCATAAATGGTTTATCCCAGCAATTTCAAAACCTTTTTAAAAAATATAACATCACGACAAGTCACAAAGCCTATAACCTATTATCAAAGAACTTCAGCAACTTAAAATCGAAAACGCCAATTAATAAAAAAAGCAATATAGTCTATCAGATCCCTTGCAATAATTGTAACGGTGTTTATATTGGACAAACAAGCCAATACTTAGAAAATAGACTGAAAAGAACCTCAGTTGAAAAAAAGAGAATTTTTTGAGATGGTTGAAATTCAAAAAAAAAACGCCATAAATGACAAAAAAGACATAAACAACGTAAATAAATTGTATATATCTTTACTGTAACAGTGTTCGCTCAGTCGCTTGTAAATTGTCTGTAATAAACGTCCACAATATTTTTAAAATGTAAATTAAATATGTGTAGTATATGTCAGATATGTGGATTATGCATACTTTTTATTCAACTATTTTACGTTCTATGGTATGTCCTAAATTTTTAATATTTCATAAACTTAAAAAAATAGTGCTAAACAAATTTTAGGTTTGAAAAAGACCAAAACTAAGGTCGAAACGTCACCTTAGAAACAAAATATATGTTTAAAAATATGTACTAATTTTGTTGTTAATGTATTGACTTCAAACCAAGAAAAATTAGGATAAATATATATATATATATATATATATATATATATATATAAATATTAAAACCAGACAAATCAAATAAAACTGTAATTATGGACTCTAAAGAATATAATACAAAAATGAATAACCTTCTCGCTGATAAACAAACTTACAAACAAATAAACAGCGATCCTACAAATATATTTCAAAAACAAAATAATGAACTGATAAAAAAATGGGAAAACAAAAACTACATTTCTCCCAGTACAGCCAAAGATTTAAAAATTCACAACGCACAAGCTCCCAAAATCTATGGGTTACCAAAGCTTCATAAGGAAGGAATACCTTTAAGACCGATAGTTTCCTGCGTGCAATCTCCATTAAATAAATTATTTAAATACTTAAAAGAAATTTTAAATAATATTATAATATATATAATAAAACTTCCTCTTTTATCAAGGATTCCTGGCATTTTAAGGAAAAGATTAAAAATATTACAATACCAGATAATTATACAATCATATCTCTTGACGTCGTATCATTATATACAAACGTTCCTATAGATTTAGCCTTAAACGTAATAAAGAAAAAATGGAATGAAATAAAAAAATATACCGACATCCCTCTAGAAGAATTTCTATCAGCCACCCAATTAACTCTAAAATCTATGTATTTTACTTATAACGACACCTATTATAAACAGATCGAAGGCTGCGCAATGGGATCTTCCATATCAAATGTAGTGGCACAGCTTGTGCTAGAAGATCTTGAAAGTCAAATCATTCCAAGTTTATCGTATAACATCCCCTTTTACTATAGATACGTGGATGATTGCATAATGGCTATTCCAAATAATTTGACAGAAAATATTCTTAATTCTTTTAATTCCTTCCACCCTAAACTTAAATTCACAATCGAAGTGGAACAAAATAATAAAATCAATTTTCTTGATATGACATTGTATCACAATCAAAAGTCTATAAACACAATGTGGTACACCAAAAAAACTTGGTCGGGAAGATACCTCAATTTTCACTCACACCATCCAATGTCTCAAAAAAGTCCGTAATTATAGGTTTAGCTGATAGAGCTCTCAAACTAAGCGATCCAATTTATCAAGAAAATGCTATAAAAAAAGCCAAAGAAATTCTAATGAAAAATAGTTACCCAATAAAACTTATTAACACTCTTTTCAACACACGTATAAAGAAAATTCACAGTCCTAATACCAGTGACACACAACAAAAAAGTAAAAATAAAAATAACTTTTTATCACTTCCTTACATACGGGGGCTTTCTGAAAATTTTCAATCAGTATTTAAAAAACATGACATAAATGTTTGTCATAAAGGCTATAATCTTCTGAAAAAAAACTTTAGCTCCTTAAAAAGTAAAACGCATAAAAACAAAAAAACTCATGTGATATACGAAATTCCATGCACCGATTGCCCAAGTGTTTATATTGGTCAGACATCACAGTATTTGCAAAACCGTTTAAATGGACATAAGTTTGACAAAAAGAATACAACAGCCTTAAGTAAACATGAATGTCAAACTAAACACACCTTCAATTTTTCGGAAACCAAAATATTGCACACAGAGCATAATCAGAGGAAACGGGAATTTCTTGAGATGGTCTATATATATATAAAACTCTATCAACGACAAAACAGATATTAAAAATCTAAGCAAAATTTATTTTAACATCCTAAATAATTAATATTCGGATTATTTGAACCCATTCACGAAACATTGTTTACCACTGCCAACCCTAATAAAAAGACAAAAACAAACGTAAACAACTTTGCATTGTCGATAAAATAATAGGTAGTCACTGTCGTTTTACATGTATAGCAATAAGTATGTGTCGTGTTATGGCTGATCCTCGTTTTGAATTTTAAATGTATATAAATATTTTTAATGTGTGGATCGTCTTGAATATATTGAAGTAAACCGAAGAAAATTATTTTTACTATTTTAGACATTGTAACTTAAGTAAACTTATAAGAATTTAAAAATTGAATATTTATAAAAAAAACTGTAAACTCTTAGGGCAGTAATTTATTTCGTTTTAGATGACTGATGAAGGCCATAAAGTGGTCGAAACGTTTTAATATTGACGAAAAACTTTTTAAAATAAAATCATTTAACATCAATGATATGTTATAATTCGAACACCATTCCCAAGAAAATGTTTAAATAAGTATATATACAGGGTGAGTCGGGAGGATCGCCCCCAAATCCAGGAGTGTGTTCTATGAAAGATACTGATTTAAAAAAACTCATATGTTCTTATTCGATTCTCATTTGTTTTCAACTTACAGCATAAATTAGAATATAAACAAGATCTAACAAATTAACGGTTCAATCATTAGATTTCATCATATTAAATGTTCAAAAATGCCCCCATTGAGCTCTAAACATTTTCGGCTTCGTCTACGTAGGGCACCTGTTGCTCTTCTAATTGCCTCATGCCTTTCTTTAATTTCATCTGCAATATTTCTGATACGCTGAATAAGTGCTTCTCGAGTGGCCACTCTCACTTTGTACACTCCATTTTTTAACCAGCCCCATAAACAGAAATCGAGTGGAGTGAGGTCAGGAGATCTTGGAGGCCAAATAATAGGACCACCGCGACCAATCCAACGCCTTGGAAACCTCCCGTCTAAGTGTTGCCTGACTTGATGTGCGAAATGTGCTGGAGCTCCATCATGCTGGAAGTACATTTGCCTTCTGATGTTTAGGGGAACATCCTCCAGTAGTCCTTGTAATTCATTTTCGAGAAATTCACAATAGTAGTCCCCTGTGAGGCGATTTTCCAAAATAAAAGGGCCAATGACATAACTATCTATCATACCACACCATACGTTTAACGAGAACCTATGTTGAAAGTTGCTCTCGACTGTTGCATGCGGATTTTCCTCTGACCAGACATGGCAATTGCGACTATTATTAATACCGTCACGAGTAAATGTTGCTTCGTCCGTGAAAAGTATGCGCGATATAAGATGACGATTATTGTTTATCCACCGACAAAACTCCATACGTTTGGCAAAATCTTCTGGCTGTAGGTGTTGGATTTTTTGTAAGTGGTAAGGATACAAACCTTGCTCGTGGAGCGTATTTATCACTCTTTTTTGTGGAATGTCCAACTGAGTAGCCATTCTGCGTGAACTGATGGTTGCATCTTCTTCTACTAGGTCCAGAATATTTTCTACTTCTTCTAAAGTTTGTTGAGTAGCTCTTTCAGAAGTTGTGTTGGCACTGGGAAGTGTTCCGCTTTCGCATAGTTTGTTGAAAACTCTCATAAATACTTTCTTATCAGGATGACGTTGAAATGGGAATCGTTGACGGTATTCTTCTGCAGCAGCTGTAGCATTCCCATTGCAAAAACCATAAACAAATATCATATTCGCATACTCTAAGTGTGAGTAAAAATTCGGCATTTTGGAATATGTTCAACAGCTCGAATTCAAAAATGACACTGACAGGTACGAATTCAAAAATGACACTGACAGGTATAGTACCAGTAAATGGAACATTAACTTATTTTGATTTCTAAGCACCCTATAATTATTATGTTGTATGTATGGAATTATGCTTGAAATCTTATTTTTGTTGTAAGTTGAAAACAAATGAAAATCGAATAAGAACATATGAGTTTTTTTAAATCAGTATCTTTCATAGAACACACTCCTGGAGTTTGGGGCGATCCTCCCGACTCACCCTGTATATATATATATATATATATATATATATATATATATATATATATATATATATATATATATAGATATATGTTGATTTTTACTCCTTCATGGATGGAAAAATACAATGTGTTTTCATTCCGGGTGTACATTCGTTCACTACTGTCGTTCTGAAAAGAACAGTTTTGCTGACGTTTCGCCAAAATCACATTTGGCATTTTCGAAAACTGACAGTCTCTATTTGGACGCGAGAAAGAAAGCTTCGAAAATGCCAAATGTGATTTTGGCGAAACGTCAGCAAAACTGTTCTTTTCAGAACGACAGTAGTGAACGGATGTACACCCGGAATGAAAACACATTATATATATATATATATATATATATATATATATATATATATATATATATATATATATTTATATATATATACCCGGAAAAAAAGTAGTTTCATAAAAAGTGAATTTTGTTGCCTGTCAACAGAGTTTAAATGTCAAACTTTTTTCCCGTCACAATAAAAAGTATATTTCATAATGGTGTGAATATGCAGATAATCTACAAAAATTAAGTTTCGTAAAAATATTATCAAGAATAAAACAGGGAAATTCAAATTTGCTGTGAAATCAAAAGATTACAGCAGCAGGAAAATATTTTTGACGTATTTAACATTCAGTTCTTGTAGACACTTAAAAGGAAAGGGCTTTTTCCTTGGAAATTCCGACAAAAAGATTAAAATTCAGTTAGCGCCAAACAAAAATAATTTTAAAATAGCCCCGAAAACCCGCCAGCTACAAAGGCTAAGCAGCAGGTGGGGGAAAGGATCTCTTTGATGATAGTTAATTTGGGCTGACTTTTCCAGATTATATTTTTCATTTTCAATCCTCTTCCTCTCTTTCTACTCGTCAAACAATTTCACTCGTTTATCTCTGTCAAAGATTAGCGTGGAAAAATTTAAAATTTATAACTCCGGAAATGCTTGCATCCGTTGCTTTGTGAACAAGTTTTATTAACTTTCCATCCGTAAAGCAGAGCCAATATTTTAATTTTGTACATTTTTCCTTTTCTCTAAATTTTATTTTCGTTACGTTAATCCGGTGCAGTCTATTAACGTGTAATTTAAAAAGGTAATGCTGATTCTAAACCGAAGGGAATCGCTTAGCATTGGGATATAAAATTTTATCTAGTTGCGATAACTCTCATCTGGAAGTGATTAATATTTTATCTATAATCAGTTGCACGTGTCTGTTCTAATAATAATGCGAATGATGCCAGAAAGAATATTTCAGTCTACTATCAGAACGTAAGAGGTCTTCGTAGTAAAACGCACGAATTTTTGCAAGGCGTCATGAGTTGTGATTTTGATTTGATTGCGATAACTGAAACTTGGCTCGACTCTTCAGTATGCAGTAGTGAACTGTTTTCAAATAATTTTCAAGTCTTTCGTGAGGATAGAAATTTTGCGGCTTTGAATAAATCCAAAGGAGGAGGCGTTTTGTTGGCGGTGAATCGTAATTTTAATTGCACTATTTTATCAAAACTATAATTTTAATTTTTCTCCTAATATACATTTTTTAGGCATCAAAAGGGCTTTTGCCCATTGTACGGTTTTTGTATTAATCCTATATATTCCGCCTCCGGTTTTACAAAACGATCTTGAAAATCTTTTTGATTTTTTTGTCACTTTGGACTATATCTACGGTAAAAAAATATACATTATAGGAGATTTTAACTTACCAGATTATGAGGGTTTTTTAAGCGGAAACTCTCAACGAAATAGTAACGGCATAAATTTGTTAAAAATTTTTATGGAATTCTTTAATCTCGAGCAGTATAACTTTATTAAAAATAACAATCAAAGGATTCTGGATCTTATTCTGACGAATAGCATCTCTAATTGTAACGTAGAGCGATCACTTGATATTCTTAAAAGACCAAAGTCAAATAATTTTAAAAACTCTATAAACTTAAATATGAATAATCTATACAATTTTCGTAAAGCTGATTTCAACTTGCTTTATAACTCATTTTTTCAGCAGGACTGGTCCTTGTTGGAAAATCAGACAACGGTGGAAAATGCCTGTAATACTTTTTATAACTTAATATACTCCATATTTGACCTAGAAGTTCCCCGTTATCGCCATTCGTTAAATAGAAGATATCATCCTTGGTTCACTTCAGAAATTATTAAAAATATAAAAACTAAAGATAAATTGCATAAAAAGTACAAAAAATATGGCAGCATACAGGATTTCGAAAGATTTCAGACTCTGAGACCAAAAATCGAAACTGATATAAGTATAGCATATAAAAAATATATTCCAAAAATGGAGACGGATATCAAAAAAGATCCCAAACGCTTTTGGAATTTTGTCAAAGGCCGGAGAGAGATATCAGGCATTCCAAACAGTATGCACTTTGATGGTCAGAATCTAGATGATCCACCCGATATTTTGAATTCATTTGCTTCATTTTTTAAGCAATCTTATTCAGTTTCTAACAATATCCAAATTTCAAATAATTCATTCTCGTGTAGTGATCAAAATATAAACATATCTACAGTTAGTGAACGGGATATTATTTGTGCTATTAAAAAACTTAAACCTAAATACACTGCCGGACCAGACCTTATTCCAGCATTTTTAATACTTGACTGTCGATTTGTGTTAATAAAACCTCTTCAAATCCTATTTAACATGTGCATTGAACAACAGACATTACCAAATATATGGAAAAAGTCGAAAGTATATCCAGTCTTTAAGAAGGGTGATAAATCAGACATTCTAAATTATAGACCTGTTTCCATCATATGCAACTTCTCATAAGTCTTTGAGTTCATATTGCACGACATCTTTTTTCCCTTGGTGCAATATAAAATTGTTCCTGAACAGCATGGTTTCTTTTAAAATTGTTCCACAACTACCAACTTGGCCCTTATAACACAATACATTGCGGACTCGATTGATGAGGATCTGCAATCTGATGTAATATATTTAGACTTCTCCAAAGCATTTGACAAGTTAAATCATGACTTGTTAATTAATAAACTTTCAAATATCGGATTCTCGGATTCTCTATTACGGCTCTTTACATGTTACCTTTCAAATTGCACACAATATGTAGCTATAAATGGTTTTCAATTGGAGAACTATATAGCATGTTCGGGGGTACCGCAGGGTTCCGTTTTAGAACCCTTGCTGTTTAACATTTTTATTAACGACATTGGTGATTCTCTGGATATTGGTTATTTACTCTATGCTGATGACATCAAACTGTTCGCTAACATTAGTCTATGGAGGACTGCTTAAAAATACAACAAAATTTACAGCATATTATTGACTGGTGCCAGGGAAATTGTCTACAGCTAAATATTGGAAAATGCAAGGTTATGTCGTTTACTACAAAGTCAGAACCAATTATTTTTAACTATAAATGCAATGGTGAAATTGTAGGCCGATCCAAGGAGTTCTGTGATCTGGGAGTTACATTTGATCAAAAATTATCATTTACCTCACATTACAGCGCTATTAGGTCAGATTCTTCTAGAATGTTAGGGTTTATAGTTCGTACTACTAAAGAGTTTAGCCAAGTGGAAGCCATAAAGCTGCTGTACTATAGTTATGTCCGATCCAAACTTGAATATGCGACAATTGTATGGTCTCCGGGATGTATATTATCATGTGTCTGGTATTGAAAGTATACAGCGAAAATTTGTAAAATATCTAAGCTTTAAACAAGACAATCGCTATCCCGCTCAAGGATGTCCACAAGAAGAGCTTTTAGATAAATTTTCACTGACGAACTTAAAAACCAGACGAGATAACCTGCAAATGATATTTTTGTATAAGCTATTAAATAATAAGATAAACTGCCGCTGTTTACTTTTTAAAATAAATTTCAACATGCCTCGTTTAAGTTCACGCACAAGCAGTGCTTTTTACTTGCCGACTCCTCGTACAAACATCTTAAAATTTTCGCCTATTTATACAATGTGCGATAACTTTAACAAAAAAACTAATTTGGATCTTTTTTCTGATAGTTTAGAGTCATATAAGAAAAATTTACGACGCTAAACCGTTTTGCTAATTTAAATCTTATTCAAATATCAGAATTTGGAAAATAATTACTGTTATTATTAGTTATAAGCTTCTTTTTATGTGTAAAATGTATTTTTTTAGTAGGCTTGAATATGTAGTTTTTCACTGTCTTGTAATTGGGATCTTCCTGTAAGACAGTTAACGGTAAATAAATAAATAAATAAATATAAACAGACCACGAAGGCCTAAGTACTAGATACGATGGTTGCTTTAAACCAAGGGTCCTCAATCTTTTTTAGTGCAAGGGCCAAAAATCGATTTCACATCGTCCGAAGGGCCACAATGCTCCACGACACTTTACTACCATTTCAATAAAAAAAAACATATACTTTCAAAGTGCAATAATCTTTATTGGTTAAAAATCAATCAATGTGATTTTTGACATCGTTTATTTTTTTGACAAGTGTGTCGATATTTGGTTTTATTTTTGTAGTTGCAACTCGCAAACTTCCTTCTAGATGTGCGCCTGTAACTCTGGACCTCGTTTTAGACTTCACATTCTTCATACGAGAAAACAGCTGCTCGCACACATATGTGCTCCTAAACAGAGACATCATTTTCTGGGCATGTTTTCGGATTTCAAGAAACGGGTTTTGATCGGCATATTTTGAATAAAAATCAAGAAGACCCATGTCGAACATGATCTTTCAGTTCCGAATTACACTGCAAATCGATAAGCTCCATCTGACAATTTTATCTGGAATGTCTTCAACGGATACACTGAATGGTCGGGCAGATTGATGTAATTTTCATTATCTCTGAGGTCAAAAAACCTTGATAGGACTCTTTTTTAGGTTAATCTAGTGCTACGACATATTTATCAACATCTGTACATTCGCAACTCTTCAGTTTAGGAAAGTGCGTAAACTCTTTTTTCAACAACTGATTTTTCCATAAATTCAGTTTAAACTCAAATGCCTTCACAGTGTCAAGTAGGTTGTTGATGGGATTTTCTTTTCTTTGTAGTTTGGTATTCAAGTCATTGAGGTGCAGCGTGATGTTCGCGAGAAATCCAAAGTCGCGCAGCCAGTCGGGGTCACTAAATTGAGGAACTGATTTCACTTTGGTTTCCATGAAGGATGCGATTTTGTTCTTGAGTTCAAAAACACGTTTTAGCATTTTTCCTCTGATCAGCCAACGAACATCAGAAAAATATGTCACATCACTATACTCGGCATTAATTTCGTGTAAAAAATTTTGGAATTCTTTGTGGTTGGGGCCGCGGGTTTTATTAAAGTTCACAGTTTTGACGATCACTTTCATCACCTCATCAATATTTGTAGATTTTGCACAAAGATTTTGTTGATGAACGATACAACGGTAATGCATCAAAGGAAGATCTTTCTGCTGTTTTTTCAACAAACCTACGAGCCCTTAATTTTTTCCTATCATGGATGGTGCACCGTCTGTTACAACTCCAGAAAGGTTTGTCAATTTTAAATTATATCGTCTCAGTACTGTCATCAAGCACTTATAAATATCACATACTTTTGTAGTTTCTTTAATCGGAAAAAGGACAGCCATCTCTTCAGTGATTTCAAACTTATTATTAATGCCCCGAATAAATATAGCTAATTGAGCGGTATTGGTTAAATCTGTGCTTTCGTCGAGCGCAACAGAATAGTATACGAACTTCGATGCACGTTCTTTTATTTAATGTCTGCCGTTTGCTTCATTTTCAATGTTCTGCTTTTGAAAACTATCTTGCTGTCATTGAAGCTGACTTTTTAGAGCTCTCACTTTATTTTGCCGTAATTGTCCCTTGAATGTGTCAAACCTTGTGGCATGCTTTGTATCGTAATGTCTTTTTAAGTTGTATTCTCTCAAGGCTGAAAGGGATTCTTGACACACCAAAAACAGACGGGTTTTTGATTAGCATTAACGAACAAGTACAACTCAGTCCAATATTCTTGAAATATGCCCTTTTCTTCACTAATTTTTCGTTTTTTACCCGAAATAGAAGACATTTTAAAAATAAATAAAAATGTCCACGAGAAAACTAAACTTGCGCGACTGCACGCCACAATACAGTATCTGCTTTACACCCGTCAAAACACACTATACTCAACTCACTATAATCACTTATCGCACAGGTAGCAACTTCATTGCCAGTTGGCACTCTTTGGCTTGTATCGCTTCGTTCGCTCATGAAGTTAGAACTGTCACTACACTGGACTTAGTAGGTCCCTCTAGTAGTTATAATTTCTAGAATCATTAGAAAGATTCAATAGACATGCAACGCCATCTAGGCGGCGCTAGCGTCCTCGGAGTGTCATTCGCGGGCGCGGCACGATACAATATTTTTTTTAGCCTTTGGGAGCTGCAAGAAATTAGAACTATTGCTTTAAACAAAGACAGGATACGTTTATTAATCGAGGTTTTACAAGAAAGTTCACTATAACCGAACATTTGGAATACTACAGAAAATATGCCGCCCTTCGCCCTTAAAATTATCAAGAAGACAAATTCTTCGTTAAGTATCAAAAAGGAAAATGTACTGGAATGCCCAGTTTTTGACGATCTTTTGCTTCCCTCTTAGTTGAAAGCGGTGATTGAGATTATTAGAATATTAGAAGATGAAATTGAAATTAAAGTTCCTGACAGATTAAAAATATCTGGATCCACTAGAATACAACCTATACTCATTTTTCCTTACTTTATAGCAATACCAGAGTTATGTGTGGCATCTACTATAGAGAATTACCTTAAAAAATCCGAGGGTTTTCGTCATCACGAACAAAATCTTATAGTTACTTTTAAAAAGCCAATTCACGCTGCCTCTTCACAGACTATTAGCCGTTGAATCAAGAAAACATTATCTTTAGTAGGCGTAGCGTGCGCCATGCATCAACGTCTGCAGCTTCAGAGCATCTGTAGGGGTAGAACAAATAAAGAATACAGCAGGTGCGAAAACCACCTCTAATATATTTATTAAATTCTACAATAGACCCGTAAAAGGTCCAAACAACATATTTGCTAGAACTTAAGTTGCAAGAGACGTAAAACTATAGCGTTAATTAAATCAACTTATAACTAAAACATATAATTACGTATTATTATGTATACTATATTGTAGTCTTTATATTATAGATTTTTGTTATAGTTTTTTTTTCAGTATTAGGACGTTAATTAGAGTTCCTTGATTATATTAACAGAGAAGTTATTATGTAATAATTATATCAAGGACAAGCGAAGGAAAATTTAAAAATGAATCGATTTACCTGTTAACCCGCGATTAGTATCGCCGTTAGATTTTTTCTAACATTTTTACAATTAGGGATGTCCCATTCAACCTGTGAGCTGTGTATCTGCACGCGTCTAGCAATGCTTCTGGTAATGTTTATTCGTTCCCGCCCCACCACTAGTGTATCGCTTTTCTAATATGCGCCGCCGCAGTAGGTCTTTGAATTGCCGCGTGTCAAGGTCGGAGATTAAATCTAACATGATACCAAATGCGTAGTTCTAAATTGTGCGTTATTTGAAATAGTTTTTTTGATAAATAATTGACTAAAACTGTATTGGTATATTGTTGCGATGACATACGAAAGTGATCAACAACATCTGCAAAGCCTCTGGGATCAACTTTGGAAAGAAGAAGCAGAAAAACAGGAAGCAGGCGAAATCGACCAGCCGTGTACCTCAAATGAGCCAAAAAGCCTTTCAGAAGATGAAGATGCTCCATCTGAGCACAGCTTACATAACACGGACACAGAACAGTCAAGTTCGGATGACGATGGACCCTCCGAGAGCTTAGGGCGTAGTGCGGCAAACTATCCTTTGTATTCTGGAAAAGATGGAACTAAGTGGGTAGTACACAAAATCAGAGAAAATTTGGGTAAAACTTCTCGCCAGAATATAGTCACCCAACTGCCTGGTGTAAAAGGTAATGCTAAACAGGCTAGAACAATATTAGACTGTTGGAAACTTTTTTTTTCTGACGAAATAATTGAATATATTACAGATTGTACAAACAAACAACTTGATATAATGAGACTATCGTATGTCAATAAGAAGCATTGTCTGTCCACTGATTATGTCGAAATTAATGCATTTTTAGGTCTTCTATATTTAGCAGGCATAAAAAGAGCTCAACATCTTAATACATCAGAACTGTGGAACACGGACGGAACGGCTCCAGAATATTTCGCAGCCACAATGTCACAGCATCGTTTTCATACTTTAGTGCAAGCTATTAGATTTGATCACAAAGACACGCGTGCGGATAGAATTAAGACAGATAATCTTGCTTCTGTGCGATTCATACTGGATCTTTTTACTGAAAAATGTGTGCAACACTACAGTATCGGTGCATATGTAACGATAGATGAGGTGCTTGAAGCATTCAGGGGACGATGTAAGTATCGACAGTATGCCTGCCAAATAAGGCATAAAAATTTACGCTGCTGTGGATGCCAGGATGTTTTTTTACATAATATCGAAGTCTACGCCGGCAAACAACCCCCGGGTCTTTATCAAGTAAGCAATGATGCCCATAGTGTAGTAAAACGCCTTATAAAACATTGCAGTGGTACTGGCAGGAATATAAATGATGACAATTATTTTACTTCTTTGCCATTGGCCAGTGATTTACTTCACAACCACCGTCTAACTTTGGTAGGAACATTGCGCAAAAACAAACGGGAAATACCCCCAATTTTTTTAGATACGAAAATACGACGTGAATGTAGCAGTATGTTTGGTTGGGGGATAGATTCTAATAAATCGATGCTAACTTCATATGTTCCTAAAAAGAATAAAAACGTGTTGATGCTCTCAACGTTCCATGCAGATGATGACATCGATCCAGCAAGTGGTGAACATATGAAACCTTCTGTTATCACTTTTTATAATCTTACTAAAGGAGCAGTTGATGTTGTGGACAGAATGAAAGCCGAATACTCTGTTACAAGCGTGAGCAACATATGGCCGCTCACTATATTTTGCACCTTGCTGAATATTGCCGGAATTAATTCGCAGATCATTTTTGTTAGTAACACTAATTCAAAGATCTTACGAAGGCATTATCTAACAGAATTAGCCAAGCAGCTTTCAAAACCCCACATTTTACGTCGATCCAGCCTAACAAATTTGTCAATTCCTCTTCGTCAAAAAATAAAGAATGTCTTAGGAGATCAAGAACCTGTGTTTCCCCCAACTAAACAACAACAGATAGGCGAAAAAGCACGATGTTCTTTTTGTCCGAAAAGAAAAAATAGATATACAAAATACCTATGTGAAGAATGTTCGAAACCGATCTGCAGTGAGCATACAGCCAAAACTGTTCTGACCTGTACAGTGTGCTTCAGCCGAGATGAAGATTCTTAAATTTTGTTGTTATAAATATCGTTTGTAGTTTTTATCCTGTATTGATGTTGATTCTTTTCAAAAACTGTAAAAAATGTAATAAAGATTTTAAAATGTCATCCTGTTATATTATTTACATTCAAAAGATTTAATATTTTGTTAAAATAAATAAAAATAATATTACTATAATAATAATAATAATAATTATAATAATAGATATTAACAATTGTAAAATATGGTGACAAACAACACTATAGTAAATAAAAATATATAGTAATCCATATTTAAGAAAAAATGTAAATAGCATAGCGAAAATTGTTAAAAACATCTATGTTAGGCAAAATCTAACACAATACCAATGGCTTGGATTTAAGAGACGATACCAATGGCGGGTTAAGATAATTAATCGCAATTTTCCTAACTTGTCGGTTGATATAATTATTGCCCAACCCTGATATAGGTAACCTATTTGACAAGCGATTTTTTATATTCGCATTTCAACGGAATGATGCAAGAGATCGGCAGTTGAAAATATCAGGCGAGAAGATGAACCATTGTGATTATAAATTTTAAAAAAGATTCGTGCTGATGGGTAGATTTTCGGAAACTACACTGTAATAATTATATCGAGGACAAGCGACAGAAAATAGTGTCGAAAAGTTTCGGTCATCAGACGATCATTTAAAAAAAATCATATAAATCGACGCAGTACAACTCTCTCACGAACTTGCAGAAAAATATGGCTTAGTGTTTTAAATATATAGATGTGCCAATATCTATTTTATTTTCATAAATTTTAACTTTGTTATCTTATGTAATCTCTCATATTTGCAAAACAGCTCTGTTGAAATGAATTGGTCAAAATGCATTCGAAGTAAAAATTTAACATTCGTAAGCGGAAAAAGTGCAAAATATTTAAAATATTTGAGGCAATTCAACATCAACCTGTTGAACGTTTATATATATAGCAAGTCCTTCAACTGGAAATGCCTTTTCCTTTGTATCCAAAACTGGAAAAATCTTAAATGGTAAATGGGATGCCGAAATAAGAAACCATTGTGAAATCACGGACCGGTAAGCTTTCCACACAAACAATTCGCGTGTATAGCTCGGGGATAAAATGCATAAATTAGATTTTATAAACATGAATAAATTCCTTCGGTGAGGTTGTGGTTTTTGCCTCCTAATGTTGTTTACACAACGTTAACGTTGTTTGCAGGTGAATGCGAGTTTTAGTTTGGCATTTTAAAACTTACAGTATTTGCTGGTTTTATTAAGATAATTGGAGAAAATAAAAATCTAGAACAAAGCAAAAGCTTAAATGAAATTATTTATGTTTGTACAGGGTTATTGGTTATAAATGTCACCCCCTCTAACATTTATATTTTTAAACATAGAAAACTCATTTTTTTACTGAGTTATAGGTAATCGTCTGGATTTTTTTACTGACAATATTAATATGACACAGGGTGTTTCACAAAGACGCACCGAATCAAACTTATATTTTTTTAAATGGAACACCCTATATATTATCGAAAATTTAGATTCTACTCGTAAAACTAATAATTCCGCATATTTAAAATGTTCACGTATCCTCAACTGTTTTCGAGCTAATGGCAGTTGAAAAATGAAAATTTGAGATTTCGAAGTGCTGTCAAATTTGAAAGGATCAAATTAGAGTAAAACGGTGTGCACTTTCTTGTCTTAATTTTTGAAACTCTATTTAATGACGCTAATGCTCGATCAAACGGAAAATATCAGTTTTTGACAATTCCAGAAAAATCTTTAATTTCGCAATAATCTTAAAACTAGTATCACTGGCCTTTTACCAGCCAACCTTGTCTGATAATTGCAACAGCAAAATGGTTAAAGATAATTAAAAATGTAGGGAATCGTCTGAATTTTTTTATCGACAATATAAAAAGAGCACCGAATTAAACTTTTTTTTTAAGGAACACCCTGTATATTATAGAATATTTAGATTTTCCTCGTAAAACTTAATTTTTTTTTATATTGAAAATGTTTGCGTATCTCCAAGTCAAAAGCAGTGTTATCGTGCGGGTCATACGATTTATCGACGACAAACTTTTTAAGTTTGTTTTTCTTTTATTACGTGTAATCATATCCTCCGCAATAAAATATGAAAAAAGAGGATAAACATATAAATACCAGCAGTTGCAAAAATGTTTGAGCGATGTCACTTTAAAGTCAGATGGATAACTCAGTGACAAAATGAGTAATAGAAAACAATTTTCGGGTTTTTTGCACCCACAAGCTAAAAAAATGGTATTAAATCTAATAAAATATTACGAAATTGAAAATTCACTAGCCAATATCCAGGAGACAGTAGCAAAAGCTCTGGCAATCGGTATAAGAACTGTGCAGAAAATTGTGCATGAAAAAAAACATAATAAATATAAAAAAGCCAAAGACAGAAGACTTAAGTGGCAATGTAAAAATGGATGTTCGTAATGCAATTTACAATTTATACACATCAAAAACTAATATAACCCTTCAAGTTTTAAAAGAAGCTTTAAAAAATCGAGGCATATTGGAAATTGGACTAAAATCGTTGTCAAAATTAATAAAAATGTTAGGTTTTCGATATAAAAAGAACTGTAATCGAAGATTTTTATGCGAGTTGCCACATATAGCAAGTCAGCGTATCCAGTTTTTAAAGAAACACACGGAAAATGTTAATTCAAAATTTAGAAAAGTTGTATTTTTAGACGAGACTTGGATATTTTCTAATGGAAGTGGTTCGAAATCTTGGCAGGACGAGTCTGTAAAAAGTGTCAAGAGAAAAAAGGGATGTGTGTTCATCATTTTGCATGCAGGTTCTTTAACAGGATTTCTCCCAGGTGCAAGTTTACTGTTTTCTTCAACATCCAAAAGTATGAAATACCATGATAATATGAACTGTGAACTGTTTGAAAAGTGGTTAAAAGAACAACTGATTCCAAATTTAGATGCTCCATCTTTAATCGTTCTGGACAATGCATCTTATCATTCAAGAATCTTAAATAAATAACATACTTTATCCTGGAAGAAAAGTGATATTTATGACTGGCTAATAAAACAAAAACAAAATCCTTTACCCAATATGCTGAAACTAGAACTTCTTTTAATGGCAAAATCTATTAAAAAACCAACAATATATGCCGTAGATGAAATATTATGGGAAAATGGACATGAGGTTTTACGACGCATAAGAATTAATATGGGCTGGGGCAAAATCATATTACGAAAAACACGTGAACGATGGTCTTACATCAGATGAAGTGCAAAAGTTTGGCAAGATTCATTAAATTATATTACGCCGGAGTACTGGAAGAAATCTGTGGAACATACGGAGAAATTAATATGGGATTGGTGGAATCGAGAACGAGTTCTAGATGTCGAAATAGCACCAATGATTATTACGCCATTTGAGGACGACTCAGAAAAATTATGACTTTTTAAGTGATGATGATATTGTTTAGTCTATAATATTCAAAAGTTTCTGGAGGATTATATTAGTCTTTGACGTGTATAAATTATAAATTGCATTATGAATATCCATTTTTGCATTGTAACTTAAGTCTTTTGCCTTTGGATTTTTTCGTGTACATTTCTTAATCTACTTCGGAAGTAAATTATGTTTTTTTTTCATGCACAAGTTTCTGTACATTCCTTATACCGATTCTCAGACCTTTTGCTCCTAGATATTAGCCAGTGAATTTTAATTTAAAATTTTTTTTATTAGATTTCACACCATTTCTTTGCTTACTTTTTTTAGTACATTTGTAATTTTGTAGGCAATAAATAAATAATTATTTAATACTTGTTCCAATTTTAAAGCGTGTTTAAAATAAGTATTTTTTTTATTAATTATAAGACGAAATTTGATATATAAAAATCGGTAAAATTGCTTTACCAGAAACTCGGGGCTAACGAAAAATACAGGCTATATATATATATATATTGATTTGGTAAGAGTTTCTTGACCTTCCTTTTATATTGTTAATATATATAATTTTCTTGGGTATAGGTCCGAAAAAAGAAAGTAATTGTGACTGAGGTTTTGGTAGTGTCACATATATTGTCAATTTTAAAAAAATATCATTTTTCACGTTTCGGCAGGAACACCCTTGCCTTTCTCAAAAAATGTTTATCCTAAAACCAAAAAACAAAGTCCTACATTTCACAATAAAAACCTATCACTTTTAACTTACCATGAAACGTAATTAATCATTTAAAAATAAAATCTTAATAAAGAACAAATTTCACTTATTTTTACGAACATACGAAAATAACAAAAAAGACGACAACAACATATCGTTTGCTGCTCGCTCTTGGGCGATATCACACTGATTTGGATTTTATTATTTTTAAAGAAAATAACCCATCGTTGGTATGGAAGGGAGAACAATATTTACTTTAGTTATATTATACCGAAATAGATTTTATTTAACACATCTATATCCTTTTTGTCATTTATGGCATGTTTGTTTTTTTTTATTTCTATTGACTCATAGATTTCCCTTTTCTTTTTATGTAACTCAGTTTTTAGAATCTTTGTTCGGTCAACATTTCACCTGACACCGCTTCAAAATTAAAAATTAATAATGCTCTTCCACCAAAAATTTACGGGCTCCCCAAACTTCATAAAGAGGGAATTCCCCTGCGCCCTATTGTATCTTGCATTCAGTCCCCTTTCAATGCCTTGTCAAGCTTTTTAAAAAGTATAATCTTAAAAGTAATAAACCAAAACCAGTACTATATTAAAGATTCCTCTCACTTTAAGGAAAAAATAAAACACTTTCATGTACCACATAATCATTTTTTAATATCTTTAGATGTAATTTCTCTATATACAAACGTGCCAATAAATCTAGCAAAAGACATAATAAAAAATAAATGGAAGGACATAAAAAAGTACACAGATATACCACTTGACGAATTTATGGAAGCCGTAGAGCTAACACTAAATTCGACATATTTTCTGTACAAAGATAAAATATATAAGCAAACAGAGGGATGTGCAATGGGTTCAAGTATATCTAGCGTAATTGCACAACTTGTTCTTGAGAATTTAGAAGAAAATATAATACCGAAACTGGATTTTAATTTACCATTCTTCTATAGATATGTTGACGATTGTATCACTCTAGTACCCAAAGAAAAAACCGATTACATACTATCAATGTTTAACAGCTACCATCCAAAATTACAGTTTACCATTGAAATCGAAAAACAACAAAAAATAAGCTTTCTTGATATAACACTACACAGAAAAAACAACACCATCAGAACACAGTGGTATACAAAACAAACATGGTCTAGTAGATACACACATTACTCATCCCATCACCCTCTTACCCAGAAAAAATCTGTCATTATTGGCCTGGCTGATAGAGCAATCCAATTATCAGATCCAGAGTTTCGAAGAGAATCAATCGAAAAAGCAAAAGAAGCTCTTATAAAAAATAATTATCCTGCGCATTTAATCAATTCAGTTTTCAAAAAACGAATCAATAAATTTTACAACAATCTGGGTCACCGAAAAACAAATCAGTCAAATAAAACAACAAAAAAAAATTACTTGACACTACCATACATACAGGGGCTATCCGAACAATTTAATCATTTATTCTCTAAATATAACGTACAAGTTGCCCATAGGGGATATAATTTGCTAAATCAACATTACACAAATCTTAAGACAAAAAACTCAAAATTTCAAAAAACACATATAGTATATCAGGTACCATGCAGGGATTGTGATGGTGTTTATATTGGGCAGACACAACAATATCTACAGTCAAGATTACATGGCCACAAGTACGATAAGAAAAACCAAACTGCATTATCTAAACACGCACAACAAAATAATCATACTTTCGATTTTGACCGAACAAAGATTCTAAAAACTGAGTTACATAAAAAGAAAAGGGAAATCTATGAGTCAATAGAAATAAAAAAAAACAAACATGCCATAAATGACAAAAAGGATATAGATGTGTTAAATAAAATCTATTTCGGTATAATATAACTAAAGTAAATATTGTTCTCCCTTCCATACCAACGATGGGTTATTTTCTTTAAAAATAATAAAATCCAAATCAGTGTGATATCGCCCAAGAGCGAGCAGCAAACGATATGTTGTTGTCGTCTTTTTTGTTATTTTCGTATGTTCGTAAAAATAAGTGAAATTTGTTCTTTATTAAGATTTTATTTTTAAATGATTAATTACGTTTCATGGTAAGTTAAAAGTGATAGGTTTTTATTGTGAAATGTAGGACTTTGTTTTTTGGTTTTAGGATAAACATTTTTTGAGAAAGGCAAGGGTGTTCCTGCCGAAACGTCAAAAATGATATTTTTTTAAAATTGACAATATATGTGACACTACCAAAACCTCAGTCACAATTACTTTCTTTTTTCGGACCTATACCCAAGAAAATTATATATATATATATATATATATATATATATATATATATATATATATATATATATATATATATATATACTACTACTACTAATTTTTGAGCCAACTCGTATATCGCAACGAAATTTGGAGGGCTTAAATAGGAGATAAAAAGCTATTTTTTTATGAAAAAATGATAGCTAAAAGTTATAAAATGGCGGCTACGCGCCATCTTGAATTAATATTTTAAATACAACACCCCGCATATTATTCCATTTTCAAAATCTGCTCATTATTCTTAACATTTTTCTCTAATACACTTTATTCCTAAATATAATTGTTTTCGAAATAATGACGTTTGAAAATTGAAAATCCGGTTTAAAATGAAGTAATGGTTTTAGTCACTTTCGATAAAAAATTCTGCTAACTAAATTTTTTAATTAATTTGTAGTTAAATCTTTTAATGAATTTGACTAATAAGAGGCGTAAAGACAGTATTTTAAGGATAAACAGTTACCGGAAAATCTTGAAGGTTACGAGTTTGTTCTGTAAATTCACAAGGAAAACAAATTAGTTGGTAAATAATATTAGTAATATTTTATTTATTTTTGAATAACACTTATTTAACCCCAACAATAATTATTTTATCAAGTGTTCGATGTGGCCCCCTCCTAAATCTTGACAATAAAGTGCCCTATTATGAATAGCTTCTCTCACGTTGATGAAAGTCTGTTCATCTATTTCTTCACATGCTTCTCTTATTCTGCGTTCCAACTCTTCTATTGTTTGACATTCAGTGGCGTAGATTTTTAACTTCAGATATCCTCAAAGGAAAAAATCTAGAGGGGTAAGATCCGGAGATCTTGGTGGTCATTCTGTGAGAGCATGCAGGATTTTCATTTTATAGGGATGAAATTTTTCATTTTGTAGGACTCTTTGGACACTTTTCGAACTTACTTCGCAGGATTCGGCAACTGCAGACGTCGACTGAGTAGGATTAATTACCATTTCAGCAACAATTTCATTTTTTTTTTCTTCTGAAAGAGGTGGTCTTCCTGATCTTGGAGCATCTTTCATCGTACCAGTTGCTTGGAGCTTATTTAAAAGTTTGCGCAAATATGACCGCGAAATAGGGTTTTCGGGAAATCTATCGTTAAACATACGGACTGCTAGATGAAAATTTCTTCCTGCTTCTCCAAAAATCAAAACTGCTTCAAATTTATCGTGTAAACTGCGAGCCATGGTCACATTTTCCATAAAATAATTAAGATGCTCAACGGACTATTTGACAGTTAGTTATCAAGATGTTACCGCGACAACGATTTTGTTTCCAACGCAAACTTGATCGTATTTTTGATTGAATTTGAAATGACCAAAATGTCAATTTTCAAACGTCATTATTTCGAAAGCAATTACATTTAGGAATAAAGTGTATTGGAGAAAAATGTTAAGAATAATGAGCAGATTTTGAAAATGGAATAATATGCGGGGTGTTGTATTTAAAATATTAATTCAAGATGGCGCGTAGCCGCCATTTATAACTTTTAGCTATAATTTTTTCATAAAAAAATAGCTTTTCATCTCCTATTTAAGCCCTCCAAATTTCGTTGCGATATACGAGTTGGCTCAAAAATTAGTAGGGGGGAACGGACTTTAGACGGTCACTGTATATATATACATATATATATATATATATATATATATATATATATATATATATATAGCCTATATTTTTCGCATGTATGACTTTTAATTTTAGACTGAAATTTGAAGAAATCGACATACCTACAGACAGACGGAATTGAGAAAACATGTTTTCCGGCATCTAGGGACCCTTAAACGTAGAGATCTGAAAAAATCTCACGAGGGAAATAATAACTAGTTATCTTGTGTTTTTAACAAAAGTGTATAATATTTTTGCAAAATAAAATTTTTTTGCTATTACAATACAAAAAAAAAAACAAGTTTTCTTTGCACAGGGGTGGCCCGCATTTAAATAAATGACAGTGTATAAGTGGTGGGATTTTTAGGTCAAGCGAGGCTCATAATTTTTGGTGATTGATAAAAAATCTCTCTCATTAAGTGGCTGTATAAACAGAACATATCCTGATTGTTCCACTGATTCGAACCGCCTTCCGACTTTATTAAGGCGCTTGCCATTTTGTGTATTTTTGTTTTTGCCAACCAAAAAATTTTAACCAAATACATATTTAGAGAATTTTCTTATTTAGTCTCTCGGCATTTTAATATATAAAATATCTTAATAATATTGCGTAATATAATAAAAAAACTATTTTCTTTCTCCCTGTATATTTGTAAATAGCCCATCGAGATTTAATAGCTCGATAAAAGAATCACATATTTTGGTATTCACAGTGTTTTCTGATTTGATTCATAATGTTGGTGACCTTTGGACCGCACGATAAGACCGCATTCGACTATAGCAGATTAGGAGGCATTTAGTTTTAAGTTATGATCCTGGGCAAATTCATTTAATTTTCGTAAATCTTTGTTAAAATTTATCAAAGAAGTTTGCAGTTTATCGAGTGAAAATGACATATAATAATTGATTTTCTTAGTTCAAACACTAATTTAACAAAATTTGGATATTATTCTAAATTACCTAGACTCAAAAAAGTATTTTCGATAACTCTGTCAGATTTAAATACCTTATTTAGAAGCTACTGTAATCTCAGTAGTAAACGGACGATATAATCTGAAATTTGTTTATTTCCTTTCGAAAATGAACTCTCGCAACTTTTCTAAAACTAATTTTCTCAAATTTGATGACAATTTTCACCTCCGCTGGCAAACTTCGTCGTAATCTAGGTCACCTCCTTGAAACGAAATGTTTTAAATGTAGTTTTTTTGAGAACATTTAAGTAAGAAACTCGTAAAGATTAAATCGATGTTACTTATTAAAGAAACCCAGATGAATGTTAAGTTTCAAGAAATGTATTGTAGGAATTTAAAATTTATTCAGAAGATTGTATGATTTATTTTTCTGGTTGACTGTGTGACCTAATTTGAAATGTTATATTAAATGCATATTTTCTAATATCTCAAAATATAGGTGTTGTCACTTTTTTTTTTCGTTTAATTTATCGATTTATTAAAGAATTATAGTTCTTGGGATTCGTGCAATCGAAGGCGTTCTGTATCGATTTATTAGCGTTTTTAACCAAATTTTTCCTCAATAACAGTAGTGCCAAAATGCAGTTAGGGTGGCGCATTTTCGATAATTTAGGGGGTTGTGGCAAAACTTTAGGTGCTACATAAAAACTGATTGAACATTTTCGAGTTCGATTTACAAATAAACTTTAACCATGCTTACCGATAATAGCTAACTTGATTCGTTATTGAGCTGCGTTCTCCTGATTTCGAAAATTGGCTATTTTGATATCTCCCTAATTACTGGCGATAGGAGAAAAAAGTAAATTGGGGCTTTATGTAGTTTTTTGCGTAACATTCAGTGGCGTTCTTCGTTTTTTTTCTATCCATTTCAGTTTTTGAGATATGACAGGAAGTTATGTTTTTTCAATGGGACACACTGTATAGCTTTTCCTTAATCGATTATAAATTAAATTGCCGTTTCGACGCTGCCAAACATAGATTTTGCAAAATACTCATTTATAATTAAATTTTTTTATATTTCCTATATAAGTGCGTTTTAAACAAAACAACTAAGTAAATTTGTTTAACGCTTTGGATTCCAATTCTCTATTGAACTTCAAATATTCACACAAAACTAAACATAAACATAACTAAATAACAACATAACATTACACACAACACATAATAAACATAAATAATAATAAAATCAATAAACTTTTAAACTATTTATACTAAAATACAAAAGCAAGAATAACTCTAGAACCTAACCAAAAAGTATAACGTATCAACTTATTTTCTATTTTTGAATTGGAGACCATTATTCGCCAACAACACTACAAGTACTGCTCTTATTTTCCATAATTGATATTCTTTAAAAAAAAAACAGGAAAAAATCTAATGGGGTAAGGTCAGGGGACCCAGGTGACCACCTTACCGGCCCATTTGTACCCCACCACCCATTGAGAAAAATTTCGATCTAGAAACTCAGCTACTCTTCGGATATTATGACTTGGAACACTATCTTGCTAGAAGTAACTGTGATTCATGCGTGTATGTATGGCTACATATGTGTGAAATTGTCATATGTTGTAACTTTAGAGTGGAATAAGTCAAAAACAACAGTTCCGCCTATAAACAAATCATATATTTTTGGAAAGGGGAAATTGGGGAAAATCCAAAAATTTCCAAAATACAGGGTGTCCTATTTAAAATAACAAAGTTGATGGTGATTTAGTAATTTTCCGATCGTCTTTTGTTTTTAAAATTGCCGCCATGTAAATCTTTAAGAAATTCCCTATAACTTTCGTAGGAACCAGAACCATTTCTTTGTATCTTGAAAAAATAAGCCTCTCAGGGCGTGGTAAATTATAAGAAGTAACACTGTACCTACGTAAGCTCCATAGTCCATTTGATTCTAAGCAGGCTTTGAACATGTTTGTTTAAAATTTTATGCTTTTAAAACGGCAATTTTGTTGCAGGAATGGCACTTATTATAATTCAAATTAGTTCAAATAGGTTCTGGGAGAAATGAAATAGATATAAGGAGGGAAGGTAATAATAAAAATACCAAAAATTGCGTGAGGTACGTTTTTTCGATTTCTTCAATTATTTTATCAAAGGTATTTTTGAAATAAGATGTAATATCCTCAGATCAAGTGGTTTTTGTTGTTATGAAACATGAAGTTTAATCAATCGCCTTTAAAGATATAATTAACAAGCTCAGTTGCTATGTTTACCGTAGTCACATGGAAAATATAATAAAAAATGATTATATTTAAAAAATTATTATTTTGCAAAAACTCATACACTAAGTATGTAATACCATCGGAAAGGTAATTTAATTTCCAATCAACTAAGTAAAATATACCATTGAAAAAACATAACTTTATGTCATATCTTAAAAGCTGGTATATATACAAAAAAAAAGTAAGAACGCCACTGAATTCTAGGAAAAAAACACATAAAGCATCAGTTTACTTATTTCTTCTATCATCAATAATAAGCGAGCTACAGGAACCTATCAAAATTGTCTAATTTTCGGGAAGGTCAAGAACGAGTCAAGTTAGCCATGATCTGCATGGTTAGAGTTCATTTGTAAATCGAACTAGAAAATGTGCAGTCGGTTTTTATGTAGCACCTACAGTTTTGTCCGATCCCCCCAAATGTATGGAAAATATGCCACCCTTTACAACATGCACGATCAATAGATTTAAAATTTAAATCAAGTTAAACCCGGGTAAATTATAATAAATACATAGCTAGCCCCAAAAAAATACAATTAATTAAATAAATAGTTGTATCTACAAATTCCAAATAGCTTCTTTATTACAAATGAGACACAGACACTTCCAACGTTTAACTGCTTATAATATTGTTCAATATAGTACCTAATACGATTAAAACAATTCATCGCGAATGCCATGAAAAAACAAAAGAGCATAATCGGCACGTCAGGCAACGCTATAATTGTATATGCTGTCATATTTATATTAAAAATAAGTTATTTTGCCTAAATTTCTGTCAGAAAAGTTAGTTAATTTCCCTTAAAATGAGTTTAAGGACTTTAAGGGATCAAAGTGAGACTTTGGACAAATTATTACCAGAAAATTTTGGGAAAAAGTATGAAATTGTGTAAGTATAAACTATTTAAGGAGTGACGAACTCAAAAGAATTTAATTCATTTTCGGAATATGTTCTTGTTGCGTATTTTAGAGAGTCAGAGAAGTATAAATCTTTCTCATGATTGGCACATTATTCGATGTTAAAGAGTGAGCTTATATATATATATATATATATATATATATATATATATATATATATATATATATATATATATATATATATATATATATATATATATATATATATATATATATATATATATATATATATATAAATATATATATACAGGGTGGTGCAACCAAGATGGGGTGGACGATTGTGGGCAAACGGAGAGGAATTTGAAAAAACATTTTTGGGATATGATTGATAGTCAAGAACGCTGTGTTTTAAAATTATACCCATTATACAGGGTGGTCTGAAAAGTTCGTGGTGAACCAAATTTGTGTTTTTTTAAATGGGACACCCGGTATATTATTATTTTAGTTGATTCTCCTATTCGTTACGATCATTTTAATATGAGGTTTGTTGGGTCTAAAATTTATACCAAGGGAATGGGACCAGGTTAAAGTTAAAAAAAGGGTTATACTCCGGCCATTTTTTGAAAACAATTGAAGCAGGTATGGAAAAACCAAATATTCTATAAAATGTGTTGTATCTAGGATTACAATAATCGCTTGTAAGTCGTTCAAAATTATTCACTGTTATACAGGGTGGTCAAGTTTTGCAAATTTACCTTGGATTGAATTTTTTTAAATGGAACACCCCATATATTTTACTGTCATATTAAAGATAACATCGCCAGCTTTCAGAAAGTACCCTATTTGATATCTTTCTAACAGTTTTTTAGTAAATTAACCGTGAAACCAAAATTTACTCATTCTAACAGAAACGGTATTATTTACGTTGCTTGAATTGACTACCTATAATATAAGGAGGCCATGATATAATCATAAATGAAAAGAAAGATTGACATTCTTGTCAAAACCGCAAAGTGTCAGAGAATTGGCATCAATTACCATTGTTTTTTGACGATAAGCCGAGAAATTGTTAAGTAACAATGAGTTTGAGTACTCCAGAGTTGATAAACAAGACTTTTATGTTGGGCGAGTGTCAAAAAAACCCTTTACTAGCCAGCAGGATTTATGCGCTACGATATCCCGATGCCGAAAAAAAACCAAGACCTGAAGCTTTCGCAAGTTTATTAGAGAGGTTTCAAGAAACAGGTAATGTTGCTTTTAAGAAACGTAAAGTAATTAATAAACCAGTTACCAATGAAGATAATGCTTTGACAGTGTTATTAACAGTGCAAGAAAATCCACACACAAGTACCAGGGAAATTAAGAGAGCTACCTATTAAACGGATTCTGAAACAACATAAATATCATGCCTACCAAATTGAATTACACCAAGAACTGTATGATCGCGATTACGTCCAACGACAAGAGTTTTCAATTTGGTTTTTAAATACAATTTGGGATAATCCAGGTTTTGTAGATAGGGTGCTGTTTTCAGATGAAGCAACTTAACATAATATGCACTATTATTCAACCGAAAATCCACATTGGATTCGTCAGGTGGACCATCAAAATAAATGGTCAATCAATGCTAGGGGAGGTATAATTGGCTCTCATGTTATAGGACCATATTTCTTTGAAGAGCATTTAACGGGAGAAGTCTATTTAAATTTTTTGAGAAATGAGTTGCCCGTATTGCTCGAAGACTTACCTTTAATGTTAAGAAATTCCTTATGGTTCCAACATGATGGAGCACCCCCGCATTACCATAGGCATGTAAGACATTTTCTCAATAATTGGAAAGGAGAGCATTGGATTGGGCGAGGTGGACCAGTTAAGTGGCCTGGGAGGTCACCCGATTTAACGCCACTAGATTTCTTTTTATGGGGACATGTTAAAGAAGAAGTTTATAAAGAGGTTCCAACCACAGTGGAAGATATGAAGTTGAGAATAATAAGCAGTTTTCGCAACATTTCAGACCTGACTTTGAGAAAAGTCAGTTCATTTATGGATAGACTCGAAATGTGCCTTCAGCAAAACGGTGGTTTAGTTGAACATCTTTTATAAGTTTTAATTACATTGTTTTTGTTGATTTATATTAAATTTATTTTTTTTGTAAAAAAAGATCTGTTATTAATACTGTCAAAGCATTATCTTCATTGGTAACTGGTTTATTAATTACTTTACGTTTTTTTGAAAGCAACATTTCCTGTTTCTTGAAATCTCTATGGTAAACTTGCAAAAGCTTCTATCTTGTTTTTATTTCGGCATCGCATCATCAAAGAACAATATTTATTTATTTACTGATGACAATATTCTGACACTTTGCTGTTTTGACAGGACTGTCAATCTTTTGTTCAATTTATGATGATATCGTGGCCTCCTAATATTAAATTGTCAATTTTAACAACGTGAATTCAGAGTAATTCGTGTTAAAATGAAGAAATTTTGATTTCACAACTAATTTACTGAAAAACTGTTGGTCAGAAAGGTATCAAATATGGTATTTTCTGAAAGCTAGTAATGTTATCTTTAACATGAAAGTAAAATATACAGGGTGTTCCATTTAAAAAAATTCAATCCAAGGTAAATTTGCAAAACTTGACCACCCTGTATAACAGTGAATAATTTTGAACGACTTACAAGCGATTATTGTAGTCCTAGATACAATACATTTTATAGAATATTTGGTTTTTCTATACCTGCTTCAATTGTTTTCAAAAAACGGCCGGAGTATAACCCTTTTTTCCACTTTAACCTCGTCCCATTCCCTTGGTATAAATTTTAGACCCAACTAACCTTATATCAAAATGATCGCAACGAATAGGAGAATCAACTAAAATAAATAATAATATACCGGGTATCCCATTTAAAAAAACACAAGTTTGGTTCACCACGAACTTTTCAGACCACCCTGTATAATGGGTATAATTTTAAAACACAGCGTTCTTGACTATCAATCATATCCCAATTTTATTTTTTCAAATTCCTCTCCGTTTGCCCACAATCGTCCACCCCATCTTGGTTGCACCACCCAGTATATATATATATATATATATATATATATATATATATATATATATATACTGGGTGGTGCAATATATATATTATACCACCCAGTATATATATATATATATATATATATATATATATATATATATATATATATACTGGGTGGTGCAACCAAGATGGGGTGGACGATTGTGGGCAAACGGAGAGGAATTTGAAAAAATAAACTAAAAAAAAATATATATATATATATATATATATATATATATATATAGCGCTTCTGTAATAAATTAACTAATCTGTACGGCAAGGTTGGTAAGGCTATAGGAGGAATTTGACTTGGCAATGCCAGTCGTATAACTATAGACTCTACTGGGGTCTTGCAGGACAACAACATCGAATGGACAAACACATCAAACTGACGATAAGGGCAGTCCCCCAAAAGCTATCCAAACCTTTCGACGCAAAAACAAAAACCAAAACCAAAGCTAAGCCAAACTTTAAAAAAAATACCCTGAAATTAATTTTCCATCTAAGTATTTTGCTGAGACAAGGTAAGCACCCCGACAACCCTGAGTAAAATACCCCTATTGTCAAACTTTTTAGGGAAGGGTACAACCCACCAATCGTAAAGAATCACCCTCCCCAGGTTTTTACAATCCTCACGGGTTCCTAGATGTCAAAAAACATGTTTTCTCAATTTCGTCGGTCTGTCTTTATGCGGTATATTTCAAAAATTGATTAACGGATTGAGTCAAAATGTTGGTCAAAAGTAAAGGGTCATATTGTGATGCAACGCTAATATTGTGGTAGAAATCCAATATGGCGGAACAAGGTGGCGGTCTAGAGAAACGTTACTAAAAAAACTAAGTATCCAATTTACCTCAAATTTTGGTATAAATATAAGATAGCAAAACAAGATGGCGGCCTGATAAAATATTTAAAAAATCAGCCTGAGAAAAACTATTTGTTAGATTAATTTCAAATTTTGCGCTAGTATTAAGGGTGCTATAGAGTTAAACTGGTAAACTTGTGGTACGAACTCAAGATGCCGGAACAAAATGGCGGCCAAACAATTTTTTTTTTAAATTAAATGTGATATAGACATAAACTGGTACCAATTCAACATGATTTGATTGTACAGTCATCGGGGGTACCGCAAGGGTCAGTGCTTGGACCACTTTTCTTTAATATGTTCATTAATGACATTGTCTCTGGATTGGAGGTCGAATGTTTGCTGTATGCGGACGACCTTAAAATATTTTGGGAGATTCGCTCTCCTGACGATGCTTATAGACTACAAAAGTGTTTAGACTTGGTTAGCAGGTGGTGTACTGAAAATAAACTGCCGTTAAATCCTTTAAAGCAGCCATGTCAAACTCAAAGTCACTAGTGGGCCAAAAGCGTGAAGACCATTGACTAGGTGGGCCGCAAAACCTTATCTTAAAGAAGACAAACTACTGAAAATCTTGAGAAAAAGTACTATTATAGGACAAGTCTGTTTATTAAATTTCCAATAAAAAGGACATTACAAAAAACTACAAACATTAAATTCTTTTGCCAGATATTTGACATCTTTTGTCTTTAATTAAGATGTCTATATGAAATCACTTTTAAAACTGCGTCCAAGTGTGCGTCCGTCAATCGCGATCTTGCGGGAGATTTGTTTCCTTTCATCAAAGAAAATAGTTGTTCTCACTTATAGGTACTTCCAAACATTGACAGGATTTTACAGGCAAATTTCCTCATTTCTTGTTATTGAACAGGCAAGTACTTATAAAATTTGAATGAACCAACACTATCAAATTTTTGTTTTTAATGGGTCTGACACTGAATCTCAATTACTTCCATTTGCAAGCGAGGGGGAACTTTATCAATATCGATAGTGAGACCAGTAAACAAAGAAAAATTGTTTTCTTAGGTCTTAAAATCCTGAAAACGCTTCTCAAATTCTGCCAGAAGGCTTCTCATTTTCTCTGAATATATTTTGTATGATATTGGGACACTTGTGCTTTCCTGATATGCCTTACAAGTCAGAAAATTAGATTAGAACAGATTATCCTCTGCTAACTGTTTTCCCACTTATATTATTAAATCGAGAACCATCATTTAAAATTGTTTTCTTTTCGCGAGATAGGTTAGAATAAATGAATCAAATGGAAACGTCGGAATTCGTGTAGGCAACGCCTTCGTTCCAAGTCTCCGACAGAGACAGACACACATACGTCGTAGGTTGTAAATTAAGAGATTGGAATGATCTGACCTGTGTAATTCGTGGTTTTGTAACTTGCTACTTTCTTCATGAACGAGATGATCGGCAAAAATGGTTGCTGTTCTTGCTTATGTGTACGTGATTCAATATCCGTGCTCGATAGGACCAATGTTTATTGTCTGTCCTTTGCCTCCTGGACTCTGGATACAAACAATTTCGTTACGTTGATATTCTGCTGACGAAAACAATCATTTTTCCTATGTTTTCTTTATTTTACGTTTTACAATGACTGAAAAATATATATATGACAGTGACGACTTGACTCCTCTTGTCAGTTGAATATCGATAATGAAAAGACCAGTAAATAAAGAAAAATTGTTTTCTTAGGTCTTAAAATCCTGAAAACGCTTCTCAAATTCTGCCAGAAGGCTTCTCATTTTCTCTGAATATATTTTGTATGATATTGGGACACTTGTGCTTTCCTGATATGCCTTACAAGTTAGAAAATTTGACAGATTATCCTCTGCTAACTGTTTTTCCCACAACATCATCTTACACTTGAAAGCTTTCACATAATCATGCATATCTGTAATAACTTGACGTGGTCCTTGCAATTTCGTATTTAAGTCCGACAAGTGTTTTGTAATATCTATCATAAATGAAAGATCTTGTAAAAAAGGTACACGGCATAATAAGCTGACATCTCCTTTTGTTTCCATGAAAACACATATTTCTTCTTTGAGTTTCCAAAACCGGTCGAGTACCATAGAACACGAAAGCCATCGCACCTCTGCATAATATGGTAAACCAGTGTACTCACTTTCTAAATCACGTAAAAATGCAGAAAACTGTCGCTGATTAAGGCCTCGTGACCTTATGAAGTTTATAATTTTTTTCACTGACTTTAAAACACTTTCCAACTTGATCACTTTTGAGCGTGGTGGATTATACAATGAATATGATGAAAAACTGGTTTGTCACTGCCCGTTTCTCTGATCTTTGTCTGTAATATTTTAACGAAGCCATTTTTTACTCCAGTCATTGAAGGAGCTCCGTCTGTTGCAACGGAATACAGTTTTGACAAATCTAAATTGTACTTTTGCA
Source organism: Kuschelorhynchus macadamiae (assembly GCA_030620095.1). NCBI lineage: Eukaryota > Metazoa > Arthropoda > Insecta > Coleoptera > Curculionidae > Kuschelorhynchus > Kuschelorhynchus macadamiae. The sequence continues at coordinate 63,391 of JAUTXW010001077.1, forward strand.
GAAGTCCATAAACAGCATTGAAAATATCCTTCCTAGTTGTTTTATCATGCAATGGTACTAACTCCAGTAATTCTTCGTACACATTGATATCTGTATCAACCGCACGAAGAAAAACAGCGAGTTGCGCCACACCACACACATCCGTACTTTCGTCACAGGCAATAGAAAATGCAATGAAAGAGTCTGATTTTGTTTTTATCTGATCACTTATATTGGCAGCCAACTCAGTAACTCTTTCAGCGACAGTATTCCGTGACAAGGATATATTTTGAAATGCCTTTACACTCCCGGGACTTACAATTTTCACGGCCTTTACAAGGCACTCTTTTATAAATTCACCTTCAACAAATGGTTTTGAGTGTTTCGCAATCAACTCCGACAGTACGTAGCTCGTTTGAAGTACAGATTCATTTTCTTGCTTTGGACGTGAAACAAAAGCTGCTGATCTTGCAACCGTGATTTTAACTTATTTAACTTTTGGTTCCTGACCATGCCTGTATACTTGTCAAACATAGTTTTATGAATATCATAGTGACGTTTTATATTATATAATTTTGGGACACCGACTGTACTATTACAAATCAAACAAAAACAATGTTTTCTTTCACTTCACAGCAAAAAAACTCTAATTCCCACTTTTCTTGAAAGATACTATGCTCATTCACAGGTTTCCTCTTACTTCCACTTGATTTTGAAATAGACATAGTAAAAACTGTATCCGAAATAAATTATAATAAGTACTGTTAACTGTTGTAACAATAAGTGCACAACTCAACTTGCAACTCTATCGCAACTGACTCATAACTGACTAAACACTGAACGATTGAACACAATCGAACACGGCTTATATACGGATTGTGATTTCTCGAGTTCTTTCCAGAATGTTCAGATAGCGTCCTCTGTTTTTTTTGCGCGATAGCATTTCATGAAACAAGCTAGATAACGTTTGGCTTTAGGTTAGGTTGAGTATGTGTAGTTCATCTTCCTAAACATAGATGGCACTATGTACAATTGTACAATTTATTACACCAATCGTCGTTGCAGGGGCCCGCGCTTTCAAAAACGGGTTTCAACTTGTTCGCGGGCCGCATTATCTGGCTGTTTTCAAAACTGATTTGGGCCGCAGAAAAATGCTCACTGGGCCGCATGTTCGACACGGCTGCTTTAAAGTGTAACATCATGTCTTTTTAGAGAAAATCACAACCAATTGAGCATAATTATACCATAGATAATGTTGTGCAAGTAAGATCTACTGTGATTAAGGACCTTGGAGTAATTTTCGATTCAAAACTTACATTTATTAACCATATTCAAGACACAGTGATAAATGCATCAAAAGGAATGGGCTTTATTTTGCATAATTTAAGGGAGTTTCAACAGCCCGCTACACTGCTTTCTCATTACTCAACTTTTGTAAGATCTCGTTTTGACTACGCCTCTATCGTATGGTGTCGAATATACCAGACTCATATTTCTGGCCTTGAAAGAATGCAGCGTAAATTTTTAAAACTGCATGCTTTATATTGGACGGTGAGTGGCCGGCTGTTGAATGTCCTCATAAAGATTTACTTGCTAGGTTTGGCCTTACTGAGTTAGAGGCTAGACGACCATACAACTCAGTTATATTTTTGTATAAATTATTAGACAATAAGATTAATTGTATCCGTTTGCTCGATTGTATTAGATTTACAGGACCTAGGTTGGAAGCAAGACGCTTGAGCGTTATTCAAACCCCAGCTCCACGAACAAACATCCTTATATTTTCTCCAGTACACCAGATTTCAAAAAACTAAAATAAAATTGAAAATAGTATTGACATTTTACACTGCAGCATTTAACAGATTAGAAGGATGTTTGTTTAACTTCATTCTTAATTTTCATTGTTCAACCCCTTTTTTTATTTATATTCTAATTTAAAATATTACTTTTTCTTGCCCAAAAAATGTAAATTTTGTCTTTATATGTTATACAGTGGCGGCTCGCGGGTGAAAAAGTAAGTGAAGTGCAAATGAAACAAGAAAATATCGCAATAATTTTTTTCCAGAATTTTTTTTATATGTGGAAGGGGTAGAATATTTTTTTACAACTTACCTAAATTTTGTACACTAAATCAATTCTCCTATCCTTCATAACAGCAAGACAATGGACAAATACAGCCTGCAGCGCTTTTTCTTTTTTTTGAAGGCCATTTAGATGGCCAGACATCACACTTGCGCCATCGTAACATTGCCCTGTTAATTTATGTATAGTTAATTATTTCGTTTCGAATAGTTTTCGAATCACCAGTAAAAACATTTTTCATTTTTTCGTGATGATCTTTTAGTTCTTGGAAACTTCTCGATATTAATAAACCTAAAAGCTTTTTAAATTTCTCCCTATTTATTGACTCGCTGCTCTCATCATGGCCGCGAAAGACTAAAGGCCGTTTTACATGCTGCAATTCTTCTTTGCAATATGCAATAGTCTTGAACAAAGGCATGCGCAGTTTGATAAAAGGTACAAATGTCTTGCCACTGCGCATGCTTTTGTTCAAGACTATTGCAACTTGCAAGAAATAATTGCAGCATGTAAAACGGCCTTAACTCTTGTTTTGTAAGGTACAAAACTGCGTCAATTATCAAGCACATAAATAGTCCATTTAATCGGACGTTTTCGTTAGAATGTGTTTTATATAGTTTAGCATGATACTTTAAAAGAAGTATCAGCTAGAGTGCTTTGATTTTTTTTACAAATGTTTTTAGCATTAATTCACATTTTAAATACTCCGCCGAGTCTTCATGTTTATGTAAAGACCTTCATATATTTAACATACCTGCAAATCCTTCCTTATTCCACACTGAATATTTATTGGAAACTAGTAAACAAGGCCAGTAAAACAATTTTTGTAATAATTGACTACTACATAACCATTTGTACGCCGAAAACAAGGATGACGATTGACTGATCTTGTTCCTTCCATCGATTAAATGGAGTTTCCAACAAAATGCAAACCACATCCGTGATCGGATTCATCAATAATGTAAATTAATAAACCCGACACACATAAATAAATATAACACAAAACAGTCAAGCAAACTGCAAAGGAACTAACCGGTTGCAGCAAAATCCGCGAAAATAAAAGTAAACAACCACCCCAAACTGAACGACACGTGGGTGTAGTGTACTGCGTTAGCAATTCACCGAGAGTACTGTATGGCGCTGGTTAACATTAATCTTCCATGCGGTCGACGTCATAACTAAACATGGCACCCCCAGCAAAGTCGAAGCGGTTTGCGCCACTGTTATAATAAAGTTCGATTGAAAGTTTTAAAAAGACATGCCGCCAACGGTCAAGTAAAATATTTATTCGAGATGTACCGGGTGAGTCAACGATTTAAAAAAGTAAATTTACGTCGAACAGGTACAATTTGGAAACAAACTGTTTATGCTATGGGATACATATGTAAATCGCGCTCATTCTAAAAATTGTGTGTCTGTTGATGATTCAGATAATGATCCCTGGTATAAGTCGGAAAGTTCTGGTATGCGAACTAATATATATTTTTTTAATTTTCCATAATAAGTAGGTACAATTTTTAAGATAACGAAGAACAAACTGCAGGTTTGGGTAATATACTCGGTAATACAGCTTCATGTTCAAATTCCGGTCAAAATATAGCCAACATGGGCCAGCCAAATGAGGTAAATAAGAAGATATATAGGTCACTAAGGAATTTACTAAGAATTATTTTTTTAGATTATGTCAGATTCAGATTCGGAAACAATGAATAATCAAAACATGCAGACCGGTATTACTAATGTAAATATAACTCAGAATGTTATCTGGGGGGAAGTTGTGGGTAACTTAAATTATTTTCCACCTCCACAAGATAGGTCAATAAATATTCATGTTACAACTCGCCAAGATGATAGCCCATGTTCCTTCTATAAACTATTGCTGACAGACAATTTGCTTGACCTTTTGGTGAATGAAACGAATGTTTATGCTGAACAGAAGATTATAGAGGGTATATCAAATGAGTCAATAGCATTGAACTCATTACTTGCTAGTTGGGTAGATACAAACAAAAAAGAGATGTGTACGTTTTTGGGCATTGTTATATGGATGGGGCTAAATCCAAAACCACGTCTTAAAGACTATTGGAGTACAAGTTTCATTCACAAAACTTGCATTTACCAACAAACAGGCATGCCACGGAGTAGGTTTGAAGCACTTTTAGCTCACCTACATTTTTCAAATAATGAGTTATGTCCTAAAGGAGATCGTCTCTTCAAATTGAGTGCTTTAGTTGACCTATGCAATAAAAACTTTCAAGCTGTCTATACTCCTGGAGAGTACGTTTGCATAGACGAATCCAAGATTCCATTTAGGGGGCGTCTATCTTTTTTACAATACATACCTTGCAAACGTCATAAATATGGCGTAAAAATTTTTAAACTTTGTGGTCAAAGTGGATACACATTCAATTCAAAAATTCACGCAGGAAAACAAATTAAACCAACTGATCAGCCTGTTGCCAGTCATGTCGTAATGGAATTAATGGAACCCCTTCTTAAAACAGGCAGAACATTAATTACTGACAATTATTATACAAGTGTCAGTCTAGCACACCAACCAAATGATAATAATACTCATTTGATTGTACATTGAGAAGAAATAGAAAGTATAATCCAAAGCCAGTTTTTCAGAAGAAGCTGGAAAGAGGAGAAATGACAGCTCTTGAAAGCAACACAAAAGTTATAGTAGGAAAATGGGTCGATAAACGTGACGTTTGCTTTTTAACAACAAAATCTCCTCCAGAAATGGTTGAAGTAGAAACGAGAAAAGGAATGAAAAAAAAGCCCAGCACAATAGTAGAATATAATTATGTTAAATCTTATTTTGATGATTCGGATCAAAGATCATCTTATAGCAACGCAGTTCGGAGATCAATTAAATGGTATAGGAAGGTAGCAGTGGAGCTTCTGACAGGTACTGCAGTTGTAAATGCCCTGATTCTTTATAACACCGCAATGAACAAGAAAATGGACATAACGACCTTCAGAGAATTCTTGGTTGCTGAACTATGTAAAAAAACTGAGACTCCCATTGTTCAAGAAAATATACATAAATTGGAAGAGTATGATAAAAGAGGTCGCTGTGTTGTATGCTATAGTTCTTTGTCGGAGAAGTATGGTCGAGCAAACGCAACAAACAATTCAAAGCAGTGTTGTACAACATGTGTAGGTTGCCCTGAAAAAAAGTTTATGTACGTAAATTGCTTTTTAAGGATTCACAATGTTACCTTAAAACAAAAGAATTAATTTACCTTTTTTGTAACTATATTTTCTGTGTGTAATAAATAAAAATAATAAATATTCTTGTAGATCCATTTTAATATACACAGGCTGTTTACGTTGACATTAGTTAAATTCATAACTATAAACCACATGTATCAAAACTGATCACAGTATTTCACACCTTCTTAACAGCGTGTATCAAATGTGGACGCGGTCTCAAAATACCCCAAAATTTAAAATTACATCTTTATTACGCTTCACCGATATTCAGTACTCTATTTAAAGTTAAAATATACCGAAAAAAATAGTTGGGTTGATGGGTCCATTTCGCAAAAATGACATCTAGCGGTCAAAGTGTTAAATAAAATTCCAAATGTCAGTATTATTCCAAAACGTTTTAAAATGTCCTTATATGTAACACTCTCTACAAAAATGTATGTAATAAAACTAAATAATAGTGAACCTTTAACAAGAATATTAAAAACGATAATAACTCAAAATCTATGAGACTTCGGATAGTAACGTAATATGTGACCAAAAATATCATACTTTATTTTATATTTTCTTACTATTGCCGAAAACAAATTGAAAAATATTAAAACTAAGAGCGCCTTCCTATTTATATATATAAACTGCAATTTAAAAACACTGCACCAAATTCCTGTCTTGTTAAAAAGACATAGTGGTTGTATATCCCTACAAAGCGCAGACTTTTTTAGGTCCACTTCCGTAATCCAGTCCCAAATTTGTTCATTTAAATTCAATGGAGTTAGGGAGCGCACTTCGTCATATCACAAACCACAATATCTGTCCATTTCTTTTCATTTTATGTTCTGAAATATACATGGTGCAATAATAAGAAGAGCTGTGGAATTCTAAGCATGCCGACAGTGGCTGCTTATACGCTCGTCGGGTCGAGACTTTATTATGAAGACGGAAGCTTCTAGCTATTGGGATAAATAAAAATAAAATCTCGGAAAATTAATTTGGTTTGTATGGCTACTCGTTATCTATATGATGAAAATATGTATTCTGTGTTTATGGAATAATGGTAATGGTACAGGGTTATTTTTTATAATTTGCCACCTCCTGAGATGCTTATTTTTTCAAAATACAAAAAAAATGGTTCCTAGGAAAGTTATAAGGAATTTCCCAAAGATTTACATGGCGGCAATTTTAAAAACAAAAGACGATCTGAAAATCACCAAATCAACATCAACTTTGTTATTTTAAATAGAACATCCTGTATTTTTTGACATTTTTGGATTCTCCTCATTTTCCCATTTCCAAAAATATATAATTTGTCTATATTCCGAACAGTAGCTTTTGACTTACTCCACTTCAGAGTAACCATATATGACAATTTCACAGATATACAGCCATACTTAAATCGCGGTAGCCATGAAATGATGAAATGTCAACTAAAAACAAAGGAGGCCTGTTGGACGTGAACACAATCCACAGATACTTAAATCGCGTTACCGATGGAATGTCGCCAACAAAAACAAAACAGTAATTTGTAAAAAAAATATATTTAATGTTATATATATATATATATATATATATATATATATATATATATATATATATATATATATATATATATATATATATATATAAAAAATTACAAAACATCTTCTAAAATGTAATTTTTGAAATAGGAAACCATTAATTTAGTTTATATTAAAAATGCTAAAATATTATTTATTTATTTACAGTCTTACAGGATGATCCCAATTACAAGACAGTGAAAAACTACATATTCAAGCCTACTAAAAAAATTACATTTTACACATAAAAAGAAGCTTATAACTAATAAAACAGTAATTATTTTCCAAATTCTGATATTTGAATAAGATTTAAATTGGCAAAACGGTTTAGCGTCGTAAATTTTTCTTATATGATTGTAAACTATCAGAAAAAAGATCCAAATTAGTTTTTTTGTTAAAGTTATCGCACATTGTATAAATAGGCGAAAATTTTAAGATGTTTGTACGAGGAGTCGGCAAGTAAAAAGCACTGCTTGTGCGTGAACTTAAACGAGGTACGTTGAACTTTATTTTAGAAAGTAAACAGGGGCAGTTTATCTTATTATTTAACAACTTATACAAAAATATCATTTGCAGGTTATCTCGTCTGGTTTTTAAGTTCGTCAGTGAAAATTTATCTAAAAGCTCTTCTTGTGGACATCCTTAAGCGGGATAGCGACCATCTTGTTTAAAGCCTAGATATTTTACAAATTTTCGCTGTATACTTTCAATACCAGACACATGTATATTATATCCCGGAGACCATACAACTGCCGCATATTCAAGTTTGGATCGGACATAACTATAGTACAGCAGCTTTATGGCTTCCACTTGGCTAAACTCTTTAGTAGTACGAACTATAAACCCTAACATTCTAGAAGAATCTGACCTAATAGCGCTGTAATGTGAGATAAATGATAATTTTTGATCGAACGTAACTCCCAGGTCACAGAACTCCTTGGATCGACCTACAATTTCACCATTGCAGTTATAGTTAAAAATAATCGGTTCTGACTTTGTAGGAAACGACATAACCTTGCATTTTCCAATATTTAGCTGTAGACAATTTCCCTGGCACCAGTCAATAATATGCTGTAAATTTTGTTGGATTTTTAAGCAGTCCTCCATAGACTTAATGTTAGCGAACAGTTTGATGTCATCAGCGTAGAGTAAATAACCAATATCCAGAGAATCACCAATGTCGTTAATAAAAATGTTAAACAGCAAGGGTCCTAAAACGGAACCCTGCGGTACCCCCGAACATGCTATATAGTTCTCCGATTGAAAGCCTTTAATAAGCCCATAATAAATGCGGCCTTGACTCCGACCCAGCCACAATAGAATATCGAATAGAACCTCTGCAGCCAAGTCCTGTATGCTTGATTTCCTGTAAATCGAGCCAGAGGTTATTGAACTTTCCACCGGCTGTTTGCAATTTTTGCATTTCAGTAGCTTGCTTTAAGTGGCATGGTTCTTTGTTTGAACGGCTATCCGTGTGTTGTGTGATACGTACGTCGCGTCGTGCATGGTGCGATATAGAAGACAATAATACGGACTTGGATATGCAAATACCGTCAACTTCGGCGGTCGGTAATAACGTTGAAAATGTTGGAGAATATAGTAACAGGAGTCTGTGTGAATGTGTGGTGTATGTCTTAATAATAAAAGGATTTTCAACATTAAACTTCGCTGATAAATTTAACCACAAAAATGAAAAACTGTATTAGACATTTTTATCCGGAAAAACAATACCAACAATTTAAATGGCTAACAGGGTGTGAAAATATAATTAAATTATTTTGTTGGCCATGTTTACTTTTTGAAAATGAAAAATGTCTCTGGAATAAAACTGGTTATTCCGATTTAAACAATTTCCATAAAGCTATAAAAAGACACATTAAGTCCAAAGCGCATTTACAGGCCGTCATAAAAGAAAAAGTCTTCGGCAAAACCAGTATTGAACACGCCCTTAATAAACAGTTGGAAATTAGTCACCGCTAACACAATGAATTAGTCGATAAAAATAGGCAAATATTAAGAAGACTTATCGATGTTGTTTGTTTTCTCGGACAGCACGAATTGGGATTTAGAGGTCATGAAGAAACAAGGGTTTCTTCAAATAGAGGAAATTTTCAAGATTTACTTAGTTTAATGGCTAAATATGATGATTGCTTAAAAAAATCATTTAGAGCAGTCTAGCGTTTTTCGCGGAACGTCGAATCGAATCCAGAATGATTTAATTTCCTCCGCTGTTGCAACCATTATTCTAAAAAGAATTAAGCAGGAGATTGGCGAGGCGCGGTTCATTGCTATTGTTCTGGACGAAACAACTGATTTCACTAATTTTAGCCAATTATCTATAGTAATACGCTACGTTGAACCAGACGGAAATGTGTCCGAAAATCGTACAGCAGTTTATAACGTTACTAAAGAAATTAATGGAGAGAAAAAATTAGTTGCTCAAAGCTATGATGGAGCTGCAGTGATGGCAGGACAATTAAGAGGTCTGCAAGCTAAAGTTCAAGAAACTTTCCCAAGTGCTGTGTTTGTCCATTGTTTTGCTCATAAATTAAATTTAGTTTTATCCCAGTCCATCAACCACATTAAAGAGTTTAAGGTATTTTTCGTTACTTTAAGTGGCATGGCTGCTTTTTTTCCCAGTCAACAAAACGTACACAAGCTTTGGACTCCATTGTCCACAAACGATTGCCCAAAGTAGCTCCTACTAGGTGGAACTATAACGGAAAACTTGTGTTAACAGTATCTGAAAATCGTGAATCACTGATTGAACTATTTGAGCATATAATAGAAAATCATGAAACGTGGGACTCAGAAGCAATAAATAGTTCGAGGGGGTTTTTGGACTGTTTGAAACAAGATTTTAATTTTAATTATTTGTTGGATATATTTTCAGAAATATTTCCATTCTCGGACAATATTTTTAATATATTACAAACTAAAACCAGTGATATTGCTACTAGCCTAAAAAAAGTGGATAATTTTAAGTCCCTGTTAAGCCAAAAAAGAGATGACTTTGACCTATTTTGGGTGAAAACGATGACGTTAAATGTAGAGCCACAAGCTAAGCGTCTTCGAACAGACAAGATAGGAGATGTCCAAACATCATACAGGCGCCTCTTTTATGAAATAATCGATCAAATTCAGCAACAAATAAACTATAGATTTAACGGTTTAAATGATTTTAAATTCCTCGAGCTCTGCAATTTTGATGCATTAAAAGGAAAAACTTTTCCAGAAGATGCGTTTAAATCTTTTCTTCTTCATTATGGCCAGTTCTTCGACCGAGTGTTTCTGCGATCTGAACTAAAAGTAGTTTACGAAACTGATGACATTAGCGCAAAAAATAACGCTAAGGAACTAATGCAATTTTTTAAAGACAAGGAGCTGGAAGATGCCTACACCAAAGTGTAGAAATTGTGTGAATTAGTATTGACAATACCTGCCACAAGTTCATCAGTAGAACGCAATTTTTCAACTCTTAAACGTATAAAAAATTTCGTGAGAAATTCAACCGGACAGGAGAGACTTTCGCATACATCGCTATTGTCCGTTGAAAATAAACTTGTCCAAAATATGTCGAAGCATGGACGTTTTTATGATGACGTCATTGACGAATTTTCAAAAAATGATCGAAGAATCGAATTACATTACAAATAGGTAAGTTTCTAAAAATTCCTTTCCTTTCTTAAAATTTCACCGCACGCCCCTGCCCCCACCAATATCCAAGCAATTTTGAAACTTTCTTCCCAGTTTCCTAATTGCTTGAGTAATAAAGGTGCAAGTCGTCAACACTATCCGTTCAATTATGATACACTTTATCCTTTAAGTATCCCCACGACAAATTGTCCAAAGGTGTAAGGTCGGGACTGTTCGCGGGCCAATGAATATGGCCATATTTGCCAATCCACAAATTATATCGAGCATTTAAAAAATCTGTGACCTCTCGAATGTTGTGTGGTGGAGCGCCATCTTGGTGTCAAATTATTTGCTTATAAGTGTTTAAAGGAAGCTGTTCCAAAAGATGCTCAATTTCGTTATTTAATAGATTTAAATATCGTTTCCCCGTTAATATACCCTCAATAAATATCGGACCGTTAATTTGGTTTTCCATTAAAAAAAAAAAATTGTGTATATATTTTACGTTATAACTGTTATAATATATAATATTACTATTGCCAGTTAAAAAAACAAAGACACATGGATTTAAGTATTTATTGCAAAAACTTAATTTACATAATTACATTAGTGACTAAGCACATACAAATTTTCTTTTATACGACTTTCTAGAACGGAGTTTACTAGGGCAGTCTCGCTGAAGGCTCCAGCAGTAGTCCAAAATCATGTGGCTATCCCATCGTCCTTGATAACGATCTTCCATAATTTTGATATCCTGATGGAATCTTTCTCCATGTTCTTCACTACAATCACCTAAGTTTTCTGGAAAACGATCTAGGTGGCTGTGGAGGTAGTGAACTTTTATACTCATGTTACAGCCGAGAATATTAAAATTTGAAAGAATAGTTTCCACTAATTCTATGTAATTCTCTGCTTTATGATTGCCAAGAAAATTTTGTGCTACTTGAACAAATGAACACCAAGCGTTAGATTCAGTTTCGTTCATTGATGTGGTGAATTGTGGATCTTTAACAAGTTGCCTTATTTGAGGACCATCAAATATACCAGCTTTTAGTTTTTCCGTGCTAATGCCAGGAAATTTACGTGACAAATACCCAAAACAATTTCTATCTCGATTTAAAGCCTTCACAAATTGCTTCATTAGGCCTAGCTTGATATGCAAGGGCAGAAGTAAGATTTTTTCTCTTGAAACCAAAGGTTCGTTGATCACGTTTTGTTTTCCTTGAATCATGACATCTCTTGAAGGCCAATTTTTATTAACCCAGTGCTCATTTTTTGCTCTGCTGTCCCAAAGGTACAAAAAACAAGGATATTTTGTATAACCACTCTGCTGTCCAAGGAGGAGGTTAACCATTTTTAAATCAACACAAATTGCCCACTGATGTGCTTCGTATTTAATTTTTCTCAAAACTAATGCAATTGTTTCATGTTCTTCCTTCATGGTAGTAGAATGACCAATAGGAATTGAGCCATATTTGTTACAGTTATGTAAAAGAATAGATTTTAAACTACGTTTTGAACTGTCAATAAAAAGTCGCCAATCATCTGGAGTGTATTCAGGCAAACCCATTTTTTCTAAGAGTCCTTTTATATTGTTACAGAATACCAAGTCATTTTCCTGAGCGAAAAAAGGCAGCAGATCCTTATCTCTTTTACGATAAAATGTAATATTAGTACCTGGACAAAGTAGATTTTTTTCTTTTAATCTGGATGCAAGTAAGTCAGCGGATTCCTTTGAGAGATTCAGGTCTCTTATAAGATCGTTTAGTTCTTCTTGATTGAAACACTGCGGAGTTGTTAAATCTGCTTCAAATTCGCTGTCGTTTTCTGATTGAATTCTTTGAACTTCGTCAGACGTTGATGTTTCTGTATCATCTTCTATCAGTTCGGGTAGACTGCTGAATGATGGAACGGGTATTTCTTCCGAATGCGCTACCGGCCTTCTTGCAGAATCTAGATCAGGTTATATCCATTTGTGTCTCTTGTTTCTATGTATGCCTTTAATATTAACGAGACAAAAATAGCAGTCGTCATGATGGTTTCGCGGTTCTCTCCAAACCATTGGTACACTAAACTTTAGGCACTTCCTCTTTCCAGTTGTCCACTGTTGCAAATGTTCAACATATGAAATATGGGGCCCAAGATTTCTCTTGATCTCTTAAATGAACGCCAAAATAGGCAAGATAAGCTCTTTTCACAAAGTCAGAAATCGTTTTTCTGCTCTCTTTCAAAGTGTATTCACCACACACATAACAGAAAACATCGGGATGATTTACACAGGTACGTCTGCTTGTGGATGCCATTGTTTCAGTTTAGTGTCTTGATACTACAAAACGACCAAAATTTACACAAAATGATAGCACAACTTTACTTGGGAAAACTCAGTAATATACTAAATCGAGTACAGCCAAGCAGGTATAGAAGGATCGGGTCATAGGCAATTACAGGTATAAAAGTAATTAAGAGCAGTTCCTGGAATAGGAAGATTGGGTCAGGGACAATGCCAGGTATCCATTTGGTTAATTAGATTATGGGAAATTTCTATTTTGACGATTAAGTACATATTTATTTCTTTATTTGTTGTCCTTTATCAGAAAAAAATATCAATTAACCTGTAACCTGTATCTCAAAAGCTAGAGCTGATAGAAAAAATCTGGTGGCATTTTTGGAATTAGCACATTAAAAACATCTAAAATCAGATGTTAGATTTCCGGCACCAAATTTTTGTTTTCATTTTGTTACCCTGCGTTATATGTGGATTTCTTGTTGCCCAATGGTGCTTGTTTTTTCTATGAAACATTCCGGCTGTGGTAAAACAAGCCTCAGCAGACCACATATCCTTCTGAATAACAGCATATCTTGCCTCAATCTGGTCAGCATATCCTCACAGAAGTGGAGGCGTTGGTTAAAATGATCGTTGGTTAATAGTTGCACTGGTCTAGTTTTTAACGGGCGGTATCGAACAGTGAACTGATGTAGAACCTTTTATCCGAGAGACGTCCGGAATCGATCTGCTTGGATTTTCTAAAAATTAGTTTTAATTTAACTTTTAGACTACCTAAAGAATTTTTTACTTTCAAGATATAATAATATTAATAATTCCTCGTCCAAGTCAAAATTTGCTCGTCTTTTTTGCCACTGCAAGGATTTTCTTTGAGCGTGGCTTTTTACTATATATGCAACAGTTTTTCTTGAGAGAACTCTTGCACTAGGATATAGCAGCCTATATTGTCTCACTACAATTGACGAATTATTAGCATTTGCGAAATAAAATTGAAGAATTAGAAAAAAAACAATTATAAAAACATAGTCCTTCTAACCAGTAAAGCTGCGACTTATTGATCAGTGCGAAGCTGGGATCACTATAAATTACATTTATAAAAATATAAACTCAAAATAATTCTACGTGTATATTATATTTATTTTTTTTGCAAAGCATTCCTAAGGAACGAAGCTTTTATCCCGCAAGGGCCATTAAAACTACGTGAAATGAATTTAAAGTTTCCGTAATATTGCTTCACGAAGTTTTTCCACTCTCGTGAGTAAAAGTTAGTCTGAAAATTTAATAGATAAAAGGCTAAATGCACTACCTAGCGAAAAACTCTTAGCTTAGTATCAACGGAGCATTTCTTATGGGATATTTGTAGTTATTCCCCTTATTAATATCCTCGAAAATTGCTATTTTTAAACGATTTTTATATCTAGGGTTTTTGAAAATATCTTCTCGAATGTTTTATGTAAGCAAAATGTTTTGACAGTAGCCACTGTTGGATGGTGCCCGAAGCGGGAATCTACTTATCACCCCCCTCCTCCACGATTCGAATTCGCCAAACCAGTACGGCCTAGTTTTTTCTTTAATAGAATTTTAATATGTTGACGCACGTCAATGGTAAGGTCAGTGACCACGTATGGCGCTCTTGTGTGGTAGCCCGCCACTTGCAGGTCAATATCATATTAATATGTCGAAATATCTGACCATATGTTCGTATACTGTCAAGTTAACTTGTCTATGTCAGATTCCCCGCCGAATTACAGTTTTGCCTGCAGACAGTTGAATAATATTAACCTAACGACCCTTAATTTGGATATTGAATCACTGCCATGGCACATTATGTATGGCATTACAGATATTAACAGTAAAGTCGATTTTTTTAAGTCAAGAATTCTAGAGATTATAAATATGCATGCCCCATTAAAAACAGTTAAAGGTAAAAAGAAATCGTATCAACCGTGGATTACGCCTAATATACGTTTAATTGCGAAACAAAGCTTTAAATAAATTGCGACAAACGAAGAGCATAACAAGTTGGGATTATTATAAACAACTCCGAAATTTTACAACTTCAGCTATAAGGTCAAGGTAAGGTAAGGTTTCCAATCAAAGACAAAAATGGCACGAGCTAAATAAACTAAATATTATTAAAAGAGAAAAAATAAGTTGTCAGAATCCTTAACAAATGCAAATGATTTAAATACATATTTCTATGGAATTGCTACCAATAACGGTATACCTGATCAGAGTTTGATTACATTCTATAGTAATAATAGATTTACTAACATTTAATTTTTCTCCAGTAAGAGAGGATGTGGTGACGAGAATTTTGCAAAATATTAACACTAAAGCCTTTGGGATAGATCAGTTAAAATATTACTCTAATTTCGCTAGCTTGTCCCAGTATTTTGCCCCCTCTTACGCATATTTTAAATATTTGCATAGAAAAGTCGTATCTTCCGTTGAAATTGAAACAGGCGAATATTGTACCTCTACCCAAGGTAAGCAATCTCACACAGTTCAGCCAGTTTCCAAAGTGCTTGAAAAAATTGTGGAATCTCAGATGTCCATTTTTTTGGAAACCAATAAAATACTTCCCAGGAAACAATCTGGATTTCGAGCGAGCCACGGTTGTCCGAGTGCACTCTCCCTTGTCACCGACGATATTTTTAGGGCTATGGATACAAGCAAAGCTTGTGTTTTGGTTTTACTTGATTTTACCAAGGCGTTTGACATGGTAAATCATGAAATTTTGATCTCCATTTTGCGGTACGTGGGTTTTAATGGAAGTGCAGCAAGTTTTGTCTTATCTTTTTTGACACATAGAATGCAGCAAGTTGTTGTTAATGGAAATACTTTTGAACCCTCTGAACGTTACAACTGACGTTCCCCGAGGGAGTATACTAGGCCTTCAGTTATATAGTATATACACTTCACAATTTGAAAGATGTCTAAGATTTTGTAACCATCACATGTACTCTGACGATACTCAGATTTATTTTCCTTTTAAGCCCTCTGACGTCGATATTGCTAATAATCGCATATACTACGATTTAGAGAAGATTCTGAATGAAAGTAAAAGACATCTTTTAAAAATAAACCCTATGAAATCTGTTGCTATTCTTTTTTGTAGTGATAATATTAGAAATAACTTGCTACAAAATCTTCATCTTACACTTGAAAATAAATCTATCATATTTAAAAATTCTGCGAAAAATTTAGGAATTATTTTGGATAACAAATTAAGATTCACCGAACATGTTACCTACATCAAAATTAAAAATTGGATATTCTACTTTAAAAATGTTATATTCCCATAAAAATTATCTTAGTTACGAAAAAAAAATGCTCTGCGAATCTCTTGTCTTGTCACCATTAAACTTTTGTGACAGTATTTATGGACCCTGTTTAAATGCCTTAGACGTAAAAGGAATTCAAACGTTACAAAATTCTTGCTTAAGACTAATATTTGGAATTCGCCAAAGGCAACATATATCACATAAACTTAAAACCATAAAATGGCTAAACGTGTGCAATAAGACGCATTTACATTCGACTTGCTTTTACTATAAAATTTTAAAATATAAATCTCCTCCTTACCTTTTAGATCGTGTTGTTTATCGAACGGATGTACACAACTTAAATATTCGTAGCAAGAACATATTGGCAATACCAACACATAATAAAGAGCTATTTAAACGTCCTTTTTCGTACAAAGGTAAAATGTATCAAAAAATTTGAAATTACTGATTTTCCACTTGCGTTTATAGTTTTCAAGAGACATTTGAAAAACAAATTACTTGATCAACAATTATAAACTTTGCTGAATTGAGTTTTAATTTTTTTTTTAATTGTGCCCGCCTGACTTTTTTTTTAATTCTAGTTTTGATGATTGTTTTGTCATTGCGATGGTTTTGTAATTATATGTCCATATAAGCCATTTTTCTACTTTCCCTTTTCCTCTTCAATTTAATATTTTTAACATTATTTTTCTTATCTAGCCTTTCTACCTCATTATGTAAACCTCATATCTTTAAGTGTAGCAATCAACTCCTATTCGCCCAGATTTGCATTGCCTATAACAGCACCTAATATGAGAGGCTGAAAATAAGCCATTTAACCCTCTTTAAAATAAATGATTTTTTTTACTGCTACATTGTACATCCTTATTTGGGTTAATAAACGTTTAATTATTATTATTATCATATACAGGAGGAAACTTGATAAGCTCCAAAGACTTGATTGTCTGGGCATAACTGGAGTCATAAGAATCACACTGACGACAGCAACCAAAAAAGACACACAGGAGACATCCCAGACTACGAAATATATACATATACATATTAATCGCATAAATACATATGTACACACCCATACACCATATACGTACACATACACATACACAGATGTTCACTGCACTTCTTTTTTGCTCAATCAAAATTTTACATTTAATATGCTCTTTAAATTTATTATAAGAGAACTCTTTTACATTGTTAGGAAGCTCATTCCAAAGATTAACAGCAAGAAATGAGAATGATTTTTGAAAATTTGAAGTTCGGTGCTTAGGTATGCTAAATTTGTTGATGTTTCTTGTATTGTACGAATGGAGAATATTATTAAAAATTGTTCTCAGGTAAGGCGGTTGAGCAGTTTTTAAAACTCTATATTTAAAATTGTACATATGATATTTTCTACGATTCTTCTTATTTAAAGCTGAGATATTATTTAAATATGGAGTTATATGATGTCTAAATCGTAAGCAGAACTCATGCAAGAATTTTGTAATTTTTGTATCTTGTTTGTCACTTGTATCGTTAGAGAGTCACCATAGACAATATCTCCATAGTCCAACAAAGACAGTATTAACACATATGCACTGTTACGAAAGAAGTTGATTTCTAGAAAAAAAATGTAATACAAGTTTTACAGAAATTAAGTTATAATTCTGAGTGTCAATAACAAAATGAAAAATAAATATCTGTATTTTGCGCTCATCGTTGCGATATCACAACACTCATTAATAATTTCTTGTAGCAAATGTTGTACCAATCCACTAAAGAAAACAAAATATCAGGAATTTTTTGTTTTTTCATATTGATAAGATCATGTAAATAATGTTTAATCTGTATCGTGAGTGATCTGAATGAACAACGGCCGATTTTTGTGAATTTAAAAAAAGTATTTTGCTAGTTTATGTTTTTCGATATTTATTAAAAATGGCACATGTGTACAGTAATGAGGAGTTAGTGGATATTGTTTTAGCGTACGGAGAAGCAGGGCAAAATTCGCAAGCGGCTTCTCGTTTGTATGCAAAGCGATTTCCGAATAGGCACATACCACATCCACAAATATTTACTTCAATTGTTTTACGTGCACGTGCTAGTGGAGATTTGCTCCCCAGACGTGGGGTGGTTGGGGGTCGGGTTCGCCTACAACGCGTTTTAAACGCCGAAGAAGAAATTGTGCATATTGTGGAAGAAAATCTAGAAATAAGCACAAGGAGGTTAGCCCAACAGGTACCAGAAGTCTCACATGCGACAGAGTGGCGCATATTACATGAAGCCCAACTGTACCCTTATCACGTCCAGACAGTCCAGGCGTTGCTACCCACAGATTACCCCCTCAGAATAAGATTTTGTGAGTGGTTGTTGCAAAAAAATGCTCGAAATGCCCGTTTTACAGCTGATATTTTCGCCACCGATGAATCAATTTTTACTCGTAATGGTATAACCAATCTTCACAATACACACGTTTGGTCCTTTGGAAATCCTCACGCAATAGTCCAGACAAACTTCCAACATCGTTTTTCTTTAAACATGTGGGCAGGTATTGTCGATGAACGTCTAATTGGACCGTTCATATTGCCAGATCGGATGGATGGTCACCAGTATTTGGAATTTCTTCGGAATAATTTGCCGGTCCTTCTTGAAGATGTGCCATTGGCGGTCCGAGCAAGGATGTGGTTTCTGCACGATGGGGCACCTCCGCATTTTCGTTTAGAAGATCGTAATTTTTTGAATGAGGTACAGCAGATACGCTGGATCGGTAGGGGTGGACCAATTGCATGGCATCCACGGTCTCCCGATCTAAATCCTCTGGACTTCTTTTTATGGGGATACTTGAAAAACGAGCTATACCGTACTCCAGTTCAGAATATTGAAGATCTGCGTGACCGAATCACAGTGGCTGCCGATAATTTGAGACTTCAAGCAGAGCAGGAAGGAGGTGTATTTCAGTTAGTGCGCCGAAATTGCATTAGACGCGCCCAAGCTTGCATTGAAGCCAATGGAAACAATTTTGAACAGCTTTTATACGTAAGTGAACTGGGAAACTGTATTATTTTATTATCTCGATTTCTGTACGACTTTTATTACATTTTTTTTTGAGAAATCAACTTCTTTCGTAACAGTGCATATGTGGTTAAAATTTCGTGGATAAGTTGTGAAACACCCTATATATATATATATATATATATATATATATATATATATATATATATATATATATATATATATATATATATATATATATATATATATATATATATATATATATATATATATATATATATATATATATATATATATATATATATATATATATATATATATAAATATATATAATATTTCAATCGGTATTAAATCGTTCTTATATGTTGAGATTTTCTGTAGAAAAGGACATATATACCTGAGAATCATCCGCATACTGTTGTTTTTTGAAATAGGTCAAAGAGCCGTTAATATGTGCTACATAGAGAGAAAACAGAAGTGGATCTAGTATTGAGCCCTGCGGAACCCCAGCCTATATTGAAATATATTCGAATTTTTTCATAATATCATTCCTTTCAACTGCAACGTATTGCATTCTATCTTTCAAATAATGTTCTAGAAATTTTAGTTTATCAAAAAACCAAAATAGTGAAGTTTCGCTAACAATAATTTATGATTTATTGTTTCAAAAGCCCTACTGAAGTCCAACATTGCTAAAAGAGGGTTATGTCCATTGTCTCCAGTAAACCTTATGATATTGACAATATTTGGAAGAGTGGTGGAGGTACTACTAACTCATGAATTGAACTCACGAATTGACTCCCGGATCACGGTTCTGCCGCCCTGGCTGCTCGTAGTTGTAAAGGACAGGGGATGGGAAATGGTATTTTTTCACTTTCTTACCACTACTTGCCGTATTTTTAATTGCGGGCCAACGCTAACTCAAACGCTAAAGTTTGTCTCATTCAGTTTTAAACTGCGCCTGGCCGCCGCACCTTACGTATTTATACCGTTCAAAGCAAGCCAGATCGTTTCCGAACGCAAGCGCGTTGTCGCGCTGATCAATTCTAGTCGATTCTAGCGATTCTGGCGATCGCTGGTCAATTTGAGCAAATTGGATAACTAGTTTTTTTAGTAAGAACTTTTTTTAACGTTTCAGTAGGCCGCCATCTTGTTCCGATACATTCTTACCTGAATATTACGAGGTCATCTCTATTATGAACTTTAACTTTTGACTAAAATTTGTCACTCTGATGTCGCCAACTGACAGACAGACAGAGGAACCGACGGAACTGATAAAATATTTGAGTCAGTACCACAGTTTTTCGTGTTCATCTCTATACCACAATTAGTTATGGCACACAATTTGAAATCAGTCCCACTAAGTGGTTTTTTCGGGCTGAACTTTTAAATATTTTATTAAGCCGCTATTTTGATCCGCCATCTTGAATTTGACATCCTCCAAAAATGTCTCTGGTGACTGGGCTACAATAATTTAAATAATTAAAGACAAGCCAGGTCTAATAAGTGAATTTTATTCAGTATTTAAATTAATTAATAAATCTACAATTCTGTTAGAAGTAGGGATGGCAGCATCGACGATGTTTTAAACATCACAAACTGACGCAAACAATGAAATTCGAAATCGTGTAAAGGAAATAAGTAATGATTGTTATTGATATACATAAAATACAAAAAAAATAAATATTTCTTATAAAAGAAAAAAGAATTCATAATTCAAACAAAGTAAAACAATAATAAAAATATGAAAACAAATCTAATAAACTTTTTATATAATGGATTAACTAGTACCAAAATTCTTCAGACAGAGTAGAGAAAAAGTAATTTTGGTAATAGTTTACTTGATATACGGTTTCTCTCCTGAGGCAGCTTTATATTACAGAAGCAAATATCAGACCGCGCTCTAGTAAATTTAATTTCAACTTTGTTTTCTTCAAGCTTTTAAGTGCCATAAAATTCTTTTATTCTACCTAATATAAAACTATTTTTTTAGGTAATCATCCTTGTTATAAGAAAAAAAATAATTTAATTTTATTATGTTGTTACCATCCATTCGGTTTCCGTTCAATATATCGATACATCGCCGACTTTAAAAATCGATGTGACTATCGATGTTTTTTCTTTCAATGTATCGATGCTTTTAAAACATCGATACATCGTTGCCATCCCTAGTTAGAAGCAGAATGCGTATATAAGGAGTACTTTCGTTAATCATCTGAAGGCATAACAAAATTTATATAAGGGCTGAGCATAATAACAAAATATCAATACTTTTCCAAACTAACGAATATAATTTTGCCGCAAAAATACATACATTTAAATCGTGTTTAAATAAATACAACACTGCTGAACGTAATTTAAAGAACAACAATAATATTTAATCGAAAAATATTTTACAATTGGTGTGCACGTTTATGTTGGACAATAACTGTGTTTTTAACCAGAATGTTAACAAACCACAATTAGGAAATGAAACGAATACATTTGTTGCAATATTTTTGAGGTGTGTTTGAACAAATATGACGAAAATTTTTTGTAAGTAATTTCATTATGCTGTTTCTATATTAAATAATATCAGCTAGCTTTTTTATTTTATATTTCGCCGAACAGATCCATTGATTGTTTACTCATATTTTATAGGCTCACGTAAAAATTCTACTGAAAATATTTTTCCTTCAACGGCTATGAAAATATAAAAAGAACACAACCAGGATGATTGACCTAAATATTAATAATTCCGTATGGAATGGGAGATGTAAATTCTCATTTACAAAACTTAAGAATTTGCGGGACGGCAGCCGATAATAGATATAATACATGTTTTGTTTCTGATAACCATACACTTTATCCATGAATATGCATTTTTTCAACATAAAAATAAAAATAAGAAACACAAAATGATATACTCCAATTCTGTCGCCCGTAACTCATTTTAATAAAAATGGCGCATTGTCAGCCAAAAAACGTCGAGGAGCAAACAACCTACCGGTTAAGTAATTAATAATTAAACAATGTAATTTATTTAATAATATTATATATATGTACGTCTAACACATATACTATTTATTATTACTGTTTATTAGGAATATTAAAGTGTGTTTAATTCGGCATATATTCATTTAATATCACATACATACACACATACATATATATATATATATATATATATATATATATATATATATATATATATATATATAGATTTGGTAAGAGTTTCTTGACCTTCCTTTTATATTGTTAATATATATAATTTTCTTGGGTATAGGTCCGAAAAAAGAAAGTAATTGTGACTGAGGTTTTGGTAGTGTCACATATATTGTCAATTTTTAAAAAATATCATTTTTGACGTTTCGGCAGGAACACCCTTGCCTTTCTCAAAAAATTTTTATCCTAAAACCAAAAATAAAACCCTAGATTTCACAATAAAAACCTATCACTTTTAACTTACCATGAAACGTAATTAATCATTTAAAATTAAAATCTTAATAAAGAACAAATTTCACTTATTTTTACGAACATACGAAAATAACAAAAAAGACCACAGCAACATATCGTTTGCTGCTCGCTCTTGGGCGATATCACACTGATTTGGATTTTATTATTTTTAAAGAAAATAACCCATCGTTGGTATGGAAGGGAGGGCAGTATTTACTTT
This sequence comes from Kuschelorhynchus macadamiae, assembly GCA_030620095.1. Lineage (NCBI taxonomy): Eukaryota > Metazoa > Arthropoda > Insecta > Coleoptera > Curculionidae > Kuschelorhynchus > Kuschelorhynchus macadamiae. The sequence goes on from JAUTXW010001077.1 coordinate 86,074, forward strand.
AGTTATATTATACCGACATAGATTTTATTTTACACATCTATATCCTTTTTGTCATTTATGGCATGTTTGTTTTTTTTATTTCTATTGACTCATAGATTTCCCTTTCCTTTTTATGTAACTCAGTTTTTAAAATCTTTGTTCGGTCAAAATCGAAAGTATGATTATTTTGTTGTGCGTGTTTAGATAATGCAGTTTGGTTTTTCTTATCGTACTTGTGGCCATGCAATCTTGACTATAGATATTGTTGTGTCTGCCCAATATAAACACCATCACAATCCTTGCATGGTACCTGATATACTATATGTGTTTTTTGAAATTTTGAATTTTTCGTCTTAAGATTTGTGTAATGTTGATTTAGCAAATTATATCCTCTATGGGCAACTTGTACGTTATATTTAGAGAATAAATGATTAAATTGTTCGGATAGCCCCTGTATGTATGATAGTGTCAAGTAATTTTTTTTTTGTTTTATTTGACTGATTTGTTTTTTGGTGACCCAGATTGTTGTAAAATGTATTGATTCGTTTTTTGAAAACTGAATTGATTAAATGCGTAGGATAATTATTTTTTCTAAGAGCTTCTTTTGCTTTTTCGATTAATTCTCTTCGAAACTCTGGATCTGATAATTGGATTGCTCTATCAGCCAGGCCAATAATGACAGATTTTTTTCTGGGTAAGAGGGTGATGGGATGAGTAATGTGTGTATCTACTAGACTATGTTTGTTTTGTATACCACTGTGTTCTGATGGTGTTGTTTTTTTCTGTGTAGTGTTATATCAAGAAAGCTTATTTTTTGGTGTTTTTCGATTTCAATGGTAAACTGTAATTTTGGATGGTAGCTGTTAAACATTGATAGTATGTAATCGGTTTTTTCTTTGGGTACTAGAGTGATACAATCGTCAACATATCTATAGAAGAATGGTAAATTAAAATCCAGTTTCGGTATTATATTTTCTTCTAAATTCTCAGTAACAATATAATACCGAAACTGGATTATTTTTTTAAAACTGACAATATATGTGACACTACCAAACCTCAGTCACAATTACTTTCTTTTTTCGGACCTATACCCAAGAAAATTATATATATATATATATATATATATATATATATATATATATATATATATATATATATATGTATATATATATATATATATATATATATATATATATATATATATATATATATATATATATATATATATATATATATATATATATATATATATATATATATATATATATATATATATATATATATATATATATATATATATATATATATATATATATATATATATATATATATATATATATATATATATATATATATATATATATATATATATATATATATATATATATATATATATATATATATATATATATATATATATATATATATATATATATATATATATATATATATATATATATATATATATATATAAATGGTAGTTTGTCGTTTTCCTCTAGCTCTAGAGTAAATTGAAATTTTTCGAGCTCTGTATATATATATATATATATATGTATATATATATATATATATATATTATTTTTTCTAAGAGCTTCTTTTGCTTTTTCGATTAATTCTCTTCGAAACTCTGGATCTGATAATTGGATTGCTCTATCAGCCAGGCCAATAATGACAGATTTTTTCTGGGTGAGAGGGTGATGGGTTGAGTAATGTGTGTATCTACTAGAACATGTTTGTTTCGTATACCACTGTGTTCTGATGGTGTTGTTTTTTCTGTGTAGTGTTATATCAAGAAAGCTTATTTTTTGGTGTTTTTCGATTTCAATGGTAAACTGTAATTTTGGATGGTAGCTGTTAAACATTGATAGTATGTAATCGGTTTTTTCTTTGGGTACTAGAGTGATACAATCGTCAACATATCTATAGAAGAATGGTAAATTAAAATCCAGTTTCGGTATTATATTTTCTTCTAAATTCTCAATAACAATATAATACGAAACTGGATTATTTTTTTTAAATTGACAATATATGTGACACTACCAAAACCTCAGTCACAATTACTTTCTTTTTTCGGACCTATACCCAAGAAAATTATATATATATATATATATATATATATATATATATATATATATATATATATATATATATATATATATATATATATATATATATATATATACGTATATATATATATATATATATATATATATATATGTGTATATATATATATTTATATATGTATATATATATATATATATATATATATATATATATATATATATATATATAAATGGTAGTTTGTCGTTTTCCTCTAGCTCTAGAGTAAATTGAACATGTTGCCATATAATAAACATGTCATCCACATAACGAATCCATAATTTGGGCCTCAAACTTGCTTTCTCAAGAGCTTCTTTCTCGAAGTATATCATAAATAAATTCGCGGCTACTGGTGATAGCGAGGACCCCATTGGAGCACCATGCATTTGTTTATACATTTGCACGTTGAATGAAAAATAAGTATTTTTAAGGCAATGCTTCGAGAGTTGTATTATATGTGCTTGGAAATCCTCGTTCATAGCAATCTTGTCCAATGCTTCGTCGATGGGAATACTGGGATATAACGATTTGACATCTAGGCTTGCTATGATATCGTCTTTTTCAAGAACGATGTCTCGTATAATTCAAGTGAAATGCTCCGAGTTTTTACAAATGAATCAGATTTTCGACAGCTGGTTGCATAATTTCAGAAAGATATTTCTCCAGTTTTTGTAGCGGCGAATTAACAGCACTAGTAATATAAGTCTGATGGGTGCCCCTGGTTTGTGTATTTTTGGTAAACTATAGAGTTAAGGACAACTACTCGACTTTTCCCGTGGTATGATTCTATGTTGAATTTCGGGATTTACTGGTTTTTTATTTTATTTTTAGTTGTTTTTTCTAGATACGTTGTCGGGTCCATTGGAACAGGCCTATAACAATTGTCTTGTAGGATATCCTGCATTTTTTGAACGTAATCTTGGGTATTCATAACCACAGTTGCGTTTCCTTTATCTGCTGGAAGGATTGTGATGGATAGGACCCTTTGTTCAGTGGCATTAAGGTTTTGTTATAATGCTTTGCTTGATCTTAAATTTCTTGCCACCTCTTGTCTCCTCTGCTTTTGTTTCTTCAGAGAAGTCAAGGACAGCTTCTTTTTTAGAGATTTCCTTAGGAGATATCGCAAAATTAAAACTTTTACTCAGTATGGATTTTTCACTTCCTGAGAGATTGTAGGATGATATATTACGCACTAATTTCTCGACATCTACTGATGATACTTGTGCATGACTCGACTTTCTTATTTGATCTTATTGATTGAGAACGACAGTAGTGGACGGATGTACACCTGAAATGAAAGCACACTCGACCAAAACATGACGCCCTGGTTGTTTCAAGAACCAAGGAGCCATTCTGCTACCGTGGTATCTGCCCCGGCAAGGGCGTTTTCCGCACAGAAATTGACATTTCGGTTCTCTTCTCTTTTGTACAAGATGTGTCGTCTTGTAATACCAAGTAATCTAAAGCGATTAAAATTAAATTATTGCTAGCTTCAGAAGGCCTTCCCAGTGACAAGGAATCCCTGCGCAAGCTGTATTATCGCTTCCACGATGCCTATGGGATTGGTTCATCTGAAGTGGACTCAGACCTTGCAGCGTATAGATCTTTCTACTCCTCGGAAAAAATTTTACGGCTCCAAAAAATTCGTGAAGGTACTGGTAAATATTATTCTAGTGGTTCACCATCAAAAAGTAAAAATTTTTAGTCAATATGACGCGAAAAGAGGATCTAGCACCCTCTAAAAAATTGAACAATAGCAATTTTAATCTTTTTTTTCTTTATATTCAGTCCTTAAGACTTAAGACGAATTATATCTTTTGTTAGAAGAGCTAAATTTTCCAGAAGTCATTGCCATCACTGAGCACTGGCTAAATATCAATCAACCTGTTTTTATTAAAAACTATACCACAATTGCCAGATTTAATAGAACTAATTTAACTCATGGAGGCACCATGATAATGTCTTCAAACAACGATTTTTCCGAAATATCAAAGTATAATCATTTATTATCTGAAAAGGTATTTGAATTTTCTATCGTTTATCACAATACTTACGACCTTTATATTATTTGTATTTATAGAACACCTGATGCTGATGTGCAATTATTCTGCCATAACCTTCTAAGTTTGCTCGAGTCCCTTCCTGTAAAAAGCAAATTAATCTTATGTGGCGATTTCAATATTGACTTTTCCAGTGTGTGTGCTGCTCAGGAATGTCTTCAGTCCACCTTTGAGTCATTAGGAATTGCCATGCACGTCAACTCACCAACCAGAATTACTAAGACAAGTGCCAGTACTATAGATTACGTTGTGTCTTCTTTCGATCCTAGCTCCGTCGAATGTAATGTCTTAAGTCCAGGTTTCTCCGATCATGAAGCAATTTTCACAAAATTTTCAATTACATCCAAAGCCAAAAATTCCTCTAGACAAGTAGGCCGTATTTTTTCGGTTAGAAATTTCATTAATTTCAAACACCTATGTCAAATAACTGACTGGGACTCTCACACTTATGATGTCGACACTGAATTTTCTCGTTTTATAAAAACTCTAACTAATATAGCTTCTGAATCTTTTCCTCTTAGGCCTATCAAAAATAAAAGAAGTAAACCCTGGTCCACTAAAGGTTTACGTATATCTTCTAAGAACATGCGGTCACTATCTCATTTAAAGAAATTTTCGGACAGTGTCTTTTTTCATAATTATGTAAAATCATACAGAAAAATTTATCATAAAACTATTAAAGCCGCCAAAGATATTTATTACAATAATAGACTTTCTAACGCCAAAAATGTAGCTAAAGAAACCTGGTCTATCGTAAATGATTTAAGAAACAAAACTCCTTTATCCAGCACTATCCTTACCTCTCCTGAGGACCTAAACAATTATTTTGTAAATGTAGCCAAAGATTTGACTAAATCCGTATCTCAATCTAATAACCCAATTTCATATCTCTCTAATCATAGGGTAAACCTGCACAGTTTCTTCTTTTCACCAGTAGTTTTATCAGAACTTCGTAGTACAATTAATGATATCAAAAATAAATCTTCTTCGGGAACTGATGGGCTTACTTTAAAAATGTATTCAAGTCTGCCGGAATGCACACTAGAGCATCTGACTGCTTTGATAAATATGTCTTTCCAAAATGGTACTTTTCCAAGCTGCCTTAAAACTGCAATAATCATACCTCTTCACAAAGGAGGTGTTTCAGAAGAAGCTTCGAACTATCGCCCAATTGCACTTCTCCCTACGCTATCTAAGATCATCGAAAGACTGGTTAAAAAGAGGCTTTTATCATTTCTGTCTAGATATGAAATACTTACAAAACATCAATTTGGATTTCTAAGTAACAAATGCACAAGCGATGCCATGTTTTCCCTTCTTAATAGAGTTTACTCCAGCCTAAACAACCATCACGCTACGGCAACAATTTTCTGTGATTTTTCCAAAGCTTTCGATTGTGTGAATCATAATATATTAACTAACAAACTGCAGTACTATGGATTTAGAGGGGCTCCTCTCAATTGGTTTAAGTCATATCTTAGCAACAGAAATCAAGTTGTGAAAGTTGACAACAGGATGTCTTCTTGTAGGCCAATGGAATATGGAGTGCCTCAAGGCTCGGTACTAGGCCCTATCTTGTTTCTTCTGTTCATAAACGACATGGCTAATTTAAACATTAGTGGAAAAATATGTCTCTTTGCGGACGATACCAGCTTTACGTGGAGCCACCCAGATGTCACGGACCTACATAGGATTGTATCTAATGACCTAATCACCATTAAATCCTGGTGCGATTCTAATCTCCTATGTTTGAACATCTCTAAAACGAAAGTCTTGTCTTATAAAAACACGCTGCAACCCTTTGACCTTAATGGCACCACTATTGATGTCGTAAACTCTGTAAAATTTCTAGGGCTTCTTGTAGATCATTCTTTAAAATGGGATCCACATATCGACGCTTTATCAAGGAAGTTAGATTCTGCTTGCTTTGCGTTAAGATCTGTTTCCGAGGAGCTTAGCTTTTCTACCTCTAGAACTGTTTATTTTGCTCTTGTTGAGTCGCACCTCAGATATGCTATTCCATTCTGGGGTACATGTTGTGCGACTCAATTTGATCGAATTTTTATACTACAAAAAAGAGCTGTTCGTTACCTACTGAGACTTAACAGTAGAACTCACTGCCGACATTTCTTTAAAAGATATAAAATACTAACCCTTCCTTGCTTATTCATTTTGGAATCGGTTTGCTTAATTCGTAAGCACGCACCTGCTCTATTAGAGAGACCTTCTCACAACTACCCTCTCAGAAATACTGAGCACGATCTCTATCTTCCAACCCCACACTCAGAGTTAATTAAAAGATCAGTAATCTACAATGCAAAAAAAATGCATAATCACCTGCCATTTAACATCAAATCCATAATATCTCTGACTTCATTTCGCAAGGCTTTGAAATCATTCTTACTGGAAAGAGCCTTCTACACCGTGAACGAGTTTTACAACACATAATTTTATCCTTATGAACCCCTAGTGTGATAGTTGCCATTACCAACCATTTTTACCGAACTTTGTATATGTATTTTTTTAATTTTTTCGTACTTTTTTATTTTTTACTTTGCTTTTTTATTTTTTTACATTATATTTATGAAAATGTTTATAACATAGTACGACTGACAAAGTACATTTCTAATGTACTTCTTTTAGGATTCTATAATATTAATATTCTAAATTCCTGATTTAAATATTATTTTTCTATAATATTTATGATGTGTTTTTGTCTTGTTTTGTTTGCTAATTTTGATGTTTGTAAACTATTTTTTTACTACAGCTTTGTCCACAAAATTGTAAAATTTTTTTTGACAATAAAGCATTTATTTATTTATATATTTATTTATAGTTTTTACATTGACACACACCACCGCCGTTTGGTTACGTCATGTTGAATTCGTACCAGTTTCACTATATCACATTTAATTTTGCTGCAAAATTTAAAGTCTAATTAGATTTTTTTTCCGTTGATTTTTTAAAAATTATATTTGGCCTCCGTTTTGTTTCGCCATCTTGAATTAGTAAAAGAGTTTTATCAGTTTTTCTCTATATCACACTTAATGCTTGCACAAAATTTGAAATTACTCTCATCAGGAGTTTTTCATGCGGATTTTTCAAATATTGTCTTTTTATTGTCCTAAAATCTACATAATTGTAATAGAAATCCCATTACAATTTTAAAAATTATTAGGCCGCCATTTTGTTTTGATATTGTATGTTCACAACAAAATTTTACCAGTTCACTGCTATATAACACTTGATTTTTGCGCAATATTTGAGGTAAGTTGGATCAGGTTTTTAGTAATATTTTTTTTACATTTCGCTAGGTCGCCATCTTGTTCGTGCAAATTGGATTTTCATCAAATGGTCCTTCATTTTTGACTAAAATTAGAAGTCAATCTGATAGGAAGTTTTTAGACTATGCGCGAACTGACAGACGGACTGATGGAATTGATAAAACAAATTTTTTGACATCTAGAGACGCTAAAACGTGAAAATATATAAAAAATAAGAGACCGATTTTTTCACGATTACCAACATTTTATTTGGCCATCATTTTTTCCCGCCATCTAGAATTAGGACCAGAGTTTTATTAATTCATCTCTATGCCACAATTAGTTATGGCACACAATTTGAAATTAGTCCATTATTTAGGCTGAATTTTTATACTATTTTTAGAATATTTTACCAAGCCGTCATTTTGTTCCGCCATTTTGGATTTTTACCAAAATTATAACAAGTGATTACTACGTAATACTTGATTTCTGTGCAAAGTTTGAGATAAATTGGGTTAGTAGTTTTTTAGTAATAATTTTTTTAACATTTTATTAGGGCGCCAGAATCGTAAAGTATCAAAAAATCTCGGAGGGTGATTTTTTTTACGATTACAATATTTCCCTTTTACGAGGGAAATAAAAAGGAATATGACGATTTTGAGAAAAATGGTACCTTGTTTAAATACCATATTTCTGCATAAAATGTTGACGTCAAACGTCAAATTACAATAAATAATTTGTTTTTTTTTTGTTATTATATGGTAAAAAAAGTGTCAAAAATTCAATTTGGTGGTATAATTTTCTGCTTGAAATATTTTAGTTCCTTGAAAATTGCTTGTGTGACCAGTATCAATTATATGTTCTGATAGTGCGCAAGATATTTTGTTTAATCTTGCGTCACTTTTATGTAACGCATGTCTTTTCGTATTTTCTTGTGAAGTTTGACTTTTTATTACAATGATTGCCAGGAATACAGTAGATACAATTAAATTTGTTTGAATTACTGGGAGGAAACGAAGCAGGGTTATCAAGAGGCTCTCAGAACTTTATATTTTCACCTAAATAATTAAATTTCAGTATCTTATTTCAGTTTTATTTATTTCAGTATTTTATTTGTTTGACTAACAAATTTATGCGTTTGTGAGTTTATGCATCTTTTCTTTATAACACAGAAGATGTGACAAGCATATATTTTTATTTACTTTAGTCAAGTAATCTTAGATAATCAAGTTAGTTATAAAGTGTTAGTAGGTGAAGGTAGTTTTATTATGCAGGAATATGTTTTGTAAAATTATATAATACATTTATTAATATCATTATTCTCCATATTACAAACCATATTTAATCTTACATATTTTCTTTTCAGAACTGAAAAGAAAATAACTCAACTCAATATTTGAATTCAACTTACTGCCAAATGTAGGTAAGTACAATAATAGCAGTACTGAATCAGAAGTCTAGTTGTGTAAATGAGGAGTTTTAAAATACAATTTTTTTCGAGTATTTCAACTAATTTCTGACATAAAGTAAGGAGATTACCGAAGAAAGTAAATCAATGCTTTTAAAGGAATCCATAAAACGGTTGCAGACGTTGAGTACACTCACCTTATTTATAGTCTGTTAAAGAAGCGTTTACAATGTCTGCCAACTTAACTAGTACCTATGGAAAGCGATATTAGTAATTAACAAGATATTCGGGTTTTTGTATTTCATTATTGTCAGGCTATTAAAGAGAACGATCAATACAAAATAGTTTTTAGTAAATCGTTTTTGGTGTCGTAATCAATGTAAAAAAGAATTATGGCCCGATAAATATATCTGCTATGTCGATGATACGACTTTGATTTCCAGCAACGAATTTTATCTAATGACAACAAAAAACTCATCTTTTTCGTAGGTCTTCAGTATGATTATTGGGGATACATTTGGATGACTGCTTAAGCTAGAATTCGCAGGTGTCGTCCTTGCAAAATAAGTTGGCCTCCTTTATTTTCACTATTAAACACTTAGTAGAAGCATTGATTCAAATACACTTCTATCTTTATATTTTGTCACCTTTCCACTCACGCATCTTTTATGGTGTCCACCTCGGGGGAGGTTGCAGTAAAGATTTTCAGGCTACACAAAAAAAGTTATTCGTATTATCTCAGGGGATGGACTTAGGATTCACTATAAACCTCCTTTTATCAGATTGCAAGTTTTACTTTTGCCCTGTCTTTTTATTTACCATTAACTCTTAGCGACTCATAGAAATTTTGGCTGTTGGAATACGAATTTAGATTTTCACTATTAAGACCCCCTAACTTTAGATTTAGATTTGAAAAACAGTAAAAAATGCATTAGATTTCAAATTCTTGACTGTCTTTCTCAATGAGCTTATTTACTTTCCCAATTTTTAAATACTGCTTTAGGGATAGAAATCCCATTTTATTTCGCTGTCTTGAATAATGATCAATATCATATACCTTTGAAGATTTGCAGGAAAGGAATGCAGTTGTAAAATCAAATAAAAACAAATAGCTCACCGCTGTTAAATTTTATTGTCTATAAATAAGCACAAACTTTTATAATATAACACTACAAAGGTCAAATAAAATAGTCCAGAGAAAACTGAATAAAACACATAACGTTCATAACATAACATTCAAATATCCAAACGACAAAACACAGCGACGCGCGACGAAAGTGTTGTCAAATGAAACTATTTCAATAAATGACAGTTCCCCTGTCGCACAAACTTAAGTGAGCAAGACGGAGATAAAAAATAAACTTAAAAAATACAATTTGGCACTACTGCTGTGAGCGATTACAGCAATGTTTGTTTGATGAGAAGACAAGAACGAAGATAGAGGGGTGGACAGCTATATTTTGACGCATTTTGAACTTAAATAGTTCTCAAACGAAAAAAATTATCGAGATGCGGACTCGTTCAATATTTCAATTTGCTGAAAGTTTTGTTTGAAGCATATGTCATTTTGTTTTCACATCCGGAAGAACAGAAAACAAAATGGCTGACTTTCAGGTATAGGGCAACTTTATTATTTTAAATGGAAGACTTTTCAAAAATCTACTATAAGCTATAGTTACATTGCAGAATAGTGGATTTATTAAGCTCCGAAAAAAATAATGCATTTCTAAATTAATGGTTTTTTCTTTTTTGGAAAAGTCGCCTATGAAAACCAATTTACATTGTTCCAATGTCGATCGCTTTTGACTTATTCTTTTGAAATAGAAGTAAAAAATGTTTCCTTTGAGTGAAAAAGTGTGTGAATGTTTGCGTGAACTCAATCAATAAAGGTAACCCAAAGACAGTGGCGGCTTGTGGTGAATTATATCGGGAGGCCAATAACAAATTTCAAAATATGCATACTTAAAATAAAAATAAATATCTTATCTTTAAAATCTTTTCAAGTTCAGGTCTACTCTTCGTTCTTTAGAATTGGACGATTGTTAAAATTGCACACAAGCGGATAGTCTATCTTAGCCTAACTCCTCAACAAAATTTATAAGCTCTCGAAAAACCCCTGGATTTTCAGACCAAGCCGTTTCATCATGGTCGCGTAGTGCCAGCTCGAATGCCCCACAAAATTTTACACAATCTATAATTTTGTTTAAAATATAACGATTTTTGGATACATTTTCATTAAAACTTCTAAGGAATTTTTTATAAGCTGTGTCTAGCTGAGTGCGAATATCAACACTTCCAACCATAGCATAGTTCACCGAACATTTCATGTGATCTGCACTTACCTTGAATTCGGTCATTTTCTCAAAATTAAGTTCGTAAGCACTTTTTAGTTGTTTATTTTTTTGCTCTACCAACATTTTATTTCCTGTATATTTCCAACTCACACATGGATCATAAAAATAAAAAATATACATTACAAAAAACAGTATATAAGTCAATTTTCATCGATTAAAAACGTCCGAAACAACATCGAGTTAGAATATCGACCGCGCGACCTCTAAACAATTGAACTTCCGCATGCCGACGTGATGCCGCGACCGATCGATCCGGCTGATTGCTATCACGTTCGGCTGCCGCTGGGTAGCTGTGAAATCTTCGGGTACTTTCGTCAAGCTTTAAGGTAATCAGGGTAATCCGGACTGCCCAGCCGAGCTTAGTATAGCGTATTTTATTATGCCTAAGGAACGCAACGAGACCATTCGAACCGCCGCGCGCGGCTAATAGTGTAGCTTATTTAACTTTCCCAAGGTTCGCGTTTTATTACAACTATTAGGAGGGACGGTCAAATGAATAGTTTATTTTCTGAAATTTTTTTGGGGGTCATTGACCAAATGACCCTATGGAAGAGCCGCCACTGCTCAAAGAAGGTTTAGAAATATGTTTAATAAAATTCCACCGACAAAAAATGCAATTAAAACCTGTTATAGAACATTTTGGAATACGAGATCTTTAACACATAAGAAAAGAACAGTACCTGAATAATGAAAATTTACTAAACATATGGGCAGAAGGTAATCCAGGCAATTTCATGAACACGTCAAAAATTTGACGAAAGTTACATTTTGATGTGGTGTGTCCAGAGAAAAAATTTATGGCCCATTCTTTTTTGAAAATACAATTGTAAATTCTCATGAATGTCGATATGCTGCAATTTTATTTATCTACAATTACGACAGGAAATTATTCTATCAGTGTACTTTCAACAAGATGGAACTATGCGTTAATTACCAGATATTCACTAAATAACGACTTTGAAAACAGATGGATTCGAAGATGAGGTCCTATTCTATGGCCTCCTCGTTCACCGGACCTAACTGCTCCTGACTTTTTTATGAGGGTACGTAAAAGAACGATGCTATAATCTACTACCACAAATTTTAGAGCAGTTAAAAACAGATATTCACAACGTAATAGAAGATATTCCCGAAAAATATTTAGTCCATAGTTTTAACAAGCTTACTATTAACTTAAATTAGAAGACACTTCCAACTTTTGCAGTAGTCATTTTGAAATAACAAGTTTTCACTTTAATATTAATAATAAGTTATTTTGAAATAACAAGTTTTCACTTTAATATAAATTTTAAGAAAGGGAAGCAATTTTTAGAAACTTACCTATTTGTAATGTAATTCGATTCTTCGATAATTTTTTGCAAATTCGTCAATGACGTCATCATAAAAACGTCGATGCTCCGACATATTTTGGAGAAGTTTATTTTCAATGGACAACAGCGATGTATGCGAACGTCTCTTCTGCCCCGTTGAATTTCTCACGAAATTTTTTATACGAAAAATTGCGTTCTACTGATGAACTTGTGGCAGGTATTGTCAATACTAATTCACACAATTTCGACACTTCGGTGTAGGCATCTTCCAGCTCCTTGTCTTTTAAAAATTGCATTAGTTCCTTAGCGTTATCTTTTGCGCTAATGTCATCAGTTTCGTAAATCACTTTTAGTTCAGATCGCAGTAACACTCGGTCGAAGAACTGGCCATAATGAAGAAGAAGATATTTAAACGCATCTTCAGAAAAAGTTTTTCCTTTAAATGCATCAAAATTGCAGAGCTCAAGTAATTTTAAATCATTTAAACCGTTAAATCTATAGTTTATTTGTTGCTGAATTCGATTGATTATTTCATAAAAGAGGCAAATAGTTCAATCAATGATTCACGATTTTCAGATACTGTTAACACAAGTCTTCCATTATAGTTACACCTAGTAGGAGCTACTTTGGATAATCGTTTGTGGACAATGGAGTCCAAAGCTTGTGTACATTTTGTTGACTTGGAAAAAAAGCAGCCATGCCACTTAAAGTAACGAAAAATACTTTACACTCTTTAATGTGATTGATAGACTGGGACAAAACTAAATTTAATTTATGAGCAAAACAATGGACAAACACAGCACTTGGAAAAGTTTCTAGAACTTTAGCTTGCAGACCCCCTAATTGTCCTGCCATTACTGCAGCTCCATCATAGCTTTGAGCAACTAATTTTTTTTTTCATTAATTTCTTTGGTAACGTTATAAACTACGGTATATAATGCATCTGCTGTACGATTTTCGGACACATTCTTAAAACCTAAAAATCGCTCTTGAATACTTCCGTCTGTTTTAACGTAGCGTATTACTATAGATAATTGGCTAAAATTAGTGATATCAGTTGTTTCGTCCAGAACAATAGCAATGAACCGCGCCTCGCCAATCTCCTGCTTAATTCTTTTTAGAATAATGGTTGCAACAGCGGAAATTAAATCATTCTGGATTCGATTCGACGTTCCGCGAAAAACGCTAGACTGCTCTAAATGATTTTTTAAGCAATCATCAAATTTAGCCATTAAACTAAGTAAATCTTGAAAATGTCCTCTATTTGAAGAAACTCTTGTCTCGTCATGACCTCTAAATCCCAATTCGTGCTGTCCGAGAAAACAACCAACATCAATAAGTCTTCTTAATATTTGCCTATTTTTATCGACTAGTTCATTGTGTTGGCAGTGACTAATTTCCAACTGTTTATTAAGGGCGTCTTCAATTCTGGTTTTGCCGAAGACTTTTTTTTTATGACGGCCTGTAAATGCGCTTTGGACATAATGTGTTTTTTTACAGCTTTATGGAAATTGTTTAAATCGGAAAAACCAGTTTTATTCCAGAGACCTTTTCATTTTTAAAAAGTAAACATGGCCAACACAGTAATTTACTTATATTTTCACACCCTGTTAGTCATTTAAATTGTTCGTATTGTTTTTCCGGATAAAAATGTCTAATACAGTTTTTCATTTTTGCGATTAAATTTTTCATAGGCGGTTTTGTCCTTCCTTTGGAAATTATTTGAAGCTTATCAGCGAAGTTTAATGTTGAAAATCCCTTTATTATTAAGACACACACCACACATTCACACACACTCTTTTTACTAAATTCTCCAACGTTTTCAATGTTATTACCGGCAGTCGAAGTTGACGGTATTTGCATATCCACGTCCGTATTATTGTCTTCCATATCGCACCATGCACGACGCGACGTACGTATCACACAACACACGCATAGCCGTTCAAACGAAGAACTTATTCCAACGATAGCTTCCGCCACCACTTAAAGCACGAGACTGAAATGCAAAAATTGCAAACAGCCGGTGGAAAGTTAAATAACCTCTGGCTCCATTCACAGGAAATCAAGCATACAGGCTGCAGAGAAGCTAGCTGCCCGGTAGGCTTGATAATTAAGATAATATTTTAGCATTTTTAATATAAACTAAATTAATGGTTTTTTATTTCAAAAATTACATTTTAGAAGATGTTTTGTAATTTTTTTTGGGGAAGCACTGCTTCCCTTGCTTCCATTCTTTGCCGTTTTTTTTTTCATTTTGCGTTTTTAGTCTACTTCAAAAGAATATGTCAAAAGCGATCGACGTAGGAGCAATTTGAATTCGTTTCCATAGGCAACTTTTCAAAAAAAGAATAAAACATTAACCGTGAAATTCTTATAGAGATGCAGTATCTTTTTCGGAGTTTATTAAATTCATCATTCTGCAACGCAACTTTAGCTTATATTACAATTTTGAAAAGGGGAAGGACTAAGCTTTATGATTTTGAAGAAATATACGGGGTGTTCCATTTAAAATAACAAAGTTGTCCTATACCTGAAAGTCAACCATTTTCTTTTCGGTACTTCCGGTTGTAAAAATAAAATGACACATGCTTCAAGCAAAATTTTCGGCAAATTAAAAATATTCAGCGAAAACCCCAACTCTATATTTTTCTCTTGTTTCAGAGCTATTTATTTCAGAGCTATTAAATTTTTGCCCATGCATTTTGAAGTAGATAGAACTGTTGCTCCCAAAGATGTAATTTAAAATAAGCAAAACTGACATAAAAATCGGGCTACATGCACTATTAGTTTTTCAAACAGCGCACCCTATATTACCTTTTAACTACTATTGCAAACTTACAAGTACGTTAATTTATTGGTTACAAACTTCAGCTGTCAGCTAAAACTCACTATATACAGGTCAAATATTGACCAATTATATGAAAATAGTTCTAGAGACCTCTATGTTGGAGTTGCTATATTAATAGTCAATAGCATTGTTTGTTTCCCCAAGTAGGAAGGGCAAGATCTCAAATATTTACTTGTTTTCCAAACAGCAATTTCTTACCTGCCGGCTAACAGACCAGCCTTTATTAGGTTATATTAAGTTGATTGGGCTATAGAGATACTAGGCGAGTGTTCCTCATTATTGCGGAACGTATACACGAGAAGTAGAGTTTACGTTAAGGATATTAAAGTTACTTAAACATCGTTCAAATTAAAACGTGGTCATTTATACTTATTACGTTATTAGTTTATAAAAAGCTATACAGGTATCTTAATGAAGTTAACTTACATGTATTGTGCAACATTGTTTCTACGTCCGTGAGTTAAGAAGCTTCATTACCACACTCCTTTTTATTACCGCGCGTATTTTCACTCATTCATTCTTTTTCAATTTGAAATTTGTAATATAGAAAAAGCGAAGAAGATTTTGTAAATTATTTTACTAAAAACTATAAAACATGAGAAATTATTTATTATAAATAACAGGTGATTCATTTAGACCTTTTTTTTTAATTCTAAATAAAACACGTAAAATAGACTTGGATGGCGGAATCTTTTTATGACCTGAAAGAACAATCTTTGACATTTAATTTTTGAAAATAATTTCGTTTAAATGCTGGCCGCGACTACGCCTTACGTGGTCCATTCGGAAGGTCCAATTTTCGATGACTCTTTCTAGCATTGCGACCGGTATCTGCCCAATTACGCGAGTAATGTTGGCTTCTAAGTCCTGAATCGTAGCTGGCTTATCGACGAAGACTTTTGACTTTACATAACCCCAAAGAAAAAAGTCCATGGGTGTGATATCACACGATCTAGGCGGCCAGTTGACAGGTCCAAAACGCGAAATTATTTGCTCACCAAAACGATTTCTCAATAAAGCTATTGTTTCGCGCGCTGTGTGTGCCGTAGCTCCGTCTTGCTGAAACCAAATGTCTCCAACATCACGGGCTACAATTTCAGGCAACAAAAAGTCCGTTATCATGGTGCGATAGCGGTCGCCATTAACGGTTATGTTCTGTCCGGTCTCATTTTTAAAAAAATACGGGCCGATGATTCCACCAGCCCATAAACCACACCAAACAGTGCATTTTTGTGGCTGTAACGGTAGTTCGAGACACTCTTCAGGTTGCTCATCGGCCCAAATACGGCAATTTTGTTTATTGACATATCCATTGAGCCAGAAATGTGCCTCATCACTAAACAAAATTCGGCGAGAAAACAGCGGATCTTCATTAAGCTGTTCCAGAGCCCATTGACTGAAATTGAAGCGTAAATTCAAATCTTGTGGCTTCAATTCTTGAACGAGTTGAATTTTGTAAGCCTTCAAACCAAGATCCTTACGTAAAATTCTCCAAGTTGTCGAATACGATAGGCCCAAATATTGAGATCGGCGTCGAATTGATTGCTCACGGTCTTCAGCCACACTCTCCGCTACAGCCGCAATATTCTCCTCACTACGGGCTGGATGTGGTCTATGCGGTCGCCTATCATCCAATAACGTATACTGAGACTCAAATTTGCGGATGGTATTGGCAACAGTCGTCTCGGAAGGTCGATGATGCACACCATATGTTGCTCGAAGTGCACGAAAAACAGTTCTCACAGAACACTGATTTTCGTAATAAAGCTGTACAATTTGGAGACGCTGTTGCGGTGTGAGTCTTTCCATGATGAATTGTCAAGTACTACTGAATAAAAGTAGGGTGACAGTAAGACACCACTCACGAGTAATCTGTAAAAAAAACATATGAAAAAAAAAGGTCTAAATGAATCACCCATTATTACTAGTACAGTCTTTGCAATCTTTCAAATAAATTCCTGACGGAGCAGCTGCGTTGTTTTCATTATTTAAACTGGTTGTCTGATGGCTTTGTTTAATTTTTTTTCGGGTCTCGTCCAAAGTTTCTCCCGTTTCACCCAGAATTTTTGATGCTATTTTTCTTTTATTTCTGCAGAATTTACTGTTAGAATGTCAGCTCCTGAATCTGCCAATAGGGATATATGTTCGGAAGCAATGCCCCATATATTCTTCTGGATGTTCAAGTTTGAGATACAAAACAATTTGTTTTGGCATGAATCTAAAAGAATTAACGCGAACCGGTTGCTTCATACACACACCATTTCGAAATCGAAATCGGATGAAAAACCTACGATGTCCGATGTTACATAGGCGAATATTAACTTATTTTCGAACTAGTTGAACCATGTCTATCTTTTGAATATTTCCAGATGTTACAAAGAATTTCCTGGCTATTTTCGTTTTCGTTGTCGGTAAAAAAAAATTAAAACTTCGCCCTTCATCCTCGACATTTTCCAACAACAAATTTGTTTAACTCCTCTCGCCTGCAAGCTCCTGCAAGCCCAATAATCAATGCTACTCTCATAAATAAGGGTTTTTTGCCATCCGCTTCTAGAAAGAATGTTGTACTATTGGTTTTAGTTAATACCCTTGACTTTTTTTATTGATATCCCTCAGATTTTCTTTTTAGGAGGGCTGACTAAATTTCTAAATTTGCTAATATCAATATTCAGTTTAATAGATATCATTGTTCTTATCATAGAATAAAACGCCCAGAGAGATGAAGGCCTATAGTTAGTAGATAACTCCCCAAAGTATACAATAGGTACCTTTTCATTTCCATAGTTCTGCACATTCTTCTCTCTGCTGAAAACTGTTGAAAATAAACTCATATTTTGACCTGGAATTTTCGGGAAGCAACCCGTCAATTGTCCTAGATGCTTCCTGCTCAATATCCGAAGGAATGCTTCTTTCTGAATCACTCGTTTTGACTAAAGAAATTAAAACTGTCAATAAGATGTTTGTAACATTTTAATTTCGTCACTACATTTTAATGCATAAAAATCCGTAAATCCGGTACTGTAAGTCTCCTATCGATTCACTAGTCTTCGTGTAGATGGCGCCTTAGTTGTGTTCAATTAGTAATTTTACTTTCTTCTCCTTTAAATATCTTTTCTTTCCTGTGATCCAGCTCAGGGATTGGCTGATCTATTGTCCAGATTTGGTCAGTTTGATTTTAGTAAAGTGGCACCACTGACGGATTGTTATCCCCCTACTGCTGCCTTGACCTGGTGGTGAGGTAGGTTAAGCTTCTTGTCTCTCTAGAAGGTGAAGGTTAAGTGTGAAAGTTTGTCGGCGAATTGATCCTGTTTTAATCCAGGCCATCTTTTAGGATTTACGTCGGCAACTTAGTTAAAAAGACTCCTATGTGTATTTAATTACGTTGTACCTTAATATTTTTGATTGAGGAACCTTTTATTACTCTCTTGTGAGGATTTAACTGCACTTGACCACCTGCCATATTTTTTTGATGGGACAAACTTTATGAAATGACTAATAAGAAACCATTTACCATCAAATAAGGTAAGATAACCCAATTTTATATTCACTAAAATGTGATATATTTTCCCTGTACATATTTTCTTGTATTTTGCCATATTATTTTTTATAGGTTATGTTCTAACCTCTAGCTTAGATATAGTTTCTCGGCTATCACTAAGGTCTTTTTGTTTATATATAAAAAAGGGGTTATTTTTTTTGTTACTTAGTTCTCTTATTAAAAAGTAAGAAGGTTAAGTGTGAAAGTTGGTCGGCGAATTGATCCTGTTTTAATTCAGGCCATCTTTTGGGATTTACGTCGGCAACTTAGTTAAAAAGGCTCCTATGTGGATTTAATTACGTTGTACCTTAATATTTTTGGTTGAGGAACCTTTTATTACTCTCTTGAGAGGATTTAACTGCTCTTGACCACCTACCATATTTTTTTGATGGGACAAACTTTACGAATTGACGAACAAGAAACCCTTTACCATCAAATAAGGGTTTTTCCTTCTTCTCCCTCCTCTTCTACTTCTTGTTCCTGTTCTCCTAACCTGGGTTTGAACCTGGATGTGTCATTGTAAGTGGAGCAGAAGTCTGTTACCTAGTACTTAAGTGTGTACGTACCCAGTTTTCCTGCTGGAAATGTCTTCGATGACACTTACATCATAGACTGCTGATCTCAGTCACCGATGCTGATAGACACTTAGATAAGTATCTTAATTTTAACATCCTTTGTGCTGAATTGACTTTATTGTTTATTGCTGATCAACTTTATGACTTTTTCTATTTCTTTTGAGTGCAGAGTATAATTTTTGATATAAAATTCTAACTACTGCTAGTGTGCATAAACCATGATTATTGGTGTTGTCAATAAGATTATTTTTACTTTATAACTCATGCTCATACTCAAATATCACATTATAAGTTTAGAACACAATAATCTATAGGTTTTTGTCCACATTTGACCGTATAATAGGCTTTAAGATACAGAACATCACAGTATAAGTTTATGACACAATAGTCTATAGGTTTCTGCCAACATTTGGTAGTATAATATAGTTTAAGATATAGTGTCGTTGTAAAGTGTGATCACATCTTGAAATTTTAACTTATAAGATCTAGTTAGTTTATACAAGGTATATAATAAGTGTTATAGACAGGTAACACTACTGGAATATGTGATAATATTTATGATTTATTGTATTTACTTGCTTTAGAAAGGTATTTTGATATAAAACAATGGTGTCAATTTGTTAGATAATATTGGTGATTGGATTTGAAACTTAGTTATATAAATTTTTCTTGTTATTTGCTTGTTCTTAGATTCACATAATACTCTTTTCTTTTATTCTATTAATTGTATTTGAATTAATGAAGTTAATTAATTGCGTGATTATTTTGCATCTTTTGATAAATTTTTACTGTTAGATCAAATTGTTCGGTAAATTAAAACAACTTAAAGATTTTCTTTATAAACATTTATAGATAGAGTCTATTACTTTTACCTGTCATTAGCTGATTGAAAATTTCTTTTCTCATCCGTATGAGGTATGAAAACTGATTACACAGTCAATTGTCTTTTTTTAAAAAAACTTCAATTAAGGCCAATTTCTTTCATATGTTATATAAAATAACCTACAGGAGTTACATATTTCTGGAAATATTTTGGGGAGCACTGAACTTGTTAATAAATGTTATTTGTTGAATATGCTTTTTTTACTATTAACTTTAATTAATTTTATCTTAGTGGTCTTGAGGAGTGGTACTCATAACATCTAGAGCGGTTAACAGTCAACTGGTATAGAACTGTTGGCGCCCTTATAAATAGAAATCTAACCAATCTCCCTGAGCAGTCGGTGATTTGCACACTAACTTTACGGCCTCTATTTCAATCAACCACTTAGTGTAGTAGATTTATATTATCTTAAAACAAATACATACTCTCTGCTATCAAACAGAGAAAGAGTGTGGCATGTTACTTAAATTGACATTGCCCGGGGTAACGCAGAGTGGCAGGATTAAAGTGCAAACAGCTACTAGAAAGGTGTTTTATGCTTGCTTTAAACTTTTTGAAAAATTTGTTTAATAAAAATATGTGTGTATTTTATCAGTCGTAGACAAAATAACATATGCAGGGCCGCTGGTATGAATGGCAACGGTCGAGTACACCAAAAGTAAGTGTTCCGCCCCCAATAAATATTATTAAATATTATGCTTAATTCCATAAAATGCCATTAGTATGCCAATATAAAAAGGTTTATTTATTGTTCACAATTTTGGTAAATTTATTTTGTACTAGAAATTTAATTGGCAAATTGTTCTTAATTCTTTTAACTACCTTCAAAATTTTAATAACCATGTCCAGGAAATTTTCCTGGAAAATTATGGACAACAGCAGGAATTATCACATCTTCAACAAATTTTAGAGTCTTACATTACCTGGAACTTCATTAATGACCTCAGAGGTGGAACAAAAAGTTGGATTTCGCTAAAAATAGAAGATAACAGTTTAGTTGAAAGTAACCTGAAATCTCAAATGGATCCCTTATCTATCTACAACATATACCACTTCGTGACCCTTTTTATTTGGCACATACTGACTTGAAATAAAAACAATATTTAGAAATATTAAAAATAAAAAATCTACGGGCATTGATGGGATACTAATGCGTGTGCTTGAAAATTGTCCGAACAGTCAATGTCTGTTCTAGCTGATGCAATAAACCAGTCATTTCACACTGACATTTTGCTGATTGCAGGCACTATACAGTGATAGTGAGAACTGTCAAAGATATTTGAAAAACTAGTCAAGAATATAATTATTGGGTTTCTGAAACGCCACAATATTCTGAGCAAACACCAGTATGGTTTTCAGAAGGCCAAGTGTACGGGAGACGCTATTTTCGTTTTTTTGGAGAATCTATCTGTACCTCAGACTGAACGAGGGTGACGTGGCAGCAGCAGTGTTCTGTGATTTCTCCAAGGCGTTCTCCAAATACTGTTGGGAAAGTTGGCTCACTATGGTTTCGGAGGGGTTATATTAAGATGGTTTCGGCCATATCTTTCTGGTAGAACCCAAGTTGTTAGATCGCAGCATAGAATGTTTGATATTTTGATAGTCAGACATGGGGTACCTCAGGGGTCTGTGCTTGGACCGATCCTGTTCCTAATCTATATTAACGACCTTGTTATACTCCAAATTCATGGACGCTTTACAGTTTTCGCTGACGACACCACAGGATGGCTGATCAATTAATGAATATTGTTACATTCGATTAATCAATATTGTTACAGCAAAACCAGTGTGTTGAGTTTTAAATTTAATTGTGTTGACATGAATCTGGCAGGTAATAATAATGAAATTATAAAATTCAATAAGTTTCTTGGCATTACAATTGACAATAAACTAAAGTTCCATTAACATATATATTCATTACAATTGAAACTTGCTCGAGGCTGCTATGCAGTCAGAATTATTCGCTGTGAGTTGGGAGAGTCAGCAGCAAAGTCTGTCTATTTTTCACTAGTTAAAAGTCATTTGAGGTATGGAATTGCGTTCTGGGGATTGTGTAGGTAATATTTCTTCTCCTTAATATTTATCCTCCAAAAAAGAGCTTTACGCTATATCTATAAAGCTAATGCCAGAGAGCATTGCAAATCCTTATTTATGAGTCAGGGTATGTAAACATTGCCCTGCGTTTTGTTACTACGTTTGTTACTGCTTAAGAAATCATGGTTCTTGGGATTAAACGGTGTCAAAATGGAATCACTTTCCGACGTTTCGCCTTCGATTACACGAGGCATCTTCAGGGATCTTCACTTCACGAGATCGGAACACTGAATGAGCTCGGAGAGACCCAGGCCGGCTATTTATAGTCCACCTGTGTTTACCGAAGCGTGACTCTGTGTAACAATCGGTTTCCACGTATGATGTAGACTGATGCCCGTATCTCTATTAAAATTGTTAGGATGCTTATACATTTCAATAGATTCTCTAATTTTGCGTTTATAGAGTCCCGAAACCGATGCAAGAACTTTGGTTTCTTTTACATTTATGAAATGCCCAGTAGAGTGTTAGTGTTCAGATACAGCAGATGGTACAATTTGTTTCTTTCTGATACATCGTTCATGTTCCTTAAGCCTAGTCGAAATGGATCGTCCAGTTTCTCCAATATAAACATCACCACAGGAACAAGGAATTGCATATACTCCTGCAATTTTCTTGTGTGTGTTGAAGATTGTACGTATGTTGGACCGGCGAAGTAACCTTGTAATCTTGTCTGTGGTTCTGTGTATAAATGGAAGAACTACATTTCCTATCGGTAATTCCTTATTAGTATCATTTCGTGGAGTTGGCTTATTATATTTTCTAATTGATCGTCTAATATCATCAGTGCAATATCCATTCCCTCTTAAAGCTTGAGTCAGTTTCTTTGTTTCCGATTGTAAAGAATTTTGGCCACAAATCTCGAGAGCTCTGTAAACCAATGAATTAATGACTGATTGCTTTTGTGCTCGACGATGATGGGAATTTGCATTTAAGTACTTGTTCGTATGCGTTGGTTTTCTATATACAGAGTGTCCTAAGGAACCATCCCCTTTCCTTTGTACAAGAACATCTAGAAAGGGAATCGTGCCTTCTGATTCAATTTCCATTGTAAATTTTATGTTAGCATGTTGTTGATTTAGATGATCAAGAAACCCAGGGAGGTTTTCTGGACCATGTGGCCATATTACAAAAGTGTCGTCTACATATCTGAACCATGATTTTGGTTTTAGTGGAGACGACTCTAAGGCTTCCTCCTCAAAAGCTTCCATGAAGATATTGGCTACCACCGGTGATAGTGGAGATCCCATGGCTGCTCCCGAGGTTTGCTCATAGAAAGTTCCTTGAAAGACAAAACACGTTGATGTAAGACATGCTTCAATTAGATCTAAAAGTGAGTTGTCAATACTATTATGGTGAAATAAGTCTGATAAGTCAGTCTTCCGAATCGCCTCGTCGAAGGCAGACCTCTGTGCTTTTAACATAAGTGGTTCCACGTGTTCTATGATTCTTATCTTTTATTTGTGATTATTTGCATTTCACGGATTAACTATTGTTGGCAAAGCAGCCGTGGAGTTTTCGCGCAGCCTAACGTTAACCTGACGTGTTTTAATAACAGTCTTAACGTTTAATTATAATGGTGGCAACTTTCAAGTGTTGTAAAACAAGGGAAATTCCTAACTATTTTTGCCTTGTTTGTAAGATGCCTGAATCGCCCCAGTAAACAATTTGTGACCATTAAAGACAACTTAATATGGTGTTCGCGAAAGTGCATTGAAGTGGCAAGTGACAGGGATCCGGATGCAATTGAAGAATTGAAAGAAGTTATTTCTAGTCTAAAAACTGAAGTGGATGCAAAGACAACCTATATACGGCGACTAGAAAGAAACTCAGCTTCGTTTTTTGAGGAGGCTTCAAAATCTGAAAACGAACACTTACAAGAAATAGATGATCTTGAAAACACGATTAATCTACTTAGTAAAAAACTTGCCGATCTGGAACTTAAGTTAAAAAGAAATAATATTGTTTTTGCTTCAGTCAGTACCCAGACACAATTGCAAATTAGAAGTCTGGGAACTCAAATAAATTTCAATGAATGTGTTGTGGCTGCTACACAAACTGATGAAGTTCCTTGTTTGCCATATTTTTCCAATACGGAAGTTCAAACAGAAATTTCGGAATTTTCTGATAGCCTTGCTTCATCTAATATTACTGATCTACAAATGATGAATAGGGACGTGCTTAGTAAACTTGATGAATTCAGTGAGATGAAGAAGCACTTTGACATTACGGTCGAAACTCTAACGACAGAAAATAACTCATATGCTGCCGAAGTCAATATGTTGCAAAGTCAGCTACTAAACTGTACAAATTTGTCATGTGTAAGTATTGCCGACGAACTGAGAGAGGTCAATGAAAACATACAGGACGTCTCAAAGGATATTTCTTATAGTACAAATAAGGTTCTGGTCACTGATGAAAAAAATGGAAGAGCCTGTGCAAGCAATGTACGCCCCCATGTTAAAAATGTTAAAAATATATCTCCCAAGTTCAAACTTATAAATAACTCGACGGATAAAGTGGATGAAGGTAAGAAATTTAAGCTTCTAATCTTAAGCGATGATGTTGGGAAAAATCTACATTTTCCCCTTCAAAATTACCTTTCCTCTAAGCGTATGTTCACCAATATAAAAAGTGTCCTGAAACCTGGTGCATGTTTAGACAATGTTTCTTGTGATATCGCCTCCCTATCTAAGAATTTTAACTTCTCCGACTTTGTGTTTTTATTTGGAGGTTTAAACGACTTTATTAATAATAGGTATCCTTCTTTTAAAATGTTAGTAAATATAATTCGTTGTTGTTCTTTTACCAATTTATTGTTATTCTCTGTACCTTATGTAAAAAATAATTATAGTTTGAACTGTAAAATTTTTAAATATAATTGTAAATTAAGCGATTTATGCCGGAAAACTGATAATATGTCAGAGGGTCATGTCAGTTTTGTTGACGTGAACTCTAAAAAAGGTTCTAGAATAAATATGTCTGATCTTTGTTATTCGATTTCCAATATTTTTACCAATAGTAATAGTCCTAGCCATAAGAACTTGTTATTCATTAAGACCGTGACTTTTGATAGTTCAGAAATTATATGTAACACTCCCATGGCCGATTCTGGGGTCATTGAGGAGACTTTTTTAGAGCCTCGGTCTGTCCAATTAATTCAGAGCTAACACAGGAAGATAGATCTAGGAATGTTTCATTGCTCCTAATTAATATCCAGTCTTTGAGAAATAAAACGGATGAATTATTTTTATTTTTGGAGGACCAAAACAGGCCTGATTTGGTTCTTATTACGGAACATTGGCTGAAGGACGGAGAAATTGTATCTACTCCGAATTATTCAGTTTTGTCATCCTATTGTCGAACCAATTCGGCTCACGGCGGTAGTATGATACTGGCAAGTGAGACATTCTTGGAGACTGTCCCTTTTCAGGTGATTGATAAGTTTAATTTTCTGCTTGTAGAAACAGTTTTAGAATTTAGTATTGTCTTTTCTAAAAGCCATAACTTGTATGTCATTTGTATCTATCGCTCTCCCTCATCAAATGTGAATGATTTTTTGACTGGCTTGGATTCGCTTTTGAGTGCGATTCCAAATTCTGCTTCAGTGATATTGTGTGGTGATTTTAACATCAACTTTGAGGATAGCAATTCCATATCTACATTAGGTTTAAGTAATATTTTGGTCTCAAATGATTTAAGCATGCATGTAAAATCACCTACACGTATTTCTCAGTTTTCGGTGACTACTATAGACTATGTCTGCTCTAATTTAAATAGTAATTTAATCACTTGCTCCGTCGTAAACCCCGGTCTATCTGATCATGAGGCGATCATTTTTTGTGCACCTTTTGGTAACATAAATTTAAATTCTAGTCATAGATATGGTCGAATTTTTGGCAGGAGAAATTTTGAGAAATTTCATCAGCTGTGCTCTGCATATCCTTGGGATATAGCTCTTACAGCGCAAGACCCTATCAATGCATTTCATGCAAGTGTGGTTAGGTTTTTTAATATTGCCTTTCCTATCCGAAAATTGAGAAGAAAACCTAAAAATGTTTGGTTTACAAAGGGGCTAAAAACATCATCGAAAAATTTAAGGTGTCTCCATACTATTAGAAAATTTACAAATTGTCCATTTTTCCATTCCTACTTTGCCAAGTACCGAACCCTTTATCGTAGGTTGATCACCATAGCCAAGCAGAATTACTATACCGGTCGCCTGAATGAGTCTTCTAATAAACAAAAGGAGAGCTGGTATATTGTGAATGACATTCGACGCAGAAATAATGTTCGGAGCTCTGCTGAAACTGAGTTGTCACCAGACATTATTAATGATTTTTACTGTTCTATAGCTGAAAAACTTGTGGAAGGATTGAATCCTTCTGTAGATCCGATTGCGTACCTATCTGGGGTAGCGGTTCCGAATTCCTTCTACTTCCTGCCTACTTGTTTGTATGAGCTGAAGAACACACTAAGATCAATTGGTAACAAGAACACCTCGGGAGATGATGGTTTGTCGGCAAGGATTTTTCGGGGTCTTCCGGATTCGGCTTTGGAAGTGCTTGTGCAAGCAATTAATACATCTTGGGAAGCGGGCACTTTTTCACCCTGTTTAACTACTGCAAAAGTAATTCCCTACACAAAGGAGGAGATTTGAATGAACCGTCTAATTTCCGTCCTATTTCCCTTTTATCAACCCTTTCAAAATTAATAGAAAGGCTGGTAAAAGCACAGATGGTATCCTTTCTTGAAGTCAATAGTGTCATTTGCAAAGATCAGTTTGGGTTTCAGAAAAACAATAGCACTAACGACGCTATGTTCAATCTTCTAGAGGGATTGTATTCTCGTATGAACGAAGGTGGCTACGCTGCGGCAGTCTTCTGTGATTTGTCCAAAGCTTTCGACTGCGTGAATCACAGAATTCTGCTGCAGAAGCTACATTATTATGGCTTTAGGGGTGTGGCTCTCTCTTGGTTTGAATCCTACCTTACAGGGCGTCACCAGCGTATATTTCTTGGTGAGAGATCATCAACTTCTTTAGAGATCAAGTGGGGAGTCCCACAAGGTTCCGTTCTCGGCCCACTTCACTTTCTTTTATATATAAATGATCTTTCACATTTAATCATCAATGGTCAATTGACACTGTTTGCAGACGACACTACACTGTTGTGGCACAGTACTGACATCCAATCCTTAAAATCTTCGATATCCTCCGACATGGACAAGGTGAAGGTTTGGTATGACGCAAACCTCTTGTCCTTAAATGTTAATAAAACTAACATTGTCTGCTTCAAGTGTGATTTGGATGGCTTGTCCATTGGCGATGCTCCGCTTGTGAGGCAACGAAAATCAAAGTTTCTAGGCCTAGTAATTGACAACGAGCTTAGGTTTGATGATCATATCATAAGTCTTTGTAGTAAAATGTCATCAGGCTGCTATGCTGTAAAAGTAGCGGTCTAGGAGTTGGGTACAGTATTTGGTAAAACTGTCTATTATGCCCTTATAGAATCACGTCTCCGCTACGGAATATCTTTTTGGGGTGCAGCCAGCCATTATCTTATTTCTGCACTGTTTGTTATCCAAAAACGTGCTGTCAGATACATTTGCCAAGCTAAGCCTCGTGATTCATGTAAGCCGTTATTTATTCGTCAAGGTATCTTAACTCTTACTTGTTTGTATATTCTGGAAACCGTCTGCCTCATATATGTTAATAGAGATAGATTTATGGTCGGGATCCCTAGATATCTTACACGCCAGCACCTGAATTTACATCTCCCAATCCCCTCTACAAGTCTCGTGAAAAGATCAATTATTTATGAGGGTATAAAGTTTTATAATCACCTGCCAAGCTATGTTAAACAATCAATTAATATAAAACAGTTTAAAAAACAAGTTCGCGAGCTACTAGTTATTAAGGCCTATTATAAGACAGACGAATTTTACAATGATACTTTTCATGGGTAGCACACTTTTTCTACCCTTTAATTTTGTTATTTTTTATTTAAAATGAAATATGTGTCTTATAACTATTTTTTTTTTGTGTGTTATAAATTTTATTATTTATTATTTGCTATTTTGTTAATTTTATATTTTAGTTTTAGTTTTAATTTTAGTTTTAATTTTATCTTATTTTTTAATTTACAGCTAGCTATAAATTATATATTATAGTATATTGTAAAGCTTTGTCATTAAGAAAGTTTTCTTGGACAATAAAGCGTTTTTTTGACTTTGACTTTGACTTTGATATTATGGAAATTCAATCATTGGCACATTCGTATACAGCGATTCTACATCGAAATTGACTAAGATATCTTTGGGATCTAATTGGATTGATTTAAGTTTTTCTACAAAATGCGTAGAGTTTTTAATATATGAATGTGTTTTTCCTGTAAAATTATTAAGAATATTTGAAAGATATTTACCAATTTTGTAAGTAGGAGATCCTATTGCACTGACGATAGGTCGAAGTGGTACATTAACCTTATGTATTTTAGGTAGTCCGTAGAACCGCGGGATCCTTGACCTGCTTGGCCTTAATATCTTCTTCTCCTCTGTTGGTAGGTTGGATGCATTTATAAGGTTGGTTATCCGTTTTTCAATTTTGTTGGTCGGGTCTGCTTGGATCACTCTGTAGATGTTGTCGTCCAAAAGTAGTTGTATTTTCTTCACGTAATATGTTTTGTCCATGACGACATTGGCCTTTCCCTTGTCCGCTGGAAGGACCAAAATGTTTTTATTGCCGTTCTTTCCGCAGCTGATAGATTCGACTTTGGCGGGTCAGAATTTTTGATAATCTTCGCTGTTTCATACCTTATTGCGTCAGCAGTTTTGATCTTTAGATAGGACGGATTGTTCTGCTTCAGTAAGGATTTTGGAAGATAAATTTATAACGGTGTCCTGTGGCGGTTTTAATGGTCTTCGACTGTCTAGCAGTCCTTCGAAGTTTTTCTGTTATTAATTGTAACTGCTTGATGAATCCTTTCTGCTTGCGCATTGGTAATGTTATCGAGTTCTAAATATTCAAGTATAAAAGTTAATTTTAAATGAATATTTAATAACTTACGACGGTTTATATCCAAATCACGTCGAGTAGCTTGTATCCTTTCTCTTACCAATGCCATACTGGCTCGTTTGTAGATGTTCCTTGCACTTTATGATGTTATGTGGTGTTTCATCTGTAGAGATTTTGGTACTACGTCTTCATCTTTGCATCTAAGGAGAAAAGCTAGTTGGCAAAGTAGCTTCTTCTTGTTGTTCTTGAGATCGCCAAAAGTTTTGGCATCCTTCTTGATTTCCTCCCCATAGAGGTTAGCTAACATAGAACGAAAGCTTTCACGGCTGTGGTCAATTAAGAAATCATGGTTCTTGGGATTAGACAGTGTCAAAATGGAAGCACTTTCCGACGTTTCTCCGAGCTCATTCAGTGTTCAGATCTCGTAGAGTAAAGATCCCTGAAGATGCCTCGTGCAATCGAAGGCGAAACGTCGGAAAGTGATTCCATTTTGACACGGTCTAATCCCAAGAACCATGATTTCTTAATTGACCACAGCCGTGAAAGCTTTCGTTCTTTGTTACTACTGCTCTCACACTCAGGGATGAAAACGTGGTTTGGGCGTGTCATTTCAAAAAACCGTGTTTTTCGACCTTTTGGCGTGCATATCTCGGAAACTATTAGAGATAGGACATTGAATTTGATATGTATTTTTAGAGAAAACGTGGATCTCGAAATATTTTTCTGTACCACCTTTGTCACTTCTGGAACGATCGTTCTTCCGGTCTTTCAGAACTTTATTGTTTTTGGTTCGGTTTCAATTTCATTTGACGATTTTTTTTCGTTCGAAAAAAGGACGATTTGGGGCCCCTTATATCTCAAAGTGGGTGAGTCTTATCGAAATTTTCTAGAAGAACAAAAACCTAACTGCATCGCTGTCGGAAAAATGAAGAGAAAATAGATATGTTTAAGAAAAACTGAATGTTTTCGAAAAAATCATAAAATGCATTTTTTTAGTCACTTTATGCATCTGGTCGGAGTTGTGACCTATTTTCTAGTCAAACATTTGTACCTTCTCCCACCCCTTATTTGACAAGTTAGCGGTTAGTACAAAAAATCTTTATTATAATCAGTAATTTACAATTTTTACCAAATAATACTTAATAACCACTTGTTTTTTATTTAAACCGTAATATTAACTTCGCGATCTGTGTTACGCCCTCTAGCGGTGAACTTTGAAAGTTGAAAATAATTTCATTTTTTTTGGCCGATTTATCAATACATTTTTTCCCCGAGATTCTAAGATTAATACTATTTGAGATATGGCAGAGAGCCATCCTTAGCGGATCACTCAGAGGTATGAAAGTAGGGGGATTGCGCAATCACATGCAGAAAAAATAGGATCATTTTTTTTTGCCTCGAAAATATTCGTTGTTTACGAAAAAAATGCTTTGTCCCGTTTCATTTCTCCAGCACTGTATATGTAGAGTTAGGTTGAAGAAATTGATTTTGTTATTGTTTTTGATTTCGATAGTAAAATTTTGTTTTTGATGATATTTATTAAACTAGTTTAGAATGTATTCACATTTATCCTTTGGTATGGATAATAAGCAATCGTCCACGTACCGATAAAAGAAGGGAGGTTTAAAGTTTAATTTGTCTAGAACAGTTTTTCTAGAACTATTTGCGCAATATGTTCTCTAATAAATGTAAATAAATTGAATAATTTTTTTGTGTATTTTACTAAACATATTAGGCTAAAACAAGCACTTTGGCTCAAATAATTTATACATTCAGATAAGTGTCAACGTTACTTCATCTAAAATGCTAATTAAGCTACAAGCAAGCTAGCATAACAGAGCTTTCTATTGCTGCATTAACGCAAACAAAATTCAGCTTTATTCAGTTTCAGAGTTGAGTGCTTAAACAATTTCATTAACTCACAAATTGTTACGTTGAAAATAAACACGGCAATCTATTTACACCTGTATTTTGATTTATTACTTACAAGCAGAGGCATCTCAAAAATGTTTAATGGCAGACAGTTATGACAATTTTATCTTAATTTTTATATCACTAATTTTACTAGTCAAAATTTATAAGTTTAGTTAATATGCCATTTGGCAACAGTGGTTTAATAAACTGCTGGCCACTTGAAATAGTTCATCTGCGTTGTTTGGTAAAATTAAAGTTCGAATATATTTAAAACGAGACGAGATACTGAGGTGCAGTTTTAGGTTATATTTTGCGAATTTTATTACATATAACCGATGTTAGGCGTAAAACTTACCTAAACTAAAAAGTTATTTATACAGGGAGTTAAACAAGAGGCAAATTTTTCAATTCTTCGTTTGTTTCAGTTGTTTTCAACTAACCTTGCCACATTTTCTTCACACCCTGTATATTTTCCGTATAGTGCAGACCGTGCACATTATCAAAAATATATGACTTAAGCTCCCTCTAGCAAGAAAATTTTACATCAAATGGCTAATAAAAACTTACAGCTTATTATGTAGAAAAACTAAATTTTTTTGACGAAAAAATTATATTTCAAAAAATATTAAAAATTTTAAAAAAAGTTTGACAATTTCACCAAGGATTACGCTAATCTAACAATTAGAGCTAAAAAATAGTTTTTTTATATTTTCGGAATAAATAATAATTTGCAGTCTTGTTGAACACCCTGTATAAATAACTTTTTAGCTTAGGTAAGTTTTACGCCTATCGTCGGTTATATGTAATAAAATTTGCAAGATACAGCTGAAAACCGCACCTCAGTATCTTGTCTCATTTTTAAAATATTCGAACATAAATTTTACCATAAAATGCAGGTGAACTGTTTCAAGTGGCCAGCAGTTTAGTTATTTACCTAACAAGTGCGACGCGAAGCGGAGTTCGGTCAAGCCGTCAGGGGAGGAAAGGAAATTTTTCGCATGCGTTGGGTACAAAATTGTTCCTACGATAGACATAGTCCTCAGATAAACGTCAATCAGGTTTGAATTCAATAATAATATACTGTAATTACAAAAATTATTTAGCTTCTTACAAAAAAAATACTTACTTTGCAAAAGATTTCACCTTATTGAGTGTTTTAGATAAGATATACGTTTTAACATTTAGAATTGACAGCTATCAAACAGCCAGAAAGGGCAACATAATATGGGTTTGATCTCTGAAGTTTTAATTGCAAGTCAAGTTATTAACTTAGACTCCAGCGGCTGTTTCCATCCTGCCCAATAGGGATGTCTATGGTATATATATACATACGAACTGCGGCGATCGATTTCTCAGAAATAAGGCTTTAGAAAAAGTCGATGGGGGCAATTCGCGGAAAATATTTTCAAGATGGCGGCACTTCCGGTTATACCGGAAGTAAACGTCAACTTTCTTATTTTTAATGGAACACCCTATATATAATCGAATTTTTGGATTCCTCGAAAAGTTCTAGGTTTATTTCATGTATAATATCCTATGCTTAAGTTCAACTGTTTTTGAGATATTTTGAATTTTATATAAAAATGACGTTTGCAGGTCTAGACATAACTACAAATATCTGCTTATCGAAGTCTCTATTCGTTATTTACGGTTGGCTTCCTTGTCCACAAGGGTACACTTTAGTGGCCTGGTGATCAAAAACTGACATTATGGAAACCCCCAATAATTTTATCTTATTTAACAATTAAAATAAGGGTGACTTTGTATAAAGTTGTCTATTCCAAAAATTTGGACTTTTTGAGTTATTGACGATTTAAATTTTTTTATTATAATAATACCAAACGGCTTCTAAGTTTTCTTGTTAATTGGCTATGACGGGGAGGCCTGGCGACAACAAATTCAATTGGTTAATATAGAAACGTAATATTTGTTGTCATTTGACAATTACCTACTAAAATATTATTTATTTATTATAGTAATTATAATAATTATTAAACTAATAATCATGCCGGGGCGATTATATTACACACACGAGGATTGTTTGGATTTGTTTATTATCTATGGGGAATCTAACAGAATTTTAACAAAAACATGCCAGATATTTGCTGAGAGATATCCAGATAAACAGAAACCGTCACCGAACAGCGTTAAACAAATGTTGGAAAACTATAAAAATTATAGTCTAGTCTACACAAGAGCACAACTTATTTTTTCAATAAATGTTGAAAATGTCCACCTTTCGAACGCGTCCCTTACCCTTGCCATACAGTCCTCTTTCGTTGTTACTGGATTAAAATAAACGATTCCTTTGATCGTTCCCCATATAAAATAGTCTAAGACTGTCAGATCGGGGGAACGAGGAGGACACAGGAAAAGTCCATTGTTGGCAATCCACTTGTAAAACGTAGCTTGTAAAAAGTTAGTAACTGCAACGGTTCTGTGTGGTGGGGCGCCATCGTGTTGGTAGAAAATTTGACTATGTTCTGCCAAAGGTAAATTACTTAACAAATTCGTTGTCCAACTCTTCAAGAATATTCAGATATCTTTCTCCTACAAAAGTTTATAGACATAATTTTACGGAAAAAATGCTTTGATAATATTCATCGATTTATTGATTTAAGAAGAAACAAAATACATCAAAATTCAATTAATTTAATCTGAAGAGTGCTCAATAAAAAAAAGAAGGTTTAGTATTTTATGACTTTCTAAAGTACCCTGTATAAAGAGCTTTTAAATATCTAACTAAAGATAACTTTTCTATAAAACTTGGGACGATATATTTTTTTAGATATGATGTGTTACGGTATGTGGACCAGTATTTGTATGAAGTAGTGTAGTGTGACCTGTATAAATAATTTAATTTAATTTATTTGTCTAATAATATTTACTAAATGATTTATCTAATTTTGGATTGACGCTAAATTGATAAAAAAATTATTGTAATATTACCTAAATGGATTATTTTTCATTAAAAAAGTCGTTGTGTTTAGACAATGTACAACTTACCATTCAAATTTTCTTCGTAAAAATTCAGTTTTATTATTCCATCGTTTCTTACTGCACAAAATACATTAAATTGCCAGGATTCTTGAAAGTTCCGCGATCTTACTGCATAAGGATTCAAAT
Source organism: Kuschelorhynchus macadamiae (assembly GCA_030620095.1). Taxonomy (NCBI): domain Eukaryota; kingdom Metazoa; phylum Arthropoda; class Insecta; order Coleoptera; family Curculionidae; genus Kuschelorhynchus; species Kuschelorhynchus macadamiae. The sequence goes on from JAUTXW010001077.1 coordinate 120,538, forward strand.
CACTCCAAAAATGTGAATTGTGTCTATTGAAAAGGCTATTTCTAGTAAATTTTGCTTCATCGGTCCAAAAATCTAGGGTTATCTTATACCATTGTTAAAATAAACTCGCAAAACTGTACTCTTTTTGGCAAATGTGGCAGTGCTTTTAGATGTTGAACCAATGATATTAAATAAGGTTGGAAGTTCTGTTTTAACAGAATCCTATGCACTGAGTTCCTCGAGATTCTTGATTGTCTTGCCACGTTTCTTAGGGATGTCATTGGATATGCTGCAAAATATCCCAGAATTGCAATCTCGACATTTTCGTTATCAACAATGGGCTTCCTCTTATTAATTTTTGCCTTGACGTTTCCAAAAAATTTATAGTTTTCCAACACATGTTTAACGCTGTTTGGAGACGGTTTCTGTTTATCTGGATATCTCTCAGCAAATATCTGGCATATTCTTGTTAAAATTCTGTTAGATTACCCATAGATAATAAACAAATGCAAATAATCCTCGTGTGTGTAATTTAATCGCCCCGGCATGATTATTAGTTTAATAATTATTATAATTACTATAATAAATAAATAATATTTTAGTAGGTAATTGTCAAACGACAATAAATATTACGTTTCTGTAATAACCAACCAATCGATTTTGTTCTCGCCAGGCCTCCCTATCATGGCCAACTAACAAGAAAACTAAAGAAAAGAAAAATGTTAAATCGTCAATAACTCAAAAACTACAAATTTTTGGAATAGACAACTTTATACAAAGTCATCCTTATTTTGAGTGTTAAATAAGATAAAATTATAAAAATTGGGGGTTTCCATTTGAAAAAAATAACTTTTAACGATTCTGTAAAGTATATTTATAATGTCAGTTTTTGATCACCCTATATTTATTTGTTATAAAAATATCAGCACAGGCCACTAAAGTGGATCCTTTTAGACAAGGAAGCCACCCGCAAATAAATAAGAGACTTCGATAAACAGATATTTATAGTTATGTCTAGACCTGCAAACGTTATTTTTTACGTAAAATTCAAAATATCTCAAAAACAGTTCAACTTACGTATAGGATATTATACATGAAATATACCTAGAATTTTTCGAGGAATCCCAAAATTCGATAATATACAGGGTATTCTATTTAAAAAAAGAAAGTTGACGTCTACTTCCGGTATAACCGGAAGTGCCGCCATCTTTAAAATATTTTGCACGAATTGCCCCCGTCAACTTTAGTTCGTATATATATATATATATATATATATATATATATAAATATATATATATACAGGGTAAGTCTGGCAAGCGAGACCCCTCCATTATTTCTGTGATAGCTGATAGTAGAAAAAAAACTGTGGATGAAGTTTGTGATATTACAAAATGTTTTGTTTAACTCTCAAATGCTCGAACGTGTTTCCATTTTGTTCGATACACATTTGTAAACGTCTTTGAATATTTTCCATCACATCTAAAAGTGTTACAGGAGTAATTTTGGAAAACACATTTCTAATCCTGATTTTCATATCTCCGATGGTAGTTGGTGGAATTACATAAACTTGTTCTTTGATATATCTCCAAAGGAAAAAATCACATAGAGTAAGATCAGATGACCTTGCCGGCCAGTTTATACTCCCTCTTCTTCCTGTCCATTTGTTTGGATAAATTTGATCCAAATAACTGCGAACAATGTGGGAATAATAAGTAGATGCCCCATCGTGATGGTACCACATATCTTGTTGAACCTGTAGAAGGACCCCTTCCAAGTATGTAGGCAAATCGTTTCTTAGAAAAATTAAGTGAATTTCACCCGTTAAACTGCCGTCATATAATGTGGTTAATAATTTGCAATCCTAAAATTCCCCCCATACATTTAAAGACCAAACTCTTTGATTGTCTACAGCTCTCATCCATTAGGGATTTGAAGTACTATAATAGTGCATTTTGTGCATATTAACAGATCCATTACTTTTAAAAGAAGATTCGTCGGTGTATAAAATAATTCTCAAAAATGATTCCTTTTCAAAAACTCGCGTTTGAAGACCTCTACAAAAATTTACCCTGTTTGGGAAATCATCCCCATGGAGTTCTTGGTTCAGACAGAGGTGATAAGGATGATACTTATGTTTTCTAATAATTCGAGATACTGTGCTCTGCGAAATGGTACTTGCATTTGGATTGTGCACTATACTGAAAATAACGTTGGTTTCATATTCCTTACTCATAATGAACTGTTTTTTCTTTCTTGTTATGTAGCAAACATTACCGGTTGTTCTGAAACTATGCAATATTTTACGAAATACCTGACAGCTTGGTTGTCTTCTATCAGGAAAATTTATTTGATACCGACGTTTTGCTGATTTAATTTCGCTACGACATTCACTAATAATTAAAATCATATCAATTAGTTCGTTTAAGGAAAACTGTTGGTTATTATTCATCTTTAATTATGAATGTAGGAAATAAACAACTCTTGCAACTAGATAAGTTTGATACTTGACAGCGACACGTAAACAAAAACAAAAGAACAACCACCATTGTTACGCACATGTTTAGCCTACTATTATTAATTATCACAGGCTCAAGTTGAGACGTGGTTTCGTCATGAAGCAGTGACAACAGGTAAGGAAGCATTTCATTCGATTTCGAAACCATGTCCGGGGACGTTTTAAAAGTGTTTTGTAAAGATGGGGTTTTTCGATTCTTTTTACTAACGTTGAGAAGCGTAATATTGGTCCAAATTTGGCTTTTGTATTTTTTAAAATTTTGACATCTCACTCAGATTATAGATAACAATACAAGGATAGTCAAATTAATCTAAGAGCAGAGACGGGTTGCCCCCAAAACTCCCCTTGAGTGCGGCAATGATATCAGTAAATTTTGATGCAGCAAGGTTATTAGCAACCGGTGTGATTTTTATATTATAATCATACATGTCTGACCATTAAAAAAATAACTACATACTACATAGAACTTAGAGAATTTGTATTCTAACGGCCTTGTTAGAATAGATTTTAACTGGTGCAATTTTGATAACAATGCTTGTTACTGGTATTGTCTGCAGCTGGTAGTTGCTTTACAATCGTAGAAGAAAACTATAAATAAAATTTTCAAGTACCATTTTGGTGAAAACTATTAAATTTACGTTAATAGTATGTTATACAAAAAATATCCAGATTTGCAAGCTGAATCCAAAAATTAAATACAAAATACATTGTTACATTTAAAAATGCAAAGTTGGACCACGCCCAATTTTTTGAACCATTCATTATATATTATTACAGTTAGATTTGTTATATATGTCTGTCGGTACATAGGGCAGTAAAATTCAGTAAAATAAATCTTCGCTTGACACTTTTTCATTTTTTTAGTATTATATCACTTGTGATATCTAAGTCATTTTAACCTAATTTATAATTAAAAACACACTTTTATACTATATTCAGTCTTATATTTAACATTGATACCTAAGTTACAGAAATAATGCTAGTTTAAGAAGTTTCTTGTCACAAACAGCCGGAAGCAAAAATACAAAATTAGAACCTTATTCGAATTTACTTTATTTTGGATGTGATATACTTTCATATTGTCCTGTATTATCGTATAATAACTGTTTTATATATAAAATTCACTTTAAGATATTCCAATTAATAGGAATTAACATTTTTAATATGCTGTGACTCGAAGACTAGGTCAACAATCATATAAGACAAACAAATGAAGGTAAAATCTAAGTGACATATGTTTCTGATAAGATAATCTAATAGAACATTCAAAAAATCTTCCTGTATATAGTTTTATTGCCTTAATATTCTAAGATTCCATTTGTTTATATCAGTTAGTTCAGAAGAATTTTGTTGTTTACATGTCAAATAGCATATCACAATTTGTTTGGAAATTTCACAAGCATGTAAATTTAAACACAAATGTTCTTTAATAACTTGGTTCACTATTTTGCATTAATTAGTAAGGTAAATTTGTTCATTATTATATATTTCGAAATTCACAAAGATTTGTTTTGTTATTGTTTATCAGTTGTCAGATTTGTACACGGGGTTATGATAGGTCAGTTCAAACTACATGCTTTCAATCGATAGAATAATGCAGTCGAAATAAGCATAGAAGTGGAAGTATTGTCTCTCTCTTTTTCTTTCTTATTATAAGTCCTTGATTTGACGTATCGGCGAGCTAATATTACTAATTTAGATGGTTATTCTTTAGTTGGGCAAAATACAGGGTAGCTTGGATTAGTTGAGTAGTAATAATATATTTTCATCTCTTTCCAATACTCATTGATATAAAGGCTATTCTTATTATAAACCGAACTGGAATTTGACAAGTTAATATTTATTTTAGGGGATTTATTTTACCAACATTATTTTGTTGATACTGAGAAAAATTGTTTTTTTTAAATAATGTTTTGGAATATAGAAAAGGATATGTAGATTTACCGTGTTTGGTAATATTGTAAGATGGAAGCCATTTTGTGTACGTGAAAAGGACTAAGGAAAAGATCTTTGTTTTTAGCACCAAGTCTCATCAACGACGGAAGTGTCGGATTTTCTGAATTTTTTTTTTATTGTTAACTAAATTCCATCCCAAATGGGAGTTTAGAAGGATCCGATTTGACGAAGTAAAGTTGAATATTATGGTTTAGTAAACTTTGGGTTTCAACTTTACGGTCTACATGGCGATTTTGTCTTAATTACTTCCACATGCCACTAACATCGATCATCTTAACATTGGTACTCATCAAGCAATTTTTTTGGTGCCCTCGTAGCTACAATGAGGTAAGAATGTTCTATTATATTCTCGTATATATTGTGTTGCCTGTCTGGAATTATATTCCAAACTTTGTCGTAGAGATTTTTCTACATGGGGCAGTTCTTGTTTCAAGGTTTTTGTATAAGGTTGAACCTTTGAAGTTCATTTGGGATTATTTTGGAACTTTTCTTTTGATGGAATAGACAAGATGTGTTGGATACGGTCTACGTAGCGGAGCTGTAGGACATAGTGATCACTGAGGAACACTTGGATGTTACCTGCCTTACCATCATTTACAGTCTACACTAGTGACTAGAGTATTCAACTAAGTAGTAGTATAATATTTGCAAACTTAACATATAGATTGTACTTTTCTTAGGATTAATATTTGTTCTGGAAGGGTCATACCTTACCTAGTGTTATTCACATCAACCAGTTTAACGTTTATTAGTTTATAGTTGAGAAACTCATTTTTTTCGGTACTTTGAAGGAACAAATATAGTCTTAAATATGTACTTTACATATTACTATTTCTGTTAATTATTCTGTTTATGCATATTAATTTAATTACTGGTGTCACCTTGTCTAATATATAGCATGCTGTGCAGAATTTCTGTAAGGTGAAGCGCAGCAGGCTTCGTAGCGCTACCTAATTACTACAGTTTTATTGGTAATATCTAAGACATTCAAATCTATGTAATAAACATTTTATAGATATTTGTTGTGGTGCCACTCAGCGTGTGGCTAATCAAAATTTATTTGTTTTAATACTTAACCCTAACCATTATCGTTTGTAACATAATTATTTGTTTTAACTAGAATTAAACTTCAATCATTTAAGGGGGGAAGAAACTTATTGGGATTCTATTTGATCTAATTCTTGTTATATTGTGTAATCCAAATGTTATTAATCTGGAGTGGTATAGATAAAGAATAAGCTTCTGGGTTTTGTATTTATGTACCCCAAATCAAATAATTTAGTTGGGATTTCAGTTAGTGTAACTTTACAATAAATATAACCTCTTGTTAGCGAAAACTTAATTCTTTCACTTCTTGTTGGGATTCATTAAGCTCCCTGGTGGATGAAATTGAGTTAACAATCATTTTTTTTTTGGTTCAGTACATTTTTCTTTTTTTTTTCTTGGGGATAAGTCACCGAATATTGTGAATTAACAATAAAAGTCATTTGTTTCCAACGTGTTGGTTTTCAATTGATCAAGATAAGTCTTTACCTATTGATAGTGGTTAGATTCAATGCAACCACTCTTTTTTTTTCCAAGTTTTATTTAACTTAAATTAAAACTTGGTGGCGCTCAACTTAAATATTACACCTAAAGTAAGAGATTGTGACATGGAAGTATAGGTAGAGTAACGAGAAAGAAGAATCCGAACCTACTCGACTAGAGCTAGCAATAGTCATCATTAAGAGATAATAATGGATCGATATTAGGTGAGTGTATTGCGTCTAGTGACTAACATATCTTACTTATTTACCTCCTTCCATCGTATTGGTAAACCATAACATTTCAATTGGGCATATATATATATATATATATATATATATATATACAGGGTGGCCCATCGAAAACGTACCGCAAGGCATAACGGCCAGGGTAATTTTTTTTTCAAAAAATCCAAAAACACGTCAATTTTGTTTGTGAGGGGGACAACTTTTGCCCTTAAAATGATCGCAAAATTTTCAACCCTCTAAGCGGGGGTGTCATCCCCCAAACTTTTTCAAATGGGAAGAGGGGTCAAGTGGTACCGCAATGAAAAGGGCTTTCTATTCTCTATATATTCCCGCTTTGGTTTTGAAAATCGGTCAAGTCATTTAGAAAATATGAAGGATTGAAATTTGAAAAATACATTTTTCAAAAAACGCATAAATTGAATTAAATAAAAAAAAACTTACCGTATTAATGAAGCAAATGCTGAAAATGTTGCCCGTCGACCTCCATACAGTAATACAAATTAGCTTCAAATCGTTCTCGAACATTCTGAAGAACTTGAGGGGTCACTTCGCGACAAACGTCAATAATTCGTGTTCGCAGATCTTCTAATGAGGCAAGTGGAGTGCTATACACTTTACTTTTTATGTGTCCCCATAGAAAAAAGTCTAAAGGAATCAAGTCGGGTGACCGGGGAGGCCACTCAATGGCACCCCTTCGTCCTATCCACCGCCCGGGAAAGTTAGTGTTTAAATAATTACGCACATTTTGAGAGTAATGTGGAGGTGCACCGTCTTGTTGAAATATCAGTTCCGCTTCAACGTATCCAGGATTATTTTCGATGATGTCAGTTAGGGCTGGGTCGATGGTATTTTCCAGTAAATCTAAGTACATATCACCTGTTAGAGTTCCAGGAAGAAAAAAAGGACCCACAATAGAATTTCCAAAAATACCAGCCCACACGTTCAATTTCTGAGGATGTTGTGTGTGCACCTCGTGAAATACCCTGGGGTTGTTCTCAGCCCAGTACCGACAGTTATGCCGATTAACTACACCGTTCAAAAAGAAAGTGCACTCATCCGAAAAACACACATTGAATAGAAAATTATTATTATTGGCCACTCATTCACTAATAGTTTCACAAAATTGCAAGCGGCGATCAAAATCGTCTTCGTTGAGTTCTTGTACCAACTGAATTTTATACGGGTGGAAATGGTGTTTTTTCAATATTCTTTGGACACTTGTACGATTCACGCCGGTCTCATTGGCTAATTTTCTTGTACTCAGCGTACTATCCATGGCAACTTGGCCCAATACAAAGACCTCCATAGCTTCATTTACTACAGGATTTTCCATCTGCCTATTTTTATTCATAAGGGATCCAGTTTCGCGAAATTTTGCTACTAACTCGCGAACAATTTTGCCGGAAAGGTGTTTTTCAGGATGTCGTTCATTAAATATCTGCGCAACCCGATTGCCACATTCATTATTTTTAAAATAAAGTTCGATTATTTCCACTTTTTCTGCAAGTGAGTACACCATAATTATTGATAAAAAATTTAATGATATTGAGAAATTTAAACGCACAAGTTACAGAACAGCTATCTAGCAACTACCGCACCTGATCGTTGTGGCATGTCAAATCATTAAAATCAGCAGTAAACATCTAAAATAACAGGATAAAAATAGCGAATTGGTCGAAGGAATTTATCCTTATCATTTACTCTGATAATTTGTAAATAAACATTTTAAATTTCAATCCTTCATATTTTCTAAATATCTTGACCGATTTTTAAAACCAAAGCGGGAATGTATAGAGAATAGAAAGCCCTTTTCATTGCGGTACCACTTGACCCCTCTTCCCATTTGAAAAAGTTTGGGGGATGACACCCCCGCTTAGAGGGTTGAAAATTTTGCGATCATTTTAAGGACAAAAATTGTCCTCCTCACAAACAAAATTGAAGTGTTTTTGGATTTTTTTAAAAAAAAATTACCCTGGCCGTTATGCCTTGCGGTACGTTTTCGATGGGCCACCCTGTATATATATATATATATATATATATATATATATATATCTTGTTTAGTCAGTTTTTGAACTTAGTTTGATTGACACTTATTTACTTAATTATTTCAGAGGCACAAAAACGGTTACGTACAAAAACAATTTTTCATTAGGGAACATCCAAATTTTCCGACTTCTGTCAAATTAAATCTCGTACAAAAATATAGAGAAGTCCTAAAGGTGCACAGTGTGTCGCATTTAGGACGTGACAATTGCAAACATATTTCGTTACTTCACGAATCGATGCCCCAACTAGACGTGCACCCATATTAAAACCCAATTTTCTTCCCGTAATTTGATTTTATAAGGTCGCGCGCCGACCGAATCCCCCCTCACCTCCCTGCGCCCTGTGAAAATTTGGGGAAGGGAGATTCCGCGCCCCCACTGCCGGATTTTCCTGATGCTGAAAAACACACCCCGCAAACTCAGTTGTTTACTCGTCTCGAATGGGGTGACACCATTCAGTTTTTCATACCCCTGAAAATTCGTCTTCTTCCGGGGTGACACCAGAACTACAGTTTAGTTTTGTGTTAAGTGAAAGAAGGTGTGTATTTGATGTTAGAAAGACCACCAGTGTTTAGAACTTTTTGGTAGATATTGCTTTTCAATCAGCTTTTAACGTATTTGTGGTTCAAAGTAAGCATATTTTGTTTTTGCTATATCACATTAATTCTCCTTTTTATTACATTGGATTTTTTTTATTTGTTCTGAAGCCAAATTTGCTGCAAAGTATTTTAGATTTAAAAAAATAGAAATATTTTAAGTATTGCTTAGATCTGTTTGATATGTTTATCATTTACTATTTGTATGGGTATTTTTTTGTTTATCTTACTAAACTGCTGACCAGACGAACTTACCCAAGCAAATTTTCAGGCAAAATTCAAATAATTTTTGACCGAATTGAGATATTAAGTTGCGGTTTTTGACATTGATCGCTCGGAAATAGACACCTTTTTTTATTGTTAAAGGTTATTTCCTTTCTAATTTTATATTCAAATTTCCTCACTGTTAAACATCAATATTTCAAAAACAGTTAAATATTCCTGTGTGTTAAATCAGATATTCTTGAAATTGTATTGTAAAAATCCAATAAATACATATTTGAAACGATCTTAAGGGCGTCATTAAAAAGAAAAAGGCATATTGTCACTTTGTTCTGCCTTGACGCCACCAAATAACTTCTGTTTTTGGTTTTAACGCGTTTTCCTCGAGATAAATCGCTGTCTCAACTTGAATGCACCCTGTATAACGATGATAGACAAACGATATTTTTAATTTCAAGGTAAGATTACTAATTACATTTTAAATTTAGAAGATTTATACTTTTTATATCTTAATTGAATTTTCCCGTTTGAGTAAATGATGAAGACAATTTAAAGATGTTCTAAGATAATAAATGACTTTTATTGCATTATTTACAATATTTGTTTAAAATTATAATAAAAAAACTTCCAGGTAAAAACAAGGCGCAATCTAGCCAAATAGGCTACTCTACTGAACCTCGTTTTGCTGGATATACAGTTAAAATGTTAATACCAAAAGCAAATAATTATATCAAAATACATACAAAAGCTAGAGTATTAATTAATTTCGCCATTCCATGAATAGTTTATATACAATTTCATACTTTTTCCTTGAAATTACTGGTAATTATTCGTCCGAAGTGGTTTTAGCTGCTTCAATAATATTTGACGGTATTCTCTCAATCTTACTTTGTCCGTTTAAACTAATTTTAAAAGAAATTTAAGGGTTGGTCAAGTTTCCCCTCCGAATCTATCATATTGCACATATTTTGCACAATTTTGAACACAATAAATACAATTTTGCACACTCACCCAAGATAAACTAAAGCATTTTTTTAAACGGGGGGCAAACTTGACCGTTCCCCCCGTCTTTCAAAATCTCTAAATATTTTTATATTAATCGTCCCATCTAATTTTGCACAATTTTGCACACTAGCTATCAAATTTGCATTTTCTCTCGAAATTGAAAAACTTCTATGCTACTTTATTCACCTAATTTGCCACAATTTTGCACACCTATTTTTAAATTTTGCACACTCTCCTAGAGAAAGTTATGTGGCGTCGAAAATTTGTATCTTCCCCCCCCCCCCGTCAGTCACAAAAATGAAAAACTGTTGTACTCTTCGTTTTACCTATTTTCGAATTTTGCACACTCTCCTGGAGAAAGTTGGGGTTTCCAAAATTTGCATTTCTACCCGTCTGTCACGAAATTGAAATATTTGTATGCTATTCGGATCACCTAATTGTGCGAAACTAGGTTCTTTTTAAATTTTGCACTTTTTTCTAGAGAAAGTTATGGGACACTTTTATACAGGGTTATTAAAAAGAACCAGAACACGTAAATGTATTCAAGATCGCTTAAATTGTGGTTACAAAATTCGGCATTTAGGGGTTTCTGGGCATGCACAATAAAAAAATGGAATCGGCACTTTACCAGATTTCTCAGGTTTACGCTACAGCCTTTTTCTTCTCTTAAATGAAATACCCCATTTATTTTTACTGCAATGAATTGGATATCTCACATTTAGTAAGATCCCAAATTCTCACAACTCTATCTGTACTAGTTGTTAAGACAACAGAGCATTTGCAGAAAAAAGTACGCTTAAATATCTTATCTTAAATAGAATGTCCCATTTATTTTTATTACATTGAATTCATCGTCTCAAATTTAGTAAGTTCTCAAATTTGCGTCTTTAAAATCAGTATCCATTCTGTGAAGTTATTGTTGCTTTAGTTCGTTGACTTTTAATGTCTTTATCTTAGCGTTATTGGTGTTTGGTCGTTGTTGTCTGGCCCGTTTTTAAACAGGCTTTAAGTATCAACCACTGGTAGAAGTTAGACCAGTCTCAAGCCGGAATAAAGTGTGAAAGAAAGGCGTTAATATCAGTTCAACTTTCATAAATTAAAAGTCATTAATTTCAATAAAAATCAATGGGGCCTTACATTTAAGGTAAAAAAACGACCACGTGTAGCACAAAACTAGGAAAATCCGATACCATATTTTAATTCCGCGTGCAGAAACACTTAAATATCGAAGTTTGTAAGCACAACTTTAGCAGTTTTGAAAAAATTCAAGAATCCCTACACTTTTTAGTGTAAATGCGATGCCATCTTTCAGAAACTATTACAGATTGAAGATTTGAGATCTTACTAAATTTGAGACAGCTAATTGCAATAAAAATAAAAGTGTCGTTCCATTTAAGAAAGATAATTAGCGCAAAACTGGAAAGTTTGGCAACAGTGCCCATACTTTTTTCAATTTCGCGTGCACAAAAACACCCAATTGCTGAATTTTTAAGCATAACTTAGCTGTTTTGAAGATATTTAAGCGTTCCGGTTCTTCTTACTAACCCTGTATAAGTATTGGTTTACTACCATCAGTGATGGGCCAATTTAACAATAAATAGAAGTAAAAAATTGAAAAAAAAAATCATTTAATTAGGAATACTGTAATATTATTAACTAAATAGTAGAAAATAGTCCAAGTACGTCTACGTCTGATGTATGCTGTCTATAACCGACACTTTGTAAATCGATATGAACACCCAGCTCTATTAGCTTTGAGAAAAACAAATTCTTACCTTATTCTGTTACTCAATTTCCTTTAAAATCAAATAAAACACAACCAGTAAACAATCGCAGCTTGCTAGATAAAAATTAAAAGGAAGATAGAGCCACTAATCATAAAATAATACTGAGGCGCCTTCAGATTTTAGCACGTCGTTTCAAGTCGCCCTGGTTTATGCAAATAATTGAAAATGTTAATTCGATATTCTGGATCAAAAAAAAAACATAAAATTATAGAGTTAAACATATTGAAAATTTAACGATATCAGTCATAGAAAACAGATCAGGTTTAAACACTTCCTTGGCAGCCACCACCGTGAAGGGCATAACGAACTTTGAATTTTATGGCATAGAATCTTCAACATGCCACAATTTTCCAAAACGAGTGCAAAACTTAAAAATAAGTGTCCAAAACTAGGTGTTGCAGATTTTTGATACCCCATAACTGTCTCTAGCTGACGCACAGACGGGCAAAATTGAAAAAACCTGGCCAAAACTTAAACGATGATATGTAGTAATAAAATTTCCTTAATGTGTTTATGAGAAATAATATTGTAAAAACTAATTAACATATTTGTCAATTGGCTACTAATCTGGTGGAAAATTTAATAATATAATAAATAAATACTTGACAAAAACATAATTATGTGTATAAAACCGAATTTAAATTGTTTTAAAAAATACTCCCTACATTTTACTGTTTTTATATTATTTAAAGTCATCAACGGCGTAAAATTAATAATTAATAAACTAATAACAGCATCATTTATTCTCAGAAATAATGTCGCATAACTAATTATTGTTTTTAATCCCCGGACCCGGAGTCTGAGTCACTTGAGCTATTAATTTCTGAGTCTTCATTACTAGTATTAGTGGCAGATCCCTCTGGACGGGGGCTAATAATAAATCTAAGACTTCTTTTTCGAATGACTTGGACTTTCGCCTTGGAAGTTTTCGCATGCTTAATATGACTGGATCAGACGATATAAGCAGTCTCCAAGTTTTGTTGCCTTGAACACTTTCGGGAAAATCCTTCTCTATACTTCTTAATGTCTTTATTTAATGCCTCCTGGGCCTCGTCAAATAATTGTCCTATAGGCAATAAAAAAGATTCAATAATATCTGACGAGTTAATTAAAATTTTGTGGACCGTATTAGGCATGTTGTATCAAGGATATTTTTGTACAAGTATCCTAGCTGTTGTTAAAGCATAATCTTTAAATTTTTGTATATTTATACGGTATCCACTAGATATAGTTTGCAAAAATATTATTATTATCAGTGGTATGATAGCTCAATTGGTTAGGGCGATGCGCTAGACACGCAGAGGTGCGGGTTCGATTCCCGCTCGTACCATAACTTTTGCTACTGATCATATTTTTCTAAAAAAAATCACTGTTTTCACAGTTTAACAAACTGATTAAAATACTTCTTCTTAACATCTATGTTGTTGAAAGACTTGGAAGAAGCCCCACATATATAACACTTTTTCGTGGATGTCGTAGATGAAGCAGCATTGCACATTTTGCCACCTACCATTGTAAAAAGTAAGTTGTGTTCAATGTCCTTGTGCCTACACTAATGGAAGTAGGTGTAAGGTTTTCTATTTCATTCTGCATGGTATTTATTTCTTGAAGTGTTAAATCAGTGGTCTCATGTATAAATTGAATTCTGATTGGACGAAAAGCGGGGTGAGCCTGGACGTGGATTTTGCCAAACTATTTTGTTTGTAGATTTATTTGGATCGTCGCATGTTACTAGAAGTGGCACAAAGGATGTTAAAAATATACTGGCATCCGAACGTTCATCGCTGTCAAAATTTTGCTTGTATTGGCTATACCTAAGTGTCAAACAAGCAAGTTGAGGTTCTGTTAATGTTTCCAATACATCTTTTTGCACCTCCACTATACGATGGGCAGTATGGTTTAGTAAGGCTTGTAATTTTACTTCAGTTTTTTGCCCCGTGATTGTAACTGCATCCCGATTTGGGTAACAGCGCCCCTTGGCCTCCTGAATCTTCTTATACGATGGAAAACGTTTTTTATCTTCACTCCTTATGATCTGATATTGGTGTCTATTTGCTTTAACAAATACTGACAATGCTTTATCACCAGATAGCTGATCAACTTTTTCAGCTCTCTCTTTATATGCCTTTCTATAGTTCTGGGCTCTTTTTGGGGTTGAAAATTGTACATCTTTTATAACAGCTGCAGCATCTATACTTCCTTCAGCGCGCAGACTCATTTGAGCAGCATACACAGGCTCTGAGGAACTCATTGTTGATCCAACATATTCGGTTTGTCTTCGTTTTGTTCGTTCGCTACTAGTCTGGAAATTAACAGCAGGGCGACCACCTAAACTCGCTGTAGGTGATTGCACAAAAAAATGAACTTTTAAATTTATTTCCAACCAAGTTTTGTTTTGGGCAAAATATCTTTCTTGTATTGGGCAGTCTTATATTTTAATTTAAAATCAGAAAGAAAATGTGAAAGCTTTTGTTTAATTACATTAGATAATACTTCAGGGCAATTAGTTAGATCTTTTACATACGAATGCAAATATTCGCAATTAGCTTCAATTTTTGTTGAATTGCATGTCAGTATTACTTCAGAAAGCGTTCTCATACTTAAAACAACATTTTCATCCGGATCTACGTCCCTTGATCCTGAAATAAATAAAAATAATTAGCCCTAAACGATTTCAAAGCGATAAATTGGGGAAAATTCCAAGTGACCAAAACAAAGTTGATTAAGTTATCTCAAAAAGGCAGACAAAAGCGGAAAATATTTTTTCTCCATTTACTATTTAAAGTATTCAGCTACACAACTTTCCAGAAAGTTAAGCCCGGAAGATCCCGGAAGTTTACTAAAATATTAACAATAAAATTAAAACTATAATTTTGCACTACTCCAGAAAATTATTTCTGTATAAAATACACATAATTAAAAAATATTATTATTTTATATAAATAGTATAGCTAAAGGTACTACTTACCACCAGGAGTACAATCCATTTTACTTTGAGCACTATAATGTCTACAATATGTACACAAAAACAGCCAATCTTTTTTCGCAAAAACACTTACGCGAACAACATTTAACATTCAACTATTGTCACCGTATTCAACGAAGAGCGCCATCTACGGAATTTCTAATTTTAAAAAGCCCAATGATCTATTAAAGCCCCTAGACGCGTAAAAGTGTGAAATGGCAATCTTCCCGAATTGGGGTTCTGGCCAGCTTTTTGAAATTTTCCCGTCTGTGCGACGTTTAAAATAGGTGTGCAAAATTGGACAAAATTTGCCGAACCGAGAAAAAGATTCAATTTCGTGACAGACGGGGAAGTGCAGGGAATACAAATTTTGGAACGCCTATAACTTTCTCCAGGAGAGTGTGCAAAGTGCGAAAATAGGTGTTCAAAATTAGGTTAAACGGGTTAGGGGAAAATACAAGTTTTCGACGCCCCATAACTTTCTCTAGGAGAGTGTGCAAAATTTGATAACGAGTGTGCAAAATTGTATTTATTGTGTGCAAAATTGTATTTATTGTGTGCAAAATGATAGTGTATCTATTTTTGAAATTCGTTTGATTCGGGGGGGGGGGGGACTTGACCGACCCGAAATACTTTTAAACCCACTAGTCTTATTTGCATACTCAAATTTTTATTTTGTTGATACGAGCATTTATTATATTAGAATAAAATATGTGCTATTATGCAGGGACAGTATTATAAAGTTTTTGGGTTTTACCACAATTATACAGTTTTCGTTGTTTGTATGGGACATCTCTCTATCGCGGTCTTCGCGACATGGTGCTACTTTTCTATGAAACGAAAGATGACCCAAACAAAATTTTCATAGCCCCCTTCGTTTTTAAGATACAGTGTGAAATTGAAAATATTGCATTTTTGTCCTCTCGTATTTCGGTTGTTGTTTGACTTATCGAAAAGGTAAAAAATTGGCTCTGGTACAGTTTTTCACGTAGAATCCAGTGGCGTAGTCAGATTTTTTATGTGAGCTGTCGTTTTTGAGATATAACACAAACTTATAATTTTTTAAATGGGAGACCCCGTATATTTTTATTTTATATTATTCAGTTCACAATAAGCTTCTCGAAACTATATAATAGTATATACTTTTCTGTTCGAATCGCCCAGTAATGTGCATTCTTTCAGAGATAGACTCAGTTTTTGGTAGTAGGCTGGGATTGCTTACAAAACAAATGAATTTTTCAGGTATGGTTCATTTATGGTAACAAGATTTTTTTTTTAATTCTACAATAAATTATTACAATAATTATATCCTTGTTTTATACTATTTTACAAGAAATGTTCAAAGTCGGACCGAAAACTCGCTTTGACAATAAAAAGAATTATTATTAACCTGTTTTTCGCTACTAAATCCGTAAATCGATCCATCTTGAAATGTATTATTAATTGAATAAAATGAACATGTTAATAATTCTACCTCTAAGACCTCTAAAGATCATTAAAATAAACAGAAAACTAAATCTATACCCTAAAGATATTGCTCGAAAGGATGTCCATTTTGTCCTCAAAAAGCCTACATAATTTCCTTATTCTTCTTAAGGCATTGAAATACTAACAGGTCTTTGTTGCATTTCATTGAATGCCCTTCTTGTAGCGTTTATTAAATCGGCTAGGGTGTCATGTCTTGCCCTATATATTTGGTTTCCTAAAGTACCCCACAGGAAGTTATCCAAAACCAAGAGATCCGGTGATCTCGCCTGCCATCTTACAGGACCATTGGTCCCTACCCATTTTCCAAGGAAATTATTTTCCAAATACTGCCTTATTCTACCGAAATTATGAGCCGGTGCTTTGTCCTGCTAAAAATATATGTCGCATAAATAAACCAAAGGCTGATCGTCGAGTAATTCCGGTAGAATAATTTCCAGTATTTGGAAATACCGATCTGTATCGAAGCTCCCTTGGTATATACGATACATTATTTTTGAACCCAATATAAAACAAGAAATATTAAATCCAAAACCACCCTGTCGTTCGCGAGGAAATATTCGATGCTAGTTTTCTTGCTACCAGAAGTATCTAGAATTATGCCAATTTGATACTCCCGCGCTACTTGTGTATGCTTCATCGGACTAAATTACTTTCAAAGTCAGGGTTATATTATAGCATTTTTTTCAGATACCAGCTACAGAAAATCATACGACGCTGCACCAATCTGAATTTAAATGGTTTATAACCTTGTTTCCTTAAATTTTTTTGTATAGTCGAATGTGGTCTTATCGTGCGGGTCCAAAGGTCACCAACATATGAATCAAATCAGAAAACATAGTGAATACCAAAATGTTGTGTGATTCTTTTATCGAGCTATTAAATCTCGATGGGCTATTTACAAATATACAGGGAGAACGAAAATAGTTTTTTTAAATTATATTACGCAATATCATTAAGATAGCCACTTAATATTATTCTATACAATAAATGCCGAGGGACTAAATAAGAAAATTCGCTAAATATATATTTGGTTAAAATTTTTTGGTTGGCAAAAACAAAAATACACAAAAAGGCAAGCGCCTTAATAAAGTCGGAAGGCGGTTCGAATCAGTGGAACAATCAGGATATGTTCTGTGTATACAGCCACTTAATGAAAGTGAGATTTTTTTTATCAATCGCCAAAACTTATGAGCCCCGCTTGACCCAAAAATCTAACCACTTATACAGTGTCATTTATTTAAATGCAGTGGCCCCCTGCGCAAAGAAAACTTGTTTTTTTTTTGATAACAAAAAATTTTTATTTTGTAAAAATATTATACACTTTTGTTAAAAACACAAGATAATTAGTTATTACTTCCCGCGTGAGATTTTTTCAGATCTTTACGTTTAAGGGTCCCTAGATGCCGGAAAACATGTTTTCCTTGTAGGTATGTCTGTCCGTCAGTCTGTCTGTTCGCGGCATAGTTAAAAAACTAATTATCCGATTTCTTCAAATTTCAGTCTAAAATTAAGGGCCATGCATGCGAAAAATACAGGTTATATATATATAGCCTGTATTTTTCGTTAGCCCCGAGTTTCTGCTAAAGCGATTTTACCGATTTTTATATATCAAATTTTGTCTTATAATTAATAAAAAAAGTTACTTATTTTAAACACGCTTTAAAATTGGAACAAGTATTCTATAATTATTTATTTATTGCCTACAAAATTACAAATGTACTAAAAAAGTAAGCAAAAAAATGGTGTCAAATCTAATAAAAAAAATTTAAAATTAAAATTTACTGGCTAATATCCAGGAGCCAGTGGAAAAAGCTCTGAGAATCGATATAAAGAATGTACCGAAACTTGTGCATGAAAAAAAAACATGATTTACGTCCGAAGAAGATTAAGAAATGTACACGAAAAAATCCAAACGCAAAAGACTTAAGTTACGATGCAAAAATGGATATTCATAATGCAATTTATGATTTATACACGTCAAAGACTAATATAATCCTTCAGAAACTTTTTAATATTATAGACTAAAAAATATCATCATCACTTAAAAAGTCCTCATCTTCTGAGTCGTCCTCAAATGGCGCGATGATAATTCGTGGTATTTCATCATCTAGAACTCGTTCTCGATTCCACCAATCCGATATTAATTTCTCCGTATGTTCCACAGATTTCTTCCAGTACTCCGGCGTAATATAATTTAATGAATCTTATCAAACAATTTGCACTTCATCTGATGTAAGACCATCGTTCACGTGTTTTTCGTAATATGATTTGGCCCCAGCCCATATTAATTCTATTGCGTTAAACTGGCAATGGTATGGCGGCAGTCGTAAAACCTCATGTCCATTTTCCCGTGATATTTCATCTACGGAATATATTGTTGGTTTTTTAATAGATTTTGCCATTAAAAGCAGTTCTAGTTTCAGCATATTGGGTAAAGGATTTTGTTTTTGTTTTATTAGCCAGTCATAAATATCACATTTCTTCCAGGATGAAGTAGGTTGTTTATTTAAGATTCTTGAATGATAAGATGCATTGTCAGAATGATTAAAGATGGAGCATCTAAATTTAGAATCAGTTGTTCTTTTAACCACTTGTCAAACAGTTCACAGTTCATATTATCACGGTAGTCCATACTTTTGGATGTTGAAGAAATCAGTAAACTTGCATCTGGGAGTTTTCCCGTCCCACATCCTTTTTTTTTGTCTTGACTCTTTTTACAGACTCATCCTGCCAAGATTTCGAACTACTTCCATTAGAAAATATCCAAGTCTCGTCTAAAAATACCACTTTTCTAAATTTTGAATTAACATTTTCCGTGTATTTCTTTAAAAACTGGTTACGCTGACTTGCTATATGTGGCAACTCGCATAAAAATCTTCGATTACAGACCTTTTTATATCGAAAACCCAATATTTTTATTAATTTTGATTATTTTTGATATTAGTCAAATTTCCTTGTATTTTGGAAAAATTCAAAATAGCCAATCGATGTATTTTTTCTTGTAGTATCCAAAAATGTCATCGAAAAAATATTTGAACCAGAAACAAAAGAGTTACGCTATGCATCAGGTGTTTTTTAAATGGAATGTATCGTTTTTTATACGATTTTTGGAAAGAGTGATTTTTTTTATCTCCGTTCTGATTAAAAGATTTGATTTTGCGATAGCTGTTTATATTACATTTTAATGTTTTACAAACTAAAATTTTAGCTTCACCTGTTTAAAATATACGATAGGTTGCTATAGGTGATCAAGGTAAAATGACGTTTGAATGCTTTGTCAATAAAAATTGACATTATTTTAATTATTGTCGAAGTCTTCACCTAAAAAATATATGTATATATTTGACTCTGATCGAAAGGAAATACTCTTTGGACGAGAGACTACAGATTGTTATGCTATTTTACAAGTGCCAAGAAAATGCAAGAGAAGCAAGAAGAAGATTTATTGCAAATTTTCATAGAAATATATCCATCAATACAATTCTAAGGATAAAAAATCTATTTGAGGAAAATAAAACTTTACATGATAGAAAAAGAAATTCAATAAAAAATAATTATTAAACAATAAAATAAAACTACTAATAACATAAGTTTTCAATGTAACCCCCGTTTTTCTCGAAACAACATCGATAACCCCTTTGTAGCCTTTCTAAACTTGCTGTTACAATATGATTTTTCTGGTTAAGGCGGTTTATTTCATCGACAATTTTTACCATGATCTCTTGAATGTTTTCGTTTCGTTGTCTGTATACGACGTTCTTCAAATGGCCCCTAAGAAATGTATCCAAAACTGAGAGGTCGGGCTATTGGGCGGCCAAGCATATGTTCCATTTCACCCTATCCATTCGTTATGGCGCCGATTTAAAAATTGAACCACAATCATGCACGGCATAAGGAGGCGCCCCATCATGTTGCCAAATTAAAATCTGATATTCTGCCAATGGTAAGTCTTCCAAAAAATTTTCAATTTCGTTTTCTAAAAACTCATAATATCTGTGCCCATTTAAAGTCCCGTTAAAAAATATTGGTCCCAAAATTTTATTGTTTTTTATCCCACACCAAACATGAATAGAATTCCTCCCTTGAAATTTAATAGTCTGGAACTTTTTTGGATTTTCAACGGCCCAGTGGTGACTATTATGTCTGTTGAATACTCCCGCTGTTGTGAAAGTAGCTTCGTCGGTCCACACAATATTTTTGAATAAATCAGGGTCTTCGTTTTCTTGCCGAATTACCATTTGAGAAACAAATTGGAAGCGAAGTTCTTTTTGTGCCGGTGTTAGGTGCTGAAGTGGAAGGATACGAAAAGGCCTAAATTTATGAATTTTCAGAGTCCTGTGAACAGTCCCTCGGGTAACTCTTCTGCGCCTTACACCGCCACCGTACTGAACTTCCCGAACTGCATCCGAAATAGATTTGGTTGGATTAAAATGGCCTGGTCTCGATTTCTTCTTCTTTGTATATTTCTTTTTCTATCATGTAAAGTTTTATTTTCCTCAAATAGGTTTTTTTATCCTTAGAATTGTATTGATGGATATATTTCTATGAAAATTTGCAATAAATCTTCTTCTTGCTTCTCTTGCATTTTCTTGGCACTTGTAAAATAGCATAACAATCTGTAGTCTCTCGTCCAAAGAGTATTTCATTTCGATCAGAGTCAAATATATATTTTTTAGGTGAAGACTTCGACAATAATTAAAATAATGTCAATTTTTATTGACAAAGTATTCAAACGTCATTTTACCTTGATCACCTATAGCAACCTATCGTATATTTTAAACAGGTGAAGCTAAAATTTTAGTTTGTAAAACATTAAAATGTAATATAAACAGCTATCGCAATATCAAATCTTTTAATCAGAACGGACATAAAAAAAATCACTCTTTCTAAAAATCTTATAAAAAACGATACATTCCATTTAAAAAACACCTGATGCATAGCGTAACTCTTTTGTTTCTGGTTCAAATATTTTTTCGATGATATTTTTGGATTCTACAAGAAAAAATACATCGATTGGCTATTTTGAATTTTTCCAAAATACAAGTAAGGTCGAAAATAGGTCCCTGTTCAGTCCTCGCTGGAACACCCTGTACATGTTACTGTCTCCTGGATATTGGCCGGTGAATTTTCATTTTCGTAATATTTTATTAGATTTAATACCATTTTTTTCGCTTGTGGATGCAAAAAACCCGAAAATTATTTTCTGTTACTCATTTTGTCACTGACTTGTCAATCTGACTTTGAAGTGACATCACTCAAAGATTTGCAGCTGCTGGAATTTATATGTTTATCCTCTTTTTTCATATGAAAATATCATAGGTTATCTAATTCATCTTCCGGATTTTATGCGGAAGATATGATTACACGTAATATACATATATATATATATATATATATATATATATATATATATATATATATATATATATATATATATGTACAGGGTGAGTCGGGAGGATCGCCCCAAACTCCAGGAGTGTGTTCTATGAAAGATACTGATTTAAAAAAACTCATATGTTCTTATTCAATTCTCATTTGTTTTCAACTTACAGCATAAATTAGAATATAAACAAGATCTAACAAATTAACGTTTCAATCATTAGATTTCATCATATTAAATGTTCAAAAATGCCCCCATTGACTAATTGCCTCATGCCTTTCTTTAATTTCATCTGCAATATTTCTAATACGCTGAATAAGTGCTTCTCGAGTGTCCACTCTCACTTTGTACACTTCATTTTTTAACCAGCCCCATAAACAGAAATCGAGTGGAGTGAGGTCAGGAGATCTTGGAGGCCAAATAATAGGACCACCGCGACCAATCCAACGCCTTGGAAACCTCCCGTCTAAGTGTTGCCTGACTTGATGTGCGAAATGTGCTGGAGCTCCATCATGCTGGAAGTACATTTGCCTTCTGATGTTTAGGGGAACATCCTCCAGTAGTCCTTGTAATTCATTTTCGAGAAATTCACAATAGTAGTCCCCTGTGAGGCGATTTTCCAAAATAAAAGGACCAATGACATAACTATCTATCATACCACACCATACGTTTACCGAGAACCTATGTTGAAAGTTGCTCTCGACTGTTGCATGCGGATTTTCCTCTGACCAGACATGGCAATTGCGACTATTATTAATACCGTCACGAGTAAATGTTGCTTCGTCCATGAAAAGTATGCGCGATATAAGATGACGATTATTGTCTATCCACCGACAAAACGCCATACGTTTGGCGAAATCTTCTGGCTGTAGGTGTTGGATTTTTTGTAAGTGGTAAGGATACAAACCTTGCTCGTGGAGCGTATTTATCACTCTTTTTTGTGGAATGTCCAACTGAGCAGCCATTCTGCGTGAACTGATGGTTGCATCTTCTTCTACTAGGTCCAGAATATTTTCTATTTCTTCTAAAGTTTGTTGAGTAGCTCTTTCAGAAGTTGTGTTGGCACTGGGAAGTGTTCCGCTTTCGCATAGTTTGTTGAAAACTCTCATAAATACTTTCTTATCAGGATGACGTTGAAATGGGAATCGTTGACGGTATTCTTCAGCAGCAGCTGTAGCATTCCCATTGCAAAAACCATAAACAAATATCATATTCGCATACTCTAAGTGTGAGTAAAAATTCGGCATTTTGGAATATGTTCAACAGCTCGAATTCAAAAATGACACTGACAGGTATAGTACCAGTAAATGGAACATTAACTTATTTTGATTTCTAAGCACCCTATAATTATTATGTTGTATGTATGGAATTATGCTTGAAATCTTATTTTTGTTGTAAGTTGAAAACAAATGAAAATCGAATAAGAACATATGAGTTTTTTTAAATCAGTATCTTTCATAGAACACACTCCTGGAGTTTGGGGCGATCCTCCCGACTCACCCTGTATATATATATATATATATATATATATATATATATATATATATATTTATATATAATAAGTATAATAAGTTTATCAGTAATTGATTGAGTGATTTAAAAGCAAAAAGTTCATACAAACATACAGGGTGTTAATCTTTTTTAAAAAAATATACTTTAAAATTGTGTGCAAGAATTAAGTGTGATATAGAGATGAACTGATAAAATTGTATTATTCAAGATGATGGAACAAAATGGCAGCCACATAAAATGTTTGTAATCGCGAAAAAAAATACTCTCCAAGGTATTGAATAGCTTCAAGTTTTAAGGTTACTAGGTGTTCAAAAACAAACAAAACGAAGGATGATTGGTCAAGGACAAAGTACTGTAGATAGGCAAAAGAAATGCGACCTAACCCACGCTGATCTGAGGCAACTTGGTTGATGTCAAGGAGGCGACCAGTGATTGGGGACCTAATTGGCATTTTAACAGAACACTGTAAACTAAACAGGCATAAGCACCAGCTGGGGTTAGCGGACAACCCTTGCTGTTCTAATTGTGGGGCAGATGAAAAGCATAGCATCTTGTTGGTACGGGTGCAAGGTTGGCAAGACTGCGCTGAAATACCTTCAGCGTTGAGTCCCTTTCCAAGGAAGAATTACAACATTTCGACTGGGACAAGATTCTTTTTATTATTATTATTATTATTATCTATTATTTCATTAGAAGGACGGGCCTCCTTCGTAGAGGAGCGGACTGAGGTGTGTGAAACCGGGGATAGCGAAAAAGGGCTTTTAGGCCTAATTGCTGGGCTTGTCTCACCCATCTTACTGCTACTTTTACTACTCACCTCTTGGTATCGTTCGGATCCGGCGATTAACAGTAGAAACATTAAACCTATGTTAAACAACTAAGGTACATAGCATATATACAATGTGTCCCAAATTCGCTTCTCTATATAGGGATGTCCTATTATACCTACAGCAAAGGTTAAATAGGAAAAGTTTTAGAAGAAACTTAGCGCATTCGATATCCGGTTTCAGATTTACGATCGGTCAATTGGTTTTGGAAATATCGGCGAAAAACCGAAAATGGCAGATTTTGTTTTTCGCCAGTAAATCCAATCCAAAACGGAAAATTTGACTACAACCTAAACGGAAGATGACTTTAGAAGAACCCGGTTTTAAGAGGATGGATATACGCATACATAGAAAAGAGTTCTCAAACTGAGGGAATTGAAGTCAATCCAAGAGCAAATTCACGTTCATATGTCGCAAAGAATTATTACTTTGTGGGGAGAGAATTATTTCTTCATCTTAATGGATTCAAAGCGAAAAAAAATATCTAAAATTGACCAATTCAATAACTTCGATCCAATTTTCCTTGACATCATTTCACGAACAGAATCACGTCAATAAAAAGTAGTCCTATTTTTGATTTAAGACGAGATAAGCAGTTTCTCGTATCCAGATAATATTCTCTTTTTGAGAGATCTGTTTCTTTACAAGAAAGCTCGTTTGTTCATTACGCGAATATATTATTGTTGTTCTAAATATTAGTATCTCCAATTGAGAGGATACGGTTACCTATCTTAGTGCGACTTGCTTTGATTTGACACCATGATATCTCGATATGAGATCTTTTTTTTTTCAACCCATGGATCTCACGTTCTTTTATCAAGATAAATATATTGTTCTAGTGGGAAGATATTTCCTCATTTCAAGTATAGGTCAAAATTATTTGAAATTAAAAACATTCGTCTAGAAGATAAAACCTTTATTCTACAATTAAAAGAATTGATAAATAAACCATTTTCACTGATGCGTGGCAAGAAAAATACAAGATGCATAGCATGCCTATTTTTTTGCTGATTTATAAATATCATAGCAAAAACAAGGAATTTTTTTTACTACAAAATACAAATAATAATTTAAATTCTCAACATACATGTAATTAAAGGCTATCTTTATGCACTTAGTAGTACCATGGAGAACGAAATAAAGCATAATATTTATAATGAGAATACAAATTAAAATTAACTTCCATTTAGTGATAAGCATGTTTAGAATTATCTAATGGATGCTACTAAACACACAAATTTAAATTTTGACAAACTTACAAAGGATATTCAATAAAAACTTAAAATTTGCATCTTATTACATACTGAGAAAATTTAAATAAAACTAATCAGCAAATTACCTGCACACTTTTCAATGAAGTTGTCGAGGATTTCCCTCAATAGGACTTCCATATTAATGTTTGTGATTATTGTTTACTGAAAAATAGGTAAAAAGTATAGAACTCATACATTCATGCGTTCAACTTTTTTCTTATTTAGTGCTTTTCTTGTTTGAATTAGTTTCGAAACACCCAGAAATATTATTAAAATTGTTAGTAGTATACTTAAATACCCACATTGTTGCAAAAACTAATGTCAAAAATCATCCCAATCTTGCAGACAAATTTTTCTCAGCTTTGTAAAACGCATTTAAAACAAAATGGAGTCGAAAATATGTTGTGATGAGGCAATCAAAATATTAGCATATTTATCACATCACATCAGCACCGAATTTGAAGGCCTACGAACAGAAGGGTTTGTAAAATAGTAGAAAAATCTGACCTTTTGTATATGCTGCAAAAACAAACACATAAATCTAATCATACAGCGCACAAAGCATGCCTCACATGGAACACGTTGCACTATACGCAGCAGCACATGACAAGACAATACATACAACTTAATATTATAATACAAGCGATTAAACTGCCAATTCACAACGAGTTCATAACAGTCGTCTTGGCTCGTCGATTCAATTGAATAGACAAAGATGGGAGGCATAACGTGCCGGATTTCTACGTACCACTTTCGTAAATTGAGAGTATTCATTCTCGAAATAAAATAATATTTTTTTCAGAAGACACATGTTCGAGTTTGTTGCTCGATCTCGAAATGAAATTGCGGGTTCTCAGTTTAAAAACTTTGGCATTTTGATATGTAGGTACTCAAATCAAGCACCTTTTACTTCATTTTGACGTTAAAAGTTTCATTATGGAAACATATCATGAGATAGTTTAAATACCAATCTGAACTTCTCATGTTCTCATGGCAAGAAAAAAATACTTTCAAATAAATACTTATTGCTTTATAAGGAGTAGAATCATCTGAACTTCTCGCTGTTTTTGGATCAAGAGATCTTTTTTATGTGTACGGCTCACAACACCATTCAAGTTTGCAATTTTTGCATTTCACTCGCGTGCTTTAAGTGGGAGCGGAAGCTATGGTTGGAGTAGGTTCTTTGTTTGAACGGCTATTCGTGTGTTGTGTGATACGTACGTCGCGTCGTGCATGATGCGATATGAAAGACAATAATACAGACGTGGATATGCAAATACCGTCAACTTCCGCTGCCGGTAATAACGTTGAAAATGTTGAGGAATTTAGTAAGAAGATCGTGTGTGAATGTGTGGTGTGTGTCTTAATAATAAAGAGATTTTCAACATTAAACTTCGCTGATAAGATTCAAATAATTTCCAAAGGAAGGGCAAAACCGCCTATGAAAAATTTAACCACAAAAATTAAAAACTGTATTAGACATTTTTATCCGGAAAAACAATACGAACAATTTAAATGGCTAACAGGGTGTGAAAATATAAGTAAATTATTTTGTTGGCCATGTTTACTTTTTGAAAATGAAAAGGTCTCTGGAATAAAACTGGTTTTTCCGATTTAAACAATTTCCATAAAGCTGTAGAAAGACACATTATGTCCAAAGCGCATTTGCAGGCCGTCATAAAAGAAAAAGTCTTCGGCAAAACCAGAATTGAATACGCCCTTAATAAACAGTCGGAAATTAGTCACACAAATAGGCAAATATTAAGAAGACTTATCGACGTTGTTTGTTTTCAGCGGACAGCACGAATTGGGATTTAGAAGTCATGACGAAACAAGGGTTTCTTCAAATAGAGGAAAGTTTCAAGATTTACTTAGTTTAATGGCTAAATACGATCATTGCTTAAAAAATCATTTAGAGCAGTCTATCGTTTTTCGCGGAACGTCGAATCGAATCCAAAATGATTTAATTTCTGCTGTTGCAACCATTATTCCAAAAAGAATTAAGCAGGAGATTGGCGAGGCGCGGTTCATTGCTATTATTCTGGACGAAACAACTGATATCACTAATTTTAGCCAATTATCTATAGTAATACGCTAAGTTAAAAGAGACGGGTATTCAAGAGCGAGTTTTAGGTTTTAAGAATGTGTCCGAAAATCGTACAGCAGAAAAAATTAGTTGCTCAAAGCAATGATTTCAACACTTAAACGTATATTACGTATATGTATATAAACGTTATTTACGTTCATGTTGTATTGAAAACTCAATGCAATTACTTATTAATGTAATCTTGTGACAAATAAATCATGGCCTCCTTTGAAAAAATTGAGACCTAACTTTAGGAAGTGTGATATTTCAATGATACTCAAATCTTTTATGCACTTGTGAGACATCACTAGACTGAAAATTTTACTCTCTTTCCAAAAATCGAAAAATCCGATATGGCGGCCATAAGAAAAAGTTGAAAGTTGAGGCAGGTTGCGGGATAATAAAAGACGATGAAGACACACTAGAAGATGTCGCACACGCCGTCTTATTCGTCTTAAAAAAATTTCCGAATAATGTCAAATTTTGACAGCTGTCAAATTTACAGCTTTGGATTTACTGGCGAAAAACTAAATCCGCCATTGTCGGTTTATCGCCAATATTTCCAAATTGTCCGATCGTAAATCTAACTTAACCTAACCTTTGCTGTAGATATAATAGAGAAGCAGACTAGTATCCAAGAGTGGAAGCACACGGTTGGTGATGATGATGAACATTATATATACTGGTGTTTCTACTATATACAGTATTAACTGCAAATCATTCATTAGCATAGAGAAATTAATTATTCTAAAATTACTAGGAAACAATGTCATTCTGTTTTAAAAGCTTTTAATAATCTCGATGGGAACAAAAAGAGTTTGTAATACACCAAACTAATTATATTACATGCGAATGTAGAGGTAACAAACAGGCGAACAGCAAGCTATAATAAAATTGCTAACTTTCACATTTAAATATGCTTTTAAGGTATTAAGAGTTGCAGTTTGCCTAACCTATTTGAAATTCTACAATTTAAAAATTCATGCGAGCAGTTATTTAAGTGAAAACGCTTCTACACCGTTTGGCTTATGAGTTTTAACTAAATTATAATTCTGTATTAGTAAAATAATGTTTATTTAGTTTTATTTTTTGGTACGTTACTTAAACATAGTAACGATTATAATTGCCCACATAAAGCTGATTTTACTGTTAGAAACAGGTCAACATTATTTCCAAAAACATGACAAAAATAAGATAATGAATATGAAATTATATAGAATATTTTGCTTCCTTTGCGTGATATTGCATCTATTGTGAATCAACTTCGTTATCACATATCCCTCTCTTTAATTATTGTTTTTGTTTCTATATCAGACATAACATCGTAAAATACGTTATTTTTTATGGTGCACATAACAACATTCATTAAGATTTATGATTAACTAGCGAAAAAACTTTAAAATTCTTGAAAAAGTAAATTTTCCATCAAAAACAACATAATTTCTCCTATTGGATCAGGTTTTAGAGAGGGTCGTGGTATAACTGTGGTTCTAATGAACGTTTGTGATAACATAATAACATCGTTAGATAAACACGACGGTGCAAGTGCCTCGATTCTACTGGACTTGTCGAAGGCTTTCAACACGATTAATCATGCACTTATGTGTGTAAAATTGCAGTATTTCGGTTTAGATGAGGTGTCTCTAAGCTTTTTCTACCATTTTTAGCCTGAACGAAGACAGGAAGTGATTTTGGGAGGGAGGGGGACATATCCAAGCGTGTCGAAGTAACATCAGCGGTACCTCAAGGAGCAATATTGTCACCAATTCTTTTCTCTATTTACACAGACGACCTGTTTAAAAATCACCTCACTACAATCTGTTGCATGCAGCTAAATATCAGCTAAATCAGCATCTATTACACAATATGCGGAAAGTAATAATTTAAAACTCAACGTCACAAAAAATAAAAAAGATCTAGTAAAATTTAAGAATAAAAATCAATGAGAAATCACCCGAAATTGTTTCTTGTGCATGTAACTTGGGTTTACTATCGGACAGAGAATTACTTTTTAAAAAACATGTTGGCATGGTGATTTTAAATGTTAAACTAAGAAAAACATTATGTGAAAGCCTAGTGCTCTCCAAAATGATGTAATACCCTATATTTTCTCCGTCTAGACTTCGCAGGAAAACAACGTTTACAAAAAATTATCCACACCAGTTGCAGGTTCGCTTTTAGGAAAATTTGATTACATTTTGCATAAAATTAAAGAACTGAGATGGATGAATGTAAATATGGCATATATGTATCATTTTTCTGTGTCTACACATAAATTAATAATCACTAAAACCCCCTCATATCACCACGAAAAATTTAGATTCCGTTATCAAACACATAATTTAAATATAAAATGCATTTCCTAGATTACATACAACTCTGCTAAAAAAAATCCATTTTATTATAATGCACCAATCAATCTATAACTGCCTTAATAGAGAATTGAAAGTTTCCAAACTCAATATATTTCTAAATGTGTTCAGATTATTTGTTGCGTTTAGATTGACAAACAAAAATCTTTTTTGGCTATTCTATTTTCTATTATTTAATGTTTTTCTCTTACGATCGGCGCACTGATGAGTCCCGATAGGATGAAAGTATTTATACAACTACTATGTGATATAAAAACTTAAAATAAATTATATAATTTCTTATGCTTGTTTAAATAATATTGTTTATATTATGTATCGAAACATTCCGTAGACAGACTAGTCTACATGTTAAGGTATGTAATTATATTAAATTTTTGCTTCAATTAATTTAAAGTTAAATATTTTTATTCAGTTGCGAAAAAGCCAAAAAAGATTTTTGTTTGTCAATATATTTCGTCGAAAACTTAAAAATGCTTTCTAGAAAGCATACCTTCGTTTCTACCACTCATTCACTTACTTAAAAAACTACCGTCCCAGAACCTAAATACCAAAGCGCTATTTTCTTCATCTTCATCATAATATGTTTTGTATTAGTGAAAAGCCTATTCGCATTTATATGAAAAAATGTAGAAATAATTATGTAGTCGAAAGCGGTCTTATCGTGCGGGTCCAAAGGTCACCAACATTATGAATCAAATCAGAAAACACAGTGAATACCAAAATGTTGATTCTTTTATCGAGCTGTTAAATCTCGATGGGCTATTTACAAATATATAGGGAGAAAGAAAATAGTTTTTTTAATATATTACGCAATATTATTAACATAGCCGCTTAATATTATTTTATATATTAAATGCCGACGGACTAAATAAGAGAATTCTCTAAATATATATTTGGTTAAAATTTTTTGGTTGGCAAAAACAAAAACACACAAAATGGCAAGCGCCTTAATAAAGTCGGAAGGCGGTTCGAATCAGTGGAACAATCAGGATATGTTCTGTTTATAGAGCCACTTAATGAAAGAGATTTTTTTTATCAATCACCAAAAATTATGAGCCCCGCTTGACCTAAAAATCTAACCACTTATACAGTGTCATTTATTTAAATGCGGGCCACCCTTCTGCAAATAAAACTTTTTTTATATTGTGATAACAAAAAAAATTTATTTTGCAAAAATATTATACAC
The DNA here is from genome assembly GCA_030620095.1 of Kuschelorhynchus macadamiae. NCBI lineage: Eukaryota > Metazoa > Arthropoda > Insecta > Coleoptera > Curculionidae > Kuschelorhynchus > Kuschelorhynchus macadamiae. The sequence goes on from JAUTXW010001077.1 coordinate 151,484, forward strand.
TTTTGTTAAAAACACAGTTATTACTTCCCTCGTGAGATTTTTTCAGATCTTTACGTTTAAGTCCCTAGATGCCGGAAAACATGTTCTCTCAATTCCGTCTGTCTGTAGGTATGTCTGTCCGTCAGTCTGTCTGTTCGCGGCATAGCTAAAAAACTACTTATCCGATTTCTTCAAATTTGAGTCTAAAATTAAGGGCCATGCATGCGAAAAATAAATACATATATATATATATATATATATATATATATATATATATATATATATATATATATATATATATATATATATATATAGCCTTTATTTTTTGTTAGCCCTGAGTTTCTGGTAAAGCGATTTTACAGATTTTTATATATCAAATTTTGTCCTATAATTAATAAAAAAATATACTTATTTTAAACAACGCTTTAAAATTGGGACAAGTATTCTATAATTATTTATTTATTGCCTACAAAATTACAAATGTGCTAAAAAAGTAAGCAAAAAATGGTGTCACATCTAATTTTTAAATTAAAATTCACTGGCTAATATCCAGGAGTCAGTGGCAAAAGCTCTGAGAATCGGTACAATGAATGTACAGAAACTTGTGCATGAAAAAAAACATACACTTTCGAAGAAAAAGGCAAAAGACTTAAGTTACAATGCAAAAATGGATATTCATAATGCAATTTATGATTTATACACGTCAAAGGCTAATATAATCCTTCAGAAACTTTTTAATATTATAGTCTAAAAAATATCATCTTCACTTAAAAAGTCCTCATCTTCTGAGTCGTCCTCAAATGGCGCAATGATTATTGGTGCTATTTCGACATCTAGAAGTCGTTCTCGATACCACCAATCCCATATTAATTTCTCCGTATGTTCCATAGATTTCTTTCAGTACTCCGGCGTAATATAATTTAATTAATCTTGCCAAACAATTTGCACTTCATCTGATGTAAGACCATAGTTCACGTGTTTTTCGTAATATGATTTTGCCCCAGCCCATATTAATTCTATTGCGTTAAACTGGCAATGGTATGGCGGCAGTCGTAAAACCTCATGTCCAATTTCCTGTAATATTTCATCTACGGCATATATTGTTGGTTCTTTAATAGATTTTGCCATTAAAAGAAGTTCTAGTTTCAGCATATTGGGTAAAGGATTTTGTTTTTGTTTTATTAGCCAGTCATAAATATCACTTTTCTTCCAGGATGAAGTAGGTTGTTTATTTAAGATTCTTGAATGATAAGATGCATTGTCCAGATTGATTAAAGATGGAGCATCTAAATTTGGAATCAGTTGTTCTTTTAACCACTTTTCAAACAGTTCATATTATCATGGTAGTCCATACTTTTGGATGTTGAAGAAAACAGTAGTCTTGCACCTGGGAGAAATCCAGTTGAAGAACCTGCATGCAAAATGATGAACCGTTTTCCCATCCCACATCCCTTTTTCCTCTTAACACTTTTTACAGACTCGTCCTGCCAAGATTTCGAACCACTTCCATTAAAAAATATCCAAGTCTCGTCTAAAAATACCACTTTTCTAAATTTTGAATTAACATTTTCCGTGTATTTTTTATAAGAGGGAATGTTAACCTAGATTTAAGCCTTCAAAAACTCTGATGCAGATCCTCACAATAAAATTTCGTACGCTGACTTGTTCTATGTGGCAACTCGCATAAAAATCTTCGATTACGGTCCTTTTTATATCAAAAACCCAAAATTTTTATTAATTTTGACAACACTTTTAGTCCAATTTCCAATATGCCTCGATTTTTTAAAGCTTCTTTTAAAACTTAAAGGGTTATATTAGTTTTTGATGTGTATAAATCGTAAATTGTATTACCAACATTCATTTTTACATTGTCACTTAAGTTTTCTGTCTTTGGCTTTTTTTCGTGTAGGTACATTTCTTAATCTTCTTCGGTAGTAAATTATGCTTACTTTCATGCACAATTTACTGCACAGTCCTTATACCGATTCCCAGAGGTTTTGCTACTGTCTCCAGGATATTGGCCGGTGAATTTTCATTTTACACTAGTATACAAAATAAACACGTTTAGTTTGTTAATTTCCACTTATTTATTTCTGCTTGACAGCTGTTTCGACACACTGTGTCTTTGTCAAAAGCTAACTTAAAACTGACACTAAAATCTGTACCAAATATAAAAAAATATATAAAAATCTAAAAGGTATCAATAAAACAATATCGGTATTTACCCACCTCGTCTATTCTGGTCCAACTGGTCATTCAATAAAATATTTTGGGTTTTCCTCTTGTTAATTTCTAAACTTTCCAAATGGTTCAATTTGTAGCTTTTATTAGCCCTATGCAAAATTTTATATTCGTTTTTAAATGTATGATTTGCTTCTATCAAATATTTAGCGTAATTGGAGTCTGTTTTTTCTTTATTATATGAGGATTTGTGTTCTTTTATACATTTATTGAAAGATCTACCCGTTTGGCCAATGTAAACTTTATCACAGGAATCACATTCTAATTCGTATACCCCTGATTTTTTAGATTTATCAGACTTAGATTTATTATTTTTAATATATTTTCCTAATGTATTATTTGTACAGAAGGCAACTTTATAATCTGCTCTCATGAGATGTTTACTGATTGTAGAGCTAATTTTGCCTGTATATGTTATTGTATTAAATTTGGCTATGTCTTTTAAATTATTATTTGGATAGATTAAACTGATTGCTTTTTGTATAGGTTTTTTATTTACTATTTTGTCGACTATATTAGGACTAGAGCCATTGTTAATAGCAATCGGCTTTATAATATTCAATTCTTTATTATAGTTATCTGATGACATAGGTATACTAATTAAACGATGTACAAAGCTGTTGAAAGCTGCCATTTTATGTGCAAAAGGATAATTTGATGTTTTATGTATTGTTATATCTGTGTAAGATGGTTTATGATAAATTTGAAAATCGTGTTTATTGTTATTGTTCATAATTGTTAAATCCGAAAAATTTATTGTCTTATTTTGTTCCACTTCTAACGTAAATTTAATATTTTTATGTAAATTATTAATAAAATCTAAAAATAACCTTAGTTGTCTCTCTGTTCCCGTGAAACACGCTGGTATGTCGTCTACATATCTATACCAATAAATGAACTTGTTTCTTAACGGGTGGTTATACATTAATTGTTCAATATTATCTAGAAATATTTCTGCTAGTATAGGACTCAAAGGATTACCCATTATTAAACCTTCTATACTTACATACAGGGGGCCATTGAATGCAAAGTAATTTTGATCTACACAAACTGTTAACAAATCCAATATATCATTCTTAATAATACGATTAACTTTATTTTTGAGTAATAAATTATCGACTTAGTTAATAGCTTCAATAGGAGGGACACTAGGAAATAAGTTTTGTACATCTAAAGAGATTAATATGGCATTATTTGGGATTGTGACATCTTTTATATTGTTAATTAATTCTAAAATATTTTTAATACTAAATTTTCATTTTCGTAATATTTTATTAGATTTAATATCATTTTTTTCGCTTGTGGACGAAAAAAACTCTAAAACTGTTTTCTATTACTCATTTTGTCACTGACTTGTCAATCTGACTTTGAAATGACATCGCTCAAAGATTTTTGCAACGGCTGGTATTAATATGTTTATCCTCTTTTTTCATATGAAAATATCATAGGTCTATATAATTCATCTTCCGGATGTTATGCGGAGGATATGATTACACGTAATAAAAGAAAAACAAACTTAAAAAGTTTGTCGTTGATAAATCGTATGACCCGCACGATATTTTGACTATATCAGCATTAATGCATTAGAATTAATTAATGTTAAAATCACAGTACGTAAATCGTTTTATAAGCAGCACTTATTCTCTTATTGTATAGCATTCTTTTTTAATTTAAACTTAGTAAAATTTTTCTCGAGGTTCGCCTTCTACCATTTCATAAACATTTTGTACTTTACGATTTTGTAATCAACAAAAGCAATTTATTATATTATATTTTATATCCAAGAAACAAATTTTCAATTGACAAAGCTACTTGCATAGAAAAGAACAAAAATGTCCCATAGTAACAATAGAAAGCTTTTATATTAAATACTATATAATATACACAATAACAAACAGTGAAAACAGAAACTAAATAAACTAGTCTTGTTATTTAGGACTGGTTAAAAAAGAAACACACAAAAATTACAGAATAAATTAAGCTATTAAGATAAAAAATGCAGGTTGTGTAAAAAGTACGGAAAATCTCCCTAATTTATCGGGCGATCTAAACCAAATTAGGTACAGTAGTGTAAAGGGATATTATGCACTCAATGATGGCATCGGCGTTGTTGCCATATGTTTAGTTTTTCAGAAAATCCAATGAATTTTAATCTTTTAATTAGAATACCCTGTAGGTTTTTTTATTTTTACATTCTACGGTAAATTTCTAATACTTCTGGTATTACATGTTTTAGGATGTTAAGATATTACCGTCATTGGTAATGAGACACCTTGATTGAAATATCAGATCGAAACTTCATCGCTAATAAAGTCACAAAAAGTCTTAATTCAAAATTGTCTATAGCCAAATTTCTGGTGGATCGGAAGAAGTAGCCTCCTAGGACGCCAATGGGGGCACTTAAATAATAATATTTAGACAACCAAACCTCAAGATCTGGTTCTATTACAGGTCAGATATTGGATTAAATGAAATTAATAACACAAGAGATGATTTTCAATGCAATTGTACGAAAGCGTAGAAGGGCCACAATTTTTTTATTTTTATTTTTGTAACAAATTCCTTTCTATCTCGGAATTCCGACTTCTAACTCGGAATTCCGACTTCTATCTCGGAATTCCGACTTCTAACTCGGAATTCCGACTTCTATCTCGGAATGCGTTCTAATTAATACACGACTTTTATATTCTTTTAAGGTCAAATGAAGCGTTCATTCTAAATGAAATTAATATTTTAATTATAGCGATCAGGATGAAGCTAAGTTAAACTACAAGAAATTTATTAACTGTGCATAAAGTCCAAATTAAAAAATAACGACTGGGTTGGTTCCGATGGCTTGAATATGGTTGACATGAAAAATAAAATCTTGTACTTTGCTTTATCTCTTTCATAGATAGTAGAAATAATAAAACGCCATTTAGTAAGAATATCTGATCCATATTATGTTAAAAAGATGCAATAGCATGAAGGGGGTGCACGCATTTTCAGATATATATATATATATATATATATATATATATAGATTTTTTTTTTCAGATTTTAATATATGCACTGTAGCGTGGGGGCATATGTCTCCTCGCTCTTCATCAAGGCTTATCGTCATTTACTCTCAAGTATTGTACTTTTCTTTTCCCAATTTACCAACTATTTACTATTATACATAAAATTTAAATATAATTATTGTTGTTTTTCTTTTAGGAGAAAAGAAATATATTTGTTTAAAAAAAATATCTTTTTTTGAGTAAATAATTAGCACCTATGAAAGGTTTATGCATCCTCTATTCAAGCAACTTATATTTCGTTAAACTATTATTCATTAATCTTTATTTTTCAATTCGGTTAATGTTCATTCAGATTAAATTTCATCAAAGTATAAGAGATTTTAGGTTGACTTTTTCTAGTAAGGACAGGAACATAACTAATCAGTTACATTCTATGTATGATACAAAACGTAATAACTAAAATAAAGTCAGAAAAACCAAATTTCCCTGATACTTGTTAATTAAAATAATACTCGAGTAAATTTACTTGTTTTAAAACGCTTTTATTAGTTTCATTTGATTTTCACCCACTTTATAACGCCAGATTACAATCGATGACCATACAATGATTTGATAAGTTGGTCCCATTATCCTGAACAAGATCGTCAAGATAAAAAAATTTCTTCTCGGAGAGGGACCCTGGGAAATGGCTATCATATAAAAGGAAGGCAGCAGGCGCGCAAATTACCCATTTTCGGCACGGGCAAGTAGCGAAGAAGAATAAATTATAGTTTGACAAAACTAAAAAACACGCTCTAATAGTAAATGGTGTAACAATCATTTTGAAAATGATTATTACAACGGTCAAGTTCTTAATTATCACCTATTTATTCACAAAATATCTGATATTTTGTTTCTTTTAAGACAGTCAAATATATAAAATACAAACCAATAATTATCGTAAATAATAAAGCAACGACGCGACAAGTCCCTAATGTTAATAAAATCCGAGATCGTTGTTTGGCGACACCTTACTGCAGGCAACCCGTTATACCCTATGTTTTATTTCCAAATTATGTCAGGGGTTTCAAAGTCTGAGGTTATATCAGCTGATTTTGTCTCGTTAGTGGTGATCGATGGTGGTGTTCCGTAGCAAAGGGAGATGTTTTGAGACTTTTCGGGATGATAAAGTGATTTTTTTAATGTCTGTCGAGGGTTTCTGTCATCGAGAGTACTAGGTTGGTACCATGTACCGGAACAGGATACATCATTTTTTTTCGCTATGTTAGGACTATAAAACCTTTGGACCGAACAAAGAGAGGCTCTCTTACTACCTCTCTGCAGAATTATAATGAAGTGTTAGTTCTCATAGTTTTTTTGTGCCGCCATTTTACACGACGTGTAAGAAGTTCTACTGATCGGCGAATTCTATGAAGCCTTAATTGGGATTAGAAAGCACTTCAAGACTACTCAAAGCCATAACATCAGGTAATTAGTCATTCAAAATTATTAGAAAATCTTGCTAGGGAGATGGTTCATGGAATAGTCGCCACGTGGGTTGGTACTCAGCACATTTCTTTATCTTTTCAGGCTTTTAACGTACTGCAAGAAGCTTTTATCCTACTACAAGAACCTTTTAACCTACAGCAGGAGCATATTTTAATTAATACCGCAATCACAATAAAATCAACATCACTCTTTTATTGTGGGAAGAACAGTGGCTTAGGCAGGTCAACTTAGGGACATCAGGCAGGAAGTTGGAAACTTAGATTCTGGTTGGACTACCGTGGCGTAGCTGGAACGGGGCATTTGAGGTTTTCCTTGTTGGCTTGTGCTGTTTTGGGGCCTCCGTTGCAGTCTGCTCGTCTAGAGGACCACCTCCTTTTGGTTGAGCTTATAGGCTAACCGCTGCTGTGAAGCGTTGAGGAAAGTCTTCATTTAGGGAACCAACCCAACACCGAGTCTAAAGATAAGTACCTTTCCTTGTTTAGCTTATAAAAGGTAGCTTTACTACTGGTGTTCTACTTACCCTGAGCGTACATTAGAAATTTGATCTTTCGTTGCTAATTTTTCAATTATTCAGCCTTCTCGCGCTATAATTACCTTTATAAAGTCACTTTAAGTCATTAACCAATTTAATTCTAAATAGTTTCTCATGAATTCATTTGCAAATCAGTAACTATAAACTTTTATTCTAATTTCGGTACCTATAACTCTCCAAAGTATTACTTTGTTGTATTTTATTTAATTAGTTGATTTTGAGTAAAGAATTCATTGCATCTTCTGGCTTATTTTATTAAATTTGAGTTTTGTAAAACACTCTTATTGTTTTTTTTTTTCAAATAATTGCTTTGTAAGTGCTCATAGCTTATAGGTAGCAAGAGACTTTATGTTTTTTGTAGTATAAGTTATATTAGGTATGTTGAGTGTATATTGGGTACCCATGTCTTAGTGTCATAAGTGTTAAGTTTTTTGTAATGGGCAGTACTTCCTAAAATTACCTGTGATTCTCAGCCACCTGTTATAGTTTTATGATTGTTTGAATATATTTTGCATTACAGCCCATCTTCATATTATCGGTGATTTTCAGCCAATATCGGTATATGATACTAATATTTGCATCTCTCATATGAGGTTTTTATAAAATAATATTCATTAAATCTGGTTTTTGCAACATTCATGCTATGCTCTTTCAACAATATTTGGTAACAAATATAAAACTTAACTAAGAAAATAAAATTTAATTCAAGGTTGTATCCTTGCCCTCTCTCTTTCTTTTCAATTATCCATCTAATCATTTTACTTAATTTAAAATTTTAATACTTTAAATATTCACTCCAATCTTTCCACCTAATCAGTTTTGCATAATTTAAATTTTATAATCAAAATATTTAATTACTGGTAGTTCATTTAACTTTTATGGTAAATTTATGTATCAAAATTTTTCAGTACTTTCAAGATATTAAACTTAAAGATATAAATATTATTTCATTTGGCACATTTAATTTCATGAATAGTGTAGTTATCGTTTTACCTCATATGGGGTGATTTGATTGTTACTGTTGATTGTGTTGAACAACATTTAATACCACTGTGATATTTATACTTATATTTTATATACAATTTACAATAAATTTCCTTGCATTAGTATTTCATTCTTTTATTTATAATCTGTCCATTGCAGGAATTAGAACGTTTTGGGAAGCTACATTACAAGTTAACTTAAGTATTGTGTTTTAGCGTACATTAGTATCTATCTTGTTTTTTTCTTTTCTGCTCAACCTCTTTTGCCACTCTAAGCCTGGCGCCCACAATATTGTTTAAATTATTTGAACTCACGCCCTAACGCTTCCTCCGAAATAAAAGAATCTGAGCACCGAGTAAAACAACGTAAAAAAAAATAAATAAAATAAAAAAAAATACAATAAAAAAAATTAAAAAAAGGAGGTTGTAATGGAACTAAAAAGAAAAAAAAATTAAAGTTTAAAAAACTAAAAAACACGTTTTAATAGTAAATTCAACTAAAAAGAAAAAAATAACTTTTGTAAAAAAGCGTAGGCTGCCTTTATGCCATATATTCATACTGACTTTAAAAATAAAATATTAAATTACTTTCAGAAATTATACCGAAAAAATATTTATAATAACTGATATCAGACCCACGCTGTTTTCAAAATGACATTAATTTTCTTCTTAATTCTTTATTCAAAGGGTTTCTTTTAGTTCAGTTTACTATTAAAGCGTGTTTTTCAGTTTTTTAAACTATAATTTATTAGAATTCCTCCACAAATGAAGACATTGATATTTTATGAAGTTTGAAAACAAAAATCTGTAACATGATTTAGCTTTATCTATTCGGTAAACCTCTTTACAAATAAAGCGCATTCTACTGACAAGGTACAACTCAATGATCTTAGTTGTAATTTTTTTTCTTGTTGATCACACCCAACAAAAGGAATGGGTATTTCTTTTAATTTGTTCAAAATATCAAAATGAGTACCTTGATATACTTGGTTTGCTGACAAGATATCTAAGACAGTAGACTTCATTACTGATTGTAGACTCTTTGACTAATATTCCCAGTCATTTACATTTTTTTTGGTTTTTTTTCTACTTGTCATAAAAGTTTGTAATAGACATATCATTAATATATTGGAATGACTCGGCAGGCCGGGGTCTTCTACCCTTAAGGACCTAACTGCCACTTTTATGCATACTATATATTATTATTCGACATATTGGCAACAACTTCCAATTAATATTTTGACTATCTAGTTTTGTCCGGGACCTGGGACATAATATGAAAATTTGACTTTTCCCAATTAATAAAATTTGTTTCAGTTTTCTAATCCTGTCACTTTTCTTCATAGAGTTGTTATTTCTAGACACATTGGTAATTAAATTAATTGAATTTTTCCTACTTTATTAAAACTAATTTGAATTTTCTACCCTTCCCGAAACCCGCTGCTACATAAATTCATAATATATATTATTTACAGACACCGGGGTAATAGCCCCCTATAAATATTTTGGCTTGCACTACCATCCGAGGGAGTCTACTTGGAGTAAAATATACTTTTTTTCTTATTTATTAAAATCTATTTAAGTTATCTAATCTTTAGAGATTGGCTGCAGTTTTTACTTATACTTGATATTATTTATAGATATATTGGTAAAAATATCCTATAATTAGTTTGGCTTGCATTGCCGTCCATGGTGTCTTTACAAGGGATAGAACTTAATAATTTATTTATTTTTTCCTCATTTATTAAAATTTCTTTGTCTTCTACACTATAACGTAAACTCTGGTCTTATAAAACCCACGTTATAAAGAGTTCTTACGTAAGTGCAATAATAAAAGTTTGCACTTACGACCCGTTGGCTAGCTTATACGGTAGTTCGGCTTTGGGGGAGTTCAAAATTTTCAATCCCTTTCCTTGGCGTATGAAGGAGGCAAGTGAAAATTATAAATATGAAAGAAGGGCGCCAACACACGTAAAACAGAACTTACTGCACCGCCTTTATACACCCCTTACCCGTGTGTTCGTAAAGGTACTGAAACAACCAGTAAAACACTATTTAATATTATGATTTGCTTTATTTAAAAAAAAACCTGTTTATGAGAGAATGTAGTTTAAATTGTTTATAAATAGAAATATGTGTGGTAATTTGAAAAAGATAAATTGATCAATAAAAGGTACTACTGTAATATAAAGCTTTTTTTAAAAATCTCACCAACTGGCAGGAAAACTGGAGTTACTGGGGCCTGGTTGTTGGGGTAGAGGTAAAATTCCAACACCTCTTCGGTAAAGAGGGGGCTCTTTCTTAATGTAGAATTACTGCTTCAACTTCAAAGGTAACCCCAACCTTTAGGGTTATTTGCTTCAACCAATTGTTTCTCGTGAAAAGTACCTCACAATCATGTGGGTGCAAAAATGTTCAAAATGCTTTAAAGGCTATAAAAAGCAAACGTGCGCTAAGATGCAAGGTTTTAATAGCAATGTGCTATGTGCTAATAAGTTCAATGTGCACTAAAATGTGCTATTTGCTATGTGGCCGCTGAGCTGTAAAAAGGAGAAAAAAAAATCCATTGTAACCTATTGTTTAAATTAAAATTAAATGAAAGAACCTTGCTAAATAAATTAAAATAATAATTACCTGGCTGTTATTTGACCATTGTTTAACACAAAATTTAAAATAACTATAAAACAGGACCAGCCTTTTTAAAGGTAGTTTTACGGCCACAGTCAAAACGAAATAGTTCGAACTCGTTCCAAGACGATTTTCAGCTAAGGTTTAGTAAGAAAAAAAAGGTTTAAAAAAAGGTAGGAATTTGGCCAAAAAACTAAACTGTTGAAAGTGCTCCATGCAAAACTTGATTTTAATGTCCCTATATTTTGTCTCTTTCCCCCTTATTTATTTGACAAAAATAAAAGATTTTTAAAAAGATAGGCAACTCAGAATACATTATTTATTACAATAAATCTTAATATACATTCAATTTAAATATTTATTTTTGAATAATTTATGTTGTTATTTTTTAATATTTTCCTCTAATCTTTACGTAAGCCTCGTCCTAAATAATTAAATCTTTAAAATGTTAGGTTTTTATAAAAATGAAAGTAAAGTGGTCGGACGGAATCGTATGGCTTTTAGTCATTCATGGAAAAGGCCAAAGCAAGGATTTTAGCGTCGCCGCACACAGTAAAACGTCAAACTTTGTTGTCACTTAACCCAATTTATAAAACGAAAATAAACAAGGCTTTTTAACCGAACCATTTGGAGAACTACTTAAATAAATAACACAACCCTTGTTTAATGAACCCCTGACATGTGTTTACCGGACATTTAATAATATAGGTAACATCTTAAACTACATTTTATCAAAAGGACAAATCATTTAATGAACTGAACGAGATTTAAAAGGCGACAAACGAAATCGGAGGTATATACCAAATGTTTCTAATTTATGTAGCGTTACCAGGCTACAATGGAAATATTGGAAATATCTTGTTTAGTTTGTATCACAACAGCTCATACCCAACTAGGTTTTTTATAACGGATTTGTTTCTGATCAAAATTATGTCAAGGTAAGATAATAGAAAAACTATAGGTGAATGAACATCTAATAATGAAATTCTTATAAAAATATGGCCCTTTTATATGTGGGCATTAAAGAAAGCTTCAACAACCAGACCCTCAGCATCTGTAAATATAAAACATAAAATGTATATAATATACCAAGCTGTCATTCATACAATATTAAGTACTTATAATAATGAAAATAGTCAAAGAATCTAAATAACTTCCAAAAACTTAGTTCCTGACATCTTGGTAAATGACAAAATATAATTAGCAAAATCATAATTAGTTACCGTAAAAGTGTAACGTTACAACACCTTCAGGGGTTAGATTTTATCATACTAGATACTATTTCTAGACATTTTCAGCAATAAATATTTTACACAAGTCATAAATGTCCTTATCTCAAGGATAATTATTAAATGTGCAGTGACTGGACAACACATCCAAAGCAAAAATTGGAACATTTACTTATGTGAAAACACTACTAGAAGTCGAAATTCCGAGTTAGAAGTCGGGATTTGTTACAAAAATAAAAATAAAAAAATTGTGGACCTTTTACGCTTTCGTACAATTGAATGGTTTTATTTTCAAAATTTTGTGTATCTGTTTAAATAAAAATAGGAAAAAAATATTAAATTGTAAAAATAAATCCTGTAGAGATTTTAATGCAGTTCCTTGCCCTCAAATAGCAACACACATTGGATAAATATCAGGCAGCAGATAGCCCGAAATAGTTACAAAATGATGTAGTGCAAATCATTCAAAAATGGTCCGAAATGTTTACCAAATTGAATATCCGCTTCACATCCATCACGAGATCTATTAGCAGAAAATAAAAAAAAACAGTTTTAATTGGATTGCTCGGGGCCTGGTGTAATAAAGGTGATATTGCAGTGCACTGATTTTTCAATTAAAATGCTATAAATGAAATTGAGCGAAAAACAAACTCGGTCCCTATAATTGATCCTTTGGTAGATTGATCTGAGCGCAATAGCAGAATGTTTTATCGGTTTATACTATCATTCATTGATATCGCTATATTTGTTCCAAAATTAGTGGCGCTACTATAATATTGAAATTGGAGATCGAGTGAATTTATCCTGCACCATTCCGATTTTATATGTAATAAAGGTATATATATATATATATATATATATATATATATATATATATATATATATATATATATATATATATATATATATATATATATATATATATATATATATATATATATATATATATATATATATATATATATATATATATATATATATATATATATATATATATATATACAGGGTGTCCCAATAGTGCGTTCTCGGTTGATATCTTGATATAGGATAGCGATATAAAAACAGTTTAAATGTAAAAGTTGTAGAACAATAAGGGCTACAAAACCTAAAATTATTTTCATTTATATAGGGTGTCTGAAACATCTGTAGCGAAGCAAAGTTGTGTTTTTTCTTATGGGACACCCTGTATATTTTTGCATATTTAGAATCTGCTCGTGATTCTACACATTTTTTGTATAACATGTCTAATATCCTCCATTTTGTAAAAAATTATGAAATGCAGTGCCTTTTTTCAAACGACGTGGGCCGTTGGCTTTTTGATATAGGATTATGATTTTTGGCAGGAACATTAACAAAAGTATGGGTTGACTTTCAACGTGAACAAAACTTGTCTGCCTGTACATGGGGTCCTAGATAAGTAGAAGAAATTAAAAAAATTAAAAACATCATATCTTCATTTTTTTTTAATGGCATGTATAGTATTTTAATATTTTAGACTATTCGTGACCCAAAACCCTATCTTTCGTTATAAATATGTCCTATACCTATTTGTCATACTTTCCGAGATTTTGACATTTTTGTATTTATTATTTGGTTTTCAATGGCAATCGCCTGAGAATTTGCTTTATTATCGAATTTATAGAATTTTCCGAGGAATCCAAAAATGTAATAATATACAGGGTGTTCCATTTAAAATAACAAACTTGATATCCGAGGGACAATTTTGTATTTCAACTTTTTCTCTGTTATTAAAAATAAAGGAATTAAGGGGGCTGGCAAACCTCGGTGAATCACCCTATACATTAATACACAGTAAAAAATGCAAAATTAAAAATTCAGTCAACTATCTTTTTTTATGTAGAAAGGCAAATAAATATTTTAAAAAGAAGTCCTACAATCACTTGATTAAATGTTCAATATGACCACCATTTCTTTCAACACACACTTGTAGCCGATTCACAAAGGAATTGTTAACTCTATTCAGCATCGCGGCCTTAATATTTGTACATGCATTTCTAATTCTCATTTTCATATTCTCTAGGTGGGTGACGTTTGGTAAACTTGCTCTTTAACAAAACCCCACAAAAAAAGAATTTAGGAAAGTGTCTCCATTAACTCTATTTTCAAAAAAATAAGGTCCAATGATACGGTTACCGATTATACTAGCCCATACATTAAGAGACTATCTATCAGTCAATGGGATAATGAATCTGAGGTTTTCAGAACTATAATAGTGGAAATTATGTCGGTTGACGTATCCATTTTTATGAAATGTCGCTTCGTCAGTAAATAAAATGTTATTGTAAAAATCATGTTCTTCTCTATTTTTTGCTAATGCCCAAGTACACAATTCAAGTCTTCGATAGAAATCGTCTTGATCCACCTCTTGTACCAGTTGAATATGGTATGGGTGAAATTTATGTTTTCTAATTATTCTATTTGTCGTAGATTTAGCAACACCTCTCTCCTTTTCTAACTGCCTACATGAAATATGAGGATTTTTAATTAAAGCTTGCATAACAAGATATTCAGTTTCTTCATTTGCGGCTCGTTTCTGCCTTTCCAATTTTTGTTCGTAATCGACACATCCAGTTCTTTCGAATCGTTCTTTGAGTCTGAATGATACCTCATGAGGATGACGTTCGGCATTGCTAAACTGTTGAGCATAAACTCTACTTGCTAAAAAACAATTTTGATTACTTGCGCCCAAAACATAAATCATGTTAATCAATTCTTCTCTAGAAAAATTCATTTTGAATCAATTTGAACACCGTTACTACACAAATACAAGAGTTTGACATTTCGCCATGACAACATTTTCCCCGTTTTCATTTGTTTTTACTTTAGGATTGTCTAAGGCAGCTTCGTACATTAAGTTCTAACTAAATGTTGACACTACCTACGCTTTTATAATAGCCAAAATAGTAAATATTTAAGAATAGTTGGTAAAATATATGTTCTAAGTCTTTAGGTCACGATTCTTAGCACAATATTATGAGCTGAATTTTTAATTTTGCGTCACTTGTAGTGTATTATAGTTAGAAAATTCGATAATAAAGCAAATTCTAAGGCGATTGCTATTGAAAACCAAATAATAAATACAAAAATGTCAAAATCTCGGAAACTATGACAAATAGGTATAGAACATATTTATAACAAAAGATAGGGTTTTGGGTCACGAATAGTCTAAAATATTAAAATACTATACAGTCCATTTAAAAAATGAAGATATGATGATTTTAATTTTTTTAATTTCTCCTACTTATCTAGGACCCGCTGTACAACGCCGACAAATTTTGTTCACGTTGAAAGTCAACCCATACTTTTGTTAATGTTCCTGTCAAAAATCATAATCCTATATCAAAAAGCAACGGCCCACGTCGTTTGAAAAAAGGCATGCATTTCATAATTTTTAACAAAATGGCGGATATTAGAAAAACTATCAGATTTAGACATAGGACATGTTATACAAAAAATGTGTAGAATCACGAGCAGAATCTAAATATGCAAAAATATACAGTGTGTCCTACAAGAAAAACACAACTTTACTTCGCTACAGATTTTTGAGACACCCTATATAAATGAAAATAATTTTAGGTTATGTAGTCCGTATTGTTCTACAACCTTTGTATTTGAACTTTTTTTATATCGCTATCCGTTATCAAGATATCAACCGACAATGCACTATTGAGACACCCTCTATATGCATATATTTATATATATATATATATATATATATATATATATATACAGGGTGGTCCTTTTAAAGTGTTACAAAGCGATATTGAGAAAATGGCTGATTGAAAATAAATGAAATTTCTTGGGATGCAATGGGTCGTTGGAGGACACTTTTTGACGGAGTAAGTAATGTTTTAATCCTTTCCACTGTTTAGGGGTGGGATGTAACTTTTAAATATTAAATGGAAAGGTGCAGTTTTCTTTCCAGGTTCTTAATCTCCAAAAAAAACTACGTTATAATCAATAAATAATTTAATGTCAACGTCACTACGCTAAATTCAACAAGATTAAAAAGAAAATCAATACAAGAAAAAACTGATATTAGGTACATTATTTTATTTCATCAGATGTTCAAAATGACGGCCATTTTGTTCTAAATATTTATCAACTCTCTTTCGAAAAGAATTCCGCACTCTGAATAACATATCTGGGGTGATTTCACGAACTGCACGCGTAATCCTTTCTCTCATGTCTTCGGCTGTAGTTGGAGCAGTCACCATGACTTTTTCTTTGACAAAACCCCACAAGAAAAAATAAAGGGGGGTTAAGTCTGGCGATCTTGCAGGCCAATTTAGTGGTTCTCCACGTCCAATCCATATGTTAGGGTAAGTGTCATTCAATATAGCACGTGCTTCTCGACAGTAATGGGGTGTCTACTAAGATTACCAACGAAAAAATAACCCATTAAATAACCCAAAAATTAAATACTTTACATAATCACTATACAAGACATTGCTTACAATTACAGACCATTACAGTAAAAAAGTAACTTTGCTAAAAAATCAATTCTGCACGATGGTTTAAAAATATACAGTAGATTACCAGAGAATATAAGACATAAAACAAAATTATCAAAATTCAAAAAACAATTAAAAATGCATTTTTTACAAAAATAAAAACTAATAGATTTTTTTAAATGTTGATTTTAACTTAGTTTTATATTATATTGAATTTTAACATATGAGTTTTTTCATTTATTACTATTTTTTTATTGTTATATGTTACATTCCATGTAATAAACTTGTAAAGTTGGTTTGGAATAAAACGGTTCAAAATTATATAATAAAGGATAAAATTCACTTCGTTAAAAAAAGATATTAAAAACTGTCGCTACGTTGGGACTATAAGAAAAGGAGTGTAAAAATATATCCCATCAAATAGCCCGGCTCTAAAATGTACTAAAATGGAAAGCTTAAATTCTGGCGTAAAATTGCCAAAAAGTTTTCGAAAATTCCACATCAAATTTTCCCCTATCAAGTTTATGAATCGATAATGCATATCAAACATAAACACAATAAAATTACTTGCTATGTTTTTAAATCTGATTTTTAAAATTGGTGCAGAATTCTTGTCCTACTTCTGTACCGTTTGAGCTAAGAAATCATGACAATATGGTCATTGCTGCCTTTTAATACAATGTCCTTAAATACCCTTAAACCTATTGACATTTTCCAGCGTCTAATGCCTAACGCCAATTTATGATTGGCGTCGAAAGCATCGTAAATTTAATATCTGTCATAAAATTGCAGTTTAACTATTTCACAGCTTTGTTGTATTGATCCATGCCAATACCCCTGAATTTAGAATATTGGAGATTAAAACGAGAAATATCTTATTTGTATGTCGTAATTTACAATTATTTTAATGTAGTGGTTAAAAATGTTGGAGTTTAAATGATTTTTCACGACCTAAGAAAGGGACTTAGCTATGTTACCTATATTATACCTAAACAACAAAAATAATTCGACTACTTAAAGGCAAGATATCGTGCAGGGCCGCACTATACTTGATTACTATAGCCCAGTGTAGGTTTATCTGGGACTATAGTATATTAAACTATTAATTATAATAAGAAAGTTCTACGATACTATTGCTAATAATAATAAGATCTTTGTACTTAGCCACAAGGGACTAAAATGTATCTTAGTAACACATAATTTAAAAAGGGTTAGATTGAACAAATTTATTTATATTTAGATGAATATTTACAATAGTACAATTTACAATATTAAATAATCGATTTGTTTCGTCGACAGTATGTTTACCCAGCTAGCACTAAAGTAGCTACAACTGTTTCCACTACTCTAAGAGTTTTTACGTATTTATTACTAATAATCCTACTATATATCAATAAACACTTTGGGTTACACGTTTTTAAGTATTATATATGTATTTGCTACTGCGAATAATACTTAATAGTAATTTTCCATGACATAATAGTAATTATTCAAACTGTTTCTAATCTGTTTACTAAATTACAACTTTTAAGTATCAGTACCTTCTTGAACTTTGCAGAGACTACTCCATTACGTTCAAATTTACTACTATAACGTATTACTATAAAGTAAAACGAGTCGTTGCAGAGTAGAAAAAGTTATCATCTACTGCTACTTTAAACTGGCTATTACCAGTCGTTATTCTTCTGTTGCAACTTAGAAGTAAGAATTACAGTAATTTATTTACAACAAGTAAACTACTACCTCTTGTACTTGAGGTTCCGGCAATAGGGGGCGCTGGTACGAGATTCGGTCGGTGATTTTATAAGAACAATGGCAACAATAAAGTAGCCAATTTTTGATTGGTTCGGCCATATTGCTGCTAAAATCGTTTTGTTTACTTTTCGCCTTCGTGGGTTTCTTATGAGGTTTGTTGTTTTAGTATCTCGTTTTATTAGTTTTTGTGATTATTAAAATGAATATTGATTCAAACAAGAAGTTCTCAGCCATGTAAATGACTATGACGGTAAATGTCTTAAGTTTAAGTTTACTTCAAGAAAAGTTATTAAAAATTGCACATTATTATATTTTGGTTTTATTTTGCTGTGAAAAACAATATTGTTTCATGTCTTAGTGTATGTTTTACTTCATCAGCATCTCAATCTGAGGTAGAAGATCTCTAAGATTACCATAAAAGAAACTTTATTTTGTAGGCCTTCTTCAGTACATATTACATAACTAAATTCACTTGGCAGACAACTCTTATTAATCGCTTGCACGAACATTGTTATTTGTTATAAATCTAAATGAAAAAGTAAGTTTGTACTAGATAGTTCGAATAGATTATTAAAGTAAAATATTAACATAACCCTACATCTGCAACTGACGCTGACAGAGATTGTCAATATAAAAGTAGATTAATTCAGTCATATTTTGCGAAAAAACTAACGATAATATGGGTGCCCCCATTTAAACCTTTAGAAATTTTGCATCAATTTGGCGGGTGAGCTTATATTGTCGCCACTGTCCTTATAAAGTCATTGTAATTCGGTCTACAGCTATTAATTAGTCGTGTATGTGTTGTGTTATCGTCTAAGAGTAAGAAGTTAAAATGGTTCACAATAGCTTCACATACCACAAGAAAAAAAATAGCTTTCGTCATTTAGCCACATTTTATAGAAAATTAAAAATATCACAACTTGGTTATGTGATATCTGAACAAAACAACCTAAAGCGGTATTTTAAGGAAACAAAAAATAAAAACGAAACAGAGGGTTGCGGTTATGATAGATGGCAGAATTATAGTAGTGACTCAAGTACCACAACTCTCCACATGCTACGACACAACCTATTAAATTTTAAAGAATAATATACAGTATAGGTTTAATTGGAGCTTTGTAGATAACTTTATTCGTACCATCTTAATGTTCAAAACTTTAGTGTAATTGGGTATAAGTGACAGTTGCGTATTTAAAGAATCCAGAACTATAAAAGCGTATGGGAGCAGTCATAGACACTTGATGTTAAGTAATTTTCTCAGTAAAGAAATGCAGGCAACCTAAAAGTAAAAGTCGAATAGAACGCCATTGTTTATTTTCATCTCCTCTATAAATATTTCGCTATCATGTTGGTTTTTGTGGTGACAAAGATTAAAAACGCATACAAATTAAACATTACGTTAAAAAAAGAATCACTCTTTATAATAACATATTTAATGATAATAACTATTTAAACCAAAGTCTAAAATTATATTTTTGAGATTTAAATTGGCCAATATATTTAACCAAAATGTATTGAAAATTAACGAATTTTAAAGGCGCGTATTTTTTACGACTATCATCACCATATTCACCAGAGAAATTGTGTGAGTTTTAATTAAGGTCCTTATCATTGCCAGAAAACTAAGTGAAACGCATGTATTCTATCTCATATACCAATAACATGTTCCATACGCTCTACACCATATTCCCAATTTGAGTATTTGTAGTCGCCATAACTGTTTTGTTTGTATTAAACTAAAACGTTTTGTTTGTATTAAAATGGATTAAATAAAGACAGAAATAAGAAGATCACGAATAGGGAATTTATACTATTTGGCTACTAAATGGAACTACACAATTCCGGATGTTTTTAAACATTACTAGAGGTATAAATTACAAACCTCGCATTTGTTCTCATAGGTGGCACCTCTTACTCTATGGGTTATAATATCTCACTGCCTGATATTTTCTCGTTTATATTGATCATACCGTTGAGTGTTTTCCATCATCTCTACCACACGGCTGCATTGGCCTGATGAGCCCCATATAGGGCGAAACGTCGGCAATTATGCCGGTAAACATGATGGAAAGCACTTAAAGGCTTGTCAGTAAAATGGTCCATCATTTTTGGACCCTATACTTGAATAAGCTTACTAAAGGCAGAATATTTTGTCCGAATGGCCGTTAATTTTTTTCTTATTATTTTTAACGTGAGCATAATCTTCAGCAACGAATAAAAAAATTTTCCACGTTTCGCTCACAGCACCATCTTACAAATGTTTGATATTGCGCTTCACATATTTTCTTTGATTTGGACGGCAAAATATCTTCTAGTGCCTCTTCAGCTGCTTTTTTTAAATAATGATACTGACAACTTGTTTATTTATGTTGTAACTACGTGACTTATGAATGAGTTACTTTAGTCCCTAGTAAAATAATTTAATATTTTTAGAGGTTTGAAATATTTATGATTTTATAAATACATCTATATAAGTTTTCATTTTTTCTAACTCGAATTTTCAGCAATAACATTCTTAACTTAATCCCACTACTGTTTGAAGAGGGCGTATTCTTGCGAGCTCATATATTAGATTTTATTTTATGCTTTATCAAGTCAATTGCATTAAAGATACAATAGTGTGATGGAAACCCAGTTATTTCGTGACCTACATCTTTTGCAATGTTAACACAAACATACTGCTTTAACAAAATGAAACTTTTTAAAACTTGTAATAGTCGTTTAACATTATAACTATATAAATATATGTCAGGTTCGCACAAAAAGGCTTGTTTGTCCCTATTTCCACTGGTTGAACTTGGTACCTTATTCACTTGGCGAGTATGATAAGATACATTATTCACAATAATTCTGCTATTAAATAGTATATGTGGCATTCATTTATTTTTAAACTAATCTTCAATAACAGTGTTAATCCAAACTGCAATCTGAAATATTCTAGGCTGCTAAAATTAGAGACATTATGATATCCCGCCTTCTTGTGGCACAACATGTAAAATAATAATTCTTTAACATGTATTTGATGAAGCCCTGGTGTACCATTTTTTGGATGTATCAAACCATCCTTTACTGGGACTGTCATGGCTGATATACCATGTATGATCTACGTTCTTTATATTAAACGTAAAGAACCCATAAAATGTTATATTGAAAGCTTTGTTGTACTGATCCACGCCAATACTCCTGAATTTAGACCTTAACTGTATGTCATAATTTACATTGTTTTAAAACAGTGGTTAAAAATGTTGAGGAGTATCATGAAAACGGATATTTGTTGTAGTATTAAATTTTGTCGTCTCATGGATCACTGTATCTTATATCTATAATGCCTAATTCATTGACACTCAACTTATTTCAGTAATCTAAAAAAAAACATTAATAATATATTAGACTCGGGCAACTGCAAATGTCTAAACAAATTCTGTATTCTTGTATTCAAAAAGTCGTTTTTTGTTTTAAACATCTTTGTTAAGTTTAGAAAAAAACTTGTTGTGATAATATCGGCAGCTTTTATAAACTCGTTTCCATTCAAAAATCGCAGTAAGCTATTTTACCTAACCTATACAAGCACCATGAAAAAATTGAATAAATGATTTTTTACCCTTTATGATATGTGATATCAAACAAGCAAGAGTATTCAAGTTAGTTTTTAATTTTTTCTTCGCGCAAAATTAGTATTTGCAGAAAATCGGCAGATATTTCTTATTTTGAAAAATATCTGGAAATACCGATATCAGGAAAACCAAGATAGTAAACACATTTTTTATTTGACTTAATTATAAAATACTCATTTATTTTTCATTTTGGCCTAATAGGTATAATGGCCATATTATGTACTAGGAAAAATAATCAGTTATTTTCTTTTGAACATTAATTTTGAAAAATAATTGTTGCTCAACAAAATTCTCGCATTTATTCAAATGCATAAAGATTTGATCAGGTGCATTTTCCTAGACCCTGAGAGCAGTTCGCGCAATGTCAAATGCATTTTTTATTTCATTTTCACTAAATTTAGCAGGACATTTCCCGATTTCAGTTTGTTCTATACTTTTTATATCGTCAATTATGTCTTGGTCAGTTGGGAGATCTGTCGTACCAACATCATTGTTGATTTCTAAGAAATCTTCAAGTAAAAAATCTGAGTCGATGATAGCAGTTTTTCGGAGAATACTCCATTGTCTTTTTAAGGTAGCGAGATCCATTTCGTCTTCTTCTTCCCATTCGCCAAATTTTTCAGTAAGAACTGCTTTAGACAAACAGTTTTTGATAGTTTTTTGAGAAACATTTTCACTCCATACTTTAACGACTTAACAATATTGTGAACAATTCTGTTTCGGTAATTATGTTTTATGTTTTTCATAATACCATGGTCCATAAGTTGCAATTTAGAGATCATTTTTGGTGGAAAAAAGATCAATTCAATATTCGTTAATTTTTTACTTACAGTATGTGAATGTGCAGGACAATTGTCTATAAACAACACGATATTTCGCTTTTGGCTTTTCATTTTCGTGTCCAGTTCTTTGATCCATCTTTCGAAAATCTCACTCATCCATGCCTTTTTATTATTAGCGTAATCTAACTCCACCTATGAGCAGTAATTTCAGTTTTTCTGAGCCAGCATGTTTGCTCCAACCACAAGTGTCACCATTTCTCGTACTTTTTAAATACACTTTTTAAAACAGTTTCAGTCCAAATGTCACAGTCCTCCTGACTAACGCTTGCACTCTCGCTACACCGTCTTGAAAACAATTGAATTGCGAGTCTTCCAGGCACTCAACCACCCTTCACTAGCTTGAAAATTAACGCAGTTAAATTCTTTAGCAAATTATAGAGCCTTTTGCTTTATTAAATTTCCCAATATTGGTACGTTTGGAGGCATACAGACCACTTAAAACTACCGTAAAACTGCTTCATTTACATCCTCGATGATACTGTCGCGACTTTTTATTATCAGAGAGGCGCAACTTGGAGAAACACCAAATTTTGCATCAACATCAAATTTTTTGCAGCTTTTATCAACTTCCTGCAAAACAAACTGAACCTGAATTTACGAATTACTACTAATTTTTCGATAAACTGTGTTATTCCCCGCGTTTCTCACAGAAATCAACTTGATTTGTTGCCAACCATTAGGCGTTATAAACGCGTTAAGAACCTATTCAAAAGAATGCGTGATAAAATGGAATTCCGAGAATAAATGGATTAAAATTTCGGTAAAAATTGTATTATATAGAGCGTTACTATTTTACAGTGTTTCACTATATAGAGTTTCACTATAAACAGTGTCAACTATATTTTTAATACGGATGACGATTTTGAGCAACGGTTTTCTGCTTTTGTTTGACCAATTTCTAGAATATGCTGCCCGACAAGGATGGCCTCAGGACTCCTTCGCAACCGTCTTATACTGTTTTCAATTAAAAACAATATCTTAAAGAACTGGAGCAAATTTCAAATGTAAAAAAACTGTTTCGGTAAAAATGTCCATTATTACTAAAACTGGCATTAGAAGCAACATCGAATTCAAAATTGATAGAAAAAACTAAATCCATTAAATTACTATTTAACGTCCACCTCCTAGTTTTTGATGAACCCTGTATACAATATTCATTTTAGAAAATTTAAGGGGGTCAACCTTGTTTATAATATGATATATACAGGGTGATTCACGTTGAGTGTTCTATTAAAAGTTCTGGAGAACTATAAAAGGAATTTTTTTCAAATTCGGCATACGGACATAATAGGTAATAATCTATATTTTAAAAATATTTGCGCAAGTGCAGCGTTGCCACATCTCTCCGAAACCAATAGCAACATTGAAATTTAATAGAACACCCTATATTTTATTGCAGTTTCTGATTCTACGTACAATTTTAAGTAACTTTTGTTAACATCTTCCTATACTTATCTCCTACCATTTTCTCTAAAAAAATTAATTTATTTTTTTTTTAGAAACTCACCACGTTAATAAAATTCCATATTTACCTGCGTAAGCGAGATAATTACTAGATTTTTTTTCTGGGTTAGAGAGTGCATATATTTAAAATAACTATATGTTAGAATAGCGATATATCATACAGGGTGTCGTATAAAAAGGGCATTTTTATCGAAATTTAGTAATGGTGAAAACTCATTTATTTTAGATACAACACCCTGTATTTTATGGTATCTTCGAATAAACCAATACCTTACCTACAATAATTCCATATATGTACCTATACCCATCTCCCACCATTACTTAGATATGAGCCAACTTTGAATATTTTCCTGTTTTCAAAGACTACCATAACAAAACCACCCGCTTAACGAATAACTTAGCTTGGTAGGCCATAAAAGGTTTTGTTTACTTCTTCCTGACATCTTTTTGACATTAACAGATAGTTTTCAATTGATGCTCCGTAAAAATGGAAAACGCAATTGAATATTCCAATATTGATATTTTAAATTTATTTTACATTCATGGAGAGTGTAACAAAGTTATTTCAAGAACCTGCAGAAAATTTAACGAGATGTATCCTCATTTACCTCCTATGCACAGGAAAAAATTTAGAAGGTACTAAATGCAATAATAGTTTTTATTTCCTTAAAAATCAATTTATGTTGCTGAAACAAAAGGAGGTTGTCAGTATTAACCTACATAACATAATATTTTGATGATGGTCCTTGGTCTTTTTGGTACAATTCTTTCGTACGTGTACACAGCATTTTAGGCTTTCTATTTATTTTGCCTTCATATTTCAGATATGAAGCAAATTTTAAAAATCACGGCAAAATTATAAAACATAGATCATACACAAAACAACAAACTGATAATGAAGGCAATGAAATAAATGTACTTGGATATTTTAACGTTTACCCTCAAGCATCAATTAGAAGTGCTGAAATAGATCTAGGACTTTCATATTCAACAATTCAACGTATTCTAAGCAGACATAACATTCAACCATTTAAATTTATCACCCAGCAAGGCCTTTTACCAGAAGATTTTCAGAGACGTACTGAATTTTGCGAAATAGTTCTAACTAAAATTGAGGAAGACCCACTATTTTTGAAAAAAATTATCTGGACTGACGAGTCGAAATTTACGAGGGAAGGAATATTTAATAGACGAAATAGTCATTTTTGGGCGGCTGAAAACCCAAAATTGGTTATAGAACGAAGATTTCAGTTTCAATTCGGGTTTAATGTTTTTTGCTTACTGATGGACAATAAATTTGCTTATTGTATCTATAATGAAAATTTAACTTCGAATAAATATCTGGATAGTTAACAGTTAATGAGTTTTTGGATGAGTTACCACTACAATTATTGATTTCTTGCTGGTACCAATTGGATGAGGCTCCTGCACATTGCAGCAATGAAGTGAGTCAAGAATTATATGGAATGTTCGAAGATAGGTGGTTCAGACGTTTGGGACCATGGGATTGGTCGGTCTCCGGACCTAACTCCCCTAGATTCTTACCTTTGGGGAACCATCAAAGAGCGAGTGTATGTAGGAAATCCAATACAAAATCTCCAGGATCTGGAAAATCGAGTACGTCGAGCTTTTGACGAATAAAATCCTGAGGAAATACAAAGAGCAACAACAAGAAACCAATTAACATGTTTGCACGAATGCCTTAATGCGATTAGTGGCCATTTTAAGCAATTTAACAATTAGTTATCTTTCTTTTGCTAAAAATTAACGATTATGTATTATTTGTTTGTTTAATTATTACTTATAATATCTAGCACCTTTAGATTACAAATTGTATTTAAAAAAATACATTTTGGATTATTCACCGTATTTAAAACTGTCTGTTTATTTCAAATATTTGTCAGTACGAGGTAAATAAAACCTTACATGGCCTAACTAGTTAAGTGATTCGCTAAGCAGGTGCCGAGGCGGTGCTTTTGTTGTGGATGGTCTTTGAAAATAGGAAAATATTCAAAGTTGGCTCGTATCTAAAAAATGGTGGGAGATGGGTATAGGAACATATATGGAAATATTGTAGGTTTCGGAGAGATGTGGCAACGCTGCACTTGCGAAAATATTTTTAAAGTAATAATCTGTACCTATTATGTCCGTATGCCGAATTTGAAAAAAATCCCTTTTATAGTTCTCCAGAACTTTTAATAGGACACTCAACGTGAATCACCCTGTATATATATATATATATATATATATATATATATATATATATATATATACATTGATAACCACAAGTGGGCTTTGTTCAGCAGATTATTTTTAAAAATAAGTTTTTCGAAAAAAACCTGTATGCCGGAAATAAAGAAACAATTTCAAAATCGTTAGAAATTGTTTTGTCATACCTCTAGATTATTTTGGTTGTACAAAGAGAAAGGGAAATCTTCTTTAGTAAGAATTCTGGTCGACGAAACTTTAAAAAATGACAGAGTCTTATATAACCCCATGTATAAGACGGTTGCTATGGTGACCTGAGGCTGTCCTTGTCGGGCTGCATACTTCGCATATTAATCAAACAAAAGATGAAAACCGCAACTCAAAATCTTTGAATTTCCAGTAAAAATGTGTTTACTCCATTTGCGCTAAATAAACTATCATAAATAGAGACAGCATAGATTAACAAAAATAGTTATTATTTTCATAACTTTACTTTTCAACACAATTTCTAGACATTTGTATGCATTAATTATCCTTTGTTTCCATCTATTATAACATAATTGACATATACTGGACTCCCTAAACACGGAACGCAAACTAACCCAACGTATTGTGTTAACAGCAAGTATTTATCAGTATTATAGTTCCAAACTTTCGAGAAGTGCCTTTGGTTGGAGTATCGGCGAAGTTTAGAAACAAGTAACTTGGTTGGTCACGTGTATTCTTGGGTAATTAACACATATTAAGGGTTGTTATTGCTTGAGAATACACGTAGCGGACAAGTGACATCATCTACGATTCGGCGAGGGATAGACTTACTAAGAAGAGACATCGACGATATTTGACTGTTAAGAGAATTTAACAACGTGAAGTATAAAGTATGTCTATTTAATGTCTTGTTAAACATGTCTTACTTACACTGCATGTATATTTGTGACAATATTTTCCCACAATCTGTATATGAATCTAAAATGTCCATTTTTCTACCTATAATCCCACTATGCAGTGGAAATTAAGATTATATACGCCTAACTCAGTTGAATTTAATTCATTTGTTATATGTATATATGAAACATTTGTGGTTGCCGCACACATAGAAAATTAACAATTTAACTGAAACTGTTTATCAATAAATCAGCTGAGGTCTCTAATGGAACAATAATATATATATATATATATATATATATATATATATATATATATATATATATATAAATATATATATGTATACATATATACATATATATTATATATATATATATATATATATATATATATATATATATATATTATATATATATATATATATATATATATATATATATATATATATATATATATATATATTGGATATTTGATGGACCAGAATTAAAAATACAAGCATTAAATCTTGACCTGAGCCAAGATTTATCGACCTGTATAGATCTCTCAAGAACTAAGAAAAAAACTCTAATTCATTATCATAATATAACCCAACATTTGGTAGAATTACCTGCAAAATAAAGCAAATTGTTAAGGTCTTCTTCCTTGTTTCTTTGAGCTATTCTAATTTTCCTCTCTACACTTTTTCTTTCTTGTAGTTGTCTAACCACATATGTTATTGTTTTTTTGCGCGCTGGTGTCGGCGTATCTGGAAACTTTATATGATATGCATTTCAAGCTCTGGTCGCGTTTTCTGCATTTAAATAATATAAACGAATTATTTTAACCTTCTCTGCCTCATAATAACTCATTTCGCCACTTGCGAACTACTAAAAATTAAATGTCATAAAATAAAACTGACATCATACCTCCATGACTCACTATGTTCAATTCCACCTATAATTGCAACCAGGGGCGTGCGGTAAATTTTAAGAAAAGGAAGCAATTTTTGGAAACTTACCTATTTGTAATGTAATTCGATTCTTCGATCATTTTTTGCAAATTCGTCAATGACGTCATCATAAAAACGTCGATGCTCCGACATATTTTGGAGAAGTTTATTTCCAATGAACAACAACATCTTCCAGCTCCTTGTCTTTTAAAAATTCCATTAGTTCCTTAGCATTATTTTTTGCGCTAATGTCATCAGTTTCGTAATTCACTTTTAGTTCAGATCGCAGGAACACTCGGTCGAAGAACTGGCCATAATGAAGAAGAAGAGATTTAAACGCATCTTCTGGAAAAGTTTTTCCTTTAAATGCATCAAAATTGCAGAGCTCGAGGAATTTAAAATCACTTAAACCGCTAAATCTATAGTTTATTTGTAGCTGAATTTGATCGATTATTTCATAAAAGAGGCGTCTGTATGATGTTCGAACATCTCCTACCTTGTCTGTTCGAAGACGCTTGCCTTGTGGCTCTACATTTAACGTCATCGTTTTCTCCCAAAATAGGTCAAAGTCTTTTTTTTTGGCTTAACATGGACTTAAAATCACCCACTTTTTTTAGGCAAAAAGCAATATCATTTGTTTTAGTTTGTAATATATTAAAAACATTGCCCGAGAATGGAAATATTTCTGAAAATATGTTCAACAAATAATTAAAATTAAAATCTCGTTTCAAACAGTCCAAAAACCCCCTCGAACTATTTATTGCTTCTGAGTCCCACGTTTCATTATTTTCTATTATATTCTCAAATAGTTCAATCAGTGATTCACGATTTTCAGATACTGTTAACACAAGTCTTCCATTATAGTCCCATCTAGTAGGAGCTACTTCGGGCAATCGTTTGTGGACAATGGAGTCCAAAGCTTGTGTACGTTTTGTTGGCTTGGAAAAAAAGCAGCCCTGCCACTTAAAGTAACGAAAAATGCTTTACACTCTTTAATGTGATTGATGGACTGGAATAAAACTAAATTTAATTTATGAGCAAAACAATGGACAAACACAGCCCTTGGGAAAGTTTCTCGAATTTTAGCTTGCAGACCCCCTGATTGTCCTGCCATCACTGCAGCTCCATCATAGCTTTGAGCAACTAATTTTTTCTCTCCATTAATTTCTTTAGTAACGTTATAAACTACGGTATATAATGCATCTGCTGTACGATTTTCAGACAAATTCTTAAAACTTAAAAATCGCTCTTGAATACTTCCGTCTGTTTTAACGTAGCGTATTACTATAGATCATTGGCTAAAATTAGTGATATCAGTTGTTTCGTCCACAACAATAGCAATGAACCGCGCCTCGCCAATTTCCTGCTTAATTCTTTTTAGAATAATGGTTGCAACAGCGGCAATTAAATCATTCTGGATTCAATTCGACGTTCTGCGAAAAACACTAGACTGCCCTCAATGATTTTTTAAGCAATCATCATACTTAGCCATTAAATTAAGTAAATCTTGAAAATTTCCTCTGTTTGAAGAAACCCTTGTTTCGTCATGACTTCTAAATCCTAATTCGTGCTGTCCGAGAAAACAAACAACATCGATAAGTCTTCTTAATATTTGCCTATTTTTATCGACTAGTTCATTGTGCTGGCGGTGACTAATTTCAAACTGTTTATTAAGGGCGTGTTCAATTCTGGTTTTGCCGAAGAGTTTTTCTTTTATGAGGGCCTGCAAATGCGCTTTGGACATAATGTGTCTTTGTACAACTTTATGGAAATTGTTTAAACCGGAAAAACCAGTTTTATTCCAGAGACGTTTTTCATTTTCAAAAAGTAAACATGGCCAACAAAATAATTTACTTATATTTTCACACCCTGTTAGCCATTTAAGCTGTTCGTATTGTTTTTCCGGATAAAAATGTCTAATACAGTTTTTCATTTTTGTGGTTAAATTTTTCATAGGCGGTTTTGCCCTTCCTCTGGAAATTATTTGAAGCTTATCAGCGAAGTTTAATGTTGAAAATCCCTTTACTATTAAGACACCCACCACATACACACTCACTCACTCTTCTTACTAAATTCTCGGACATTTTCAACGTATAGCCGAAGTTGACGATATTTGCATATCCACGTCCGTATTATTGTCTTCCATATGGCACCATGCACGACGCGACGTACGTATCACACAACACACGGATAGCCGTTCAAACAAAGAACCTACTACAACGATAGCTTCCGCCCCCACTTAAAGCAGGCGACTGAAATGCAAAAACTGCAAACAGCCGGTGGAAAGTTCAATAACTATTGGCTCGAGTCGCAGGAAATCAAGCATATAGGACTTGGCTGCGGCACGCATAGGTTCGGTCGGAGTCAAAGCCGCATTTATTACGGGCTTGATAATTAAGATAACATTTTAGCATTTTTAATGGTTTTCTATTTCAAAAATTACATTTTAGAAGATGTTTTGTAATTTTTTTTGGGGAAGCACTGCTTCCATTGCTTCCATGGACTGCACGACCCGGATTGCAACCATTTAATATCACAAACTGTGTATTTTTAAATCTGGTTCATCAAATATAACAAGCATATATATATATATATATATATATATATATATATATATATATATATATATATATATAGATATATTCGAAATTAGGAAGAAAAGATATTTTTAAATATTTAATAATAGTCAGGATGTTTCGTTTAAAAAACTGACCACCTGTCAAAATTGGACATTTCCAATAATATTTTTGCATTTGTGATAAAAAATTCTGATGATTCATAAAAAACATCTTTTTGCTGATACGTTCTGAATGGAGCTTTATACAGCAAAGTATCCTATTTTGGTATCATATGCTGATAAATGTCGTACAAGAAACTGTCTTTCTTCATTAAAATTTTAGAAGCATTTATTGATTAAGCATTTATATTGTCTTTCTGCAGCACTAAGATCAACGAGTTAAGATATGTTGAGTTGCCATCAGAAAAAGCTTGGGACAAATCCCTGCTGAATTTGATGCACTTTAGCATGTCCGATAGCATCTGAAGGAGAGTAAATATTTATAATAAATAAAAAAAATAGTTGATAAAAATATCTTAATGTAATTACATAGAATAAGCAATATTAAAATCACTTATATAAGATGTAAATAACTTATTTTGTTTTTACGAAAGGGCAGTTATGGCACTGGATCCCAAAGTGAGTGCCATATACCCATAAGGTAAAACTGAGGGCAAAACTATATAGTATGTAAAATGAATAGATAAATCTCAGAAAGCAGTAACAAGAACATACATTTTTTTGTAATTTTTAGACAAAACATGAGTTGTTTTTGTATGAAATCGTGCGCAAAGTCTTGCAAAATGAGCACTTATTTTATTTTATCTATTTGACACTTTTATAATAAAATATGTAACATGTATCTTGTAAAAAAATTATATATAAAATATTTGAATCGCAGTTTTAATGATCGTTATGTCCACCGCAGTCATGAAACAGACAAATGAAAATGCCTTCTTTTTATTGTATTGCAAATTGTGAAAGTAGAGGGATGAGAAACAATATTTCTTATATTTTTTCAGTTTCAAAAATTTTCAAGTTTAGATATAAAAAACGACTGAATGAATTTTCGTGGCTGCGGCTGAAGTGGATTACTGCATTAAGGAGACGATTTACCTACAACTAAATTAAATTAATTAACATTTTCTTCTTTAATCGCTTCGATGGCTTGCTGATTAAAGAAGGTACATGTTTCATTGAACAATATTTTTGTATTGATTTTGTTTGTATTTGCAAATAATGGGCGATATAAAATTTTTGACTATATGTGTATAATAAAAATAATACATATACATACGGACAAGATTTTCAACAAACAAAACACAAAGTAGAATTTGGCTTAGGATTTTAAATAGATGATCAATAAAGCTAATTTAACTATAACGCTTAAAAAATAACGAACTGTTCTAATAACAAAGTAAAAATTTAAATTTCTAAACATACATTATAAGCATATTTTTAGATTTTATTACAACCTATATAATAAAGCTAAAAATATTACAGAAAATTTAAATTAATATTTTATAATTTCATTTTTCAAGTTACTTTTATACCATGAATGAATACATAATAAGCATTTGTTTGAAGTTTCATTTAACATGCCTCTTAGTTTTGTATTAATTAACCCTGCTTGTGAAAATAAACGCTCTACTGTTACGGAGGTCGCCTGTATAGACAAAAGATATTTTGCCATTTTGGCTAAATTTGGAAATTGTTTATCGTGTGCTTTCCACCATTCTAAAATATCTGTACCCTTTGAAGCGCGTTTTAATTGTAAATATTCTATTACTTCTTTTCTCCAATTTTCGGAATCACTTTTTTTTCAAATAGTGATGTATAATCCATGTCATAGTTATCATCGCTTGAGGAACTTGATATTACTGGTGATCCAGCAGGCACAATATAATATTTGTCCCTGTACATTTCCTCAAAAAAGGCTATAGATTGATATTTCAGGCGAAAAATTGAAAAAGTTGATATTTGTTTAATAAATAAATTTACTTTTAAAATCTATTCCTCTTTTAAAATTTATAGTTAATTTACCAAATAACAAAAATAGTTGATTCACAAGTAGTATTATGAACCATAGCCGCCATTGTGCAAGCACAACGTGCAGACCCCTAAGAACGGTCCTAGTTAAGAAAGTAAATACGCATCAAAGTAATAAAAGTTTGGTTCAAAATAGCAAAGTTTACAGAACACCTAAGGGTGCTTTACTTGTCCATCGATCGTTTTCTACCTATTGAATTATAACGTCTGTCCCTTGAATGCCCAGCACGTTGCTTGCATGAGTTCTGCAGCATTATACACTGTGTCCTTATTTTGTGTTTTATATATCTTATTCCATTTGTATATCTTTCGAAATGTCAAATAATTATTATTCTGTGGATGGTTGTTTAAGTAACTCTAGTAATGTGTGGCCTTTCTGTTGATGTCCAAAGAACAAGGGATATGTGATATTTATTTTGATACACCTATTATTGTCCGTATATATTCATTTACTGATTCCATCTGTTGGCAACATCATTTCGAATTATAGATTTTTGGAATAATTTTTTATATAAATATACCTACATTTTTTCTACTTTACTGAAATGTTGAAACATTGGGTTTTTTACATTAAATTTTTAAGATTGGAAAAACTCTGGGTTTCGAACGAAGTCTTCAATGTACTTTTGTCTAAATAACATCTCGGTGAACAATTATTATTTTTAAAATTTTGTTTTCGAGACCACCCAGACTTTCGAGACCGATACCGAGACTAAGTAGCTCTCGGTCTCGGTCTCGAAGCATCGAGACCGATACCGAGACCGTAAACATTTTCCGAGACCGAGACTGATTCAGTCTCGGTCTCGCGAACCCCAAATCTTCGTTTTATTTTTAAAGTTGGAAAATAAGGAATCTGCAGCTTCTAAAAACCCCTGCTTTATCATTTCCCAGTTAATTTTTTTCTGCAATTATTTGGGACACACGGTATGATGCTTCCTTTGCCCAAGTGTGTGCAAAACATGTTATATTAATCATTTATTAAAAAACTTAAATTAATCTAGCTAATTAACAATTAATACGATTCTCAATCGAGACTCTGATCAAAGAGATCGCTAATCGCTGTTTGAAAAAATTATATTACATTTTGTACGTTTACATATTTCAATGCTGTATTATTATTTTTTTATGTTTTACCATGATTTTTTAAATATTTTTTGTTTTCATGAAACTCTGTAATTATTTTTTTTTGTTTGGAAAAGCAAGGTAATCCTACCTGAAAGACCCATAGTTCTTAAATTAATAATATGAGTAATATATTTTTTTTAACATTTTATCTTAAACTTACGAATTCATCCTATCTGGATGTTTATTATTTACTTTAGAAACTAAATAATGTATACTTTTTATGGGGATATACAGGGTTATTACTTAGTTAAAACTAAGCTTTACCAAAAGTGTCCCTCGGCAAAACCTATGACCTAATGAAGAAAGGTCTTGTTATGCATTCAGGACGGAAGTCCTTAAATGTACTAAATTATGAAGGGTAGAAATTCCACACTCAGGATTACAAGTGCAAGAAGACAGATTTTCTTTTCAAAATTTGAGTTCCGATAACTTCTCAAAAAAAATAAGAAGGGAGCAAAATGTAACTATTTCTTCTTTTTTAGGGGCTCGACGGTATGATCCTGTCCTAAAGTGAAAGGATATAAATACATTTTTTTAGGCATAAGTAAGTTTAAGTCTAGTAAAGGTTTCATTACATTACATTACGTTATATTCACTCTGAAAATGTTATATATTTTTTATAGTTTCCCAACATTTGTTTAACGCTGTTCGGTGACGGTTTCTGTTTATCTGGATATCTATCAGCAAATATCTGGCATGTTCTTGTTAAAACTCTGTTAGATTCCCTATAGATAATAAACAAATTCAAATAATCCTCGTGTCTGTAATTTAATCGCCCCGACATGATTATTAGTTTAATAATTATTATAATTACTATAATAAATAAATAATATTTAAGTAAGTAATTGTCAAACGACAATAAATATTACGTTTCTATAGTAACAATTGGTTTTGTTCTCGACAGGCCTCCCCGTCATGGCCAACTAACAAGAAAACTTAGAAGCCGCCTGGCATTATTAGAATAAAAAATGTTAAATCATCAACAACTCAAAAAGTACAAATTTTTGGAATAGACAACTTTATACAAAGTCACCCTTATTTTAAGTGTTAAATAAGAAAAAATTATAAAAATTGGGGGTTTCCACTTGAAAAAAGTAACTTTTAGCGATTTTTTAAAGTATATTTATAATGTCAGTTTTTAATCACCCTATATCTATTTGTTATAAAAATATCAGCACAGGCCACTAAAGTGGATCCTTTTGGACAAGGAAGCCACCCGCAAATAAATAATAGAGACTTCGATAAGCAGATATTTATAGTTATGTCTAGACCTGCGAACGTAATTTTTTACATAAAATTCAAAATATCTCAAAAACAGTTCAACTTAGGTATAGGATAGTATACATGAAATATACCTAGAATTTTTTGAGGAATCCAAAAATTCGATAATATACAGGGTGTTCTATTTAAAAAGAAAGTTGACTTGTACTTCCAGTATAACCGGAAGTGCCGCCATCTTGAAAATATTTTGCGCGAATTGCCCCCATCGACTTTAGTTAGCTGCCAAAATTTAAAATTTTTCTTTCTGAGAATTCGATCGCCGCAGTTCGTCGTGGGACACCCTGTATATATTAGAGAAGTATACCAAACAATAACTTTTGGAGTAAGGAGATTTTTTGGATTGTTGGTAATGATTTCTTGAAGATTTTATTTTCGTTTAACCGATACCTAAAATTCTGTTTATTAACCATGCCGTTCAAATAAAAATTTGCCTCGTCACTCATTAAAAGATTGTGGACGTCTGCTCGATGTAAATTTAAAAATTCTTGGCAAAAAGCTAATCTAGCTTTGTTTATTTGACAACTAAGATGTTGCACCATTAGATATTTGTACGGATGAAATTTTAAGTCCTTGTGAAGAATTCGATGTATGCTTTTCATATTCCCAAAATAAGGTATTGCCTGTTAGCAGACCTTGTGGGACTTCTTGACGGCAAACTAATTGGAAACCATACCTTAGAAAAATCTGAACCGTTGCTAGTAAGAAATTGGTTTAAGATATTTCGAATATTATAATCATTGTTGCTATTGTTAGGGTGTACATCTATTATTATCGCATTAAACAACCTTTTTAAGTTTAAAAAATAATTTATTTATTACAAAATTCGAAGAACACTGCATTTTTAAGCGGCAAACTAATTGGAAACGTATTTCTGTCTCAATTGAGGGCCTAATATTTAGTTGGATATCCATTGGCTTCGATTACGTTTAAACACCTCCTAGGCATGGACTGTATTAGACGTCTACAAGTCTCTAGTGGAATACTGGTCCAAGCTTCTCTCATATTCTCGAATACTTCGTCGACATTTCTTGAACCTAATTTCCTTTTAACTATCATCCAAAGATTTTCTATTGAGTTAAGCTCTGGACTACAAGACGGCCATTGTAAAACATCTACATGAGTATCCTGAAGCCAGACAGTCACCCTTCTAACAGAGTGCTTTGGATCATTATCGTGTTGGAATTTCCAAAGTCCTGATAAATTTTCTTCTGCATATGGTTGCATCACGTTTTCCAGTATGGTAATGTATTTATACTGATACATAGTACCAGTTACTTTATAAAGAAGGCCAACACCATTCCAAGAGAAGCAGCCCTATACCATGATACAACAACCACCAAATTTCACTGTTTTCATGGTGTAGCGCGGGTCAAATTCTTTATTTGGTGGACGCCAAACAAAACGTTTTCCATCAGAACCAAATTTATTTACCTTGGATTCGTCTGACTATAGTGTCTGCTTCCATTGTTGGACGTTCCAAGGAAGGTGATTACTAGCAAATTCCAAACGGCTTCTTCGATTCACTTCAGAAAGGTGAGGCTTCTTGCTTGGCACCCTGCCAAAAAGTTGTGCCTCGTTCAAACGATTACCAACACTTCGAACACTAAATTCCCTTGGATTTTCAAAAAACATTTCTTTCCAAATATCAACTGCTGATTTGTGAGGGTCTGCCTTAGAAATGTTTCCATACTCGTTTTTCTGGAATATCGCTTCCTAGGAACAGTTCTAGTAGTTCCATGAATCCTAACATGATGAACGATTAACCATTTCTGTTACAACTTTTTCGCGAACCCATATTTGAAGAAATTCGAATGGAAATTAACATTAAATTATTGACAGGAATGGAAGTCAACAACCCACTAAAGCTCTATGGTAACGATTGTCAATTTTAAAATAGGCCTTCTTGTTAGAAAATGTTGGTTCAGAACTACGTTTCCAATTAGTTTGCCGCTTAAAAATGTAGTGTTCTTCGATTTTTGTAATGAATAAATTATTTTTTAAACTGAATTAGGTTGTTTAACCCATTATTTCCCATTGTACTCGTTCGAGTACACAATAGAAAATATTTTTTTTGGCTCCCTCTAGCGACAGCAGAGCAAATAAATATTTAAAAGTCGATAGTTATAATGGTTTCTCATAGATGGCTTATAGATATTTGGGCAGAATTTGCCAGTTACCTTTTTTTCACGCAATTTCGTCAACCGTTGCGTGAGTTAACTTGTTTATGTGCGACACGGGAACAAATAATCCTTTAAAAATAATATCTTCCGTATTGTAGTTGTGTGTATTCTTTGTTTTTGGCTTGTACTAAGTTTGTTTATGCTATACCTAGTGTTGTTTGAGCCCATAGCCCCATTTTAAAAAAATGGTAAGTAGAAAATTTTTACTGTACTCAGTTAAGTACAATGGGCTGATGCGCTACTTTTTTATTTCAAACCTACTTTTTTTTTCCACTAACTTATTGTATCTTTTTTTTAGTTTTCAATAAATTCTGAGGATTTTCCAGAAATTCCTATAAGAAATTTTTATGGTGGGAAGAGATACCAACACTTGCAACCTGCTTTGGAAGAAGTTTCTTCGTCAAGTGCAAAAAATGAGGTCGATATTGTGATTATTCCCCCTGATGTTGATACACAGACTGATGAGGAAGATTTCGATGAAAATAATATTCCAGATGAGTTATTGATGCCTCAAGATGTCGCTGGCGAAGTCGAACTTTGGCATGTAAGTACTAGTGAAAGCGAAGACAGCGATGATGAGTTCAATTTACCTTTGTCAGTTGTAAGACAGAATATTTTGCGTACTCCAAAACCTCTTCCATCCAAGAAACAAAAGCTGCCCGAACCTAAGTGGACTCAAAGTTTTGTAGATACTAGTATTCCATCGACCGCAGAGTGCGCAGATCGGTTGGAAATGTTAAAAAGTGAGCTGCAAAATCTCAGTCCAGTTCAAATATTTGAAAAATTATTTGATGATGATGTTTATAATCATATTGTTTCTCAAACTAATTTATATTCTTCACAGAAGAATAGGCATGATTTTTTTGTTTCCAAAGCCGACCTAAAACTATTTGTTGGAATACTGCTTTTGACAGGATACCATAAGCTACCGAGTGAGAGAAATTATTGGAGCCTTGATGAAGATTTGGGTATTTCTGTGGTACCAAATGCTATGTCAAGAAATAGATTCCAGGAAATCAAGAGATTCATTCATTTAGCCAATAATAACAATTTAGATAAAAAAGACAAAATGGCAAAACTACGTCCTCTGATTTCACTTTTGAATCAAAAGTTTCAGCAGTGGGGTATATTTCATGAACATCTTTCAATTGACGAAGCCATGGTTAAGTTTTTTGGTCGACATTCTAGTAAATAGTACATAAAAGGGAAGCCCGTGATTTGATACATATTGTGGTGCTTAAAATATTACTGATGGAGTGGCTGATCTCCCTTTGGGATCTAGGGTAGTACTTGAGCTTTTGGAATGTGTTGCAATACCATCGGACCATATAATTTTTTTTGATAATTATTTTAGTAGCCATGGACTGCTAAAATTACTAAAAGAGCGGGGTCAGCGAGCTACCGGAACGGTCCGGGAAAACCGAACAAGGAAGTGTCCTCTGACCAACGTAAAAAATTATAAAAAAAAGGAAAGGGGCTATTTTGAGCACATGTATGATAGTGACTCAGCTCTTTTGTTTGTCCAGTGGCAGGATAATAACACAGTCTCGATGGTTACAAACTATGACATATTGGAGCCCATTGGTCGTGTAAAACGCTGGTCGTCAGCTGCAAAAGGAAAGGTTGATGTTCCTCAGCCCAACATTTTCCAGAACTACAACAAATCCATGGGAGGTGTGGATCTACATGATCAAGCTGTAAGCAATTACAGGATCTCAATTCGTGGCAAAAAATGGTGGTGGGTGTTGTTCACGAATATGATAAACATGACCCTTGTCAACGCATGGAGAATATGTCAAATTGTAAGTGAAGAACCAATTAGCCTTATTGAATTTGAGAGAATGGCAGTTCGCCATTATTTGGCCTGCCACGAAAAATCAAAACATAGGAGCAGACCACTTGGGGAACTACCAGTAAGTGTCAGAACACACGAAGGTGGTCATTTTCCATTAAAATTGGAAAAACAACTGAGATGTACTCGTTGTCATCAAAGAGTCAGGTGGAGTTGTGCAAAATGCAAGGTTACTTTATGTATTGAAAGGGACTGTTTTGCTATTTATCATTCCTAATTATTCTGTTTTTGTATTGTAATATTAATTTTGTTTTAAACATTTGTATGTTACTATGTAAGTTTGTTTATTTTTAAAAAGTACGAGTTTACTTTAAATAAAATCTGTGCACATAAACCTTTTTTTTGTACTGTATTATCCCATTGTACTCATCTGAGTACATGGGTCTCGAGGCTAACCCATGAACTTCCGAATATGGGTTACATTTAGTTTTTTGCTCTAAATAATGCATATTTTAAGAAAATAATGAAAAATATTGGTTCCGCTTAAAATAATGTCTTGGGTTTTAATGGGTTAATGCAATAATAATAGATGTACACGATAACAATAGCAACAATGATTATAATATTCGGACTATCTTAAACCAATTTCTTACAACAACGGTTCAGATTTTCGCAAGGTATAGTTTCCAATTAGTTTGCCGTCACTGTATGTTTCTCCGCAAAAAACTCATTGTTGAATTGAATAATCCTTGAGGATTAAAACTAAACATTAAATTATGTATTAAAATCTAATGACAATTAACTAATTTATTAAGGCCGTTTTACATGCTGGGAGACTTACGTGCAAGTCTATTGCAGCAAGAGGTTGCACTTGCAAGACATTGCGCGCAATCTTTCTCTCAAGTTGTTTTACAAGCGGCATTTATGTTTCAATTGTAATATGTAGCCAACTTTAGAAAATTAAATTTACTTCCCGACTTCAACCTACTTGCCTCAAAATTGTTTACAGTTGGCAGTTTGCTTAAGCTTGTAGTGCGAGATAAATTATTATTACAAGTTAAAATGTACCGTAAAATAACTAAATCCAACCAGAAAAAGTAATTGCTGCTGCATCCTCTTCTGGAAACCAACAACATGAAAAGAAGATAAAGAAGATGGTGGGCTAGACCATGGTTAAACCAAGAAAGAGGAAATATAAGACTGACTGAAAAATTCTTGACATCGGACAAAAAAAAGTACGCTAATTATTTAGGATTGGATCAAAAAACGTTTGAAAAATTACCGCTTGCCACACGCCATTATTTAGATATATTTTTTTAATAAGTTAAACAACCAAATCAAAATAGACAAAATGATTATTGAGAACGGGGCCTACGTATATCACCTAGGCCGTGTTAAGAAGTATAACTTCTAACCACAAAATATAGTACGCCAAGAATCCGTTCTTTCACTTCTACAGGAACTTTTATTTTGGTTGGTGATAAAATATAATTGAATTTTTCTCCAGACTTGCGGGAAACTTGCAATAAAAATCAGACAAAACCCTAGTCGTGCAATTCTCTTGCAATTGAAAGAGACTTGCACGATTTTGTCAAAAAAGGCCGTTTTACATGCTGCAATTCTTTCTTGCAAGTTGCAATAGTCTTGAACAAAAGCATGCGCAGTGATAAGACATTTGTATCTTTTGTCAAACTGCGCATGCCTTTGTTCAAGACTATTGCATATTGCAAAGAAGAATTGCAGCATGTAAAACAGCCTAAACTACAGGCTGTTTTACATGCTGCAATTTTTCTTTGTAATATGCAATAGTCTTGAACAAAAGCATGCACAGTGGCAAGACATTTGTAACTTTTGTCAAACTGCGCATGCCTTTGTTCAAGACTATTGCATATTGCAAAGAAGAATTGCAGCATATAAGGCCTTTAGTAAGATGACGTTTTACGAAAATCAATTTTTTCTTAGTTTTGTGAGAAGCGCCTACTGGATTAATTACATGTTGGTTACAATCCCAAAGGCCATAGAAGATAATGATATAAAGAAAAACGTACTGACTTATCTCATAGAATTATTTTAGTTACAAAATGGTTTATAATTATTACATGTCTATAGATTCTGATGTATTATAAACATATGTTGTTTACATGTACAGTTATTTGATTATTAAATTTTCTTTTATATTCATAACTTCAACCAAAATTATAAGCAACATTTTACAACTCTTGAATAAATTATTTCATATAAAGAGAAATTACAAAAAGTAGATAATGATTCAGCGGCTGTTCTTAGCAATAGATAGATAGATATTTATTAACCACACTACAATTACAAATTGTTTATAGCAGGTCACAAATTACAATGAAATTTATAGCATTTAAAATTTAATTTATAACACAATCATATCAAATTAAAATTATAAAAATTTAATAAATTATATTGAACAAATGATAAGTACTTGTATAAGTCAATACAATAAAATACCAACAAAACAAGGAGATTCCATGCAGATACCCAGTGCACCTCATGATATAATGGTCTGACAAATATAGTATTCTTCTAAAGAATAAAATGAATTTGCCAACAGAAACCGTTTTACTACAGTTTTGAATCTATTCTTACTGGAACTTCTAAAAACCAATGGCAATCTTATTAAACAGATTTAAGTCTAAACTGTTCATTTTTGATTTTGGTAATCTCAACGCAGGAATTCTCAGATTATTACGACCACTAGTACTATAATTATGATTGTCTGAGTGCTTTTCAGGAAAGATATAGTTAGAATGAATCTCCAAAAGACAGAAATAGATAAAGACGGAAGATAGGGTCATTATACCAAGCGCCACAAATAATGGCTTGCAGCGCTTTGCCGACTCCACCCCAGCCAGCACTCTCACCGCCCTTTTTTGCAGCCTAAGAGTACGAACTGAATGGCACGATCGACCCCACAAGATTACCCCATAACTCAAACGAGAATGGAACATGGCAAAGTACACTGACCTTAAGACGTCGAAATTTATCGAATATCTCAGCTGCCTCAGGAGAAATATAGTGCTTGTCAATGAGTGACTTAATGCCTAGACATAAGCATGCCAGGTAAGTCCATCATCGATGGTTACCCCCAAGAGTTTACTAGTTTTTCCTGTTGCAACCTTATTGTTGCTAGATATCACCAGAGTTTGGGTTTTTTACCTGATTAAGCAGAAGATTGTTTGCCGAGAACCAGCTCACAGCCTTGGCCTCTGAGTGTGATAACAGTTCAGTCAGCCTGTTTAAATCAGGATCTGTATTTAAGAGATATAGGTATCATCAGCAAAAAGGAAACACCCAATCGATTCAGTAACACAATGGCAGAGGTCGTTAATATATATGATAAAAAGCAGTTGCCCCAGAACGGACCCCCCCAGCATTGTCATATACAACAGTCTGAACTCTATCGGCAAGGTACGACTCTATCAGCTGAAGAGGTGTACCCACCACACCATAATATGCCAGCTTGTGAATTAAGAGGTAGTGAGAGACACAGTCGAAAGCCTTGGATAGGTCACACATAGTCAAGAGTGAATGCGAATCAGACTCAAGGCCCTCGACTATGCTCTCCACAATTACCTGCAGGGCACTGATATTTGACTTCTCTCTCAGAAAATCGTGTTGTGAAGCGTTAAGTAGATCCTGCTTTTCAAAGTAATCTGTGACCCGGTTTTTTAGAATAACCTCAATAATTTTTCCAAATAACACGATAATAGAAATAGGCCTGTAGTTATCAAGGCCCTTGGAAAAATGCCCTCAAAAAAGCATGCATTAATAAGTTCAGTAAAGGGATTAAGTATAATGTCTTTTATTGCTTCAGCAATCTTTATATTCATTCCATAGTAATCTGTAGTGGCAGTATTTTTAAGACTATCAATAGCATCCGACACTTCCTGAGG
Source organism: Kuschelorhynchus macadamiae (assembly GCA_030620095.1). Lineage (NCBI taxonomy): Eukaryota > Metazoa > Arthropoda > Insecta > Coleoptera > Curculionidae > Kuschelorhynchus > Kuschelorhynchus macadamiae. The sequence goes on from JAUTXW010001077.1 coordinate 194,647, forward strand.
GGAAGCAGGATCAAGGAAAAACAAATTCTTGGGTCTCGGTGCTGACTCCAATAATTCAAGTGCAGTCACAGAGACATTGGGCAAAGACAGAATTGTCCTTTCATCAACCATGGCAAAATAATTATTCATTATATCCACCGGTAATGTAACATTTACAGCAGGTGATTGTCGCCTATTGGATTCAAAGTTTATCAGTCGCCAACTGTCCTTGGACTTGATAGCAGAATTGGACAAAAAGTCACTGTAAGCTTCCTTTTTTGTTTCTGTAATGGTCTTTTTTGTAGTCCTTATTAAGGGATTTATATACACCCCAAAAATATTCGTCGCCACTATGGTTACATAACATTTTGATAGAAGAAAGTATATTTCTCATATTTGTTAGTTCTTGTGGGAACCATTTTACAGGGGATTTACTAAAAGTTGACTTTTTCAGTGGGAAACAATCATTCATAAGAGCTGAACAGCTCCTAATAAGTTCCGTGGCCTTTTCATTAACTGTATACTGTTGTGCGTAAAACAAATCCCAATCGAGCTTTGAAAGCTTCAATCCCAAAGCCCTACAACCTAAAAAAGTAATAGGTCTGAACATTTTCATACAATTATTCACCCGTCCAGCATATGTAACAGTTATAAATTGGCCAAGGTGATCGGAGAGACAAGGATCCTGTGCACCCGATTGAAATTTACTTTGGTCAAAGTTTGTTAAAATGTTGTCGATGCAAGAGGAAGACTCGGATGTCACTCTAGTATAATCAGATATAGTAGGTCTCACATCATAGCCTTAAAATTAATATTAAAATCTCCTAAAATTATGAGGGTCACCCACACAAGATCTGTAGCAAATTATTAGTATTAGATTTAGAGAAGGTATTTCTATTGCGCAGAACTGCAATTCTACACAATATCTACTCAACGGAATTCTAGGTCTAGTCTCAATCCCATTTTTAACAAAAATACAAACCCCTCCATGTTACGCTCAATTCTACTAAAGTTACCAGCCAAATGAAAGCCGTGAATACTCACTGATTTTAAGTTAGTCTCTGTAAGCCAGTGCTCTGAAAAGCAGAGGACATCAAAAACATTTCCATTTAGAAAGGCATTAATTTGATCCGTTTTGTTTGAAATGCACTGGACATTTACACGGAAAACACAAAAACTACTACGAGCACCTTGCACCCTTTCGGTTTAATAATTTCCGTGGCATTATGTTTTCTTTTCCTACCATAATTAACCAAACTGAAGCCATCATTTATTTTTTGGACACTTTCTGACGAGCTGGATTTTGGTTTTAATGTTTCTTTTACTTCCAAAATAACCGTTTGTAGTTGTGTTGATGTTATAATTTCTTGGTTTAACTTTATTTTCATTTTTGTTTTTTTCCTGATGGGCGTGCGGTTTGTTTCCTATTACACAAAATGTTCGAAACCAAAGAAAAACTAGTGTTTGGAGCTGCAGGGGGACCATCAATTGGGGAAGAGAAACTTCCAGTGTTGTTGTTGCCAGTCGCTAGTGTAGCGATTTGCCTCACTGACGTTACATTCTCCCTTGGTAGATTTGTTGATGGTTTTGCTGTATTCTGTGTCTGTGCCACAGAACTGCCCGTCTTCGAATTCACATTTATGTAGTTTTTTTGCACGGCTGAAGGCGATGTTGTAACATTTTCTGCGGATTTTTCAGCAATCCTATTAATTTTGTTGCACAAGTTATCCAGTTTTGATTTAATTGGACTTATTTGTAAATTTAACAATTCTTCAATAAAATTCTTTAATTGGTTTGTGATTATCACCTGGTTTATGTTATTGAACTTTTTGTTTAACTGAAAATTTTCATTCTTTAGTTCTTCACTTGCCAGTTTTAATTGGGCAACTTCGTTCGTTAAATCTTTGTTTATCTTTGTCAAAAGTTTAATTTCAAACTGTAAAGCATCCTTAACTACTTTAAAGTTAAGTTGATCATCGTCAACTTTGTCTAGGTCAGCTTCTGGAACTGTTGTTATTGTTTGTTGTTGTTCATCAATTGTTGCAAAAACTGAATTTTCACAACACTTTTTCGTTGATTTACTAGCACAACTGTTATGGAAAAATGTAAGGCACTTTACACACTTGACTCTTTTTGAAACTTCCCTATTTTTGAAGTAAAAACAAAACGTATTTTCACCGACTTCTTTTCCGGCCATGTTAATAACCTTAATTATTTCACATTTGATTTTGGAAAACAATTGAATTACTTTTTCTCGAAATACGTATCTTGGCACGTTATACAATGTCTACTTAATCAGTATTAATGGTTCATTTATTAAAACGCTTGTTTATTTTCACGATGAATAAAGATTTCGCGGCAGCCTCAAAACTCACGTCATCGTCATACTATCAATATACAGTGTGTCTACTTAAGTTCTCTATATATGGGAAACTTTTTTCTTAGTACTTTTACGGAAAAAAGTTAATCTTTATAAAAAGTTCTGCTTTCTGCCAAAATAATATTAAAATATTCAAACTTGAGATTGCATATGCAGGGTGGTCAAAAATTCCAAAAAATGGAAATTGACTAAATAGAAAAGTACCTTTAATTTTTATTTTATAGCAAAATGTAATCCACAATCTTACTTAGAATAAAAAAATATTTCTAGCACTAGATTCGTTGCTTCCTATCTGAAATCACTTCTTAAGGAATGTAAAACTTTGGCTTCTTACTGGCAAGTCCAGTTTCTTACTTTTGTTCCTACCTACATACCAGCAAAATTTCCTTATTGATCGATTGTTGATAATGGTATTGTCACTGCCACACAGTGGGGCCAAAAGTATCAAAACATACCAACAATTCTGGAAAACATTAAAGCTTATACTTTTGCATTCAGGAATGTGTTTAAAGTGTAAATGTAACAAACCAATATTACCAGAGATATTATTCACACTATACAGGGTGTCTCATTATAATTGACACCTTTTAAAAGTACATCAGGCTATTCCTGAAAAATGTGTGGGAAATTCAAATAGTAAAACAGCAAAGTAGGTATTAGGAGAGATATTAATTTCTATCTTTTATTACAAAATTATCCCTGCTTGAGGTTACATTTGTTGGAGATAAATTAAATTGAAGAGTGGCAACATAGAACAAATAAAACACAACGGAATATTTTGTTACAGGACACACTTCAAACCAAAGAAAATACTACTATTTTCTTTTGCTATAAACATTATCAAAATACTAATTTAATATTAAAAAAAATAATAAAACGCTTTCATAATAATGTGTCGGTGGTTTGATCTTTGGTTTGATAATGTATTAACTGAAAATAAAGGCAATAAACTAAGATCTATAACTTATTCGAACAAAAATTATTTAAAACTAATATTTAATCAAAATTACAATCCGAAGAGCTATCACTATCAGAAACATGACTAATTTGGTCATTAACATCGGGTGGTAGAAGCATGGATAAAGTTTCGCTAGAAAAATTCTTTCTTTTTAATTTTAAAGTTTTTCTGTTACCAGTAACAAAAGGATCTGAAGAGAGAAGAAGCCTCTTGAAAACATCTTCATTAGTTTTCTCTCGAGAAATTTTTCTAGCGAATCTTTCTCGATATTTTTTAAAATCCTTGTTTCTACTTTCTGCAGCCTCTTCTGAGAGCTGACCAACTGGAAGAAGAACGGAACGAATAATTTCTGCACCGTGAATTAAAATTAAATGAACTGTTGGCGTCATATAACACCAAGGATATTTATCTACGAGTAATTGTGCTGTTTCCAGACAATACAATTTGAATAAATCCGCATTAATGTTATGATAACTGGTAATTACTTCCAAAATAACACCTAACCTTCTAAAAACCTCTAAATCAAGATGTGTTATATTAGAGGAAACTTCCGCGTTCTCAAAAAAACGTCTTGCCGTATTTCCGTCATTACTACTCCCGTATCCCGGTTTTGGTTGATCAATTATTAATCCTAATTCCTGTTTAAATTCTTGTTGAATTCTTTTTTTATTTTCAAAAACTTTTTCCTTATCAGTAGCGTTTCTAACTTGCCAACATTTTACTGGTAGTTTATACGAAAGGTGCAAAATATACTCAAAAAACCGGATACGAGAGTGCAAGACGGGAATGGCAAAACGGTATAAAGAGACATCGCAAGGCTTTGAAATCATTAATTGAATGTTATTAAAATCTTTTTGTCCTGAAGAACAAATGTAACATTTTTGCGTACTTTTGTTATTTGTTAGTGCATTTCTTATTTTACCATCAATCATGGCTAAAATAAAGATATATTTAACACATATAGTTATGTTACTAATTTCAATTGTTGTTTCCTGAAGACTTTCTATCTGGTTTTCAATAAAGTTTTGCTCCTGTTTTGATGTTTCTGTGGTTTCCCGAGTAAACTGAATCCGGATAGGGCGGCAATATCGCGGAGAAGACGGACAGGGATTTTGGGGTTTCCACATACTAGTTTTATAGGAACCAGCCATGTTACAAATGCACTTGAATCCGTATCGTAGTTATTTTCAAATTTTTGTTTATAATTTTGTTGTCCAGAGGAGCCATCAAAACCCCATTTGCATATCAACACTAACTTCTTTAGTATTTGGCGATCAAATCTACCCAGAACTTCTTTTTGTAATAACAATATTCTCTTGGTGGTGTGCTGAACTAGGGATTGAAGTTCAACTTCTACACAAGTGGAACCAACTTTTATATTATTAGGGTAACATGCAAGCTTGGCTTGTTGCACAACTTTATATGAGGGAAATCTGGCTTTGTCCTTTTCTCTAATTATATTATATTGATTACGAGATAAGTTCGCTTCCACCAAAACTGAAAGTGCCTCTTCTGGTGGCAATTGTGTTTTACTATCTGCAGACATACTTTTATTTAAAGCACTTATATATTCAGTAGCTCTCGCAGGATTCTTGGAAATTTCTTGTAATAGTTTGGAGGCTTGCACGTTACCAGATTTTCTAAGTTCCATTTGAGCCGCATAACAGATAACCTCGACCGTATTCTCCTTGCGCAGATCAGCAGTTTTCTGACGCTTACTACTTTCGCAACTAACTGAAAAATCTGTCAAAGGGCGGCCAATTTTAGATTGATCTAATGCGCGTGTAAAGTCGGTAAAGACCACTTTGGTATCTAGCCAGGTTTTATTGGTTTCAGCAATAACTGACGTAACTCTGCAAGCTTTTTGCCATTTTGCTTTCAAGTCAAACATAAATTTTGAAATTTGGTTTGAAATAATCCGAAACTTACCAGTTGGGCAATTCGTTAAATTTCTTACGTATTCTTTAAGATATGTGCATTGTCGGCTTTGTTTTTTTGAAGGACATTCTTTAATCTTTTCCCACAGATCTCTTCGACTAATTTCTAAGTTCAAATAATCTAAAACAACAAAAAAATTTATAGCAATTTTATTAATACAAAAATATTACCTATTTCACTTTCGGCACACTTGCAAAAACAGTTTTTACAAGTGTGTCGAAAGTAAATCCTAATAAAAAAAGACGGGAAAAGACCAACATGTCCATAAATTCCGATTTAATTAAGGTTTTCATAGGCTGCATATTATAGACGAATATGTAATTAATTGTTTTGATAATTATATGATTTTTACATTTTAGGATCACACATAAGATAACAAAACAAGAAACAAAAAAATTAAAAAAAGTTGGCCGACTGCCAGTTCTAGTAATAGGGTTACGAAAATATCACCCTCCTGCGCCTGCCTAAATTACGGCACTAGCAGCTAAGCGCAATACCACTTTAAGTAAAAATGTTTACGAAAAAAACTATACCAAAATCCACACTGAATACGGCAGAATTTGCTACTTTTTGTCTAAGACAAATCCTATGTTTGAATAAATTTGTTAATTTTTGAAGAACTCATGGAAATGCCTCCCTGGAACATCAACAGTAAAATACAGCAATAAAAATGTTTTATACAATAATGATCCACTTACCTTGCCGATTATTTTGCATGACTATTATCAAAGTAAATTCAATTATTATAGCACAAAGAGTAGCCCGAAAAAATCAATAATTATTGCACTTGAAAAATTAAAACCATAAACGCGTCTTGAAGCTATTTTTGACAAGCTTTATCATTTGTTTTATCACACTGACAATCCAAGGCTAATGTGATTTGGAAAGAAGGATTTATAGGCATAAGTCTACGGTGGTTATTTTTCTCAGTTACCTAAGTTTTGATTTTAGAGTTTTTGGTGAGTTTTACCTAGAGTGGCCCCTCTGTGTGCCATTGTCAACCACAATATTGTATTACTTTATTGAAACATCAGTTTGATTATTATAATAAAAAGACATGCCGCTGAAATTAAGCAAAGAAGATAAAATTGAAATAATTTTAATTATCGGAGAAAATTATAAAACATTTCGAGAAGCTGCAGGCATTTTTAACAACAGACACCCCGATAAAATTATACATTTCACAACAGTGGGGAATATTCTAACTAAATTCAAGGCTTTTGGAAATGTAGAAAATAACTTTAACAAGAAACGGAGGTCAAGGGTTGCGAATGACGAAACTACAAATCAAGTAATGTTCTCTGTGATAGAAGACCTTAAAAAGCCCCTACGCAAAAGGTCAGCAACATTGCCAAATAATGTAGGTAAAGATACCGTTTCAAAAATATTGAAATAAAACAGTTTCCGACCTTACAAACCAAAATTTATACATACCTTGAGACTAGGAGACTTTGAGCGACGGTTCGAGTTTTGCTGTCTGATACAAGGGAAGCTAGAATATTTAGTCTTCAGGTGTGAAAAAATCACATTTTTCCAAAAACTTGTTTTTCCGAAAAAAAATTTAAAAGTGAATTTTTCTCAAAAACTACTCAAAATTTCGTATGCTATGTAATGACAAAAAATACTCAAAATCGAGCGTAGAATTAGAATTTCTAAAAATATTCATACCATTTCAATAAAAAGAAAAAAGTTGGTTACTGTCCTGGCACAATGGAACACCCTGTATACATAAAAATATTATAAATAAAAAATATACTTAGGATCAAATACTTTTTGTATTTAACTTTTTTTCTCAGTGTCTTATTTATTGAGATAAAGCATAGGAGCTTCTTAAGTGGACCACCCTGTACAAAGTCCTTCGTCCAGCAGCAGCAAAGGATCGCCGCCTGTTTTATGCATATAACAATGGAAAATGTATCAACTTCAACTTCAAAATTATAATTTTAATATAATTAATAATAAATTATCCATTTCGAAGATCGTCTGCTACACTTTGGGTTGAATCTGGGGGAGACTAAAGAAACATGGCGGGTTGGAAGTCGTCAACGGTCGCTGAAGGGTATATTAATAAATCGGTAGCACACAGGACAGAAATAGCTAATAAAGTATTTAGAACGTGTGGCAGGGCTGAAATAATACCCAATTTGCGACCAGATACATCAACGGCAGTTGTGTCCATGGCAGAAGAATATCTAATTTCAACACAAGAAAATTCGACTGTTGTACCGAATAATTCAAGGAACATGTCATTCATGCAGTGCGCATTTAATAAATGTACTTTTGATATAAAAGAAATTTAACTTTTGTATAATAAAATATTCTACAATTAAATATCTACCTTTACTTATATGTATATATAGTTATATATAGTTAGTATATAAGTTCTAAATGAACATCTAAAAACTACTTCCTTTGCGAACAATGAATTCCATATAAAAAACGAAAGTGGTGTTCATACATCTAACCCCGTCAAGGTCGCAAACTTATTTAATATTTTTTTTGTAAACTCTCCATCTAACAACAATAACCCCAAAAATAATTATTTCTTAAGATACGATGGGAAAGTATGTAATAAAAAACTTTTTCTGAAACCTGTTAAAAACCGAAAGAAAACCGGGCGGTCCTTAAAATAAAGGTTTACAGTCTTAAGCAAGCGGAAAAGTAAAATTTGTGGACGCAAATAAATTTTATGTTATTTTATTTGTTGTAATAGTTTGCCGCTTCATCTATAAAGTGCGCCAGCTAAGCGGTACGGAAAATTAATCGAGGATTTAATAAATTTAGCACTGGTCAACTTGTAATTGGGATGTGCCTAGAGTCTCCATGCACTTGCCGCTAGAAGGTTCTAGCTATTTCCAGCGGCGCCTATACATTTGGGGCATTTGTTTTCATTTCTATGTAAACACGTTGCGTTGAATTTGAATTATTATTTCGAAGTAACGATGGCGAGCAAAAGAGGAAAAACAATTCGAAGCGGTGCACGTGAAGTTATTGCGAGCGTTATAGAGGTCTGTACTAGAGAAGCTGAAAATAATAGTTTGACTATTCTAATTCAAAATCGAGCAGAACGCGCTGCATTTTACACTGGTGTGTCGGAAAGTAGTGTAAGAAAAATTCAAAGAGAACATAATGATCGCTCATGTTCTACTTCACCTTTAAAATCTCCTGGTAAAAAAAGACCCCGATTATCATACAAAGATAAAATTTGTGATGATGATTTTCAAGTAATTCGATGAACAATAGAGGACTTTTATATAAACTTGAAGAAGGTTCCGACCTGCAAACCCCTACTTCGTGCTGTAAAGAACAAAATAGATTTTCCGTACGGATATAAAACGTTAAATCGGCTTTTACGATCAAATGGTTTTGTTTGGCGCAAGTGCCAAAATAAACGAAAATTGCTCATTGAGAGACCAAATATTTTTCACTGGCGGGTGAAAGATCTATCAACTGTAAGGCAATATAGGCAAGAAGGACGCAATATTGTGTATCTAGACGAAACCTGGGTAGATAATGATATGACAGTGAACAAAGGCTGGCAAAGTGAAAGTGTTACAGGTGTTGTTCAGGGAATCCGCTCTAGTAGTCGCTTTATTATAGTTCATGCTGGTTCAGAAGCCGGATTTGTTCCAGGCGCTGCTTTAGTTTTTCGCTCGGGACTAACAAGTGGAGACTATCATGGACAGATGAATAGAGATAATTTTGAAAAGTGGTTGCTCGAGAAGCTTCTACCTAACATTCCTCTCAAATCAGTATTGGTAATGGATAATGCGTCTTATCATTCTCACGTAGAAGATAAAGTGCCAACTAAATACTCTACAAAAGCTCATATGATATCATATATATCGTGATATCTTGTATGTGATCCAACATGGAGAAAATATCACTTATATGAAGTAATATCAGCCAACAAGCCTAGAGAAAAAAAGTATAAAATTGACGGTCTTTTACGTAACCTCGGTCAAACACCTTTAGGGCTGCCTCCATACATGTGCGACCTCAACCCTATTGAACTTGCATGGGCAGGAGTAAAAAAATATATTCGAGAGCGCAACACCGGTGAACTTTCAATTAAAGATTTAAATAAAATAACATTAGAAGCGATTGACTCAATATCGGCTGAAAATTGGAAATCGTATGTTAAACATGTTCGTTGTATTGAAGATAAATACTGGGAATTAGATGGCAAAATTGAAACGGTTATTGATGATTTAGTTATCACACTGGGATCTTCAAGTAGTGACGACGAAACCTCATCATGTTCAGAGGAAGACAACGATTTAGAAGGAATCGAACCATTAGAATCGCAGCCGTCAACCTCAAAAATGGCTCAGTTTTTTTCATATAATTTGTAAAATTGTTCATAAAGTAGCTGTCAATAAACTGCTTCAAAATAATTAATTTTCTGTTCAATACGGGGTGTCAAAAAATATCTAATATTGCAATTAATATTTGAAAAACTACAGAACTCATATTTTTCCAAAATTAACACATGAATGTAGTTATAGTAGGGGAGCCAGCACTGATTCCAGTGAACAAGATTTATCAAAATTTTAACTTATGAAGTTCGACTTTGGGCTATTCGGGTATGTCAAAAGTGACCGTTTGTCTCCGTCTGTCATATTACTTTGTTCAGGGGCGTCATTGTGTAGTACTATACAGGGCGTTTCCTAATTGCGTGCTAATGTTAAATGGGGTGATTCTTGGACCTTTTTCAGGTAAAAGTTTAATATGAACCTAAAAGTCTTAACTTTGGAGATACAGGGTTTTAAAAAACATTTTTTAAATCCTAAATCTGATGCTATTATAGATAAATAACTGTGTGAAATTTGATACACGTCTTTTATGCATAAAAGGGCATTTTTTATTAACAATAGGAGACGTGTATCAAATTTCATGCAGTTATCTACAATAGCATCAGAATTGGGATGAAAAAAAATGTTTTTTTTATACACTTTACCATCCTGTATCTCAAAAGTTAAGTTAAGTTAAGTTAATAAAAACACCCCCTTTAACATCAGCATGCAATTAGTAAACGCCCTGTATAGTACTTCAAAATGAGGGCTCCTGTATAAAGTAATATGACAAACGCAGGCAGACGGTCACTTTTGGCATACCCGACTAGCCCAAAGTCGACCTGCATAAATTAAAATTTTGATAAATCTCGTTCACTGGATCTGATGCTGACTGCCCTTGTAAAATCTGGACTTGTAAATCGTGTATCAGTATACTGGGTGATCTAATAATAGTGGACGTAGGCAGTAGCCCGGGAACCGTTAATGACAGAACTCAAGAAAAAATATATTTACAGGTAAATCGATCAGGAAAAATCAAAATTAAATCATTTTAAAATTCGAAAGTTCTCCGTTTTTGCAACACAAAAGAGATATAGAAGTGCGGTACACGAAAGAAAACAAACAAATATAGATAAAGGTTCATTAAGCATAGTTACATTTTTTAATTATCTGAAGTGCATATAGTCAAAAAGGAGTGCCATATTATTTAAAGAACGACGGGACACCACTGGTTTAAAGAGATTTCTTGGCCGACCTTCCTAAACCGATTGACTCCGCCCGGTTTTCTTTCGTGTCCTTACCTTGAATGAACTACATGAAGCTATGCTCTTGAAAGCAGAAAGATCACGCGGCGTAGACAATATTCCAGGTTTCATTTTGAAAAGATGCCTTAAATATATTAAAGCTCCTTTACTACACCTCCTTAATATGTCCCTAATATGCGGTAAATTCCCGGAAACCCTAAAGTTCTCTAAAATCACAACACTTTGAAGTTCTCTTTTATAAGTTAGAACAGATAGGTGTTAGAGGGGTGACCCTAAAATGGGTTAAGTCCTTTTTATTGCAGAGGAAACAAATAGTCAAACTAAAAAATGGCGCAAAATCAGAACCCTTAGATAATACAATGAGAGTTCCACAAGAAAGTCTTCTTTCCCCTACATTATTTTTATATATGTAATAAGGACCTCTCATCATTAGCTAGTCCCCGTGTATACCGTTCTCTACGCAGATGACTCTAATTTTATTATAAATATGGAGTCTGTATTCTCCACGCTGCACGTATATCCAACGAGACTGTAGAGAGAATGTCACGTTGGTCAAATAATAACGGTCTTACTCCCAATTTCTCCAAGTCGTACTCAATCACATTTGTTTCTAAAATCAAAACTGTAACTAAAAGCATCCTTATAAAGATAGGAAAAGCATACAACAAATTAACGATATAAAACTCCTAGGAATAAACCTCGACTATGAACTAACTTGGAACAAGCATATAGAACTTGTCTGTAATAGATTAAACTCTTTATCCTTTTTATTTCGACACTTTATGTCTGTCGTTGGTCAAGATACACTACTGACCCTATATTATGGCCACGTCTACACAAAACTCTGCTATGGAATAATATGTTGGGGCAATGCCTCATCAGTTCTCATATCCCAAAAAATATTATGCTCCAAATAATAGGCATTCCACATCGTGAATCATGTAAGCCCTATTTTATTAATCACAAAATTTTAACGGTTATATCAACATACATTCTGCAATGCTCAGTATACATAAAAAAACAACATAAAAGAATTTGGTCTTAGAGGGCAAATACATACATGCAATACACGACAAAAAAATTATTTCATTACCCCTCAGTGTCGCCTAAGTAACACACTAAACGGTCCCGAAGCCATATCGATTAAAATATATAACGCGCTCCCAATAGAAATGAAAGACATAACAAAAATTCATACTTTCAAGAGAAAACTAAAGGACTTTCTGGTAATAAGACCGTATTACAATAATGATTTTTTTTCTGATGAGACAATGTAAACCATAGTTAAATTATTTAGGATCTGTTTTTTAGCCTGTAACTATTTTATGAATGCTTCTTAAGTGTAATTTTTAGTGATGCCGTCGAGTCGAGAAATTATCGATTCTCGTCTCGTCTTGTCTCGTCTCGTCGAGACGAGAAAAGAAATTTCTCTCCTGGTTTGATGGCGAGACAAGACGAGAGGAGATGCCTCTCTCGACGAAAAATTATCGATTTCTCTCGAGCTCTCTCCAACATATCGACATAAAATAAACCCTTAATTAAAATTGACTACACATCCAATAAATTAAATATAGAGAATATCGATATTTGCCTTGTTTAAAAAACAATAACATCATACACTATACAGGCTGATTGAAATTAACTTTGCATTATCTTTGCTAATTTGTTTATAATTTTTGATAATATAAGGCCGGTTAAATTACCAAACCAGTAGCCCATTTTCTGGTGAACATTTGACAATGGTTTTAGATAGGCATTGATCATCAGCGGTTCTTCTACACCTGAGAGGATACATTCCTTATATAACAGTTGGCGTTATGAGACCGTTTTAAATTAATTTAAAAAATGTCCCAATTAGATCTATGAGAACATTCTCAAACGTCCTACACAAGTATTGTAAAATATACAAAAATTTCTTTTTAAAGCAGATTGCAAATCTATCTTTGAAATATTTAGATAACGTGGCGACAGGGTTATATGATTATAATTTGCCTCCTCTTAACTTTAATATTTTTAAAGATAGAGAGCCGATTTCTTTACTGAATTGTAGAGAATCGACTGAATGTATTTAACGGTAATAGAAATATGATACTGAATCTTCCGCAAAAACGCACTGAATCAAAATTATATTTTTAATGGAGCATCTTCTTTATTGCACATTTAAATTCTACCCAGAAAACCACGATTATTGCTTATTTAGATGTTTCTAATATCTTTAACTGCTTTTGAGATATTGACAGTTGAAAAATTAAAATTTGCATTATGAAGGACTATCAAATCTCAAACGATTCGCACGTTGCAATCTTAGTTTTTAAAACTCTATTTAACGACACTAATGTTGAACCAAACGGAGAATTTTTGACAATGCCAGCAACAATCAGCATTTTCGCAATAAATTTAAGATACATTTTCAAAAACTAAGATACGAAATTTCAAACTATTTTATTCTAATTTGATCCGACGAGATTTGATGATTGAAAATGTCAATTTTTCATTTTTTAGCTGCCATTTTCTTGAAAACAGGTAAAAATGTAAATTCTAAACACCAAAAGTTCTTATTTTTTCAAATTGAATCTAAATATGCAACAATATACATAGAGTATTCCCTTTAAAAAGATATAAGTTTAAAACATGCGTTTTTGTATCACGCCCTGTATCATATTTCGGTAAAAAAAATTAGATAAATCTCTACCATCCTGTAGAGTTACAAAGTTTGGTTAAGAAAAAAAATTTTAAAAGTTAATTTTTCTCAAAAACTACTCAAAATTTCGTATGCTATGATGACAAAAAATACTCAAAATCAAGCGTAGAATTAGAATTTCTAAAAATATTCATACCATTTCATTAAAAAGATAAAATGTTGGTTACTGTCCTGGCACAATGGAACACCCTGTATACATAAAAATATTATAAATAAAAAATATACTTAGGATCAAATACTTTTTGTATTTAACTTTTTTTCTCAGTGTCTTATTTATTGAGATAAAGTATAGGAGCTTCTTAAGTGGACCACCCTGTACAAAGTCCTTCGTCCAGCAGCAGCAAAGGATCGCCGCCTGTTTAATGCATATCGCAACGGAAAATGTATCAACCAGGTTGTGGGTAAAAATCAGTTTTAGAAGGTACCTGAAACAGCAGATAATTTTCTTCAACTTTAAAATGCTAAATTATTCATTTCGAAGATCATCTGCTACACTTTGGGTTGAATCTGGAGGAGACTAAAGAAACATGGCGGTTGGAAGTCGTCAACGGTCGCTGAAGGGTATATTAATTAATCGGTAGCACACAGCACAGAAATAGCTAATAAAGTATTTAGAACGTGTTGCAGGGCTAAAATAACACCCAATTTGCGACCAGATACATTAACGGCAGTTGTGTCCATGGCAGAAGAATATTTAATTTCAACACAAGAAAATTGGACTGTTGTACCGAATAGTTCAAGGAACATGTCATTCGTGCGGTGCACATTTAATAAATGTACTTTTGATATAAAAAAAATGTAACTTTAATATAATAAAATATTCTACAATTAAATATCTACCTTTACTTATATGTATATATAGTTATCTATAGTTAGTATATAAGTTCTAAATAAACATCTAAAAACTTCTTCCCCTGCGAACAATGAATTCCATATAAAAAATGAAAGGGGTGTTCATACATCTAACCCCGTCAAGGTCGCAAACTTATTTAATAATTTTTTTGTAAACTCTCCATCTAACAACGTTAATACTAAAAATAATTATTTCTTAAGATACGATGAGAAAGTATGTAATAAAACGCTTTTTCTGAAACCTGTTAAAGTCCGGGACACGAAAGAGAACCGGGCGGTCCTTAAAATAAAGGTTCATAGTCCTAAGCAAGCGGAAAAAGTAAAATTTGTGTACGCAAACAAATTTTGTTATTTTATTTATTGTAATAGTTTACCGCTTCATCTATAAAGTGCGACAACTAAGCGGTACGGAAAATTAATCAAGGATTTAGTGAATTTCGCACTGGTCCACTTGTAATTGGGATGTGCCTAGAGTCTCCATGCACTTGCCGCTAGAAGGTTCTAGCTATTTCCAGTGAAGCCTATACATTTCGAGCCCTTGTTTTCATTTCGATATAAATGCGTTGCGTTGAATTTGAATTATTATTTCGAAGTAACGATGGCAAGCAAAAGAGGAAAAACAATTCGAAGCGGTGCACGTGAAGTTACTGCGAGCATTATAGAGGCCTGTACTAGAGAAGCTGAAATAATAGTTTGACTATTCCAATTCAAAATCGAACAGAACGCGCTGCATTTTACACTGGTGTTTCGGAAAGTAGTGTAAGGAAAATTCAAAGAGAACATAATGATCGCTCATGTTCTAATTCACCTTTAAAATCTCCTGGTAAAAAAAGACCCCGATTATCATACAAAGATAAAATTGACGATTGTGATTTTCAAGTAATTCGACGAACAATAGAGGATTTTTATATAAACTTGAAAAAGATTCCGACCTGCAAACCCCTACTTCGTGCTGTAAAGAACAAAATAGATTTTCCGTATGGGTATAAAACCTTAAATCGGCTTTTACGATCAAATGGTTTTGTTTGGCGCAAGTGCCAAAATTAACGAAAATTGCTCATTGAGAGACCAAATATTTTTCACTGGCGGGTGAAAATCTAGTATCTGTAAGGCAATATAGGCAAGAAGGACGCAATATTGTGTATCTAGACGAAACCTGGGTAGATAATGATATGACAGTGAACAAATGCTGGCAAAGTGAAAGTGTTACAGGTGTTGTTCAGGGATCCGCTCTAGTAGTCGCTTTATTATAGTTCATGCTGGTTCAGAAGCCGGATTTGTTCCAGGTGCTGCTTTAGTTTTTCGCTCGGGACTAACAACTAGAGACTATCATGGACAGATGAATAGAGATAATTTTGAAAAGTGGTTGCCCGAGAAGCTTCTACCTAACATTCCTCTCAAATCAGTATTGGTAATGGATGATGCGTCTTATCATTCTCACGTAGAAGATAAAGTGCCAACTAAATACTCTACAAAAGCTCATATGATATCATATATATCGTGATATCTTGTATGTGATCCAACATGGAGAAAATATCACTTATATGAAGTAATATCAGCCAACAAGCCTAGAGAAAAAAAGTATAAAATTGACGGTCTTTTACGTAACCTCGGTCAAACACCTTTAGGGCTGCCTCCATACATGTGCGACCTCAACCCTATTGAACTTGCATGGGCAGGAGTAAAAAAATATATTCGAGAGCGCAACACCGGTGAACTTTCAATTAAAGATTTAAATAAAATAACATTAGAAGCGATTGACTCAATATCGGCTGAAAATTGGAAATCGTATGTTAAACGTGTTCGTTCTATGAAGATAAATACTGGGAATTAGATGGCAAAATTGAAACGGTTATTGATGATTTAGTTATCACACTGGGATCTTCAAGTAGTGACGACGAAACCTCATCATGTTCAGACGAAGACAACGATTTAGAAGGAATCGAACCATTAGAATCGCAGCCGTCAACCTCAAAAATGGCTTAGTTTTTTTTCATATAATTTGTAAAATTGTTCATAAAGTAGCTGTCAATAAACTGCTTCAAAATAATTAATTTTCTGTTCAATACGGGGTGTCAAAAAATATCTAATATTGCAATTAATATTTGAAAAACTACAGAACTCATATTTTTCCAAAATTAACACATGAATGTAGTTATAGTAGGGGAGCCAGCACTGATTCCAGTGAACAAGATTTATCAAAATTTTAACTTATGAAGTTCGACTTTGGGCTATTCGGGTATGTCAAAAGTGACCGTTTGTCTCCGTCTGTCATATTACTTTGTTCAGGGGCGTCATTGTGAAGTACTATACAGGGCGTTTCCTAATTGCGTGCTAATGTTAAATGGGGTGATTCTTGGACCTTTTTCAGGTAAAAGTTTAATATGAACCTAAAAGTCTTAACTTTGGAGATACAGGGTTTTAAAAAACATTTTTTAAATCCTAAATCTGATGCTATTATAGATAAATAACTGTGTGAAATTTGATACACGTCTTTTATGCATAAAAGGGCATTTTTTATTAACAATCAATTTTTTAAATTTCTACCAGTGGCGTGCATATGTAATTAACCTGGGTATATCCGTATGCTCCTTAATGCATAGGAGACGTGTATCAAATTTCATGCAGTTATCTACAATAGCATCAGAATTGGGATGAAAAAAAATGTTTTTTTTATAAACTTTACCATCCTGTATCTCAAAAGTTAAGTTAAGTTAAGTTAATAAAAACACCCCCTTTAACATCAGCATGCAATTAGTAAACGCCCTGTATAGTACTTCAAAATGAGGGCTCCTGTATAAAGTAATATGACAAACGCAGGCAGACGGTCACTTTTGGCATACCCGACTAGCCCAAAGTCGACCTGCATAAATTAAAATTTTGATAAATCACGTTCACTGGATGTGATGCTGACTGCCCTTGTAAAATCTGGACTTGTAAATCGTGTATCACTATACTGGGTGGTCCAATAATAGTGGACGTAGGCAGTAGCCCGGGAACCGTTAATGACAGAACTCAAGAAAAAATATATTTACAGGTAAATCGATCAGGAAAAATCAAAATTAAATCATTTTAAAATTGGAAAGTTCTCCGTTTTTGCAACACAAAAGAGATATAGAAGTGCGGTACACGAAAGAAAACAAACAAATATAGATAAAGGTTCATTAAGCATAGTTACATTTTTTAATTATCTGAAGTGCATATAGTCAAAAAGGAGTGCCATATTATTTAAAGAACGACGGGACACCACTGGTTTAAAGAGATTTCTTGGCCGACCTTCCTAAACCGATTGACTCCGCCCGGTTTTCTTTCGTGTCCCGCACTTTACCTTGAATGAACTACATGAAGCTATGCTCTTGAAAAAAGAAAGATCACGCGGCGTAGACAATATTCCAGGTTTCATTTTGAAAAGATGCCTTAAATATATTAAAGCTTCTTTACTACACCTCCTTAATATGTCCCTAATATGCGGTAAATTCCCGGAAGCCCTAAAGTTCTCTAAAATCACAACACTTTGAGGTTCTCTTTAACGAGTTAGAACAGATAGGTGTTAAGAGGGGTGGCCCTAAAATGGGTTAAGTCCTTTTTATTCCAGAGGAAACAAATAGTCAAACTAAAAAATGGCGCAAAATCAGAAGCCTTAGAGAATACAATGAGAGTTCCACAAGAAAGTCTTCTTTCCCCTACATTATTTTTATATATGTAATAACGACCTCTCATCATTAGCTAGTCCCCGTGTGTACCGTTCTCTACGCAGATGACTCTAATTTTATTATAAATATGGAGTCTGTATTCTCCACGCTGCACGTATATCCAACGAGACTGTAGAGAGAATGTCGCGTTGGTCAAATAATAACGATCTTACTCCCAATTTCTCCAAGTCGTACTCAATCACATTTGTTTCTAAAAACAAAACTGAAACTAAAAGCATCCTTATAAAGATGGGAAAAGCATACAACAAATCAACGATATAAAATTCCTAGGAATAAACCTCGACTATGAACGAACTTGGAACAAGCATATAGAACTTGTCTTTAATAGATTAAACTCTTTATCCTTTTTATTTCGACACTTTAGGTCTGCCGTTGGTCAAGATATACTACTGACCCTATATTATGGCCAGGTCTACACAAAACTTTGCAATGGAATAATATGCTAGGGCAATGCCTCATCAGTTCTCATATCCCAAAAAAAAATTATTCGCCAAATAATAGGCATTCAACGTCGTGAATCATGTAAGCCATATTTTGTTAATAACAAAATTTTAACGGTTATATCAACATACATTCTGCAATGCTCAGTATACATAAAAAAACAACATAAAAGAATTTGGTCTTAGAGGGCAAATACATACATGCAATACACGACAAAAAAATTATTTCATTACCCCTCAGTGTCGCCTAAGTAACACACTAAACGGTCCCGAAGCCATATCGATTAAAATATATAACGCGCTCCCAATAGAAATGAAAGACATAACAAAAATTCATACTTTCAAGAGAAAACTAAAGGACTTTCTGGCGATAAGACCGTACTACAACAATGATTTTTTGCTGATGAGACAATGTAAACCATAGTTAAATTATTTAGGATCTGTTTTTTAGCCTGTAACTATTTTATGAATGCTTCTTAAGTGTAATTTTTAGTGATGCCGTCGAGTCGAGAAATTATCGATTCTCGTCTCGTCTTGTCTCGTCTCGTCGAGACGAGAGACGAAATTTCTCTCCTGGTTTGATGGCGAGACAAGACAACAGGACATGCCTCTCTCGACGAGAAATTATCGGTTTCTCTCGAGCTCTCTCGACATATCGATATAAAATAAACCCTTAATTAAAATGGACTACACATCCAATAAATTAAATATAGAGAATATCGATACTTGCCTTGTTTAAAAAACAATAACATCATACACTATACAGGCTGATTGAAATTAACTTTGCATTATCATTGCTAATTTGTTTATAATTTTTGAAAATATGAGGCCGGTTAAATTACCAAACCAGTAGCCCATTTTCTGGTGAACATTTGACAATGGTTTTAGATAGGCATTGATCATCAGCGGTTCTTTCTCTCTACACCTGAGAGGATACATTCCTTATATAACAGTTGGCGTTATGAGACCGTTTTAAATTAATTTAAAAAATGTCCCAATTAGATCTATGAGAACATTGTCAAACGTCCTACACAAGTATTGTAAAATATACAAAAATTTCTTTTTAAAGCAGATTGCAAATCTATCTTTGAAATATTTAGATAACGTGGCGTACAGGGTTATATGATTATAATTTGCCCCCTCTTAACTTTAATATTTTTAAAGATAGAGAGCCGATTTCTTTACTGAATTGTAGAGAATCGACTGAATGTATCTAACGGTAATAGAAATATGATACAGAATCTTCCGCAAAAACCCACTGAATCAAAATTATATTTTTAATGGAGCATCTTCTTTATTGCACATTTAAATTCTACCCAGAAAACCACGATACCTGCTTATTTAGATGTTTCTAATATCTTTAACTGCTTTTGAGATATTGACAGTTGAAAAATTAAAATTTGCATTATGAAGGACTATCAAATCTTAAACCATTTTCTTGAAAACAGGTAAAAACGTAAATTCTAAACATCAAAAGTTCTTATTTTTTCAAATTGAATCCAAATATGCAACAATATACATAGAGTATTCCCTTTAAAAAGATATAAGTTTAAAACATGCGTTTTTGTATCACACCCTGTATCATATTTCGGTAAAAAAATTAGATAAATCTCTACCATCCTTTAGAGTTCCAAAGTTCGGTTAGGAAAAATTGTATTTTCTTTTTTCTATATTAAACGCCGGGAAAATGCAACATAATGTAATTTAACAAACCTCGTATCTTTGTAAATAAGATAAGAATAACATACCTAGGCTTAATTTAAAAATCTAGGCAACATTTTGATTTAGCGCAGTTATTTTTTTGATTCGCGTGTCAAAAAGATAGTTTGACAGAATCAATATTGTTAATTTAACCTCACAAACTTCATATACAATAATAAAAACAAATATAAACAAATTAACAAAAATATAAAAATGAAATATCACTTGCTCACCTGATCAAACATAAGGTTTTTCTCCAGATATACACTGTGTCTGTGAATAAATAAAAAAGCGATGTAATCGAACTAAAATTTCTGAGCCGATTCCATGCAAAGTAATTTTTGGCATTAGAAAATATTTATAAAAAAGTATTTAACCCATTTCCTGAAGTGTATATAAAGTGAGTTTTTTTGTAAAAGATATCAAAATACTATATATGAAAAAGTTGTCTAGAATTAATAAAAAAGCCCTCAATTCAAAGTTTAAATTAATGGGATTATTTTGACTTTTTCGAATACTTTGTACATTTTTTACTGTAGATAAATTTTTTTCATTAAAATGTGTAAAAATAAATTTTGTTAAGCAGCAAATAATAATTTTTGGTAAACTTTAATGTTTAGTTTTCTATAAAAAAGCTTATTTATACATAAAAAATTGGAAATATTGAAGAAAGAATTTAAAAAAAAGTCAAAACAATTGAATTAATTTAAAACTTGGCATGTGAGCAAGTTTGTTAATTCAAAACAAGTTTTTAAATAACGTTTTTGGAAATCGTATATAATGATGATTTATACTTACTGTAAGGCAACTGGAATTTTCAAAAACTTTGATACACTAAAAATTACTTTGCATTCTGTTTCGATTTCATCCTTGGGCACATTACAGAATCTTTATGTTAGACCGTTGTATGAACCGGATAAGCTCCCGTTCATACGACGGTTAGACTAAAACGTTATAACATTTTACTTCAAACTAATAACGAAACTAAAAAATGATAATAATATATATAAAAAAATAATTATTATATATATATATATATATATATATATATATATATATATATATATGAGAGAAAGATAAAAACAGATTTACAAATAATAGTAGAGTGGTTCGATTCTAATTTACTTACTATAAATTTAACAAAAACAGTTTATATAATGTTCTCAAGTTATAAAATAGGATTACCTCAAGCGGCATCAATTGATATAAACTTACCTCTGAGAAATCACGTCTGGACTCTACATCGCTCTAAAAATACAAAATATCTTGGAATATTTATAGATGAAAATCTAAGATGGGATACTCAAGCTGAAGCCCTTGCAAAAAAACTGAGATCACTTATGTATCTGTTTAAAACTATGCCGAAAATTCTTGACGCTAAGTATCTCAAAATGATGTATTACGCCCTTATCCAGTCTCTGTTAGAGTTTGGAATAATTGGATGGGGGGGCGCATATCAGTCAAATCTAATTCCTGTAATTATGGCACAAAAGAAAATTCTTAAAATAATGTTTAAGCTTGAATGGCGATATCCTACCCATCTTCTGTATTCTCAAACGAATATGTTGAGTGTAAGGTCTCTTTATTATAAATCGTCTATTTTATACTTGGCAAAAAAACATATGCTTAGCCAAAACAATACTCATAATTATCGGAAAAGATTTAGGGAAGGACTAAATTTGACATTGCCTAGACCAAACAAGCAAGTAGGAAGGCAACAGTTTAACTATATTGGCCAAAAAGTTTATAACTTAATGCCTCAAGATCTGAAAAATAAAATATATAATAAAAACTTTAAAAAACACTCAACAAGGTGGCTGATAAGAGAGGCAATTATTTTATAGGTATCTAGTTTTTTTTTTCCTATTTGTTTTTTTGTATCATCGATCATTAGATAGGTGTATGTTTGTAATGTTTTTTACTAAATACTATGTCGTATATCGTTCTTTTATGTCTTAATAACATTTAAACTAACAGTTATGTTTTTATAATTAATTAAGACTGTTTTTTTTGTATCACAGTTCATATTTATGTCTGTAATATTTTGTTTTCTACATTTTATACTGTATGTTGCTCTCTTATCCTTTTAAAAGTTAAAATGGTGTTTTGCTTTAATATACCGGTTAATTTTACTTAATTTTTACATACATTTTTTTTCCACTTCCAAACTCTGTTTATACATGGCTGACAAGCCGCAAGCTTAGCGATGGTAAACAGGGATATCTGGGTTTAAATTAGATATATAAGAGTAAGATTCCTTTAATATTTATTTACCTTATAAAACTGTTATTTCTTGTATTTTTACTGTTGTAAATAAATATTATTATTATAAACTTAAAGTCTAAAATTAATTAAATTGATTATTTAATTAAACTATAATTTATTGTTGAGTCAGTAACGTACTAATGGAAGATTTACACCACGAATTTAAGCACAACAGGCTCCTTACCGATTCCGCCGTAAGCCTGTTTCTATACTTTCTAATTATGAGACCAGCCTTGGAGAAAAGTTTTTCTGCGGGCACACTAGTTGCTGGTATAACTAACAAATCCCTTGCCATTTTAGCTAGGTTTGAGTATATTTCCTGATGTTCAAACCACCATTTAATGATATTTGTATTTTTGTCTGCTCTAGGAGCTTCAAAATATCTGTTAATCTCTAATTTCTATGTATCTACTAACTAACTACTAACTAACTCGTCACTTGATGATTATTCAATTGTTTCAATTTTCGTTGTTTGCGGTGATTGCCGCGATTTAGCGGGTACGTATCTTTTTAAAATTTCTTCAAACTTCTTCTCAGAGCCTTCAAGCAATTCTTTTCCCCAATTGGTTTGTGTAAAGCCCTGTTTTTTGTGTCGTGGGTCTAAAAAGAGGACAGCACAGTAGATCCAGTTTGTTTTTCATAATGTTTTAACATTTTTTCTTTTGCAGCCTGGAAAGCATTAATTATTGATTCTTCAATAGACGTTCTATCTGGCTTCTGGTCAATCTCGGCTAAAGACGTTTCGAGCTTATCGATCAGTATATTAAAATTTAAAATAACTAATGGCAACGTTGCATAAGTCTCCCCACATAGTAGCGTACTTACAGATTTAAAGTATTTGAGAAATTTATATAAGATTCCCAAAATTTTCCATTCATCATCCCTAATACTACATTTATTTAAAATTGTATTGGTATGACATAGAGGAACAAGAGCATCTTTTAGCTGCAATGCAATTCTTATCATTTCACAAGTAGAGTTCCACCTTGTTGAAACATCGATTTTTATTGAAGTATACTTTACTCCTGCTGAAGAACAAAAGCTCCTTAAAATATTTTGCAATTGTTCAGAATTTTTAATCTTTTTAAACAATTGCCTAAGTCTTGCTACTAGTGGACTCTCCGCATTTATGTTGTCACTTTTATCGGTTTCGTCTTCACTACTGTCGCTTTCTTCTTCAACGTCTGGAGTTAATTTTAAAATTTTAAGGGCATCTTGCGTTTAATTTTCTTTCAAAATATCAAAAACTGTGATTTAGCGTAAATATTTTGTCGATAAATCGAGAGAATCGAGACGAGACGAGAGAGACATCCTCTCGAACGAGAGAAGGCCCCTCTCGAGCGAGACAAGAGACCAATTTTATCTCGTGTCTTCGAGACGAGACGAGAGAAGCCCTATTATCGTCTCGTCTCGTCTCGACGGCATCACTAGTAATTTTAAAATATGTTAAATTTTAATTGTGACGATTCCTATATCTACATTATATGTGTGTGTATGTATATACATTTGTAAAATTGTGTGATCTTTTTTAAGGAAATAAAAATTCTATTCTATATCCGGGAAAAAAGTTTTTTTCCCCGGGAAAAAACTAATTTTATAAAAAGTAATATTTGTTACCTGTCAACAGGGGTTAAACTTTTTTCCCGTCATAAGAAAAAAAACATATTTTTTCGCCGCTAAAATTTGAAAATATGTAAAACCTAAGAAATTGATTTTTCACTATTAGAAATATTTTTATAAATTGAAATCAGTCCATTAAGTAGTTTTTTTCTATATAATACTTGATTATTGTGCAAAAATTAAGATAAATTGGATAAACGATTTTTTAGTAATAATGTTTTTAACAATTTACTAGGCCGTCAATTTGTTCTGCCAGTTTAGATTTTTACCAAAATGTTATCAGATCATCTCCATATGACCCTTAATTTTTGACCAAACTTTGAAGTCAATCGGGTAAGTAGTTTTTTAGCTATGCCGCGAACAGATTAATCGACAGACAGACAGACCCACGCAACTGAGATTATAATACTTCCCTTTTACGAGGGAAGTAAAAATGAAATGGCATCGAGAAGTGTCACATGCACATTAGCCCAAAAACTCACTCAGCTGAAAAATTTTGATTACACAGCTGCCCTAATGTAATATGTATTAATAAGTATTATTTTTAGTGAAAATCTTCCAGTTCTAAAGAATGGCTAGTAAATTTTTGATCATTTATGTACAATTTTTAGAGAAAAACTTGTAATAATTTGACTTATTTTTAGTAGGTTTATTCATAAAATTAAGTAAGTTTTTTTAATACCTAACGATTAATTCCTGTTTAAATTCGGAAAATGTCTCATTAAATTAATATTTGAAGCTAAATAAATAACTCGCATAATAAGATTCAACGTCGTCTTTGATAAAACTTTTAAAAAGCTTATGCTTTTGTTAACAAGTGTACCCTCTGAAAAGTTTTTTCTTATTTACCTTTGTTTTTCGTTTGTTGTTTATTATACCTTTGCATAAAAAGTTATTTTTTTTTATACGAGAGGTTTTTATTTGATGTACCGGAGAAACTAGTTGTACTATTAATAGATTTTTGTAAAATAGATACACACATTTAAAATTAGTAAAATAATATTTCAATTTAACCGATTTTTTTCTTCCCTCGCAAAACTATACTCCCTCGTAATACTATACTTTTTTAGATATATTGTTTTCTTACCTATATACATTTTACATTAACTATATTTGAAGGTTTATCATAAAAAAATCGGTAAATTTCCTTTACTCCGCGGAATTTCCCTCGCGTTAGTGTTTAAATTTTTACAGGGTACCCGAATTTCGATGGTTTTGCGGGGTATCTCCCTTATTACTGAAGATAGAGAGATGCGGTTTAAATTTTCTAAATCTGAATTATCTGTACCAAAGTTTGTTATAATATCATAATTAAACAATAAATCAATAAACAAAGATACATACCTACTATTTAGTATTTACCTTGGACAACACAACTAAAACAAATACTTAGGAAATCTAATAAAAAAAATATATACCTGTTATACACCAAAAATGTTTTATTTACAACAAATGACGTTGGATTTAATACTTTTCTAATGTTGACAATTGTGTTGTTTGAAAATACTTACTTATAACTAATTAAATTATCCCTTAGAAATACCCAAGATCTGTTTTAAATAAAATAAGGCGGCCATGACTTGATTAAACAAAAGAACATATAGATTCTGTTGAGCCATTGTAGAAACTAATTGACATTTGTCATTGTTAAATTATTTTAATCAAATATTGCCTTTGCCATTTATTAAATATCAAATGGCTGCGAATTTCGAAAACTTATGACATGCTGGTTTGTTTTATACAGTGCCAGGAAAATCCGGATGAAGCGTCAGAGATGTATCTACTCGGGTAAGTGACAGGAGTAATATTAAGTAAACAAAATAACTTTGCTTCTTAAACCAGGGCTTTTCGGAACTAGTGATAGCCGGTGTAAGAGGACTCTCAGTATTTTTGAAAAACAAAAGTACAGATAATAATAAAACTTTAGTTTTATGACTTTTTTTTCAGAATAAAATATTAATATTTCATATTATTTTGTCAAAAATTTGCTTGTAATAAAAAAGCATATTATTGCAGCAAGTCTGTAACATGAAAGATGCGATGCCACTAAATTTCCAATAAAATTAATTATAATTAAAATATTTGAAAAGTAGAATAGCAGTTTTGTTGATAAGTGATAAGAAAAAAGATCTATCTGTAAATAAGCATTTATTCCTTATAAACACCCAGAACGAAGACGGCCCGATAAGAGAACATTTTCAAGAATAAAAGTAAATCTGATCAATCACGGATCATTCAAAGTACCGCGACCGAAATCATATTACAAAGAAAATCGGGAAACTAAAGGGATTAATGTTTTAGCTGCCGTTGCAATTAATCCGTCAACTTCCTGTCAAAAAGTCGAGGATGAAGTGGGAGTACCTAAGTCAACAGTGCAGACTATTTTAAAAAAATACCATTTCAAACCATATAAATATAGGTTAGTGCACTATTTGCACCCAGGAGATACACAGCGTCGCACAGATTTCTGCAATTGGTACATTCATATGACTAATACCGAAATAAATTTCGAAAGAAGGGTTATATGGTCTGACGAGGCATATATCACAAGTGCAGGTATTCTAAATCGGCACAATAATAGATACTGGTCCAAAGAAAATGAACACGTTATATTTCCACGCGAACAACAAGGCAGGTTTGGATTTAACGTGTCCTGCTTTATCCTTGGCACAAAAATAAGGTATGTCATTTATAACGGCAGTGTTACTGGAAACCAGTTCTAGAGATACTGGAAATAAGATACTTCCTGATTTATTAGGTAATATTCCTTTGCCATAATTACAAAATATTTTTCTTCAGCAAGATGGTGCCCAGGCTCATAATGCACGGACTGTTAGTACCTTTTTAGAAAATGAATTTCCAGGTCGCTGGATTGTACAAATGGGGCTGTAAGATGGCCGCCTAGGTCGCCAGATTTGTCGGTCCTAGACTTTTTTATATGGGGATATCTTGAAGGCATCTACCAAATGCAACACCACACGATCGAAGATCAACAAAACGACACAAGAAGAGCCTTTAGATATTTACAAGCCAAATGATTATGCTTAACGCACTAAGTAGAATAAGAAAAATGTGTGATATGTATATAAGGTATAATGGGGAACAGTTCGAACAGTATCTGTAATTTCTACACCCTGCATAGCCTTTTTTTCTAATTTAGTCAATAGTAAGTATTTGACTGAATACAATTTTATTGTCAACATTAAAAAAATAATTAAATTATCGTCATATGTATATATTTGTAGTTTATAATATGTGTTTTTAGTAGATTTCTTAGTTGTTTGTGTGTTTCTCTAGTTTAAAAAATAAATATTAGGAATCTTTGTTAACTGATTTATTGTTTAGTAATGATATTATAACAAACTTTGCTACAGATAATTCAGATTTAGAAAATTAACACACAATTTTCATGGCCTACTAGAAAAACAGATTAAAATTTCTTTAAATTGACTTAATTGTCGATATCGGGTTGAAATAAATATCAAGTGTTATATATTTTTGAGAAGCTAAATATAAGCGGAAACCAAATATTAAAAAATATACAGGGTATCCCATTTAAAAAATCCAACTTTAGTCTATACCTCGAAAACGATAGTATCTAACCAGAAACTGACTACTCCACTGGATTCTACGCAAAAAACTCTATCGATGTTAGTTTTCACCTTTTCGGTAAGTTGCCAGGCCATCGAGATACGAGGGGTACCTAAAAACGCAAAATTTTCAATTTCACCCTGTATCTGAAAAACGAAGAGGGCTAGGAAAAATTTGTTTATGGCTTCTTTGGTTTCACAAAGAGGTAGCACAGTGTTGCCAAAACCGCATCTCTCTATCTTCAGTAATAAGGAAGATACCCCGCAAAACCATCGAAATTCGAATACCCTGTACAGTCTGACTATGCGGAATTTCTGTTGGAGATTTATCAAATAAATTAGGCTCTTATTTATTTCTTTTAAGATAGGTATTAAAACTTATAGATATTTGTATAATTCATATTAAAAATGACTTGCCGAAAAAATAGTCATCATATGTTACTTTCCATAATGTTAGAATAAATAATATTTAAGTTTATTGCATTTTTCAACCTACATTATTTTTTTAAATAGTAAATTGCCTTATTTTGTATGCGTATTTACCAATAGGGAGTTCCAACCATATCTAATATCTATATTTGTATTTATTTTACATCTAAAGAGCCGAAATAAAAAGATAAAACCTAAAGAGTTAAGAAGATCGCTAAGTCGCGCTACTCGAGAACGTAACTAACAGCACATATTGCAATGCAATTCGACTTTTTCGACGGTCGATGATAATCTAATAAAAAAAATTTTAAACTAAAATTCACTGGCTAATATCCAGGAGCCCGTGGCAAAAGCTCTGAGAATCGGTATAAGGATTATACAGAAACTTGTGCATGAGAAAAAACATAATTTACTTCTGAAGAAGATTAAGAAATGTACACGAAAAAATCCAAAGGCAAAAGACTTAAGTTACAATGCAAAAATAGATATTCATAATGCAATTTATGATGTATACATGTCAAAGACTAATATAATCCTTCAGAAACTTTTTAATATTATAGACTAAAAAATATCATCACTTAAAAAGTCCTCATCTTTTGAGTCGTCCTCCAATGACGCAATGATCATTGGTACTATTTCGACAACTAGAACTCGTTCTCGATTCCGCCAATCCCACATTAATTTCTCCGTATGTTCCACAGATTTCTTCCAGTACAAACAAACAAAACAACAAAAGTATGCTTTATTGCCGCAGAAAAATTTTACAATTTTATGGACAAAGCAAAATATACCTAAAAATAAGACATATCAAAACATTAATCGAAAATAATTTCGACAGGTCAGTGCTTTTTTTTTAAAAATGTAAATTATCAATTTACCAAATCGTAAAGCACGTGTACGAGGTGAATAATTTCGATGACATTGAAATCAAAATTGTAACTATGGGACCTTAAACTCTATGTTATTATAGTTATACAAATAATTGTGATGTTAAACAGAAGGTATATTGAACTAGTGTAGAATGTAGTATACAAAAAGAATTAAATTGTTTTTAATCCAATACCTAACAAAAATAATTAAGTTTTAAGTGAATGTTCGACAGTTCTTTTCCCTATATAATGATTTACAAAATTCTATGCTACGAGTTAGGACATGACTCACAAAAGATTTAAGTAAGTACTTCGGCGTAATATAATTTAATGAATCTTGGCAAACAATTTGGACTTCATCTGATGTAAGACCATCGTTCACGTGTTTTTCGTAATATGATTTTGCCCGAGCCCATATTAATTCTATTGCATTAAACTGGCAATGGTATGGCGGCAGTCGTAAAACCTCATGTCCATTTTCCCGTAAAATTTCATCTACGGCATATATTGTTGGTTTTTTTAATAGATTTTGCCATTAAAAGAAGTTCTAGTTTCAGCATTCAGGGTAAAGGATTTTGTTTTCGTTTTATTAGCGAGTCGTAAAAATCACTTTTTTTCCAGGATGAAGTAGGTTGTTTATTTAAGAT
Source organism: Kuschelorhynchus macadamiae (assembly GCA_030620095.1). NCBI lineage: Eukaryota > Metazoa > Arthropoda > Insecta > Coleoptera > Curculionidae > Kuschelorhynchus > Kuschelorhynchus macadamiae. The sequence goes on from JAUTXW010001077.1 coordinate 224,289, forward strand.
TATTATTAAATGATAAGATGCATTATCCAGAATTATTAAAGATGAAGCATCTAAATTTGGAATCGGTTGTTCTTTTAACTACTTTTCAAACAGTTTACAGTTCATATTATCATGGTATCCATACTTTTGGATTTTGAAGAAAACAGTAAACTTGCACCTGGGAGAAATCCGGTTAAAGAACCTGCATGCAAAATGATGAACCCACATCCCTTTTTTCTCTTGACACTTTTTACAAACTCGTCCTGCCAAGATTTCGAACCACTTCCATTAGAAAATAGCCAAGTCTCGTCTAAAAATACCACTTTTCTAAATTTTAAATTAACATTTTCCGTGTATTTCTTTAAAAACTGGATACGCTGACTTACTATATGTGGCAACTCGCATAAAAATCTTCGATTACAGTCCTTTTTATATCGAAAACCCAACATTTTTATTAATTTTGACAACGAGTCCAATTTCCAATATGCATCGATTTTTTAAAGCTTCTTTTAAAACTTGAAGAGTTATATTAGTTTTTGATGTGTATAAATCGTAAATTGCATTACGAACATCCATTTTTACATTGTCACTTAAGTCTTCTGTCTTTGGTTTTTTTCGTGTACATTTCTTAATCTTCTTCGGTAGTAAATTATGCTTTTTTTCATGCACAATTTTCTGCACAGTCCTTATACCGATTCCCAGAGCTTTTGCTACTGTCTCCTGGATATTGGCCGGTTAATTTTCATTTTCGTAATATTTGATTAGATATACAAAACCCGAAAATTGTTTTCTATTACTCATTTTGTCACTGACTTGTCAATCTGACTTTGAAGTGACATCCCTCAAAGATGTTTGCAAATGCTGGTATTTATATGTTTATCCTCTTTTTTCATATGAAAATATCATAGGTCTATGTAATTAATCTTCCGGATTTTATGCGGAGGATATGATTACTCGTAATAAAAGAAAAACAAACTTAAAAAGTTTGTCGTTGATAAATCGTATGAAAATTCTGAGCGACCGAAACAACTAAATTATAACTTCAAAAAATACATGACGTCAAAGCAAAAATAAAAGGAAGTTATATATCATAATTCCAATTTGACAAAGATGTTAGAACTATACTGAATATCAGTAATCTACGTCTCTGAAGAAATATACATTTCAATAGATGACATATAGTTGCGAATTGAAAGTGTACCAATATTAATCTAACGCGTTGCGACAGGTGTACATTGTAAATTTAACCAAAATGACATCTTTAGTAATTTATATATCCGAGATTATATACACATACAGCGATATCAAATAAATCTAGGCGGAAAAAAAACGATACGACATATATCCTGAAAAATCCTGGAATGGCGAGGTTCGCTATCAATAATGCAAACATGAAAAATATTCAACATCAAAACCGAAGACGAAAGTACAGTGGCAACAGAAAGCGTATCTAAAAGATTTTCCATGAAATCGGAGAACGGCCAACGCGACGTCAGCCTAAGAAGTTGGGGTGGTTTTAAGGGGCTTAGGGGGTAAATCAGGACGTGTGAAGGGTTTGAGAATGCGGAGCCATTGCGGAATTTGGATTATATCTGTCTCTTTATATTCCACACTGAGACACATTTTTCTATATAAGACACCAGTAAAAGCTTTTCTAATATGCTGATGCCATGGTTATGAATGGTTGGACTTGAATATATAATGTCTAGATCTGTTGCCTCTTATTGTTAAGATCAAAAACATAAAATTATCGCTCTAAATAATATATAACAAAACATCTATTAGTATAGTTTAGTGTTATTTTAAGTAATATAATCAGTGATGGCTCGTGCGATTCAAAAATGGGTGTTCAATATATTTAATTTTTTTTTATTAAACAAAAACATATTGAATAAAACATTGTATACAATAATCAGCATAATACGCCAAGGAAGGTCAAATTTAAATTATAAAAAAAATGCAAAAGACGTACCTACAAACAACTTGACGAACGAACAGTGTATTTAGTTTTTTTTTTTTTGGAAAAAACAACTTACGAGTTCTTAAAGATTTTTACTATATTTGTTGTCAACATGACATGTTTCGCATATACAATAGCTTCTTGTGATGTTCAGGTATAACTAAAATAATATGATGTTAACATCAGGGGCGTGCGGTGAAATTTTAAGCAGGGGAAGCAATTTTTAGAAACTTACCTATTTGTAATGTAATTCGATTCTTCGATCATTTTTTGCAAATTCGTCAATGACGTCATCATAAAAACGTCGATGCTCCGACATATTTTGGAGAAGTTTATTTTCAATGGACAACAGCGATGTATGCGAAAGTCTCTTCTGTCCCGTTGAATTTCACACGAAATTTTTTATACGTTTAAGTGTTAAGAAATTGCATTCTACTGATGAACTTGTGGCAGGTATTGTCAATACTAATTCACAAAATTTCAACACTTCGATGAAGGCATCTTCCAGCTCCTTGTCTTTTAAAAATTGCATTAGTTCCTTAGCGTTATTTTTTGCGCTAATGTCATCAGTTTCGTAAATCACTTTTAGTTCAGATCGCAGTAACACTCGGCTGAAGAACTGGCCATAATGAAGAAGAAGAGATTTAAACGCGATTATTTCATAAAAGAGGCGTCTGTATAATGTTTGAATATCTCCCACCTTGTCTGTTCGAAGACGGTTGGCCTGTGGCTCTACATTTAACGCCATCGTTTTCTCCCAAAATAGGTCAAAGTCATGTCTTTTTTGGCTTAACATGGACTTAAAATCATCTACTTTTTTTTAGGCAAAAAGCAATATCATTTGTTTTAGTTTTTTAAAAACATTGTCCGAGAATGCAAATATTTCTGAAAATATGTTCAACAAATAATTAAAATTAAAATCTCGTTTCGAACAGTCCAAAAACCCCCTTGAACTATTTATTGTTTCTGAGTCCCACGTTTCATTATTTTCTATTATATTCTCAAATAGTTCAATCAGTGATTCACGATTTTCAGATACTGTTAACACAAGTTATCCATTATAGTTCCACCTAGTAGGAGCTACTTTGGGCAATCGTTTGTGGACAATAGAGTCCAAAGCTTGTGTACGTTTTGTTGACTTGGAAAAAAAAGCAGCCATGTCACTTAAAGTAACGAAAAATACTTTACATTCTTTAATGTGATAGATGGACTGGGATAAAACTAAATTTAATTTATGAGCAAAACAATGAACAAACACAGCACTTGTTTAGTATAGCTTTGAGCAACTAATTTTTTCTCTCCAATTTCTTTAGTAACGTTATAAACTACGGAATATAATGCATCTGCTGTACGATTTTCGGACACATTCTTAAAACCTAAAAATCGCTCTTGAATACTTCCATCTGTTCTAACGTAGCGTATTACTATAGATAATTGGCTAAAATTAGTGATATCAGTTGTTTCGTCCAGAACAATAGCAATGAACCGCGCCTCACCAATCTCCTGCTTAACCCTTAGTAGAATAATGGTTGCAACAGCGGAAATTAAATCATTCTGGATTCGATTCGACGTTCCGCGAAAACGCTAGACTGCTCTAAATGATTTTTTAAGCAATCATCATATTTAGCCATTAAACTAAGTAAATCCGGAAAATTTCCTCTATTTGAAGAAACCCTTGTTTCGTCATGACCTCTAAATCCCAATTCGTGCTGCCCGAGAAAACAAACAACCTCGATAAGTCTTCTTAATATTTGCCTATTTTTATCGACTAGTTCATTGTGTTAGTGGTGACTAATTTCCAACTGTTTATTAATGGCGTGCTCAATTCTGGTTTTGCCGAAACTTTTTCTTTTATGACGGCCTGCAAATGCACTTTGGACATAATGTGTCTTTTTACAGCTTTATAGAAATTGTTTAAATCGGAAAAACCATTTTTATTCCAGAGACCTTTTTCATTTTCAAAAAGTAAACATGGCCAACAAAATAATTTACTTATATTTTCACACCCTGCTAGCCATTTAAATTGTTTGTATTATTTTCCGGATAAAAATGTCTAATACAGTTTTTCATTTTTGTGGTTAAATTTTTCATAGGCGATTTTGCCCTTCCTTAAAAATTATTTGAAACTTATCAGCAAAGTTTAATGTTGAAAATCCCTTTATTATTAAGGCACACACCACACATTCACACACACTCTTCTTACTAAATTCTCCAACATTTTCAACGTTATTACCGACAGCCGAAGTTGACGGTATTTGCATATCCAAGTCCGTATTATTGTCTTCCATATCGCACCATGCACGACGCGACGTACGTATCGCACAACACACGGATAGCCGTTCAAACAAAGAACCTATTCCAACGATAGCTTCCTCCCCCACTTAAGCGACTGAAATGCAAAAATTGCAAACAGCCGGTGAAAAGTTCAATAATCTCTGGCTCGATTCACAGGAAATCAAGCATACAGGACTTAGCTGCAGAGAAGCTAGCGGCCCGCATAGGTTCTATTCGATTTCTATTGTGGCTCGGTCGGAGTCAAGGACTCATTTATTATGGGCTTGATAATTAAGATAATATTTTAGCATTTTTAATATAAACTAAAGTAATGGTTTCCTATTTCAAAAATTGCTTGCACTGCTTCCCTTGCTTCCATGGACTTCACGCCCCTGATACTAGGTTTAGGAATAAGAAAAAAAGGTCGATCTTTTGACTCCCATTTTTTTAAGAATCGATTCTGGAAAATCGATCTTTTTGGTAGATCGTGCATCTCCATTTTCAACCAGCTACTGGCTGGATATTTTTTCCGCCAAAAAATACGAAAGTATTTCGGATATTCTTATGTACGTTGTGGCTATACCAAACAAGAAGAAAAATTAAACTCATTTGCCTAAAAGCGTTATTTTATGTTAATAGAAACATATTTTCCAAAGGCTGTCTAATATAACCGTTGACAGCTAAAAATAAAAATATGGTTTATAAAAGATGTAAAGCAAATTCTTCACACGTCTGAATTGAAACCCCTTTAATCCTCTCACTCACTTTTTCGGGCTTGCAATGTTTCCGAACAGTAGCGGATCGAGTAAATATTATATCTACTGTACTAAATATAATCTAAATACATTCAGTACTAATCTTTATTAGAGGCAAAAGATACTGCTACATTTTCTCCTTGTATCTTTGGTTTAATGGATTCTTACAAAACCCATTAATAACGAAAATGTATCATGTATCCACATTTAGATCCTGTTTAAGTAATAAAGTAGAGATATTTTCAGTAGATGATTGTTTTTTCCAAAGATATTATTTACGATATTGGTATCATAACCATTAATATAATTATTATAAAGAACGGAAGCTTTCACGGCTTTGATCAATTAAAAAATCATGGGTCTTGGGATTAGACCGTGTCAAATTGGAATTACTATCCGACGTTTCGTTTTCGATTGCACGAGGCATATTCAGGGATCTTTATTCCACGAGATCTGAACACTCACGGTCTAATCCCAAGAACCATGCTCTCTTAATTATTATAAAAATATAATAAAGCCATTGGTCACACATATTCTTTTATTAAAGGTGAAACTAATATGTTTTATAAAATTTTAACTTATATTGGATCACCCACTGAACGTATTGTTACTTTATTACGTAAACAGAATCTAAATGTTGCTTACAGGACAGACAATAGTTTAAGCAAATACACATAAAAAAATAAAGACAAAATTAGTAAAACAAAACAATTAGGCGTCTATAAGTTAATATGCGAGCACTTTTATGAAATGTCAAATTTTGACAGGTTGTCAGTTTTTTTAAATGAAACACTCTGTATATTAAATTATATTCTTGAAGATATTTTTTTTCTAATTTCAAATATATATACTTTTAATATATTCTGTCAGTTAGTTTTAGATATATAAGCGTTTAAGCATTAAAGAAATGGTAAAGTAATTTGCGCTAAAACATAGTGAGCCATGGTCAAGGCAATTGCAATGAACGACGCCTTTTTGACGTTTACTGGTCAGAAGTATCTATTTACGAGCATTTTTAATATCCAATACGTTGGACGGTGGGTTATTCGGAAGAAGAGAAACTCGACATGATAGAATTATTTTATTTACATCGTAAAAATGCATCAAGAGCTCGTAACGAATATCATAGACGGTTTCCAGATAGACCAACACCGACTTGTAGAACAATATTAAACATCCCTAAACAATTGAATGAAAGAAAAACACTTAAACGAAAAGTTAGAATAGTGGAAAGAAACGTTGAAGAAGATTTAAATATTTTATTATATTTTGAAGGTAATTTTGAAACTTTTGTATTAAAATAATTTATTTATCTTACTTATTCTTGTTTTAGAAACTCCTGCGCGCTCAATTCCCGATGCAGCCACTTTTTTTAACAAATCATGGCATAAAATCCACTCAGTTCTAAAACATTATAAATATAAGCCATATAAGTTTTTACCTACTCAAGAATTAACCGATCAAAATAAAATAGACTGATTACACTTCTGCCAAGAAATAGAAAGACGTGTTATGATGAACCAACTAAATCTGTCAAACATAATTTTCACTGACGAGACAACATTTACCACTGGAGGCATGTTTAACCGAAAAAATAAGCATTTTTGGTCAAAAGAAAACCCGTGAGCTCTTCAGGCGGTCAAAATTCAGGGAAGAAGATCCCTACATGTTTGGTGTGGCTTTCTTAACAATCATGTTATTGGACCTATATTTTTAAATGAGAATTTTTATTTTATTTGTTTTACTCGGTGCTCAGATTCTTTTATTTCAGAGGCGTTAGGGCGTGAGTTCAAATAATTTAAACAATATTGTGGACGCCAGGCCTAGAGTGGCCAAAGAGGTTGAGCAGAAAAGAAAAAAACAAGATAGATACTAATGTACGCTAAGACACAATACTTAAGTTAACTTGTAATGTAGCTTCCCAAAACCTTCTAATTCCTGCAATGGACAGATTATAAATAAAAGAAAGAAATACTAATGCATGGAAATGTATTGTAAATTGTATATAAAATATAAGTGTAAATATCACAGTGGTATTAAATGTTGTTCAACACAATCAACAGTAACAATCAAATCACCACATATGAGGTAAAACGATAACTACATTATTCATGAAATTAAATGTGCCAAATGAAATAATATTTATATCTTTAAGTTTAATATCTTGAAAGTACTGAAAAATTTTGATACATAAATTTACCATAAAAGTTAAATGAACTACCAGTAATTAAATATTTTGATTATTAAAATTTAAATTATGGAAAACTGATTAAGTGGAAAGATTGGAGTGAATATTTAAAGTATTAAAATTTTTAAATTAAATAAAATGATTAGATGGATAATTGAAAAGAAAGAGAGAGGGCAAGGATACAACCTTGAATTAAATTTTATTTTCTTAATTAAGTTTTATATTTGTTACCAAATATTGTTGAAAGAGCATAGCATGAATGTTGCAAAAACCAGATTTAATAAATATTATTTTATAAAAACCTCATATGAGAGATGCAAATATTAGTATCATATACCGATATTGGCTGAAAATCACCGATAATAAGAAGATTGGCTGTAATGCAAAATATATTCAAACAATCATAAAACTATAACAGGTGGCTGAAAATCACAGGTAATTTTAGGAAGTACTGCCCATTACAAAAAACTTAACACTTATGACACTAAGACATGGGTACCCAATATACACTCAACATACCTAATATAACTTATACTACAAAAAACATAAAGTCTCTTACTACCTATAAGCTATGAGCACTTACAAGGCAATTATTTAAAAAAACAATAAGAGTGTTTTACAAAACTCAAGTTTAATAAAGTAAGCCAGAAGATGCAATGAATTCTTTACTCAAAATCAACTAATTAAATAAAATACAACAAAGTAATACTTTGGAGAGTTATAGGTACCGAAATTAGAATAAAAGTTTATAGTTACTGATTTGCAAATGAATTCATGAGAAACTATTTAGAATTAAATTGGTTAATGACTTAAAGTGACGTCCGAATGGAGTCTCCAAGAAAAGCTTCGAAAATGCCAAATGTGATTTTGGCGAAACGTCAGCAAAACTGTTCTTTTCAGAACGACAGTAGTGAACGGATGTACACCCGGAATGAAAACACGTTGTATTTTTCCATCCGTGAAGGAGTAAAAATCAACACACATATATATATATATATATATATATATATACATATATATATATATATATATATATATATATATATATATATATAACAAAAAAAAAAACTTTATATATATATATATGTAACGATACAGTATTAAATCCTAATTACAATAAAAGTGCTAAATACAGGATGTTCCATTTAAAAAAATTAAGTTTTTTTAGTTACATACATTAAAATATTATAAATAAAAAATATACTTAGGGTCAAATACTTTTTGTATTTAATTTTTTTCTCAGCGTCTTATTTATTGAGATAAAGTATAGGAGCATCTTAAGTGGACCACCATGTACATAGGTCAAACAAGTAGGAACTTTAACAAACGCATCTCAGAACATAAAAATAGTTTTTTGAATAAAAAACTTGATTCAGCCTCTGCAAATCATCTTTTGCTCGAACCACATTAATTTAATCATGATTTTGAAATTCTACATATCGAAAATAATGGTTAAATGAGAAAATTAGAATTAAATAGCTCTCCTTTGCTAAATTTATTTCACCAAACCATTCTTTGATCGTAGATATTTAAGCCATATAAGTTTTTTCATTTATTGTAACACCACAACATTAGTTAACACGTTAAAAACATAGTATAAAAATAATGACGAAAAAAAAATCATTTGGTAATTTTTATTTTAAGCCGAACGAAATAAAAGAAAAAGAAGCCGAGTTCGCAAAGCTTCTTAAACTACTTAATTTTCTTAAGAATATTTACTGGATTTCTGATAGTATCAGGGAAAATAAACCCTCTGTCGCAAAAGCAAACAGCAATTCAAATAGTTGGAGAACCGACAAAGAAGCGTCTTTAAATAATACATTGTTTCTGAGATTGAGACAAATGGAGCAGAGAGAGATTAAATACGGCAAAGGCAGAGAGAAGGACGGACAAATACGCCGAGGCTATGGATTAAAAAGAGACAGAGAAAGAGAAAAGAGGGCTGGAATGAATGACAAATATACCGGGAAATCCCATGAATTACAAAGAAGTGTCTCCAGTTACTGCAATTTGGTTCAGGTTTCCACTTTTCTTTAGTTTATTTAAAACCTAGAGAAAATTAAAGTGGAAATTTCAGGTGTACTTGATCTTTTTTAGGAAATTGGAATGGAGTGTTAATTTAAATTACAAGTAAAAACCAAGATATAAAGCTTTCACCTTAGAGTTGGGAACATTTAATACTACTATGTTCAGGACTAAAGTTTTTCGCCAGTATGGGAAATGCTAAATTACATTTATATTTTGTAATGAGAGATCCTCTTCGTTATTCTAAGGAAAACATCTAAAATTTCTAAATCAGATTCGGAGTATCGAAAATGTAAGTATACAATAAAGTACCCTAAATTTTTCTGCGATAAGTATACACTTAGCATGTAGAACTGTTCCAGTATGATTGACGTTTCGTTTTCGACTTTGTCATATCAAGCGATCTGTTATTTAAGAACTCCCTGGGTACAAGCCTGTCTGATGCGGGTAAAGGCCCAGAAATCATGATCGCAGGAGGGTACCCTGTGACATAATCGAAAGTAATTCTTCTTGCAGGCCGTTTTGCACCTGCAGAAATTATATATTTTTGTTATTTGAAACACACACACACACATATATATATATATATATATATATATATATATATATATATATATATTTATATATATATTTATCTTAATTTTTCTTGGTTTGAGGTTAATACATTAACAACAAAATTAGTACATATTTTTAAACATATATTTCGTTTCTAAGGTGACGTTTCGACCATAGTTTTGGTCTTTTTCAAACCTATAATTTGTTTAGCACTATATTTTTAAGTTTATAAAGTATTAAAAATTTAGGACTTACCATAGCACGTAAAATAGTTGAATAAAAAGCATGCATAATCCACATATCTGACATATACTACACATATTTAATTTAGATTTTAAAAATATTGTGGACGTTTATTACAGACAATTTACAAGCGACTGAGCGAACACTGTTACAGTAAAGATATATACAATTTATTTAGGTTGTTTATGTCTTTTTTGTCATTTATGGCGTTTTTGTTTTTTTGAATTTCAGCCATCTCAAAAAATTCTCTTTTTTTCAACTGAGGTTCGGATTTTAATACTTTCACTTGTTCGTAATTGAAAGTATGTTTTTTGGACATCTCATGGTGTGTTGACTTGTTTGTCCAATATAAACACCGTTACAATTATTGCAAGGGATCTGATAGACTATATTGCTTTTTTTATTAATTGGCGTTTTCGATTTTAAGTTGCTGAAGTTCTTTGATAATAAGTTATAGGCTTTGTAACTTGTCGTGATGTTATATTTTTTAAAAAGGTTTTGAAATTGCTGGGATAAACCATTTATGAAAGGCAGAGAAATGTATTTTGTTTTAGGTAGATTTGATGTAATAATGGCATTTTCAGAGTTGTAATATTTATGTATTCTGCTTTTGAATAATTTATTTACTAATTTTTTAGGGTACTGATTTAGATTTAATGCTGCTTTAGCCTTTTTAATTGCTCGTTCTCTGAATTCAGAGTCGGACAGCTTAATTGCCCGATCTGCCAGACCAATAATTACAGATTTTTTTTTGAGGCATTGGGTGACAGGAGCTGAAATTTAGGTATCGAGAGGACCAAGTTTGTTTTGTGTACCATTCCGTTTTAATTTTATTTCCTATATGATGTAATGTTAGGTCTAAAAAATTGATTTTGTTGTTCTCTTCGCTTTCAATTGTAAATTGTAGTCTTTTATGGTATTGATTAAATTGCTTTAAAATAATTTCTGTTTGGCCAGATGGGATTGCAGTAATACAATCATCGACATAACGATAAAAAAAATGGTATATTAAATTCCACATTACTTAGAACAGTCTCCTCTAAATCTTCCATAACTATTTGGGCAACGACGCTTGATATAGATGCTCCCATAGCACAACCTTCTATTTGTTTATATAACTGATCTTCGTATATAAAATATATAGAATTTAGTGTTAATTCTACTGCTTTAAGAAATTCATCTTGAGGAATATCTGTGTATTTTTTTATTTCAGACCATTTCTTTTTAATTATTCTGGTAGCCAATGAGATTGGAACGCTGGTATACAGGGAAACAACATCAAGCGATATCAGTTGATAATTTTCCGGAATTTCTAACTGTTTTAATTTTTCTTTAAATTGATAGGAGTCCTTGATATAATAATTATTTTTATGTACAATATTTTTAAGATTTTTTTTAAAAAATTTGATAGTGGTGTAAACGGGGATTGAATGCATGAGACAATTGGCCGTAATGGGATATTTTCTTTATGTAGTTTAGGCAATCCGTAAATTTTGGGTGGTACACTATTGCGGATTTTTAGTTTTTTAGCAGTGTCGGGTGATATAAAAAGATTTTTTTCCCAAGAGTTAACTAATTCATTATTTCTTTTTTGATACTGGTTTGTGGGATCTTGTTTAATTTTTTTATATGTTTTAGTGTCATTTAATATTTCATTCATTTTTATGTTGTAGTTAGCAGAACTCATTAATACTGTTTTGTTTGTTTTATCGGCTTTTAGAACCTTTATAGAAGGGTTATTTTTTAAAAAACTTCTAGTTTGTGTTAAGTTTATTGAGTGTTTTTTATTTTTATTTGTTTGATTTTTCAGTATAGCTTTAAAATTTGTTAATTATATATATATATATATATATATATATATATACATACATATATATATATATATATAATATATGTATATATATAATATATATATATATATACACTCATGGACAAAATTATCGAATATTTTTAATTTTTCATTCTTTAAAAAAAACTGATGAATCAAGTTATTTAAATGCTACCATTTGCAAGAAACTGTTTATTTTAAAATATTTTAGTGAACAATGTTAAGTTTTTACCAGAAGAAGATCGTGAAAAAAATTAATGCTAAACGTTATAAAAATTAAGGATATTTACATCTTATTTAAATAATAATTGGAAGGCAATTACAAGTTTTTTGATTAAAATTAAAGCACAGTTAGTAACGAGTATTCCCGCCTCGAGATCTAATTACTGCTTCCATTCTTCTCGGCATGCTGCTAAGGAGGTTCTGGATATATTCTTGAGGAATTGCATTCCACTCTTCTTGTGCAGCAATCCAAAGCTGGTCCATCGTATTTGGAATGGGATTTCTTCGTCGTATGCGGCGTTTAAGATAGTCCCATGCATGTTCTATTGGATTTAAGTCGGGGCTATATGGTGGCCAATCTAATCTTTGAATGTGGACCGCATCAAGGTAATTAGTCACTATATCAGCTGCATGCGGTCGAGCATTATCGTGCATTAATATGAATTCTTCATATCCAATATGGCCGACATAAGGCAAAACATGTTCTTGAAGAATGTTTTCAATATACAAGTCACTTGTCATTCGTCCAATCACTTCCACAAGTTCGGTGCGTCCCTCCCAAGAAATACCGCCCCAGAACATTATACCGCCACCGCCAAAACTAACGGTATCTACGAGATTGCAGGGAGCAAACCGTTCTCCAACTCTTCTGTAGACGTGGTTTCGACCATCGGGCTTCCATAATTGTATTCTGGTCTCATCCGTAAAGAGAACATTCTTCCATATTTCGTTATCCCACTGAATATGCCTTCTAGCAAATTCTAATCGTTGAACTTTGTGATTTTGGAGAAGACGTGGAACTTTGGCGGGCCGTCTTGGCTTCAAACCTGCTTCTTTTAATCTTCGCCTAACTGTTTTTGAACTTACATTAACTTGTCTTACATTAAGTAATTCATTTTTGAGATGCGACGATGTCAATGTGCGATTTCGTGTAGAATTAAGTATCAAAAATCGATCATCAATTGCTGTTGTACATCTCTTGCGCCCTTGACCAGGTCTACGTACGTAATTTTCAGTCTCTTCATACCTTTTTAAAATATTCGATACTGTAGATTGACCTCTCCTTAGACGTCGTGCGATATCCTTCTGTTTATATCCTTCGTTATATAGAGTTACAATTTGCACCGCTTCAACTTCAGTGCAGTGTCTAACTGGTGGCATACTGATGTTTTTTAGCAACAAACAGAAACACTTTTTGCTATTACTTAGTTAATTAACCTACAGTAACTTAAGTTCAAGCTTAATTCACAAAATATGTTATTATTTGTTTTTGTTAAAATGCACAAAAGAAAATGACATGCGCCATTAATGTTAATTAAACGTCAAAATATGTTAAAACAAGCGAGTAATCAGCCTACTAGATCCTAATATTCAGCTCATGTACGTTTACGGCGATTATTTAAAATTTATTTTGAAAAAATAATGATTACAAAAAATATTCGATAATTTTGTCCATGAGTTTATATACATATATATATATAGAGTCAAAAGCACTGTTATCGTGCGGATCATACGATTTATCAACGACAAACTTTTTAAGTTTGTTTTTCTTTTATTACGTGTAATCATATCCTCCGCATAAAATCTGGAAGATGAATTAGATAGACCTATGATATTTTCATACGAAAAAAGAAGATAAACATATAACTACCACCATGCAGTTGCAAAAATCTTTGAGCGATGTCACTTCAAAGTCAGATTGACAAATCAGTGACAAAATGAGTAACAGAAAACAATTTACGGTTTTTTTGCATCCACAAGCGAAAAAAATGCTATTAAATCTAATAAAATATTAAGAAAATGAAAACTCACCGGCCAATATCCAGGAGACAGTAGCAAAAACTCTGGGAATCGGTATAAGGACTGTGCAGAAAATTGTGTATGAAAAAAAGTATAATTTACTACCGAAGAAGATTAAAAAATATACACGAAAAAAGCCAAAGACAGAATACTTAAGTGCCAATGTAAAAATGGATGTTCCTAATGCAATTTACGATTTATACACATCGAAAAGTAATATAACCCTTCAAGTTTTAAAAGAAGCTTTAAAAAATCGAGGCATATTGGAATTTGGACTAAAATTCCTAATTACCCTAGTTAATTGAATATTCTTATGAAATGCATTAAAATATTGCAAGATTAGTTCTGCAAAACGAAATTATTTTGGATTGGTATCAGAAACCTACAGCTTCTGGTCGATTTCTAAACTGTTTTTCTATTCACCCGAAAAATCAAAAATATAACACAGCAATAGCGATGAAAACTAGGGTAATGCATATTTCTGATGATTTATTTTTACAAGGAAATTTAAAAAAACTTCTAGAGATGTTTCTAAATAATGGATGTCCCAAACATATTTAAAAAAAAATCGGTAAATTCCCTAACCCGGAACTTCCCTTGTTATGAATTATTGCTTTTATAGGTAAGAGTGAAGTGTGATCGAAGTTAGTTTAGTACAGAGTCACAGTATATATGTGTTACATATACTGTCTCTTCATTTTTATTGGGCGCCATTTTGTTCCATTATATCGGATTCCTACCACTGTGTTTACCATTTCCTTTCTACCTATGCCACACTTGACTTTTGGGCATAATTTAAAGTAAATTCAATAATTATCCCATATTCACATTTAATTTTTCTGCAAAATATAAAATCAATTGAACAAGATTTTTTTACGTTGAAAAAGAAGATATATATATAAAGGGTTATTCACGCAACCCGTTCATTAAAAGTTTTTGATGATGCCATTTAGATAAAAATTTCAAATTTTGGGATTAAGGTAAGGTCAAGGGGTACTTCTTTTTTGAAATATTTTCAACTTCCTGTCACTTCCGGTTTAACCGAAAGTTGGTATCAACTTGCTTATTTTAAATGCAACATCCTGTATTTTTTGATATTTTTGGATTCTACGGAGAATTTTAATGCTATTTTATGTAGCAAGTCCTATACCTAGGTTCAAGCGTTCTTAAGATATTTGACCTTGAACCGAAAATGAGCCTTCGGGGTACCAAATTTTAAAATCTCATATTTTTGTAAGTTTTGAAGATATAATCTTCGTATTTTGCAGACGATCGGTAAATAATCTTAGGTTTCTATTTTTTTTTATTGAATTTGTCTATTTTTATACAGGGTGTCCTAAATTCAGCGGCAAACATTCACATTTTCAAAGCCGCTAAAGTCCGTTTTTTTAAATGGGACACCCTATAACTTTATGCACTATAAAATGTAGAATTTCATTTTCTATCGAACTGTATTAAGGTTCCCTATACCTATTCGTAACCATTTTCGAAATAATTGGGTTTTATAAAAATATCGTATGTATTTGCTTAAATATTTACATGTTCCAATGGTGAGCCATGGAAAAACAATTGAGATCCATTATCCAATATGACAGATGATTGGTATGCGTTATTTATCGAAAGCTGTCAGTGATAAACTAAATCTTCTAAATCGAAATGGAAGAATACTCAAACGCTGATATTCTCAATCTATTTTATATTCATGGAGAATGTTATAAAATTTTGGAGAGAACGTGTCGTGTGTTTAATGAACGTCACCCTGATGTGCCGCCAATGAAAAAGTCAAAATTTAAGAGGATTAAAACGAACTTTTCAAAACGCAAAGTTAAAGTTACAAAAAATGTTCCGAAACCAGTGACAAATGCCGAGGATAACGTAATAAACACATTAGCTTATTTCCACGCAAACCCGCAAAGTTCAATACCGTCTGCAGAAAACGATTTGGGAATTTCTTCTTCATCTGTCCAAAGAATCTTGAGTGAACATCATATGCACCCTTATTCCTTCCAAAACGCGCAAGCCTTGAGACCTTGTGATGACGTCCGACGAGTAGAATTTTGCGAATTCATGTTTTTGAAAATTCAAGGGGACCCTCAATTCCTTTCAAAAATATTTTGGACCGATGAAGCGAAATTTTCTAGAGAAGGAATAACAAATAGAAGAAATGAACATTTCTGGGCACCAGAAAATCCGCACGCTTTACGCGAAACGCGTTCTCAGGAGAGGTTTAGCTTCAATGTTTTCGGTATAGTATTAAATGATCAGGTGCGGTACTGTATTTATGAAGACAATTTAAACAGTGAAAAATATTTGGAAATTCTACGAGGGACGGTTTCTGAATTCATAGAAGAAATTCCTATTGGTGAGCTGCGAAATTATTGGTATCAATTAGATGGGGCACCAGCACATAATTCCGCTGCAGTTTATCTCCAATTATCTCGAATTTTTGAAGATCGCTGGATTGATCCCAATGGCCCTTGGAGATGGCCCCCGCGATCGCCTGATTTAACACCCCTAGACTTTTATTTATGGGTATTTATCAAAGGTAAAGTCTATGCTTCCCCAATAAATAACCAACAAGATTTACTGGACAAGATACGAACAGCTTTTGCCGAATTAGAAAACGGACAAATTCAACGGGCCACAGTAACTGTACAAAGAAGTATTGAAATGTGTCTTCAAATGAACGGACAGCATATAGAACATTTGTTATAATTCAATTTTATTATTTTATTTATTTATTGTTGATTGTTAGATTGCTATAATTTTTAAGTTCACTAAAACAAGTTTAGAACAGTCTCGAACTTAGTAGATATGGTTAAAAATAATGTAAACAATTTATTACATTTTTTATAACTTTAGCTTTTCCGAAACGAAAAAATTTCGTTTCAATCCTCTTCAATTTGCTCTTGTTCATTGGCGATAAATGAGGATGTTGTGTCATTAAAAACATGGCACGTTCTCTCCAATATTTTGTAACATTCTCCGCGAATATAAAATAAATTGAGAATATCAGCTTTTGAGTGTTATTTTATTTTAATTTAAAAGTTTCAAATCAGCTGTCATGTTGAATAGAAAAGCACAAGAATTGTTTTTCCATAGCTTACTACGTGAAGGTGTAAGCATTTAGTAAATACATATGATAGTTTAATAAAAACCCGATTATTTCGAAAATGGTTACAAATAGGTATAGGGAACCTTAATACAGTTCGATGGAAAATGAAATTCTACATTTGATAGTGCATAAAGTTATAGGGTGTCCCATTTAAAAAAACCGACTTTAGCGGCTTTAAATATGTGAATGTGTGCCGCTGAATTTAGGACACCCTGTTTAAAAATAGACAAATTCAATAAAAAAAATAGAAACCTAAGATTATTTACCGTTCGTCTGCAAAATACGAAGATTATATCTTCAAAACTTACAAAAATATGAGATTTTAAAATTTGGTACCCCGAAGGCTCATTTTTGGTTCAAGGTCAAGTATCTTAAGAACGCTTGAACCTAGGTATAGGACATGCTACATAAAATAGCATTAAAATTCTCCGTAGAATCCAAAAATATCATAAAATATAGGGTGTTCCATTTAAAATAAGCAAGTTGATACCAACTTCCGGTTAAACCGGAAATGACAGGAAGTTGAAAATATTTCAAAAAAGAAGTACCCCTTGACCTTACCTTAATCCCAAAATTTGAAATTTTTATCTAAATGGCATCATCAAAAACTTTTAATGAACGGGTTGCGTGATTAACCCTGTATATATATATATACAGGGTGTCCCAAAAGTGATGGATCAAATTAAAGTAGGAGGTAGGGGGGTTTATTTCTAACAAAAAAAGTCCTATAGACATATGTCTGATTCCTTACCGTTTCCAAGTTATAGCTATTTTTGTAATTTTTATGATATTCTCACACTTCATCACAAATTTTTTGTTTCAAAAATTATCTGTTAATTTTTTTTCTCACATAAATTTTTAATAACATTCCTATTAAGGCTTCTTTATTGTGCAGAGCACTTTTTTATTTTGCTCGCTAATTACACAACCTACTGCCATTTTAAAGCACATTTTTGGGATTTTAATGGAAAAACATTAATTTTTGTAGTAATTTTTCTAAAAAAATAATCAATTGAAAAGGTGTCCCATAACATAAAAAACTACGGTCAGGAATTCTGTTTTAAATAGTGTACTTTTTAAAAATAATCAAACAATTGTTATTGCTGAAATTTGTTAAACATAATCGTAATGTCAAAAAACTGAATTAAATGAATACATTTAATATTTATTTATATCAGAGAACTAAGTAATGAGTAAGTTTATTTATAGCCTAAACATTCTTCAAACTCGATGGGTCAAATGTTTATTTGCCAATTGAATTATCTGTTTATCAGCTTAGTTAAATTCTGCAAATACCGAGGAAAATACCTACAGTTTTTATTTTACCAAAATTCCATTGCCTTTAAGAGTATTTAAGTCATGTATTGACAAGTGTTCAGTTCTAACAAGATTAACAAAATGCCTTTTACCTCGCAAGAATATGCAGAAATGCATTTTGTTTATGGATTGTGTAATGGACGTGCTCGACGTGCTGCGAGACTTTATCGTCAACGTTACCCGAACCGACAACACTATCCCGATTATCGTGTTTTTATTCGGGTACATAATGCATATGTTGCTGGAAGGTTACCTGGAGTCCCAATAGAACGTATAGGAAGGCCAAGGCAATATGACGATGATGTGGAAGACGTGTTAATTCAATTAGAAGAAGATCCTTCAAGAGGTATTCGTGGCATTGCAAGAACTATGGGAATACCACGATCAACAATCCATCGCATATTAAGACAAAATCAAATGCATCCATTCCATTTTCAACAAGTGCAAGCCTTATTACCTGCAGACTACCCATTAAGAGTACGATTTTGTAGAGAAATGTTGCAGCGAACCAGAAACGATTATAATTTTTTCCAACACATTTTATGGACAGATGAATGCAGTTTTAGCCGAATTGGAATTTTTAACATTCATAATTTACATTACTGGGCAATGGAGAATCCAAGAGCGATTAGAGCTGATCGATTTCAACATCAGTTTTGTATTAATTTATGGGCTGGAATACTTAACGGCACTTTGATAGGCCCATTTGAAATACCCAGAAGACTGAATGGAGCAAATTACCTTAATTTTTTATAAGACGATGTAAACATCTTATTGGAGGATATTCCGATTGCTATACGTGCGAATATGTGGTTTCAACTTGATGGGGTTCCCCCTCATTTTGCTCGCAATGTGAGACAGTTTCTTGACCAAACATTTCCCAACAGGTGGATAGGGCGAGGAGGAAGAATAAGATGGCCACCACGTTCGCCGGACTTAAATCCGTTGGATTTTTTTTTGTGGGGATACTTCAAGGAACAGGTTTAATCGCATGAAATCCATAACGAAGATGAACTTCGTGAAAGAATAGGAGTAGTGGCACAGCAAATTCGTAACAATGTTCCCGCTTTAAGGCGTATAAAACGAAATTTTATACGTCGATGCAGATTGTGTATTAGAGTTAATGGGGGACATTTTCAACACCTTTTGTAACCTAATTATTGTAAGTTTTTTTATGTAAATAATTACGTTATAAATAAACTTACTCATTACTATCATATTGTCTTATTATTTCTCCGATATTAATCAATATTATGTATTTATTTAAATTCACTTTTTTGACATTACAATTATGTTTAACAAATTTCAGCAATAACAATTGTTTGATTATTTTTAAAAAGTACACTATTTAAAACAGAATTCCTGACCGTAGTTTTTTATGTTATGGGACACCTTTTCAATTGATTATTTTTTTAGAAAAATTACTACAAAAATTAATGTTTTTCCATTAAAATCCCAAAAATGTGCTTTAAAATGGCAGTAGGTTGTGTAATTAGCGAGCAAAATAAAAAAGTGCTCTGCACAATAAAGAGGCCTTAATAGGAATGCTATTAAAAATTTATGTGACAAAAAAAATTAACAGATAATTTTTGAAACAAAAAATTTGTGATGAATTGTGAGAATATCATAAAAATTACAAAAATAGCTATAACTCGGAAACGGTAAGGAATCAGACATATGTCTATAGGACTTTTTTTGTTAGAAATAAACCCCCCTGCCTCCTACTTTAATTTGATCCATCACTTTTGGGACACCCTGTATATATATATATATATATATATATATATATATATATATATATATATATATATATATATATATTTGTATATATATTATAGCTAGCCAATAAAACTACCATAAAAAATAAATTACCATATAAATTTGAACTGATGTGTGCATTATCGGCAAATGCAGACCTTCCGGCTCACTGGTCGGCTTCCAGTCAGCGAACTAGCAAAATTACTGATTGACGATGCCGCAACACCCCCTCCGTTCATCCCTCCGACTTTCGAGATCCTCCGCCACATAATTCGCACGCCATACTTCACACATCACCACTAAACGGGGCTCAGTGGGCGAGTTATCAATTCGGTGAACGACTAACTTTAATGGAGTTTTTTGTTTCTCCTTCGGTAAAGCGTAATTGAGTAAGTAAACATTAACTTATATGCTCCTGAATTAAAATTAGACTTATTATTTCGAATAATATCTTTTATTTTTACGTTTAAAATGAACTAATGTTCAAGTACAGTGCTATTAGTTAAAATTTTACTCAAATTGTTAGGAGAAATTCATGAATAAAAGGTTTGCAGTTTGGACGTATGTAAGTAGGCATGAAACTATAAGAATAATGCGCCGTTGCAATAAGCCGTTGGGGCCTTTTTTGGGAACTCCAATCAGGAGTCGGACTTTCCGTCGATGTTCTCCAAGAACCGAAACGTGCATTTGAACTTCACGGTAAATTTTAAAGAATGTAGTAGTACTGCCACGGTCGTTATTATACAAGGTCTTAGGGGTTTGACTACTAATCTTTTAACATAGGATAGTATGAACGATTTTAAACAAAATAGTCTTATAAACCATCGGTAAATTTGAAAGGGTTTTCGAGATATTTAATTTTAACACTATTTTTTTTGGTAAATTTTAACTTTAAATAGAGTACTGAATATCTGTGAAGCATAATAACGATGTAATTTTACATTTTGGGGTATTTTGAGACCGCGTCCACATTTGATACACGCTGTTAAGAAGGTTTGAAATACTGTGATCATTTTTGATACATGTGGTTTATAGTTATGAATTTAACTAATGTCAACGTAAACAGCCTGTGTGTATTAAAATGGATACACAAGAATATTTATTATTTTTATTTATTACACGCAGAAAATACAGTTACAAAAAAGGTAAATTAATTCTTTTGTTTTAAGGTAACATTGTGAATCGTAAAAAAGCAATTTACGCACATAAACTTTTTTTCAGGGCAACCTACACATCTTGTACAATACTGCTTTGAATTTTTTGTTGCGTTTGCTCGACCGTACTTCTCCGACAAAGAACTATAGCACACAACACAGCGACCTCTTTTATCATACTCTTCCAGTTTATGTATATTTTCTTGAACAATGGGAGTCTCAGTTTTTTTACATAGTTCAGCTACCAAGAGTTCTCTGAAGGTCGTTATGTCCATTTTCTTGTTCATTGCGGTGTTATAAAGAATCAGGGCATTTACAACTGCAGTACCTGTCAGAAGCTCCACTGCTACCTTCCTATACCATTTAATTTATCTTCGAACTGCGTTGCTATAAGATGATCTTTGATCCGAAACATCGATATAAGATTTAACAGAATTATATTCTACTATTGTGCTGGGCTTTTTTTTCATTCCTTTTCTCGTTTCTACTCAACAATTTCTGGAGGAGATTTTGTTGTTAAAAAGCAAACGTCACGTTTATCGACCCATTTTCCTACTATAACTTTTGTGTTGCTTTCATTTCTCCTCTTTCCAGCTTCTTCTGGAAAACTGGCTTTGGATTGTACTTTCTATTTCTTCTCAATGTACCAATCAAATGAGTATTATTATCATTTAGTTGGTGTGCTAGACTGACACTTGTATAATAATTGTCAGTAATTAATGTTCTGCCTGTTTTAAGAAGGGGTTCCATTAATTCCATTACGACATGACTGGCAACAGGCTGATCAGTTGGTTTAATTTGTTTTCCTGCGTAAATTTTTGAATTGAATGTGTATCCACTTTGACCTCAAAGTTTAAAAATTTTTACGCCATATTTATGACGTTTGCCAGGTATGTATTGTAAAAAAGATAAACTCACCCTAAATGGAATTGTTGTTTGTTGGTAAATGCAAGTTTTGTGAATGAAACTTGTACTCCAATAGTCTTTAAGACGTGGTTTTGGATTTAGCCCAATCCATATAATAATGCCCAAAAACGTACACATCTCTTCTTTGTTTGTATCTACCCAACTAGCAAGTAATGAGTTCAATGCTATTGACTCATTTGATATACCCTCTATAATCTTTTGTTCAGCATAAACATTCGTTTCATTTACCAAAAGGTCAAGCAAATTGTCTGTCAGCAATAGTTTATAGAAGGAACATGGGCTATCATCTTGGCGAGTTGTAACATGAATATTTATTGACCTATCTTGTGGAGGCGGAAAATAATTTAAGTTACCCACAACTTCCCCCCAGATAACATTCTGAGTTATATTTACATTAGTAATACCGGTCTGCATGTTTTGATTATTCATTGTTTCCGAATCTAAATCTGACATAATCTAAAAAAATAATTCTTAGTAAATTCCTTAGTGACCTATATATCTTCTTATTTACCTCATTTGGCAGGCCCACGTTGACTATATTTTAACCGGAATTTGAACATGAAGCTGTATTACCGAGTATATTACCCAAACCTGCATTTTGTTCTTCGTTATCCTAAAAACTGTACCTACTTATTATGGAAAATTCAAAAAAAAATATATTAGTTAGCATACCTGAGAATGTTTTGTTTTCTTATATTGTTGTTTAGACTCTGAATACGAATCACTAGAACATTCGGAACTTTCCGACTTATACCAGGGATCATTATCTGAATCATCAACAGGGTCTTCAATGTCACTCATATCACTCAAACAATCCATCAAATGCTCTTGTTCTGCCCTTGAAAGTGGGGCATTTCTTTTACGAGACATATTTATTCACTATAACTTCACTGAATTCTGTTTTTTACTATTCACGGCCACTACAAACTGTTACTAACCGACGACATTCCAGGAAAACATGTGTTCGCAATCCACGTGTTACTATAGCAATGTCGCCAATTCTTTACAAAATTTCTCCAAACTGGAAAAAAAGATTGGTAACCACAGCCCAAGACTACAAAACTCTCCATATAAGTTCATGTTAAACGCGTTCATACGGTGAGCACAGCGCGATGAATTTGAATATACGTGTGTATAATATTTATACACGCAGTTTAAGGGGAAGTACTTTTTTGTATCAATTTAATACACGTAGGGGTTAAAGTGTTAAAATGTTTAATTTTGGAGAAGGTTTCAACTAATTCCAAGACAACATGGCAACATCGCTATTTTCTGGACATCAATGTAATGACAGGCTCATCACCTGTGTTTTGTCAACAAAGAAGTATCAAAAATCCTGTAGGTTTGAAAACGATTCAATTATTTTATTTTGATTATTTTTTTGGAATGTATGAACTAATATATTAATAAATTGTGGTTTGTTAGCGTAATATCAGCGTGTATATAAAAATAGTAAAAACCTTTACACTTTTTAACTGCGCAACCCTAATTAAGTTTAGTTTCCAAAAATTAATTAAGAATATGAAATTAATCTATAGCACTAGGTAGGTAATTAATATACTAAAAAAAGTAATTTAAAACCTTACTTAAGTAAATGCTGAAAATGACTACCGCCACTATTTAAACACGCACGAATATACGGCGAAGCCAATTTTCTTGAACAGATTCAAGAACGTTACGTCTTTGTCTAATTTGTTCCGCTGCAGCAAAAATACGATTTCTAAGGTGATCTTCATTTTCAATTTTAACGCTATTATAAACTAATGTTTTCATGTCGCCCCAAAAATAAAAACCAAGGGGGTTTAGGTCTGGTGACCTGGGAGGCCATTTTCTAGGCTCTGGAACATTTCGACCTATTATCAAACGTATTATCCAGATGTTGTAACACATTCCTATGCAAGCAATTAGTTAAATATTGGAGGTATGCCTCTTCTGTTAAACGGCTTGGAGAATCATATAATTAATTGTTTTACATAATAAAACTAAAAAATGTGTTAACGATGTGCTTAAAAATTAATAAAACAAAATTCAACTTTAAGGCCGTTTTTATCAAAATGGTCCATACTAGCATGTGTTAAAATATTTGTAGTCAAACCCCTAACATCGCGTATATCTACACCTACTACCTATTGTTAGCAGCCCGTCTCTAGACGGATCATGTTCTTTCCCGTGTGGTCCATGTAAGTAATAGCCACGCGCATCGATGCTTCATTTTAATTATCGCTAAAAAACTGATTGCAAAACAATTCCAATACTTCCCTCGTATCTTATCCGAAATTTTTGCAATTTCGGGGACCTCGGAAATCATGTTCGTCCATATTCGTCTGTCCGTCTGTACACGGCATAGGCAAGGGGACGAAATGGTCAAATTTTGGTGAAAATCCAATATGGTGGAACAAATTATAAAAAAATCGTTGTTAGGAATGTACCTATCGAATGGACTTCAAAATTTGCAAAAATAAGCGTTTTTTAACACATTAAGTGGAATCGGCTCAAAAAAAATTGCTTTTGGCCAATGATGTGTCGAGATTTTTTTAAAAGGTTGATTTCCATATATGAGAAAATGTATACCCTGTATATATAAATATATAATAGTTTAATTGGTTGCCCCATTTTGGACGAAAAAAAATTTTTTATTTGCGCCTTCGGAGCCACTCTTTTGCCTCCGAAACGTCAGGGCGCGATCTTTTGTTAACCTTTTCACGTTACTTTTTATGCACCCCGTATAATATTTGACTATTTAAAAAAATAAAAACTTTACTTTTTTACTTTAAATTCGTATTATCAGTATTTTTTCGCGTTCGTACCAAAACACTTCATATAGCAAAAACTAAATTTCTTCATTTTCATTTATATACACCCTGTATAATATACTCCAATCTTTCCAATACGTAAATTAGAACTATATCTAAGTAATGCCACATGACAATTTACAATGATTTTTGACGCACCCTGTATAATATATTTTTTTCATTTTTTTTGCGCTTGCAACCCATGATTTTTTTATCTGCCTTTTGCACATACTTTTTATCCACCCCGTACAATATGTGTAATTATTTAATCGTTTTTTCTTTTCATTATTATATTTTTGCACGCCCTATATAATACATCTAAATATAAATTTTTACATGTTACTTAAAAAATATATATGTTAACCTTCAAAGATTGCATGCTTTTTACATATTATAAGGTCCGCGATGTTTTATTCACCTATTTACATTAATGATGTGTCGAGATTTTTTTAAAAAGTTGATGTCCATATATCAGGGAATGTATACCCCGTATATATAAATAGATAATAGTTTAATTGGCTTTTGGACGAAAAAATAATTTTTTTTTCGCCTCCAAAACGTCAAGCCGCGATCTTTTGTTAACCTTTTCACGTTACTTTTTAGGCACCCCGTATAATATTTGATTATTTAAAAAAAATAAAAACTTTACTTTTTTAATTTAAATTCGTATTATCAGTATTTTTTCGCGTAAGTAATGCCACATGCCAATTTACAATGATTTTTTTATCTGCCTTTTGCACATACTCTTTATCAACCCCGTACAATATTATATTTTTGCACACCCTGTGTGCACATCTAAATATAAATTTTTACATGTTACTTAAAAAAAATATATGTTCACCTTCAAAGATTGCATGTTTTTTACAGATTATAAGGTCTGCGATGTTTTATTCACCTATTTACATTAATTTTTATACACCCTGTACATATATATATATATATATATATATATATATATATATATATACATATATATAAATAAACTAGCGAGTACCCACGACTTCGTTCGGGTATAGCGGTAACGAAAGGGATATATCCCTTATTTAAATACCTCTTTATAAATCACGCTTTTTGTTGCAGTTGTTTTAAATTATTTCTGATATTTTGAAACACTTTCTATACATTTACAATACAAATAATAGTGCTGAAAGGTCTCGGTCACCAAACGATCATTTCTGAAAATTTTGGCTTAGTTTTTTTTAATATATAGATAATAAACTCAAACTTAAAATTAATTGTCAATGCACTATATTATTTTAACCTTAACATACCTACAACAATTTTATTTCAGAACTCATATTGTATTATTGCTTGAAACAGGCCCCTAAAAACATGTTAACTTAGCTTTTTTGTGAACATTTTTTTACTGCGGCAGGACTGGAAGGTATTTGTGCCTACAAAAACCTAGTATTTACGCAGCGACGACGAAATCGGAAATATTACTCCATTGGTTTATTATTTAGTTATTTTAAAAATTCTGGTATTTACAAGAAAAATATTTTTATACAGATAATCATCAAAAATAGAACGTTTGTGTTTATATTTCAGTCATCTGAGATAAATAGTTTGATGTGGTGAAATTATGGACAAAACCGGGTTTTTATCTAGTATGTATATATATTCAAATCTATGTTGATATTTTTCTTTGTGAAATTATTTAGTGTACTACCAAAAATTCGGTAAGTATCAGTTTTCATTTCCCTTTCTGTAATCAATTTACGAAAATCCATTGCAAGTAAATATTTTGTAACGGTATGTCGTTAACGAACCCACGTATTTGTAGTTTTTTTTAATGATAGCCTATGATGTATAGAGTATTAGAGTAGATTAAAAAGGAAAACTCATAACATTTTCCAATTTTTTTAACTATATATATATAATAATCACTAAAAAGAATTGCTTTATTCTCCTTGTTCCGATCTTATTTATTTAAAATTTACCGTAGTTTGAGGATGTTATATGCACATGCATGCCTGTACAAATTACTAAAAAAAAACAGTTTTCACTAACTCTCATTACCAATCAAACATATATAACTTATATACTTTGTTTGTATGCTCCTAAATGACTTGAAATATAAATTTATTTGACTTCAGATATAGAAGGGAATGATAGTCAAGTCTTAAATGTCAATTGCGACATGTGGACAGTATTGCCATGTTTCCAGCAGATTTTTTAGTTTGTTTATTTTGGTTAAGTTTGAACGAAATTTCTAGTTTATATTAAAACAAGTTTTGGATCTGGAAAACTTTCCTGACAGACGATTTTTGCATATTTTATTTTATTTTTTAAAGTACCCATTTGTAATATTAGTTTACAAAAATAAAAATTGTGGAATATGCAAGAGCTTCCCTAAAAAAAAGGAATTCAAAATCACACTCGATCACAATTTGACAGCCTCAAAACGAAAAATTTAGCAAGGTTGCCAGATTTTAGATTTACTAATTTATTAGAGGAAATGAAATCGCTAATTGAAAATTATTTGGACAACAGAATTATAATGTTATTATTTATTGTTATTATTATATAGTTTTAATGAAGGTTTTGTCGATAAACCTTGGCTAACAGTATAGGTTTTGTTACAGAAACATCGTCGTTTGAATATAGACTCGGATTTTGGATAGCAAACCTAACCTAATCTGATCCGCATGTTTATTAATAACTATATGTGGAAAAACAGTCTTCCGGTTCGTCTCGTCGAATGCAGACCTCTGTGTTATTAACATAAGTGGTGCCACGTGTTCGGTTTTACTGCTTTATTTCCGGGGGAAACGGGAGACTCAACCGCTCAGTGTGGAAACTAACGACCCCGTTAGAAAGGGAGCAGACGCTGTGAACGTGTGAGGCCTAGTTGTCCTGCATTCTATCCCGTTCGTCTGCCGCAGTTCTACATAGAATATTAGCGTAACGGCCGCTACGTAGCGGGAGTGGGAGGGGTAAGGGGATAGCTTGAAAGAAGGGGTCATCTCGTGATACAGTAGTACTCTCTAGTGGAAGCCAAGATGTATTTCAGAAATTAAAAGAGGAAAAATTAAGAAGTATTGGAAAGATTCAGGAAATCCGGGAGTTTAGAGCTCGCCATCCGGAGATCCTACCGATAACGTCTCCAAACTGGAATTAGGTGCAGGGTCGACTTCGAGGGTCGCCGATTTAACGACTCTGAGCCCCGGCCGGAGAGCAATCTGGCAATTGCCTTGCAGCAAAGCCAAAGTCCTGTTATGTATCAGGAAAAACTAACAACAATATGTGGAAAAATGTTTGAAATCAAAATTACTTTTAATTTGCATAATAGTGACTTTTAAAGTAATTTTTGAGTGTTGATGAATGTTTTCCACACATTTTCTCAATTTGGACTGCTAGAACGGTGGATACAAACAAAACTAAACGAAATTTAAGAATGGCAACATAGTTTACCGAAACCCAGTTTTTTTTTTAACAAAATCTCTATTGTTAGGTGAATCTGTCTCGTCAGCGTTAGGTTAGCTCAGGTTCGTCAATAAAATCATCATTAAAGCCTCTGATATATATTTTCAGAAAATTAGGTAAGTTTGGCAATACTGCACACAACAGTTTTTCTTGATTAGGTGCAAATCATCAAAATAGAGAGTTTTTGCAATTTTTTTTTCTGGAAAAAAGTGGGAAATTATAGGCTTTAACTTTAAATATCATTTAAAATAAAAGAAAACGACAACTTCTTGGGTTCGTTAACAACACAAGACTCTAATATTTATGTTTCATGAATATACTTAAATATTTAAGGACAGTTTTTAAACTGTCCTTAAATATTTCACTGGATATCCCAGACGGAAAACTTAAATGTATATTTTGTGTATAAATACTATCAGAATAAAAAAAAATGTAAAACTTTGTTGTTTGCGCGGGGGCATTTATAACATGGCAAACATAACTGTCACAAAGTAAAAATCCGTTATAGATTGAATGTTAAAATAAAAAATATTTTCTAACTAAATCATATAAAAAGTATCAGTTGTTTAATAAGTTGTATGAGGAGTATCAGTAGAAACGGACCTTGCTTCTGATACGATTTAATACACCTCAATTTTTGTCCTTTTTTAGGTTTTTTTAGGAAGCCTACCTCATATTTACTATATCTAAGCAAATAAAAGCGTGAATGAATCCCATTTTTTTACAAAATATTACATTTTAGAATTGATTATCAAGTCTTGCACTATTATTAATACATTTTATTTGAAAGATTTGTTTATTGCTAGTTTATATTTATTAAATTAGAATTGTTTTTACTTCCCTCATAAACGGTATTGTAATCGTGAAAAAAAACACTGCCTGTCCGTCTGTCTCTTTGCAGTATAGTTAAAAACTTACCCGATTGACTTCAATAATTAAGGGTCATATGGGGATGATTTGGTAACATTTTGGTAAAAATCCAATATGGCAAAACAAAATGGCGACCTAGTGAAATGTTAAAAAAAAATATTACTGAAATTTTTCTCAACTTATGCACAAGGATATACAAATTCGCGTGACCCTTTTAAATAAATATTAACTATATTTTATTCAATAAAAAATATACGTGAGCTGTAATACAGTTACAGAGAAAACTGAAACTTAAAAAGAAACTCTGGTTGTAAGAACTAACCCTAAAGGTGATAAACCGTAGAATTTAAGCTTAATAAAAAGTATATAAAAAAACTATCCCCAAGAAATAAAAAGCAAGCTAAGTGTAGTGGACTTTTCATAATAAAAGAAATCATTGAACATAAACGGGTAAAAATTAAAAAAATCCAAAAAAGATGAAAATTACACAGGGTAACAAAATGAAAACAAAAATTTGGTACCGGAAATCTAACATCTGATTTTAGATGTTTTTAATGTGCTGATTCCAAAAATGCCACCAGATTTTTTCTATCATCTCTAGTTTTTGAGATACAGATTACAGGTTAATTGATATTTTTTTCTGATAAAAGACAACAAATAAAAAGATAAATATGTATTTAATCGTCAAAATAGAAATTTCCCAGAATCTAGTTAACCAAATGGATACCTGGAATTGTCCCTGACCCAATGTTCCTATACTAAGAACTACTCAATACACTGCTCTTAATTACTTTTATACCTATAATTGCCTATGACCCGATCCTTCTATACCTGCTTGGCTGTACTCGATTTAGTATATTACTGAGTTTTCCCAAGTAAAGTTGTGCTATCATTTTGTGTAAATTTTGGTCGTATTGTAATATCAAGACACTAAACTGAAACAATGGCATCCACAAGTAGACGTACCTGTGTAAATCATCCCGATGTTTTTTGTTATGTGTGTGGTGAATACACTTTGAAAGAGAGCAGAAAAACGATTTCTGACTTTGTGAAAAGAGCTTATCTTGCCTATTTTGGCGTTCATTTAGGAGATCAAGATAAATCTTGGGCCCCACATTTCATATGTAAAACGTGTGTTGAACATTTGCGACAGTGGACAACTGAAAAGAGGAAGTTCCTAAAGTTTGGTGTACCATCATGACGACTGCTATTTTTGTCTCGTTAATATTAAAGGCATAAATAGAAGCAATAGGCACAAATGGACATATCCTGATCTAGATTCTGCAAGAAGGCCTGTAGCGCATTCGGAAGAAATACCCGTTCCATCATTCAGCAGTCTACGCGAACTGACAGAAGATGATACAGAAACATCAACGTCTGACGAAATTCAAAGAATTTAATCAGAAAACAACAGCGAATTTAAAGCAGATTTAGCAACTCCGCAGTATTTCAATCAAGAAGAATTAAACGATCTTATAAGAGACCTGAATCTCTCAAAGGAATCCGCTGAATTACTTGCATCCAGATTAAAAGAAAAAAATCTTCTTTGTCCAGGTACTAATATTACATTTTATCGTAAAAGAGAAAAGGATCTGCTGCCTTTTTTCGCTCAGGAAAATGACTTGGTATTCTGTAACAATATAAAAGAGCTCTTAGAAAAAATGGGTGTGCCTGAATACACTCCAGATGATTGACGCCTTTTTATTGACAATCAAAACGTAGTTTAAAATGTATTCTTTTACATAACGGCAAATATGGCAATTCCTATTGTTCATTCTACTACCATGAAGGAAGAATATGAAACAATTGCATTAGTTTTGAGAAAAATTAAATACGAGAACATCAGTGGGCAATTTGTGTTGATTTAAAAATGGTTAACTTCCTCCTTGGACAGCAGAGTGGTTATACAAAATATCCTTGTTTTTTGTGCCTTTGGGATAGCAGAGCTAAAAATGAGCACTGGGTTAACAAAAGAGATGTTATAGTTCAAGGAAAACAAAACGTGATCAACGAACCTTTGGTTTCAAGAGAAAAAATCTCACTTCCGCCCTTGCATATCAAGCTAGGCCTTATGAAGGCTTTAAATCGAGATGGAAATTATTTTGGGTATTTGTCACGTGAATTTCCTGGCATTAGCACAGAAAAACTAAAAGCTGGTATATTTGATGGTCCTTAAATAAGGCAACTTGTTAAAGATCCACAATTCACCACATCAATGAACGGGACTGAATCTAACGCTTGGTGTTCATTTGTTCAAGTAGTATAACATTTTCTTGGCAATCATAAAACAGGGAATTACGTAGAATTAGTGGAAACTATGCTTTCAAATTTTAATATTCTCGGCTGTTACATGAGTATAAAAGTTCACTACCTCCACAGCCACCTAGATCGTTTTCCAGAAAACTTAGGTGATTGTAGTGAAGAACAGGGAGAAAGATTCCATCAGGATATTAAAACTATGGAAGATCGTTATCAAGGACGATGGGATAGCCACATAAAGGCGGACTACTGCTGGAGCCTTCAGCGAGACTGCCCTAGTAAACTCCATTCTAGAAAGTCGTATAAAAGAAAATTTTTATGTGATTGGTGACTAATGTAATTATGTAAATTAAGTTTTTGCAATAAATACTTAAATCCATGTGTCTTTGTTTTTTTAACTGGCAATAGTAATATTATATATTATAACAGTTATAACGTAAAATATAAAAAAAAATAGATCTGATAGACAAAATCTGAGAACTTTTTTTACATTCTGCATCCAAAAATTACCCAGAAACAGTTAAAAAATCGCAGGCACCAAAATGTGTGTTGGCCTGTGTTACACATATAAAAGAATTAAAACGACCTCTTTTTACAGATGGTCCTACATCCGAGGAGACAAACCAAAATACCGTGAATTAAACCAAAACTCTGGCATCTTACCCTACATACTAGGACATACCCAGAAAAAATAAAAAAAAGCACCCTCTCAGTTTTACAAATCTTCACATTTTAGCGTCCCTAGATGCCAAAAAATATGTTTTATCAATTCCGTCGGTATTTAAAGTAGTAATTATGTATAACAAAAGAAAAATAAGTACTAAGTATAGTTCGATCTTTTTTTCAAATGCCAAATGAAACTAAAGGGCTTAAATCCTGGTAGTAAATACAATACAACACTCCCTAAGTGTTAATTCGTTAATCAGTTTAAACTAGTTAATTTTAATCGATTTATTAAATTGTAAAAGTTTTAATGTGATAAAGGCAAGATTGGCGACGAAGAAATTAAACCAGAGGTATTAGACGAACTTTGAGACAAAGTTTTCACCTTATTCATTGCAAACAAACCGTTCAAGAACATTGATAACTTAAACAAACTACTGAGTCAGCCAGTTCTTAGTTCTTTATAGTTGTTACTTAAGTATTTTGCTTTTCGAACTGTGTGCTTAGAAAATGAACTAAATTAAAAAAGTCAACGAATAGTTTGGGTACATGTAAATTTTAATGGAGATAAAGCATAATTTAATTTACTGTTTGATTTCGTAAAAACCTTTAATAATGCTTTTTTAGATTTTATTGATTTTGTAATGTAAATTATTTGACAAATGTTTAAGTTTTGATCAAAGTTTTATAGTGCAATATATTATTACAATATTTGCACTGTTACTGTCCGCGGATTTCTCTTTTTGGACTGAAACATTTTGAAAATACCAAGCACACCGCTCATGAAAAATGGATCATGGTGAATTTTTGTAATTTTTTTACAGGTTGTAGTGCTCGACCCTAGTAGTTATTCGGTTCGGTCAAGTTCCCCCCCCCCCGAATCAAACCAATTTCAAAAATACTTCTATCATTTTGCACACAATAAATACAATTTTACACACTCACCCAAGAGAAACTAAAGCATTTTTGAAACGGGGGGCAAACTTGACCGTCCCCCCCCGTCTTTAAAAAAATTTCTAAATATTTTTATATCAATTGTCTTATCTAATTTTACACAATTTCCTAGAGAAAGTTATGCGGCGTCGGAAAATCGTATTTTCCCCCCCGTTAGTCACAAAATTCAAAAACTGTTGTACTACTCGTTTCACCTAATTTTGCAAAATTCTTTCACACTTATTTTTAAAATTTGCCCACTTTCCTAGATAAAATTATGAGTCGTTGAAAATTTGTAATTTCCCCCCGTCAATCACAAAATTGAAAAACTGTTGTGCTACTCCTCTCACCTAATTTTGGTCTATTTTGCACACCTATTTTTAAATTTTGCATATTCTCCTAGAGAATGGGGCGTCAATAATTTGTATTCCCCCCCCCCGTCAGTCACAAAATTCATTCAACTCTTGTGCTACTCGATTCACCTAGTTTTGCACAATTTTGCACACCTATTTTTAAATTTTGCACGCTCTTCTAGAGAAAATTATGGGGTGTCGAAACTTTGTATTTTCCCCCCGTCAGTCACAAAATTTCAAAACTGTTGTGCTACTCGTTTCACCTAATTTTGCACAATTGTGCACACTTATTTTTGAATTTTGCACACTCTCTTGGAGAAAGTTATGGGGCGTCGAAAATTTGTATTTTGCCTCCCATCAGTCACAAAATCTGTTGTGCTATTCGTTTCACCTAATTTTGCACACCTATTTTCAAATTTTGCACACTCTCTTAGAGAAAGTTATGGGTCGTCGAAAATTTGTATTCCCCTCCCGTCAGTCACAAAATTGAAAAACTATTGTGCTACTCGTTTCATGAACTTTTGTACAATTTTGCACATCTATTTTCTCATTTTGCACACTTTCCTGGAGAAAGTTATGGGGTTTCCAAAATTTGCATTTCCACCCATCTGTCACAAAATTGAAATATTTTTACGCTAATCGTTTAACCTAATTTTACACAATTTGCACACCTATTTTTAAATTTTGCACGCTCTTCTAGAGAAATTTATGGGGTGTCGAAACTTTGTATTTTCCCCCCGTCAGTCACAAAATTTAAAAACTGTTGTGCTACTCGTTTCACCTAATTTTGCACAATTGTGCACACTTATTTTTGAATTTTGCACACTCTCTTGGAGAAAGTTATGGGGCGTCGAAAATTTGTATTTCCCTCCCGTCAGTCACAGAATTGAAAAACTGTTGTGCTATTCGTTTCACCTAATTTTGCACACCTATTTTCAAATTTTGCACACTCTCTGGGGTCGTCGAAAATTTGTATTTCCCTCCCGTCAGTCACAAAATTGAAAAACTATTGTGCTACTCGTTTCATCAACTTTAGTACAATTTTGCACACCTATTTTCTCATTTTGCACACTCTCCTGGAGAAAGTTATGGGGTTTCCAAAATTTGCATTTCCACCCATCTGTCACAAAATTGAAATATTTTTACGCTAATCGTTTAACCTAATTTTACACAATTTTGCACACCTATTTTTAAATTTTGCACGCTCTTCTAGAGAAAATTATGGGGTGTCGAAACTTTGTATTTTCCCCCCGTCAGTCACAAAATTTAAAAACTGTTGTGCTACTCGTTTCACCTAATTTTGCACAATTGTGCACACTTATTTTTGAATTTTGCACACTCTCTTGGAGAAAGTTATGGGGCGTCGAAAATTTGTATTTCCCTCCCGTCAGTCACAGAATTGAAAAACTGTTGTGCTATTCGTTTCACCTAATTTTGCACACCTATTTTCAAATTTTGCACACTCTCTTAGAGAAAGTTATGGGGTCGTCGAAAATTTGTATTTCCCTCCCGTCAGTCACAAAATTGAAAAACTATTGTGCTACTCGTTTCATCAACTTTAGTACAATTTTGCACACCTATTTTCTCATTTTGCACACTCTCCTGGAGAAAGTTACGGGGTTTCCAAAATTTGCATTTCCACCCATCTGTCACAAAATTGAAATATTTTTACGCTAATCGTTTAACCTAATTTTACACAATTTTGCACACCTATTTTCAAATTTTGCACACTCTCTTAGAGAAAGTTATGGTGCGTCGAAAATTTGTATTTTCCCCCCGTCAGTCACGAAACACTGTTGTACTACTCATTTAACCTAATTTTGAACACCTATTTTCGCATTTTGCACGCCCTCCTAGAGAAAGTTAAGGGGGGCAGAAATTTGCATTTCCACCCCGTTTGTCACGAAATTAAAAAACTTCTATGCTACTTTATTCACCTATTTTTGCATAATTTCGCACAGCCACTTTTAAAATTTGCATACTCTCCTAGAGTAGTTAGGTATGGGGCGTCGAAAAATTATATCCCGTCGTACTACTCGTTTCACCTAATTTTTTGGGCGTCGAAAATTTGTATTTTCCCCCCCGTCAGTCACAAGATTGAAAAACTGTTGTGCTACTCGTTTCACCTAATTGTGCACAATTTTGCACACCTATTTTTAAATTTTACACACTGTCCTAGAGAAAGTTCGGGGGCGTAGAAACTTTCCATGGTCCCCCCCGTCAGTCTAAAAATTGAACATCTGTTGTGCTACTCGTTTCACCTAATTTTGCACAATTTTGCACACTTGTTTTCAAATTTTGCACCCTCTCCTAGAGAAAGTTATGGGTCGTCGAAAATTTCTATTTTCCTCGTCGCCAGTGAGAAAATTAAAAAACTATTCTGCTACTCGTTTTACTTATGGGGTTTCCAAAATTTGCATTTCCACCCAACTGTCAAAAAATTGAAATATTTCTAATCCTTTTACCTAATTTTACACAATGTTGCACACATATTTTTAAATTTTGCAAACTCTCCTAGAGAGAGTTATGGGGCGTCGAAAATTTTATTTTCCCCCCGTCAGTCACGAAATTGAAACACTGTTGTGCTACTCGTTTAACCTAATTTTGAACACCTATTTTCGCATTTTGCACACTCTCCTGGAGAAAGTTATAGGCTTTCCAAAATTTGTATCCCCCGCACTTCTCCGTCTGTCACGAAATTGTTTCTTTTTCTTGGTTCGGCTAATTTTGTCAATTTTGCACATCTATTTTAAACGTTGGCACACACTCTCCTAGAGACAGTTATGGGGTGTCAAAAATCTGCATCACCTAGTTTTGGACACTTATTTTCAAGTTTTGCACTCTTTTTGGAGAAAATTGTGGCATGTTGAAGATTTTATACCATAAAATCCAAAGTTTGTTATGCCCCCATCATGGTGGCTGCCAAGGAAGTGTTTAAACCTAAATTGTTTTCTATGACTGGTATCTTTAAATTTTCAATATGTTTAACCCTATAATTTTATATTTTTTTGATCGAGAATATCGAATTAAGATTTTGAATTATTTGCATAAAAAGCAATGATCTCATCTTGTTATCTCTACCTGTATATTTTACAACAACATTAATATAAAACTGAAATATGTACAGCCAAAATCTCATAGAAATACATATTTGATTTGCCATAAACCAGAAGGCGCCTCATTATTATTTTACGATTAGTGGTTCCATCTACCTTTTAATTTTTATCTAGCAAGCTGCGATCGTTTAGTGGTTGTGTTTTATTTGATTTTAAAGGAAATTGAGTAACAGAATAAGGTAAGATTTTTTTTTTCTAAAAGCAAACAGAGCTGGGCCTTCATATCGATTTACAAAGTGTCGGTTATAGAAAGCATAAATCAGACGTAGACGTACTTGGTTTGTTTTCTACTATTAAGTAAATAATATTACAGTATTCCTAATTAAATATAAGAACATTTAATTATAAGGGAACAAAATCGAAGGACCTATTGTTTTTTTTTTAATTTTTTGCTTCTATTTATTGTTAAATTGGCCCGTCACAGGGTTAGTAAAAAGAACCGGAACGCTTAAATATCTTCAAAACCGCTGAAGTTATGATTAAAAATTCAGCATTTGGGGGTTTTTGAGCACGCCAAATTGAAAAAAGTGTCGACACTGTTGCCAGACTTTCTAGTTTTGCGCTACTTATCTTTCTTAAATGGAATGACTCTTTTATTTTTATTGCAATTAGCTGTCTCAAATTTAGTAAGATCTCAAATCTTCAACACTCTATCCGTAATAGTTTCGGAGAGATGGCACCGCATTTATACTAAAAACTACGGGAACGCTTGAACTTCTCAAAACTGCTAAAGTTGTGCTTACAAAATTCGATATTTAAGTGTTTTGTGCTACACGTGGTCGTTTTCTTATCTTAAATGGAAGGCCCCATTGATTTTTATTGAAATTAACGACTTTTAATTTATGAAAGTTGAACTGATATTGATGCCTTTCCTTCACACTTTATCCCGGCTTGAGACTGGTCTAACTTCTACCAGTGGTTGATACTTAAAGTGTGATTAATAACGGGCGAGACAACAACGACCAGACACCAATAATGCTAAGATAAAGAGACTAAAAGCCAACGAACTAAACCAACAATAACTTAGCACAATGGATACTGATTTTAAAGACACAAATTTGAGATCTTACTAAATTTGAGACGATGAATTCAATGTAATAAAAATCAATGTTACAGTCTATTTAAGTTATGATATTTAAGCATACTTTTTTCTGCAAATGCTGTGTTGTCTTAGCAACTAGTACAGATAGAATTGTGAGAATTTGAAATTGAAAGAGAAAAATAAACTGGGTATTACATTTAAGATAAGAAAACGGCTATAGCGTAAACCTGGGAAATCTGGTAACAGTGCCGATTCCATTTTTTTATTGTGCATGCCCAGAAACCCCCAAATGCCGAATTTTGTAACCACAATTTAAGCGGTTTTGAATATATTTAAGTGTTCCGGTTCTTTTTACTAACCCTGTATAAAAGTATCCCATAACTTTCTCTTGAAAAGTGTGCAAAATTTAAAAATTTATGTGCAAAATTAGATGATACGAGTACCATAAAAATATTTCAATTTAGTGACAGACGGGTCGAAATGCAAATTATAGAAACCCCTTAACTTTCTCCAGGAGAGTGTGCAAAATAAGAAAATAGGTGTGCAAAATTGTACAAAAGTAGGTGAAACGAGTAGCAGAATAGTTTTTCAATTTTCTGACTGACGACGGGAGGAAAATGCAAATTTTCGACGACCCATAACTTTCTCTAGGAGAGTGTGCGAAATTTAAAAACAGGTGTGCAAAATTAGGTGAAACAAGTAGCACAACAGTTTATCAATTTTGTGACTGACGGGGGGGAACATGCACATTTTCTACGCCCCATAACTTTCTCTAGGAGAGTGTGTAAAATTTAAAAATAGGTGTGCAAAATTGTGCACAGTTAGGTGAAACGAGTAGCACAACAGTTTTTCAATCTTGTAACTGACCGGGGGGGGGGGGGAAATACAAATTTTCGATGCCCCTTAACTTTTTCTAGGAGAGTGTGCAAAATTTGAAAATAGGTGTGCAAAATTGGACAAAATTAGGTGAAACGAATAGCACAACAGTTTATCATTTTTGTGACTGATGGGGGTGAAAATACAAATTTTTAACGCCACATAACTTTCTCTAGGGGAGTGTGCAAACTTTAAAAATAGATGTGCAAAATTAGGTGAAACGAGTAGCATGACAGTGTTTTAATTTTGTAACTGACGGGGGGGATACAATTTTTCGACGCCCCATAACTTTCTCTAGGAGAGTGTGCAAATTTTAAAAATAGCTGTGCGAAATTATGCAAAATTAGGTGAATAAAGTTGCATAGAAGTTTTTTAATTTCGTGACAAACGGGGTGGAAATGCAAATTTCTGACCCCCCTTAACTTTCTCTAGGAGGGTGTGCAAAATTAGATGGGACGATTGATTGATATAAAAATATTTAGATATTTTGAAAGACGAGGGAGAACGGTCAAGTTTGCCCCCCGTTTAAAAAAATGCTTTAGTTTATTTTGGGTGAGTGTGCAAAATTGTGCAAAATATGTGCAAAATGATAGTTTATCTATTTTTGAAATTCGTTTGATTCGGGGGGGAAACTTGACCGACCCTAGTTATTCTGCAAAATTAAATAAACTTTGTCGTCCAGTTTTTGAAATACATGCTGTTTAAATCCGCGATTTTACTATATTTTTAAGGGTTTCCAAGGAAGAATAATTATAAAATGAAAACTTTAAATAAGCTATTGTTATGTTTCTTGTTGAAATTACATTATATACAAGGTATTTCAAAATTAGTGCACATCAAAAAGTATTAAAAAATAAACAGGTATCGTCCATATTATATTAAGTGTTTTAGCTATTTTTTGAGAACATATAAATAAAAAAACTACAGCTATACGGAGTGTCAACAGGCCATAACTTTTAAAGTATTTGATGTATGCAAAAGTTTTTATAATGACATCTATATTCGAATTCTTTATCGTTTTTGAGTAAATTGAGTTTTTAGAATTTTTTTTTAAAAAAACATATTTTTTTAAAAAAATTTTTACTTATAAAACTTTGATGGAACTGACTAATATCCTAAACATACATTACTAAGGGTTCAATTCAACGAGTTTCCATGCTGGTCTTACCAATTAATATACAGGGTGTTAAAAATCGAGAGCAAAACAAACAGAACTTTAAATGTAAAAATCTCCTGTTTTTCAAATGGAACAACCTGTATATTTTTATTTCATCTGATTCAGCGTTCAATTACCTATCATTACTCATATACATATATATATATATATATATATATATATATATATATATATATATATATGTTATATCCGTTTCCCATGACCTTCCACGTGCCTCCAGAATGTCGCCACATATTATCACACAGTTGCGTCATTCACAGAAACCAACATCAGCAGTTTCCAAGAATTGCGACAGTACGCTCAAACACCGTCAGCAGTCTCCATGGAAGCCAGCGGATGCTTGCCGGTTTCCCACGTACCTCAGCAAGATTTTTAATATAAATAGACTATGTAGATTTTATTAAGAACAGTATAATATTATTCTTTTAAGTTGTAACAATAATTAATGTCCATTTGATTTTCAAAGTTGTGAACATATTGATTTATTTTATTTTAATAAAAAGTGTTTTTTAAAAAGTGAATTTTTCAAATAGTGAGATAACAATTTGGCGCAGTCGGTAGGATTCGTTTAAACGCTATTAGAACAAGAAAAAGGTCTAACTGGTAGCGGCGGATTCCAATCCCTTAACGAAACAAAAGGAACCTGAGAAGTCCTCACTCGTAAAGCTTGGAGCCACATCGAGAACAAGACAACCCAGATGCAGATTACGATTACGTAAGAATCGTCTTGTATTTGATTTTATTTTTCTATACTGTTCGATTTTTCAAATAGGATTTAAACATATTATTACTTCCCTTACCATTTGTTTTCTTAAATTACAAAAAGGAAAACTATTTATTATTTTTGTTAAGATATTCTTAATAACTTAACGTTTTCATTTTACTCGTTTTTGATAAAACCTTTTTATTTTTAACGCATCTACATTTAAAATTCAAAATGTCTCTCGATAATACCCAAACAACCATTGAAATTGAACCTTATAAACTTTCTGAAATTTTTTCCATTGTACCCGAATTTGAAGGTGATCAAATTTCTTTAAGCAATTTTATAACCGCATGCGATTGTGCATACGACATGGCAACAACGCAACAAAAAGTGTTTTTAGTTATTCACATAAAAAACAAGCTCCGTGGTAGAGCAGCTCAATTAATTAGTTCAAGGAATCCAAGTTCATACCTTGAAATTAAACAATTGTTAAATTTACACTTCGGTGATTCAAGGGATCTTACTTCCCTTATACACGATCTGCAGCGATTAAGACAACTTCCTAATGAGTCGCCCCTTACATTCTTTAATCGACTTCAGGTCCTGAACGCTAAAATGCATGCCAGCATACAAAAGTCCCCACTCCTACATTCAAAAGAACAAAAAGATGCTCAGACCATGTTAATTGAAACTATGACTCTTAATACACTTCTTACCGGTCTAGAGCCACGCCTAGGACAACTTATCCGTGCTAGTAATCCAACGTCACTTTTAGAAGCACAATCAAGAATTCGGAGAGAACTTCAGCTTTCGTATTTCGAAAATCAAAAAGTTAATAAACCAACTATTCCGAAACCCAGTCCTCAGTTACCTAGACCACACCAGCCACAACAATTAAAGTGTTCCAATTGTAACAGAATTGGTCATACAATATCTCAGTGCAGGCAACTTTCTTCTAATTTTCCCCAAAATAATAATTTCCAACGACCCATAACAAATTCTAATTTTCAAAGACCCGCAATAAACTCGAATTCTCAAAGATCACAATATCAACCAAATTTTTCGCAACAAAATAGACCAAATAATCCTAGCCAAAATACAAACCAAGCACAATTTAGGCCATCAATAATTCAAAGAAATCCCAATTTTCAACCAGCTAAGACGCATCATGTTAATACAAGACAAGAATGCTCCTCAGAGAATTATTTGCCCGAATACGATCAGTACACCGCCGAAAACGGCAATCCCGGTTTTTACGATTTTTTCCAACCAGAGGAAGAATCTTACCAAGATATAAACTATTCAAATGACACTAGTAATTACCAGGATTTTCTTACACCCCTTACGAATACCGACCCTCCAGACAATTCACCCCAGAACCCAATGACCGAGATCCAATCGAGAATAGAAACACTAAATCTAGAGAATATGGATCCAAATCTCAATTTCCCGGAACAAGCGTTTCTTTAAGTCCTCTTCTTACTGTAAATTCCAAGAATCT
The DNA here is from genome assembly GCA_030620095.1 of Kuschelorhynchus macadamiae. NCBI lineage: Eukaryota > Metazoa > Arthropoda > Insecta > Coleoptera > Curculionidae > Kuschelorhynchus > Kuschelorhynchus macadamiae. The sequence continues at coordinate 266,103 of JAUTXW010001077.1, forward strand.
ATATTATATCGATGACGCATCAAAACAATTCAAACTTCTCATTGATACCGGTGCAGGCATTTCTATATTTAAGGAAAACACCGTACAAAAATTTCCTACACGATTTGCCGAAAATGTCACTATTCAGGGAATTACCGATGAAAAACTTTCAATATCTCAATCTACACTCATACCTTTTACTATTGGTGATCCACACAAAGTGTATATTTGCAATTTAGATATAGATTTCGACGGTATATTAGGATTGGATTTCTTGGAACATTATGAATGTATTGTAGATCTGAAATCAAAACAACTTATTACAAATTTTAAAACTATGCCCCTTCACAAAGTAACCACAACTACAGCCATATCAGATGTACAAGAATGCATTAAAAACCGTAATAAAATTTCTATAGAGGCTAGAACTGAAAAAATTTTCAAACTCAAGTGCGAACTATTTAATACGGATGCTATACTTCACGCATATGTCAAAGAAAATGTTAGATTGCCAAATGCCCTGGTTAAGGTTAATGAACGCGGTGAATTTTTTACATCTATAATTAACTCAAATGCTATAGAAAAAACAATCGACTTTTCAAATTTAAATATCGAACCTTTTGACCCTGGAATTGATACTGAAACAATTTTTAACTTAAATACCTACCCTATACAAAACGCAGTTTTAGATAGGCGCTCAATTATTAAAGACCAGTTACGCACCGAACATTTAAACAACGAAGAAAACGATTTAATAACTAACCTATGTCTCGAATTTTCCGATATCTTTTATTTAGAAGGCGATAATTTATCTTTTACCAACGAGATCAAACATTCTATAGATACTAATAATTCAAGGCCCGTATTTACCAAATCATATAGATATCCTCACATTCATAAAGAAGAGGTAAAAAGCCAGGTAAATAAAATGTTAGAGCAAGGAATTATTCGCCAGTCCATCTCTCCATGGTCCTCCCCGGTTTGGGTTGTTCCCAAAAAATTGGATGCCTCCGGAAAACCCAAATGGCGTGTAGTTATAGACTACCGCAAGCTGAACGAGCTTTCTATAGCTGATAAATATCCTCTTCCGAACATTTCCGACCTTCTCGATCAATTAGGGAAATGTCAATATTTCACAACCCTCGACTTGGCTTCTGGTTTCCACCAGATCGAGATCAATCCAAAAGACATCGAGAAAACTGCCTTCTCTGTTGAAAATGGCCATTACGAATTCGTCCGTATGCCATTCGGTTTAAAGAATGCCCCGTCCACATTCCAAAGAGTCATGGACAACATCCTTCTCGGTATTCAAAATGAACATTGCTTAGTGTATATGGATGACATCATCGTGTACTCTCCAACAATACATGAACATATTTCAAGACTAACAGAAGTCTTCAAGCGTCTCCGCAAAGCCAACTTAAAGATCCAACCTGATAAATGCGAATTCCTTCGAAAGGAAGTTGCTTATCTAGGACACCTTATTACCCAAAGTGGAGTAAAACCTAATCCAAGCAAAGTTGAATGCATTCAGAAATTTCCTATGCCAACAAATCCTAAAGAAATAAAGTCATTCTTAGGTCTTGCTGGATATTACAGACGCTTCATCCCAAATTTTGCCAAAATATCAAAACCCCTGACCAAGTTATTACAAAAGGACGTCCCATTCACATTCGACGCGGAATGCAAAACCTCATTTTCTGACCTGAAAAAGGCACTTACATCGGACCCAATCTTAATTTACCCCAATTTCGAAGAAACTTTCTTGCTAACCACAGACGCTAGCGCATTCGCTATTGGAGCCGTCTTATCTCAAGGTCCCATCGGAAAAGATCTTCCGATAGCATATGCATCTCGAACTCTGTGTAGTGCTGAAACAAAGTATTCTACCATAGAAAGAGAATTATTAGCCATTGTATGGGCTGTCAAACACTTCAGACCATATCTTTTTGGTCGAAAATTTGTTTTGGTAACAGATCATCGCCCTTTGACTTGGCTATTTTCAATTAAGGACCCCGGCAGTCGCCTAGCTCGCTGGCGCCTTAAACTCGAGGAATATGATTACAAGATTGAATATAAACCCGGCCGAATAAACAAAAACGCAGACGCCTTATCACGTATTAAAATTAACCATTTTAAAAATTGCTCAGATTTTCAATCAACCATCGCTATTTACGCCTCAAATGAAGACGACTTTAATAACAGACCCTCGACCAGCAAACAAAATTCATTTTCAGAAATAATAACCGAAAACGATCTAGACGATAATGAAATAACCGACGAATACAATAGATTTGTTAATTTATACAAGACAAAATCAATCATCGATTATTCCAAAATCGAAATTTCCAATGATCAATTTTTGGACAAATCAAACAAAAATATTGTCACTTTCTTTTGGCAAACTAAAATGGAAGATTTTCATTTTAAAATTATAGAGGACCTATTTGAGGAAAACTATGATTTTGCCCCGCTTACGGTAAACACCCTGTCTAGTAAGAGTGTAAAGGACCGCAAATATTTCATAATACCCTTGTCGTATAATACTGATACCGTAGTCCAGCAGCTTTTCTATATTATCTATAAATGTCAAGATAAATTCGATCTTTCTAAAACCTATTGTATCGAAAATAATTTACAACTTCCCATCCTCGAAATATTTTCATTCATTTTCTCTGATAAAGATATTAACTTAAAAATATGCCATAACCTCGTAAGAACCCCAGACCCGGATGAAATACCCACAATTTTAGATCAACACCATACTGGCAAAAAGAATCTTCATCGCGGTATTAATGAAACTGTCAAACGCATTCGACAAAAATACAATTGGACCGGACTAACTAAAGATGTCGAAAAACTCATTCGAAGCTGTGAAATCTGCCAAAAAGTTAAAATCTGTAGGAAAAATCTTAGTACGCCCCTAGTCATAACAGAAACTCCAAAAACTGCATTCGAAAGAATCAATATTGACATCTTCGAGTATCCAACTCGTAACTATGCCCTTACGATCCGAGATGAGCTAACCAAGTTCACACAGGCGTACCCAACGTCGGATAAAAAAGCCTCAACGATTGTCAATACACTCCTGCTATTCTTTCAACATTATGGAACTCCCCTACGGATCCACTGTGACCATGGCCGTGAGTTTGATAACACATTAATGAAAGACCTGTGCACACTCTATGACGTCAAGTTAACCTTTTCAAGTGTTAGCCATCCGCAATCAAATGGATCGCTCGAAAGATTCCACGCCACTTTAACCGAAATGATTAGGATTCACACAGCAGAACATCCCGAGGAACACCCATTCAATATCCTCCCCTATTCAGTCATCTGTTATAATAACACAAAAAACAAAACTCATGGATTCACCCCTTATGAGCTGATATTCGGCCATACGTCTAGCCGACCCCCAGAAACCTTATATAATCAAGAACAACTTATCTCCAAATACATCCGAAATCTAAATAATAAAATGGAAACATATTACAAAATCGCACGAGCTAGAACAAACGCCCAAAAGGAAAAATCAAAAATCAGATTCGACAAATCAGTCTCCGATAAACAACCCGATTATAAAGTTGGTGACAAAGTATATGTCAAAGAATCGCAAATTAAAGACAAAAGTGAAAATAAATTCAATGGCCCCTTTCAAATTATCGAACTTTACCAAACTTCAGCTAAACTTAAAAACCTTTCTACAAACCAAATTTCCAAAATAAATTTTGATAGGCTAAAGACATACTATGACTAGTCTATTTTTTTTCCAGACTCCTTTGGCTTATTCCAGCCGTCTTCTCCCAATACTTCTTCACACCAATCAACAATACCGTTGGACTATTTTACCATGAGGAAAATTTTGTCAAAATTACTAACGATAAGTGGACGTTACTCGTATACAAAGATTTACAACCCCTTAAAGAAACTATACAAAACAACGACAAATTACTTACTACACTCAGTGACGTGTTGAATGACCCATCCCCTAGAACTGTATCTTTTAAAATAGAAATTAAAACACATTTGAGCTTATTAACCCAAATTTCAAACGCAGTTAATCAAAAATATAGAGAAATCATGGCAGATACAAAAAAGTTATCTTATAGGAACAAACGCGGATTAATAAACGGCATTGGTAGTATTTTTAAATCTATCACAGGCAATTTAGATTCAGCCGATGGCGAATATTACAATGCATGTATAAACAAAATCACGCGAGATGAACGCGAACTTGAAAGCTTACTTAAAAATCAAATATCGGTAACTTCATCTGTAATTAAAAACTTCAATTCCACCATTCAAAAGATTCAAATTGATGAAGAAACCTTCAACCAAGACATAGATATTATACAGAGCGCTATCATGAACATATCTGATGACTTAGCGTTTTACGAAGGGCAAATTAAAACTCTAAATCTTTGCGAAGCTTTAATGGAAAGTTATGTTTTTCTAGAAGATTCTTTAAACGATATTATAAATGCCATCACATTCGCTCGTTTGAAAATTTTTCATAGTTCTATAATAACTCCAGGAGATTTGATCACTTCTCTCCAAGGGATATCGCGTTCTCTATCAAAAAATAATCTTCCTCTCCCTATATATTCATCAAATATTGCCAATTATATTGACTTAATTGAATTAGAATCATACCAGTCCGATAATAGGATTGTGTTCGTTCTTAAAATTCCTCTAACTGAACCAGAATCATACACTTTGTATCGAATTTTTCCTATTCCTATTATGGACAATCGAACAGGTCTTTTTCACATAATACCAACAACAAAAAAATACATTGCGCGAGATGACGACACCTTACTATATGTACTACCACAAGACATCTCCAGCTGCAAGCCACTCGAGACGCACACTAAGATCTGTTCAGACCTTCTGCAATATCCAATCGACAGTGATGCTATCTGCGAAGCACAGCTACTCAGGCAGCAGAACATACTACCGAAAACCTGTCAAACATCGATATTGCTAGTCACCGATTACCACGTCCAAGAGATCTCCACGAACTACTGGCTTATCTCAGTTTCCGAGCCACTTCCTGTAACCGTAAAATGTGGAACCAGGAATATAGAAACCCAGATCCTGAAGACGAACTCCCTTCTTAAGTTACAACCAAACTGTAACGCTTTTATTGGAAGCACAAGAATTCATTCCAAGTACCTGGTGGAGGAATATAAAAATGTAACCTATAAAAGCCATTCTGTTCAGATTCCTTTCGAATGCTGCAAACAGTTCCCAGAACAGTCTCAAATCCCAAAGCTCAAACCCTTGAAGCTCAGCAACATCAATGCCGATGACCTGAACGTTGCTCAACACCGCCTAGACCAATACTCAGAAGAGCTAGACAAGTTGATGAAAGAACCCTTCATAACCAAACATATCCATTGGTTTACGATACTCACAATATCAATGGTCGTTGGAATGGCAATCCTCTACATCCTCTGTAAGTGTAGACGTAAGAAGCCACTGAAACTGTCCATAACTGGTAGTCAGGATCTTCCATCACCTCCCAGGCCTAGTCCGAAGCGCTTTGCCCCATACCAGTTGAGAAGACTAATACCAAAAAGGCGAACTAGCATCCATCCAGAAAATACACAAGAAGAGGAAGAAGCATTTGAACTTCAGTCCTAAAAGTAGCTGCAAAGCACCAACTTTTCACTAAAAGGGGAAGCTGTTATATCCGTTTCCCATGACCTTCCACGTGCCTCCAGAATGTCGCCACATATTATCACACAGTTGCGTCATTCACGGAAACCAACATCAGCAGTTTCCAAGAATTGCGACAGTACGCTCAAACACCGTCAGCAGTCTCCATGGAAGCCAGCGGATGCTTGCCGGTTTCCCACGTACCTCAGCAAGATTTTTAATATAAATAGACTATGTAGATTTTATTAAGAACAGTATAATATTATTCTTTTAAGTTGTAACAATAATTAATGTCCATTTGATTTTCAAAGTTGTGAACATATTGATTTATTTTATTTTAATAAAAAGTGTTTTTTAAAAAGTGAATTTTTCAAATAGTGAGATAACATATATATATATGTCTTATACCTTAAATGAACAGCTTCGATTTTATTAGCCGTTTTCTGATTTGACTATTTTTTTTTTTAATATAAGTAAACAGATGAAGTGGGCTAAAATAAAAATGTCGTAAACTAAGCCTTATTCTCAGTTCCTTAACACAGATAGCGACTATAAATAATGTTAGCCGTATTAAATGAGGCCTCATCAGTTCAAAGCACTTTTGAAAAAAACACATTTTCGAACTGCCGGTCCATAATATCACAACAAAAAGTCAAACTTTCATTAAAGTCTAATTGTGATAATAATTGAGTTGGAAAAAATTTATAAGGATGATAGCCATTCACCTGCAGTGTTTTTTGAATACCTGCAATGTCTCTGTCAGCATCTCTTTGAGATCTTTCATCATCTTCCTCGAAATAAAGTAAAATCTCTAGTTGTTTTTCCTCAGTGAGGACAAAATTGGGACGATTTTTCTTAGAGTTTTTAAGGACACCATTTTCCAAATCACGCACAATTCGAAAAAATATAGTTCTGGAGGGAACTCGATTATTAGGATATTCCCTCGAATATTCTCTGAGGGCTAACCCTGGACTTTTATTATTTTTTATGAAACAGTTGTATAATTTCATTATCTTCATCTAAACTATATGAAGCCATTTTTTAACAAATTTAACAAATTTCGCAGCAAAAATTTGACAAAAATGACAAACAGAGCAAATGTCAACTTAAGTCAACAATTGCATTAGGTTGTTTCCTAGGCCTATCTTGATTTTTTTAGTTTCTGATCTCATTTACTCGCAAAATTCCGGGATAAATCAGAAAACGGCTAATAAAATTGAAACTGTTCATTTTAGGTATAGGACATATATATGAGTAATGATAGGTAACTGAACGCTGAATCAGATGAAATTAAAATATACAGGGTGTTCCATTTGAAAAATACGAGATTTTTACATTTAAAGTTCTGGTTTTTTTGCTCTCCATTTTTAATACCCTGTATATTAATTGGTAAGACCAGCATGGAAACTCGTTGAATTGAACCCTTAGTAATGTATGTTTAGGATATTAGTCAGTTCCATTTGTTTTATAGTAAAAAATTTTTTTTATAAAAATATGTTTTTTTAAAAAAAATTTTTAAATTCAATTTACTCAAAAAAGATAAAGAATTCAAATATAGATGTTATTATGAAAACTTTTGCAAATTAACAGTAGAATCGAAACATGTAATAATATATAGGATGTCCAATTTAAATTAAGAAAGTTGACATATGTCACGTCAAAACGAAACACCCTGTATAAACAATAGTGAAATAAAATAAAAATTTACTTGAATCCAAACAACTTTTGTATTTAACTTTTTGTCGTAACTATTACCGTTTTCTAGATAAGGTACTGTATCACCATAAAATACGTGGTATAAAAACTGTTTCTCCCAGACCAGGGCCAGAAATAATAGCTAGATTTATTTCACCTGCTGTGCTATTTTTTTGAGTTAATATAGCTCGTTCTAACCTAGAAGCGGTTTTATTTTGACAACTTTCGAGTCCACTATAAACATTTAAGGGGTAGTTTCACCCCCTTGGAAACTGAGTTTCGAAGAATCCCTTCTTATAGAAGCACTCTAAAATCAAGCTGATTACACAAGGCAAACGGTTTGAGAAAGATCTCAAAAATTAATCAATGACCCGATTTTTTCAAAAACCTTGTTTGAATTTATAAAAAATCTTAAAATATGTAATAAAATAAAATAAAAAGCACGCGTTCAAGTGTTTTTTCCGAATAACTAACCATTTAATAAAAAATAATATTAAAAGGATGGTTTCAACTCTTTGGACACCCTGTCTGTGTTTTTAAAAAATTTTAAAATATGAAAAAAAAAATGAAATATAAAACATATTACGTTCAAGCGTTTTCCTAATAACTAAGGGGTTTAATAATAAATAAAATATATTATAATATTTAAGAGATGATTTTACCCCTTTGGAAACATTGTATGATTTTTTTAAAAATCCTAAAATATGTAAAAAAAATAAATTAAAAAACACGTGTTCAAGCGTTTTTTCAAAAACTAACCGGTTTTGAAATAAAAAAATATTGTATTATTTAAGTGGTGGTTTCACCCGTTTGAAATTTGAGTTTTGAAAAATCCTGTAGGCCAATATTCAGCCTTTTCTTTCAAGCGGTTTGAGCTGGAGCGTGATAAGTGAATCAGTCATCTAAGTCTTTTATACAGGGTGTCCCATAATTAATTGTACACAGCAAAACTGCAGGTCCTTTGGTTAAAAATATTGCCATTTAACCATACTTTGCTTAGTCCAAAAGTTAACAGAACCCAAGATACAGGGTGTCAAAGTTGAAATTTTAATTTAGTTTTTCTTCACGATTTATAAACTGGGCAACAGAACGGCATGAAATTGAGAATTGGGGGTTTTTTTGAAGCGAGAAATTCAAATCTGTGCATAGTTCTGATCTGCTTGTAGAGGGCGCCACTTACGGTGCATTAAATCTCTTTAAAATAATGTAACTTTTTTGTGTCACGATGTATTGGTCTAAATGTTAAAGATTATGTATTTTCCCTTCTTCCACGCAAAAAAGGTATACTTTATAAATGTCCCTCAGAGTGGCTGTTTGCAAGATATTTGCGTATAAATTAATCAGTACACCTTTTCAAATTTCAAAATTTAAAATATTTACTAAAAATGTTTTTGAAATAAACTCTTTTTTGTTGTAACACAAATCAGAATAGCATAATCTAATAGAATGGGCCTATCCAAATACGAAAATGACAAATAGAAAGTTATAGCACGTAGGGTTTTCTTGTTAGAGTTGTAGAACCATATCGAATGTTACGATACTTAATAACTATAAAAAAAATGATTTCAGAAAATTCTTAACCCTGTTTATTGACTATGTTTACAGTTTTCGCCTATTAAACATACCATACATCTAAGAGAAAAGCAAACGAGAAAAATATTAACTTAAACCACTAATTAAACTTTATTTTTTCCGTTTATGAGGGTCTTATCTTCTCTCTTCAAAAACCAACAGTAGTCACCCATCAAGGCTGGATCCCATCGTCCTTGGTACCGAATTTCCATTGTTCTGATATCTTGGTGAAACCTTTCACCCCGCTCGTCACTAATAGCTCCCAAATTTTTAGTAAAAAATGACAGATGGGAATGGAGGAAGTGAATTTTTAATGATATTCTGGCACCAAGCGCTTTATAGGCGTCTAAGAGTTCATTAACTAATTGTTTATAATTTTCATCCATATTGTTGCCTAAAAATCCTCTTACTACATTAACAAATGAATTCCATGAGTCCTGCCTGGTAAGCTTTTCCGTAAAATTGACATCGCCAGCAATTTTCTGATTTGTGGCCCAATAAAAATGCCTTCTTTTAATTTGGCATCACTTAACTGGGGAAAGACTTGTCTTAGGTATTTAAATCCACCACTATCTTTATTCAAAGCCTTCATAAAGTTTTTCATCAGCCCAAGTTTAATGTGAAGAGGAGACAAAAGGACATTTTTGGGATCAACAAGAGGTATAAATTTAACATTTTGAGATCCCGGTTGAAATTCGCTTCTTTCTGGCCAAATTTTTGTTACATAATGCTGATTTATTGCACCTCTGTCCCATAAACAAAGAAAACAGTAATATTTTGTAAATCCCCTCTGAAGTCCCACTAAAATCCCTATAACTTTTAAGTCCCCACATATCTGCCATTTATACCTATTGTAGTTTATTTTATTCAAAATCGTGCGCATATTTTCATAATTTTCTTTCACTGCAAATGAATGGGCAACTGGTATAGAGGGTTTTAAATTTCCATTATGCAATAACACAGCTTTTAAGCTATATTTAGATGAGTCTATGAATAAGCGCCACTTACGGGGAGAATGTTCAATATCAAGTTCGTGCATTAAACTGTCTATATCAGTACACGCGCACAACGAATTTTCCATACTGTAGAATTCAAAAAACATAGCATTTCTTTTTCTGAAATTCGTAATTTTTGTTTCCTTGGTCAATAGGTTCCATTCCTTAAGACGGGAACCCAGAAGTTCTGACTGTTGCTTGGATAACCCCAAATCACGTACTAAATCATTTAATTCACTTTAAACAATCAAATGTGGCTCGCCGGAACTGGGACCTGTGGTAAAAGTGGGATCGGTGCATTGTTCTTCTGAGCTGCCTGATGATGCGTTATCTCCATTATCTCCGAAATCAATAGCTTGCCAATTTAAAAGCGCAATCGGCACTGGCAAATTTGCATTATGAGAAACAGGTCGTATGGCAGATTGCAAATAATTAGGCTATTAAAAAATGGTACGTATTAGGGCTTTCCCAATATTTTTTTTATTATTGGGAGGGTATTTCCATTGTAAAAATAATAAGCTGGCCTGTGTTAGAAAAATCTTGTCGGCCAGTGTAATTATTGAAATGAAAAATGTATAGAAAGTAAAAATATTTTTATTGAAATTGGCTGCAACGATAATAGCAATGAATAGAATGGTGGCTTAGTGAAATGTTAAAAAACTTGCTAAAAACTATTTACGTAAAATTTTGCACAAAATTCGAGTGTTACACATGAATGACTCTGTGACATTTTGGTACGAATCGAAGATAGCAAAAAGAAAATGGTGGGCTAATGAATTACTTAAAAAGTCATCCTGCAGAACTACTTATTATTTTAGTTTCTAGTTTTGTGCAAGCATTAAGTGGGATATAGCCATAAACTCGTGATATTGTTACAAATTTAAAAAGGAGTTGTTTTTCCATTGTTATTATTGTTGCAGCTAATTTCAATACAAATATTTTTATTTTCTATACATTTTTCATTTCAATAATTATTATTTCAAAAACTAAATAAACTTTAACAAAAATTTTAAATTTTGAAATTTAAAAAGGTGTACTGATTAAATTATCCGCAAATATCTTGCAAACGGCCACTCTGAGGGACATTTACAAAGTATACCTTTTTTTGCGTCGAAGAAGTGTAAAATACATAATCCTTAACACTTGGGTCAATACGCTGTAACACAAAAAGTTACTTTATTTTAAAGAGATTTAATGAACCGTAAGTGGCGTCCTCTACAAGCAGGATCAGAACTAAGTACAGATTTGAATTTCTCGCTTCAAAAAACCCTCCAATTCTCAATTTCATGCCGTTCTGTGGCACTGTTCATAAATTGTGAAGAAAAAACCAAATTAAAATTACAACTTTGACACCCTGTATCTCAGGTACTGTCAACTTTTGGACTAAGCAAAGTATGGTTAAATCGCATGCAGTTTTGCTGTGTACCATTAATTGTGGGACACCCTGTATATTAGTATAGATTTTATCGGCATCTAGGGACCCTGAAACGTAGACCTAAAGAAATTATTTTTCTTTAGATCCATTTGAGGATCTATAGGAGAAAAGAAGCGGATATACGAATAAAAAAATTATCGCATCCTTAAGAGTTTAAAACACTTTAACTATACACCAAACAATGTTTTTTTATCGTTTTAATAAAATATTTTTCGTTTAAACCCATAGGCTTTGAACGGCTTATAGAAAGTAAGCCCCCAAAATGGAAAAGTTTCACGAGTTTAAATCTGCTAATGGTAATTTTGTTTATATGCTTTTTAAAAATCGATAACCATTTACAATTTCACAGTACATAACTTTAAATTTCGTATGGTTTTTAGGCTAAAAATCTACCGTTAAACAAATTTTACGGTACGAATTAATTTTGAAGAGTAAATATGCTAAGGAAAAGTTTGCTAAAATATAGGGTTACATTAATTGATAATTCTAAAAGCAGCGCGTCAAAAACGGTTACGAAAACATAAGCAATCAGGAGGACCAAAATTAATGTTTGATTAAATTTAATGAAAAGTGTGTGACACTGGAATAATTTGTATTGATTTTCCTTTGTTTTTGCAAATAGTTTTTTTGGTAATTATAATAAAAAAGGGATATTTATTGTATAAATTAATCCTCATTTGATAAGAGTATTTAAAAATGTAGTTGAGCACAAAAATGTAGGAAAAAATCGGTAAAACTTCCTTCGTTATGATTTTTTTGGATTGGATTCGGATCAAAATTGTACCAGTTGATACCAACCAACGACATGGAAATAATATAGACCCAGTTGTTTACATTTTTAAGGAATCCAACATTAACCCAGGTTTGCCAAACCGTTACTGTGGCCAGACCATAACGGATATCATCCTTTATACTATTACCTAAATAAACAAGGAATTCCAGAAATTCCCAGTATAAATTTCCATGTAGAATATTTTAAACACTTCGGTGGCTCAGTGGTAAGAGAGCCGGCTTCCACCCGGAAGGCGCGGGTTCGAGACTTGGCGTAGCCGGCACTTTTTAAAAATAAAGAGTGCTCGATATGCCTGGTCCGGTACTTTCCCGAGGTGCCTTTGGTCGTTGGGATAATACATTAATGACTCTGTTCGTAGACTTGGGTCGACTGCGAACAGTAACAAGGCCTCTTACTCAACACATACACTACACGACACAACTCCGTAGAAGGCAACGGGAAACCACTACGTAGAACACATTCCCTAGTATAATGGTCTAGTGTAGTGCATTCAAGAAACCATATACATCTTAATATAAGATTGGTTTCAAGGCACTCACTGACCATCGCCAACGCCCGAATATGGGTACGGCACTTGAAGAAGAATATTTTAAAACTGACAATTAAATAGCTTATTATAAATAACTCAAACCGAATCTGTTTTAAATGTAATTTAGATCTTCTGTAATTATTATTCCTTATTTCAAGAAATAAAGCCCAGAATAATCGGTAACATCGGAATTCTACCTTTTTCGAGTATACTACAGATTTCTTTCGGGATCATTCGGAAGACGCCGAAGACGGTCGTAGTCATTCATGACTTCGACCTATTTGATGCGCGGCGTTGAAATTGTTCTAGTTGGCGAAATAAGTGTTTTTCAGAAATCCAAGTGTTTTGTGTGGCTATTTTTAAGAATCTGTTTAAAAAACTTAGAGAAAATGGTGCGAACTTGCTTTATTTGCAGAAAAAGAAACGATTTAAACCCAGAAGTTTGTTTTCGAAGGTAAGTAAGGTTATGTCCTACCAGTGCTGTAGTTGAAGGGTAAAAATCACCGTCTAATAGCGTTCTCATATTGGCTTGGGCTTAAATTAATTTTTTATAACTTCAACTTATCTATAAAGTCGAAGACACTGATGATAAACGGAGTACAGCGTTTTGCTAATTTATATATTTGTGAAAAGTCTCAAATATTCCTCTAAAATTTATCAAACCATCTTTTTTGAGGGGTTAATAAACAACATAAATATACTATTTGGTAAAGCATAGGTACTAAATTTTAATTGAGTAAGCTGTAAGACCCAATATTTTATGTTGTCATTAATTACTCCAGGATGGTTTGCATTTTGGATGAAATTTTCAAGGAATATTTAAGGTAGTGTCGGGGTTCTCATATAGCAAGCATATACAAAAAATGAAAATAGCGCAATAGCGTTACTTTTCAATTTTTCATTTACTATAGATTTTCTTTAATGAATTTGAAATGCTTTAATTTATTGCCTAAAAATGTGGTTTTTAAAAATAAGTAATCAATTTACGAAAGTAAATAAATACCATTCTGAGGTACATTATCCCAACTAGGGAGAATCTGTTTTTATCAGGTGATTTCGGTAATATAAATAATAATATAATATATTATAATGAATGTTAAAAATATTAAACATCTTGGCACAAAATATGTATATTGTCAATAAGTGAAATTTATAGCGGGGAAGGTGGATGGTGGGGAAAAAATACTATATACTATAATATATAAATATATATATATATATATATATATATATATATATATATATATAGAGAGAGAGAGAGAGAGAGAGAGAGAGAATCTATTTCGTGCATGAACCCCATATTAAAATTTTAAGAAGGCTTTATAAAACATTTTAATTTATATTTTAAAATACTTATGACTATTTGATGCTAATATTAAAACCAAAATATTTTAACATAGCTGTTAGGAGCAAACTGTTTAATAAAGGGATTTAATAAGAACAATAGGGCTTTCATATAAAACTTATTTAATATAAACGCTTAACAGTTTTGTGGTTTCGTTTTATGTGCGTGAGCGATAAAACCTTTGCATTGGATCAATGGATCTTGTAGTCTTTTTGACCCGTATTGAGATACTTATAAAGTTACCGACTCAAAACTGCGATAAAGTTATCATCAATTCATTTAAGGCATTAAAAAAATTTTTATTTGGTAGTTATATAGGGTTAAAAAAATTCTGTATTGTAAGCTGCGTGCGCACTGACATATTTATTTCCTAGTATTTATGACGCAAGGGCCTTTCAGTTCTTATATATATATATATATATATATATATATATATATATATATATGTATATATAAATACATATATATATATATATATATATATATATATATATATATATATATATATATATACTATTTAAAAATTTGTTTGTTTTTTACTGTATCCTAGGCACAAATAGTACACCTCTATAACATAACAACAAGAGGATTGTTAACGAAAACCATTTAGAAATACAAAATTAAGGAAATATATACGCACCAACAGAGTAGGTAAAGACTGATAATACGGGTTTCATGCAGGATATAGAATCTATGTGTCCTGAGGATGCAACAATTAAGTTGCGAAACGTCAATAATTTAAAAAAAGCCTTGTTTTTCTTTTACTGGATCTTAACACCAAATAATACACCACTCCAATATCATGTTTTTAACATTGTTTCGCCATATTGGATTTGGATCAAAGTATTACCACATCATCCTCATATGAACCTTAATTTTTGGTCAAAATTTGAAGTCAATGCGGGAAGTAATATTTAAGCTATTTCACGATTAAAAACATTTTATTTGACGGCCATTTTGTTCGGCCACCTTGAATTAGTATCCGTAATTTATTAGTTGATCCCTATATCACCAATAGTTATGGCACATAATTTGAAATTAAACCATTAAGCAGTTTTTCAGACTGATTTTTAAAATATTTTATTAAGCCGCCATTTTGTTCCGCCATCTTGGATTCGTACCAAAATAATGCTAGTTGATTCCAACATAATACTTGTTGTATTTGCAAAATTTGAGATAAAATGGATGATAGTTTTCTAGTAATTATTTTTTAACATTTCACCAGGCCGCCATTTTGTTTCACCACATATGACTTTTCATTTTTGACCAGGCTTTTATGTCAATCGTTTAAGTAGTTTTTAAGCTCTTGCCGCGAATTCACAGACAGATAGACAGACAGACAGACCGACCGACGGACCGACCGAGTTGATAAAACATAGTTTTTGGCATCTAGCGCTAAAACGTAAAATGTGTAAAACCTGAGAGGATGATTTTTTCACGATTACAAATATTTTATTAAGTCGCCATTTTGTTCCGACATCTTGGATTCGGACCAAAATGTTATCAGTTGATTCCATCATAATACTTAAAAATTTGAGATAAATTGGATGACCAGGTCTTTCAGGAATAAAAAAAATTAGTAAAATAAATAATTGTAAAATATTTCATATAATAATTTAAGAAGAAACATAATTTATAATTTCTTTAAAATTATTTTTGTTAAATCAAATCAAACAGTTGGCTAACCAGAGTGCTAGAATTATATAAAGTTAATAAAAACATCAGGCAGTTTCTTACGCAAATCATGAGTACGTGGAAAACTAAAATCAATCTGAGAACACAAAAAGAACACATCGAAGAAGAGATCTACATCAGACGAGGTATATACCAGGGAGATTCACTCAGCGCTTTGTGGTTCTGCCTCTGTCTCACTCCACTCTCAAACACATGCAGATACCTAGGCTTCCATCAAGGCACCAAAATTAGCCGCACTCATATCAAATCAGAGCTCAAGACGGAATTTAAAACCAGACTCACAAAACTACTAAAAACAAAACTGAGCTCCAGAAACCTAACGAAGGCTGTTAACACCTTCGCCATACCTATTCTTACGTATTCGTTTGGTATCATTAAATGGTCACACACAGACATAGAAACATTCACATTCTCATACGCTCTGAATTCACTAAACACAGAAAGCTACATCCCAACGCATGCCAAGAAAGACGCACCATCGAGAGAAAAGAAGGAGGGAGAATTCAGAAAATTCTTCCACAGCAAACAAACTAACCTCCACAAGGCAATAGTGAAGGCAGATAAAAATTATACACCGCTCGACCTGTTTCAAACGAGCCACTCAGCAGACGCACACAGTCACATCCAATCACGACTAGAAAAGATGAACACCTGGTCTGAAAAAACACTTCACGGAAGACACAGATACCACATAAAGCAAGACCACATACATTAAAAGCTTTCATATACGTGGTTACAAGAAAGGCAGCTGTTCCTCGAAACAGAAGGCTTCCTTCTTGCTATCCAGGACAAAGTCATAGCAACTAGAAACTACCGAAAGCACATCATCAAGGACACAAGCATTGAAGACGACAGGTGCACGAGATGTTACCCATCAGCAGAGAGAAACGATCGATCACATAACGAGTAATAACAGGAGACACAACTCAGCAGCGAAGGTCGTTAATTAAGCATTAGCCACAACATACAAACTAACAGACAACACAGACCCTTACTAACATTATACACCAACATCCATACTTGAAAACGAAGACTACAAGCTCTACTGGGACATTGACATCCACAAAGATAAAACAATCCCCGCAAACAGACCCGATATCACCTTTCAATCCAAAAAAGAGAAAATCACTTATCTAATTGACATGGCTGTCCCCAATGACGAGAACATCCAAGCGAAATACAATGAGAAGATCGCCAAATACACCGACTTGGTAATGGAAGTAAAAAGGCTGTGGAAACAGGAAAGAGTAACAGGCCTCAACCCAACAACGTTTACAACGCATTTAGCTCAATAAGGAGTTAATACAGACATTCACAGGAACATCCAGAAATCGGTCATTTTGAAAACATGTAGCATCGTTAGATCATTTCTTAATATACAATAGTTTTTTTTCTATTTCCATTTCCTCCACAGAAATACTGTGACACAACAAGTAGAGATAATAATAATAATAATAATAATAGGCCAGACACGACATTATTTTTTTCTTTTTGTATTAATATAATATAAAATAATATTATAGGATAATCAAATACACAAAGTGCATAAAATTTTCAACATTAAACTTTGCTGATAAGCCTCAAATAATTTCCAAAGCAAGGGCAAAACCGCCTATGAAAATTTAACCCACAAAAATGAAAAACTGTATTAGACATTTTTATCCGGAAATACAATACGAACATTTTAAATGGCTAACAGGGTGTGAAAATATAAGTAAATTATTTTGTTGGCCATGTTTACTTTTTGAAAATGAAAAAGGTCTCTGGAATAAAACTGGTTTTTCCGATTTAAACAATTTCCATAAAGCTGAAAAAGACACATTATGTCCAAAGCGCATTTGCAGGCCGTCATAAAAGAAAAAGTCTTCGGCAAAACCAGAATCGAACACGCCCTTAATAAACAGTTGAAAATTAGTTACCGCCAACACAATGAACTAGTCGATAAAAATAGGGAAATGTTAAGAAGACTTATCGATGTTGTTTGTTTTCTCGGACAGCACGAATTGGGATTTAGAGGTCATGACGAAACAAGGGTTTCTTCAAATAGAGGAAATGATGGCTAAATATGATTGCTTAAAAAATTATTTAGAGCAGTCTAGCGTTTTTCGCGGAACGTCGAATCGAATCCACAATAATTTATTAAATAAAATCGTACATCAGATGCATTATATACCGTAGTTTATAACGTTACTAAAGAAATTAATGCAGGGAAAAATTTAGTTGCTCAAAGCTATGATGGAGCTGCAGTGATGGCATGACAATTAGGGGGGTCTGCAAGCTAAAGTTCGAGAAACTTTCCCAAGTGCTGTGTTTATCCATTGTTTTGCTCATAAATTAAATTTAGTTTTATCCCAGTCCATCAATCACATTAAAGAGTGTAAAGTATTTTTCGTTACTTTAAGTGGCATGGCTGCTTTTTTTTCCAAGTCAACAAAACGTACACAAGCTTTGGACTCCATTGTCCACAAACGATTGCCAAAGTAGCTCCTACTAGGTGGAATTATAATGGAAGACTTGTGTTAACAGTATCTGAAAATCGTGAATCACCGATTGAACTATTTGAGAATATAATAGCAAATAATGAAACGTGGGACTCAAAAGCAATAAATAGTTTTAGGGGGTTTTTGAACTGTTTGAAACGAGATTTTAATTTTAATTATTTGTTGAACATATTTTCAGAAATATTTCCATTCTCGGGCAATGTTTTTAATATATTACAAACTAAAACAAATGATATTGCATTTTGTCTAAAAAAAGTGGATGATTTTAAGTCCATGTTAAGCCAAAAAAGAAATGACTGACCTATTTTGTTTCATGTTAAATGTAGAGCCACAAGCCAAGCGTCTTCTAACAGACAAGGTAGGAGATGTTCAAACATCATACAGACGCCTCTTTTATGAAATAATCGATCAAATTCAGCAACAAATAAACTATAGATTTAACGGTTTAAATGATTTTAAATTCCTCGAGCTCTGCAATTTTGATGAATTTAAAGGAAAAACTTTTCCAGAAGATGCGTTTAAATCTCTTCTTCTTCTTCATTATGGCCAGTTCTTCGACCGAGTGTTACTGCGATCTGAACTAAAAGTGATTTACGAAACTAATGATATTAGCGCAAAAAATAACGCTAAGGAACTAATGTAATTTTTAAAAGACAAGGAGCTGGAAGATGCCTACACCGAAGTGTCGAAGTTGTGTGAATTAGTATTGACAATACCTGCCACAAGTTCATCAGTAGAACACAATTTTTCAACACTTAAACGTATAAAAAATTTCGTGAGAAATTCAACGGGGCAGGAGAGACTTTCGCATACATCGCTGTTGTCCATTGAAAATAAACTTCTCCAAAATATGTCGCAGCATCGACGTTTTTATGATGACGTCATTGACGAATTTGCAAAAAATGATCGAAGAATCGAATTACATTACAAATAGGTAAGTTTCTAAAAATTGCTTCCCTTTCGTAAAATTTCAACGCACGCCCCTGCGCGACCTATATGATGATATATGCTATATTTTTATGTAACTACACTTATCAAAAAAATTGTTTTTTTAGATTCTGTTACAATTGATACCAGTCTCCCCTACTATGTTAGATCATTTACTTTTTTGTAATAAACGCAATTAACTAAATAAAGCCAAACCCAACTTTTACAGAATTAAAAGGCTTAATTAAAATCTATGTTGCTGGTAGACAATTTGCGTCAGATTCTTATGTTTAAGGGCAAACAAAAAAATCTCTTCACTAAGCAATTTAACCGGGGAAAACAAAGGTGGGTAAATGGATCGAATAAACCGAGTAAACTACTATCCTCAAACGACAGTTTTACATGCCCCGTCGCCATATTTCGAGCTAAATGTTCGTGGCCAGCGTCTTGCCATAGAAATTTCGAACGGCAATATCCGGATAATGTCGCCATTTAATCAGCTGCCGTGAGATATTGATCGCGGTAGCATTTCATTACATGCCCATTTACCTATTGTGCTTACTTTAATTTAAAATTCGAGGTATTTCGGGGTTCCCAGTATTGGAATGTTAAATTAAGTGACTGCAGAAACAGTAATTCGGCTAAGTCTTCGGGAATAGCCAAGTTTTATTGAAGCCAAATTCTTCGCGAGCCTAATATTATTTAAATTGTTGTTGCCTGCAATTGTCTGACTTTATTTTACAAAATTTCAAAATATTTAAACTGCGTTTTAGGGAAATATATTAAAATCGAAAAAGGTAACTGCTCTTCGTTGCTTTTTGAGGTCGTGTCTTGGCCTCGAGACCCTCGTGACTAATGTTAAATAATGAGACAAAGAGTTTTGGACACAGTTAGAAATATTAACGGAAATACAATTTTGTTGTACGCAAATCAGTCACCAACAGTCAAAAGTATCTCGCTACAAATAGACGTCATTTGGCAAATCTGTAAATTAACCCATTAGTGCCCAGAACTAGAAACTTTTTTTAAAACAATTAAATTAAAATAAAATAATGTTTAAAAATTTTTGTCAAATGTAGTTTTTGATTTAGAAGGTGGGTCGTTAACGTCTCCTTGGACACTTATTGAAACAAAAACAAGTAATTGTCTTTTATTTATTTATTGATATATTAAACTGAAACATTATAATGAATGAGAATCTAAATATTTGTCTCGATGGAGTCAGGCTCCCAATGGTTAACTCTGCCAAAAAACTGGGTATTATATTGGATACTGAATTGCGTTTTAAGGAATATATATTAAAACTCTAATTCAGAAGTCATACTTATCTGTAAAAATATTATACAATAGTAGACATATACTTGATTTCTCTTTACGCAAAATGCTTTGTGAATCACTTGTTCTATCTAATTTTAACTACTGTGATTTTGTGTATGGAGCCTGTCTTGATTCAACGGACAAAAGTCGAGTTCAGAAAGTTTAAAATACCTGTTCACTTCTTATTTTAGATCTAAGAAAATATGACCATATCTCTCATACATTTAAGGAGCTGAATTGGTTGAAAATGGAGAACCGCCGAACACTTCACTTGGGTAATTTTGCCATGAAGATCTTAAAAAACCCTGTATTACCTTTGTCTATAAGAAACAAGTTTATATTTCGTGTAAATGTTTAATAAGATAACAGTACCCCGTCACCAGACCGCCATGTTTCAGAGGTCATTTACTTACAATGGTATTAAACTTTATAACTCTTTACCAAATGAACTTACTTGTCTTGAAGAAACAGTATTTAAAAAACATTATAAAAGTTATTTATTTACGGCTCAGTGCCAACACCAATAAATATTTTATATTATTTTACTTTTTCACACCCTTATATAACGAAACTTCGTCGTTCTGGTAAATTATATTATGTGCGTATATTCTTATTGTTTTATATAGTGTTTTGTAGAATTAATATGATAACTCCCGGATTTTTTTTATAATTTTGTTTTAAGAAATTAATTTATTGTAACATTGATTGACATCTGCACTCTGTAATAATATATAATTTAGGCAAATATAAATTTTTTATAACACGGTGAGTTAAGGTTCAGTAGAGTAGCCTCAGGCTAGACTGCGCCTTGGTTCTACGGTAGTTTTTGATATTGTTTTGTAAAATAAGTGTTGAATTTATTAATAAAAGACGTTTATAATTATTATTATTTTTTTCTCACAGTATTCCTGTGGTTGTATTTTGCACTATTGTGTACTAAGAAATTATCTAACTATGCTACATGTTTTCAAAATGACCGATTTCTGGATGTTCCTGTAAATGTCTGTATTAAGTCCTAATTGAGCCAAATGCGGTGTAAACGTTGTTGGAGTGAGACCTGTTACTGATATGACGAGAGGAACAGTGATGACTCTTTCCTGTTTCCACAGCCTTTTTACTTCCATTGTCAAGTCGGTGTATTTCGAAGAAATTGTCCATATTGCTCAAAGAGACCTAGTTTTAATAACAAACATAGAAAAAGACTCCAAGTCTCGGTCTCATTAAATTATAATTTTACAATTCACAACAAACATGACACGTGTTTCGCCCTTTCGAGCATCATCAGACCTACAAACAACAGAGAGAACCTTAGTAAATAATCACACTCACAAATCCTAAAACAATAACTTACAAATAGAATAAAACACACTAAAGCACAACAAAACAAACAACTACTTATACATATTTGATGGACATTAAAATGAGGTTAAGTCTCACGTGAATAAACAAAATAAAATATTAAAAAAAAGTATTAAAAAAGATTCATGTCTCTAGACGGGATCGAACCCAGACCACCCGAGTGAGACACCGAAGCAACCACCCACAGGCCACTGGACTAGTCGAAGAAAAGAACCAAAAACTCTCACTCTATGAATTAGTGAATGAAATGAAGGTTGCCTACAATTATTATTACATTAAATTGTTAAATATTAGGGTTGGTTCAAAATTAAAAACATCGTTAACGCAAGTAAGAATGGGACTTTTTATAGCTTTGGTTATTTCCATTTTTTCTAGAAGGTCAAGCTTTTTCCCCTTCGGATATTCATGTAAAACATCAACGTCAGAAATGGAAAATTCATGACCTGACTCCAACAAATGATTGGCAAAGGCCGAAACAGTCTCAGTTACATCCGTATTTCTGAATTTGTTGACAAGGCTTAAATGTTCTCTCACCCTTGTGGAAATTTTTCGACCTGTTTGTCCCACATAGGTCGTGGAACATTCACTACAATTTAGTGCATAAACCCCAGATCTGGACAATTTATCGGTTGTGTCCTTTGTCCTTACTAAATGTCTCTTGAGAGTATTTACTGTTTTGAATGAAATATTGACATTTTTAATATTTTTAAAAAATTGGAGAGAAATACTTCCGAAAAAAGTAATGCACTTGAAAAAATTTGTCTCATCGCTAAGTTTTAAATTTATGACAGTATAGGACATTTTGTACTTGTTTATAAATTTGTAATATAATTTGGTGATGGACTCCAAAGGAAAACGGTTATTCATAGCAATCTGCATTATAATATCACGCTCCTTAGTAAACGCTTCCCTTGACAATGGTAAATTACACAACCGATAGAAAAAGGAGTTGAACGCGGCAAATTTATGTGTGTAAGGAGAGTTTGAAGCATACTGAATAAAATTATCCGTGGACGATGTTTTCCGGTAAACCTCAAACTCTATCCTACTGTGTTTCCGAGATAGTAAAAGGTCAAGAAAGGGTAGCTTTCCTTCATCTTCCATTTCCAATGTAAACTCAATTTTAGGATGCAAGGAGTTAACGAATTGTAAAAACTCTTCCAACTGATTTCTGTTGCCATTCCACACAATGCAAATATCATCCACGTATCTTTTATATGCTGTTAGAAAGGAGGCAAAATAACTATTCATTATCCTGTTTTCCAAATTGTTCATGAAAACCTCACTCAGAAATGGCGACAAACAAGAACCCATAGCCAGCCCAGACCTTTGCCTATATAACTGTCCATTAAATTTGAAAAAATTTTGGTCTAAAACTAAGGTAAGAAGAGAAGTGAGGCCATCAACGAGTAACTGTGGCAAAGAAGATCTCGCCAATAAATCCCTTACCAACTGAATACAGTCTGCGGGAGGCACACTAGGAAACAAATTCTTAACATCCAATGAAACTAATAATGCATTGTGCGGAATATCAACGTTTTTCAGGTGATTGAACTCTGGTGATTTTGAAAGAATAAACAGAGACCCAACAAACTCATTTTTTACGAGGTTAAAAAGTAGTCTGGACACATTTCTAACAACCTTAGAATATTTTAACATGACAAAAGATAAATTATATCCTATGAACCCTAAAACACCCTTACTTTATGGCTTGCCAAAGATTCATAAAGATGGCACGCCCATGAGGCCAGTGGTTTCATTTATTGATTCCCCATGCTACAAACTTTCAGCTTGGCTAAATAGAGTTCTTAGGGACGTAACGGGTTTTCATAGCACGTATTCTACCAGGAATTCCATCGACTTTGCCAATCACCTGAAAAACGTTGATATTCCGCACAATGCATTATTAGTTTCTTTGGATGTCAAGAATTTGTTTCCTAGTGTGCCTCCCGCAGACTGTATTCAGTTGGTAAGGGATTTATTGGCGAGATCTTCTTTGCCACAGTTATTCGTTGATGGCCTCACTTCTCTTCTTACCTTAGTTTTAGACCAAAATTTTTTCAAATTTAATGGACAGTTATATAGGCAAAGGTCTGGGCTGGCTATGGGTTCTTGTTTGTCGCCATTTCTGAGTGAGGTTTTCATGAACAATTTGGAAAACAGGATAATGAATAGTTATTTTGCCTCCTTTCTAACTGCATATAAAAGATACGTGGATGATATTTGCATTGTGTGGAATGGCAACAGAAATCAGTTGGAAGAGTTTTTACAATTCGTTAACTCCTTGCATCCTAAAATTGAGTTTACATTGGAAATGGAAGATGAAGGAAAGCTACCCTTTCTTGACCTTTTACTATCTCGAAAACACAGTAGGATAGAGTTTGAGGTTTACCGGAAAACATCGTCCATGAATAATGTTATTCAGTATGCTTCATACTCTCCTTACACACATAAATTTGCCGCGTTCAACTCCTTTTTCTATCGATTGTGTAATTTACCATTGTCAAGGGAAGCGTTTACTAAGGAGCGTGATATTATAATGCAGATTGCTATGAATAACGGTTTTCCTTTGGAGTCCATCACCAAATTATATTACAAATTTATAAACAAGTACAAAATGTCCTATACTGTCATAAATTCTAAACTTAGCGATGAGACAAATTTTTTCAAGTGCATTACTTTTTTCGGAAGTATTTCTCTCCAATTGGCAAAATTTTTTAAAAATATTAAAAATGTCAATATTTCATTCAAAACAGTAAATACTCTCAAGAGACATTTAGTAAGGACAAAGGACACAACCGATAAATTGTCCAGATCTGGGGTTTATGCACTAAATTGTGGTGAATGTTCCACGACCTATGTGGGACAAACAGGTCGAAAAATTTCCACAAGGGTGAGAGAACATTTAAGCCTTGTCAACAAATTCAGAAATACGGATGTAACTGAGACTGTTTCGGCCTTTGCCAATCATTTGTTGGAGTCAGGTCATGAATTTTCCATTTCTGACGTTGATGTTTTACATGAATGTCCGAAGGGGAAAAAGCTTGACCTTCTAGAAAAAATGGAAATAACCAAAGCTATAAAAAGTCCCATTCTTACTTGCGTTAACGATGTTTTTAATTTTGAACCAACCCTAATATTTAACAATTTAATGTAATAATAATTGTAGGCAACCTTCATTTCATTCACTAATTCATAGAGTGAGAGTTTTTGGTTCTTTTCTTCGACTAGTCCAGTGGCCCGTGGGTGGTTGCTTCGGTGTCTCACTCGGGTGGTCTGAGTTCGATCCCATCTAGAGACATGAATCTTTTTTAATACTTTTTTTTAATATTTTATTTTGTTTATTCACGTGAGACTTAACCTCATTTTAATGTCCATCAAATATGTATAAGTAGTTGTTTGTTTTGTTGTGCTTTAGTGTGTTTTATTCTATTTGTAAGT
Organism: Kuschelorhynchus macadamiae; assembly: GCA_030620095.1. Lineage (NCBI taxonomy): Eukaryota > Metazoa > Arthropoda > Insecta > Coleoptera > Curculionidae > Kuschelorhynchus > Kuschelorhynchus macadamiae. Next base: position 291,347 of record JAUTXW010001077.1, read on the forward strand.
TATTGTTTTAGGATTTGTGAGTGTGATTATTTACTAAGGTTCTCTCTGTTGTTTGTAGGTCTGATGATGCTCGAAAGGGCGAAACACGTGTCATGTTTGTTGTGAATTGTAAAATTATAATTTAATGAGACCGAGATTTGGAGTCTTTTTCTATGTTTGTTATTAAGTCGGTGTATTTGGCGATGTTCTCACTGTATTTCGCTTGGATGTTCTCGTCGTTGGGGACAGCCATGTCAACTAAATAAGTGATTTTCTCTTTTTTGGATTGAAAGGTGATATCGGGTCTATTTGCGGCGATTGTTTTATCTGTGTGGATGTCAATGTCCCAGTAGAGCTTGTAGTCTTCGTTTTCAAGTATAGATGTTGGTGTATAATGGTAGTAAGGGTCTGTGTTCTCTGTTAGTTTGTATGTTGTGGCTAATGCTTGATGAAAGGTTTAGTTTATTTAGTTCCGGCCATTATTCTACATCCACTCGTTATGTGATCGATCGTTTCTCTCTGCTGGTGACATCTTCTACCCCTCTCGTCTTGAATGGTTGTGTCCTTGATGATGTGTTTTCGGTAATTTCTGGTTGCTATGACTTTGTCCTGGATGGCAAGCAGGAAACCTTCCGTTTCGGGGAACAGCTGCCCTTCTTGTAACCACGTATATGAAAGCTTTTTATTTATATGGTCTTGCTTTATGTGGTATCTGTGTCTTCCGTGAAGTGTTTTTTCAGACCAGGTGTTCATCTTTTCTAGTCGTGATTGTATGTGACTGTGTGCGTCTGCTACGTGGCTCGTTTGAGACAGGTCGAGCGGTGTATAATTCTTGTCTGCCTTCACTATTGCCTTGTGGAGGTTAGTTTGTTTGTTGTGGAAGAATTTTCTGAATTCGTAAATTTGTTTTTTATTTAGCGATTGTATATCTATAATTCCCCTTCCTTCTTCTTTTCTCTCGATAGTGAGTCTTTCCTTGCATGCGTTGGGATGTAACTTCCTGTGTTTAGTGAATTCAGAGCATATGAGAATGTGAATGTTTTCTATGTCTGTGTGTGACCATTTAATGATACCAAACGAATACGTAAGAATAGGTATGGCGAAGGTGTTAATAGCTTTCGTTAGATTTTTGGAATTCAGTTTTGTTTTTAGTAGCTTTGTAAGTCTGGTTTTAAATTCCGTCTTGAGCTCTGATTTGATAGGAGTGTGGTTAATTTTGGTGCTTTGATGGAAGCCTAGGTATCTGTACGTTTCTTCTTTGAGCATATTATCTATAGTTTCATTGTTGATTGTTTCCTCCGTAGGGTGGTCTTTCCACTGTCCCTTGTTGATATGAAGTAGCTTGCATTTACTTATACCAAATTCCATGTTGATGTCCAGGGTAAACGTTTCTGTGATTTTAAGGAGTTCCTTTAGCTGTACCTTGGTGCTTGCATATAATTTTATGTCATCCATGTACAAGAGATGGTTTATTTTGTGTAGATTATTTTTTGGTGTTTAATTTGGAATCCGAAGTTTGTGTTATTCAGTGTGTTTGAGAGTGGATTGAGATAGAGGCAGAACCACAAAGCGCTGAGTGAATCTCCCTGGAACATACCTCGTCTGATGTAGATCTCTTCTGTTTCGATGTGCTCTTTTTGTGTTCTCAGGTTGATTTTAGTTTTCCACGTAATCATGATTTGCGTAAGAAGTTGCCTGATTTTTTTATTGACTTTATATAATTCTAGTACTCTGGTTAGCCAACTGTGGGGTATGGAATCAAAGGCTTTTTTATAATCTATGTAACCAGTATGAAGGTTTCTATAGTTTTTCCTGGTTTGTTCCAAGATGACGCTGCCTATAATGAGATGCTCCTTGCATCCTCGGCTGTTTTTGTGTTCTAGATGTTGTTCTATTCTCCTGGTAATTGTGGCTGTGATGATGTTATATAGGGTTGGAAGGCACGTAATAGGTCGATAATTTGACGGGTCCTTATTGTCTGAATTTTTGGATTTAAGGTATGTTATTCCTTGGGTGAGAAAACTTTATTATTATTATAAAACCATTACATTTTATGAAATTCGTCAAAGCATTTGTCGTGGAGAGGAACTTGACAAGTTTCACAAGTCTTTGTTGTTTTGTTCCTACATAGGGGACACCTTCTGCTTGCCTGTTGGCAAACTATCACGGGTCTTTCGGAGGTAGCACAATATAGCCCAGGATCTCTTTGGACTAGGCATTTTTGGCTTAACTCCATAATTTTTTAAAAGGTATTGAGAAATTTCTCTGCGAAATTGAAGATTATCTTGATCATATCTGTATGCGCGGGCTAGTTGACTAGCATTGTCCACGCATAAGTCGATCATCTAGTGAAGGATGGGGGTATACCACTTTTTGCTCCTAATAGCAATTCTGTAATTGGATATGTTATTATCCATCTGATCCACACCTCCCATGTATGTGTTATACATTTTTATTGCATGCGGTTGAGGCACATCAACTTTCTTTTTGTCCTTCACAGAAAATCTTTTGCATTTTTGTAATGGCTCAACTCAAAATTCATTTGACATGACAGTTACAACACTGTTATCTTTCCATTTTATACCTATGACTCCTTGTTCTTATCCACGGCACTGTCCATATTTTCCCTTTTTTCTTTATGTTTGAATCATTTAATTTACATTTCATGGTTCTATTTTCCCTGACTGTTCCTGTTGTTCCGAAATTTTTCTCAATAAGGGTATATATATCAATTTTGCGGAGGTAAAAGAGTTATCAAAATAAAGTGAAAACAGCAAACCAGAATATTATCTTTGTAGCACATCAACAAAATTAAGTACAACAGATTCCCCAAGACCCTGGCACTCATTGGTCATTTCTTTGATTTTCCGTTCTTGATAAATCTCAAATTATAAGCAATAGCCTGGTTTAGTAGCCACAACCCAAGCTTTGTAGCTGAATCGAATATGTTTACAGCCATGTTTACCATAGTACGGAATCATGGAGTCGTCTATTGATATGTTTGGCTGCAAGGGTGCATATTGAATACATTTTTTGTCCAAGGAGTCAATAATTGGACGTAGCTTAGCCATTTTGTCGCCTTGAGGCAACGCGTTATTATCTGCAGCACGAAAGAATCTGCTTATTTCCTCAAATCGACTACGCCTCATTGACTGAGATACTAGGTTGTTATGTACATCTTCTGCGTCTTCCCAAAACATTCTCCTACGTGGTAAAGGGACGTAGCCGATAACCAGAAGAATTCCAATAAATACATATAATTCGTTGCTTGATAGCTCAAATCATTTTTTTGAGTAGCGTACCTTACAGTATATTTTACAAGGTCCTCTACTAGTCACGGACTCATAAATAGTTGAAAAAATTCAACAGAATGGCTATCTTTAGATAGGGTCAATGGTGGTACCAAAGAACTCCAAGGAGAAACTGCCCTATTCATATCACCCTTTTCCCACTGAAATGTAATTTCGATTTTACTTTTTTTTATTAGGGGGACTCATGCTTTTGCTAACCAACTGCGATTGATGGTCAATTAAATTACCTTCTTCCTGTTGTTCTATTTCTATATTATCCTCTAAAATACGCCTGTTCTCTCTATTATACATAAGCTCCCCTTCTGCTCTCAGTTGTCGGGTACTTAGATGGTTTGGATCAGTATCTTCCTCATCCCCTGAGTCGCAGTCTGTATTTTCGCCTTCATTTTTGGGGGGGTTATAAATATGCCTTCTGGCAAGATTAGATTGTCAACTTCATGCACTATTTCGGCTTCCTCTAGGAGCTCAGCAACAGAAAGAGGCTTTTTCCTGAAAAAAATACCTAATCGTAGTATAGTCTTACAAGTGCCCAAGGGGTCGCTAACGACCTAGCAACAAAAATTGGATTGTCACATTTATATATTATTGCAAACAGATATTGAAGTAATACAGATGTTTACAAGAACATTTAGTAAAGATAATATAATACCTATATAAATAAAATTAAAGTTACTTACCAATAATAAATCGAAGACATTGTCTTTCTTTTTTATTTTCACTGGTTATTCGCAGCACCTAGAAGCAAACGTATGCGGTTCTAGCAAATATAGCATCTAGCAAATATAGCACTCACTAGATTTATTTTTAGTTCCTGGGTCATTAACGTCCCCTTGGGCATAATGGGTTAATGTAACCCAGGTACGAATTAGTTAAGAACTTATTTAGATGCTTTTAGTCGTTATTTACGTTCATGTTGCATTGAAAATTCAATGCGTTTAATACATTACTTATTAATGTAATCTTGTGACAAATAAATCAGGGCCTCCTTAGAAAAATTGAGACCTAACTTTAGGAAGTGTGATATTTCGATGACAGTGCCGGCTCGTGGTGAATTATATTGGGAGGTCAATAACAAATTTAAAAAAAGGGAAAATTAAAATAAAAATCTTATCTTTAAATTGAGCTGGAGTTCAGGTCTACTCTAAGTTCTTTAGAATTGGAAAAATGCTGAATAACACGTTCGTTAAAATTGCACGCACATTCCTTTTATAAACGATTTCTCGATACTTAACATTGCTAAAGCGGATAGTCTATCTTCGCCCAACTCCTCAACAAAATTTATAAGCTCTCGAAAAACCTCTGGATATTCAGACAAAGCCGTTTCATCATGGCCTCCTAGTGCCAGCTCGAATGCCCCACACAATTTTAAACAATCTATAATTTTGTTTAAAATACAACGATTTTTGGATACATTTTCATTAAAATCTCTAAGGTATTTTCTATAAGCTGTGTCTAGTTGAGTGCGAATATCAACACTTCCGACCGTAGCATAGTTCACCGAACATTTCATGTGATCTGCAGAAAACGCATGTTTTTTTATTTTTTCTTTTAAGTGTTTTAAGCAGTGATGAAACGATTACGATTACGGTTACGATTAACCGCCGATTATTGGGATTTTCCGATTAATCCTAACCGCCGATTATTTATACGATTATTAAGTAAGGAATTATAACTGATAATGCTCGAAACATGCTTACTGCTAAGGCAAAATTTCCACAAATAGATCATGTCAGTTGTATGGCTCATTCGTTGCAACTGGTATTAAAGGTAAGAAACAGGAAATATAAAAAAACAAAACCCTAAATTCTAAATTAATGTTAATTTATTTACTTTATTTTTTTGGTGCCATTTTTTCAGTCGATGACATCAAGAAAACCATAATTATCGCTCGAAAAATAGTGGGAAATTTCAGTCATTCAACTAAAGCTTTAAAAATACTTAAGGAAGCACATAAAAATTACAGTGTACTTGAACATGTGCTAATACAAGACGTCCCAACTCGATGGGACTCTTCATATGCAATGCTAGATAGATTGAATGAACAACGTATCGCAGTTCAAGCTGCATTTCCTAAACTTAAATATCCATATGATCTCAGTACTCTTCAGTGGATCTTAGTTGAACAATGATCTATTTACTTTAGTGGGTGCACTCCCATTGATAAACTCCTTCTTTAAAATGCTGCAGTTTTAAAATTATTGTTGATAATTTAAAACATCACTCGACTCAGAGGTTTAATGGTCTCGAAGAAAATGAAAATTATATCTTGGCCACTATCGTCAATCCTCGGTTTATGGCGCAGGTGTTTAGACACCAGAGAGTGGACTTAAAGCGCCTGCATCCGAAGCTTTTACGAGTGTTGGAATTTGGAATATTTGCCCAGAATTAATACGCGATGTGGAAATGCAAGAGCCACTGTCAAATTTTTCTGGTCAGTGCCATATCGACTTTCATAAAGATATATTTCTCAAATTTATTTTAGAATACCGCTTCTCTAATAATGCTTTTTCTTATTTTCAGCCACTGGTTCAAGGTCACCTAATTTAGATCACTCAGCAAATGTTTTCAGATATTGGTCTGAAAGTACTTTGCATCCAAATTTAAAGAAATTGGCACAGAAATATTTATCAATCAAACCATCTTGATCATTTTCATAATCATTCAGTTGAAAAGGTTATTTTTGACAGCAGGAAATATTCAAAGTCTTAGGAGAAACCGACTTGGTTCCGAAAATTGGAAAGTGTTATGTTTCCTTAATAAAAATTTAATCTCCCTAAATTTCCAATATTAAATGCCAAAAACAGGTAATTTTGGTTTTTTTGGCGTATGGTTTGCTTTTTTTACTTAGATTTTAAATGTTTTGGTTGTGATTTATTATTTTGTTTATAGTTTGTATTTATTTTCTTTCAAATTTCATTTAAAAAATATATTTAGTATATATTTTCACATTTTTTATCTGATAATCGTAATTGTAATCGTACGATTATTTTGGTTCTAATCGTAATCGCAATCGTAATCGTATAACAACAATCGTTGCATCACTAGTTTTAAGTCTTTAACTCCGGTTTTCCAACATAATGAATCCGACGAGTCCTTAGAAAAGAACAAACAAACATAACAGTAAAATGAGTTAGAGACTTCACAACCACATACCCAGTTAGCTAAATCGAACATACTTTTGCGAAAGTTTTGATGAACCTCTTTATTTTTGTCTTTACTAGTTTGTCCTATAGTAAGTTCTGGCAAATCGCGACCACTTACCTTGAATTCGGTTATTTTCTCAACATTAAGTTCGTTAGCACTCTTTAGTTGTTTAATTTTTTGCATTACCTACATTTTATTTCATCTACATTCACAACTCAAACATAGAACACCTTCAAATTGGTTGTTTTTGCAAAATTAAGTTCGTAAGCACTTTTTAGTGTTATTTATTTTTTGCACTAGTCACTACCAACATTTTATTTCCTGTAAATTTCCAACTCACACATGGAACATAAAAATAAAAAATATATATTACAAAAAACTATACAGGGTGTCCGGATTTGGTTGCAAAAGCAGGGTATCTGGCTTATTTTTAAAGATAGAACCTTGCGGTTTTCACGAACCTGAGCTAATTTTGTGTGAAACTCATGAAGCCGTAAACAAAATTTTCATAGCCTTCTTCGTTTATGAGATACAGGGCGAAATAGAAAATTTTGCATTTTGGGACCCCCCTCGTTTCTCGGTTATCCTTTAACTTAACGCAAAGTGAAAAATTGCTGCTTATGCAGTTTTTTACGCTGGATCCAGTGGCGTAGTCATATTTTTCATTTGAGTTGTTATTTTTTAGATATGACCCAAAGTTGTGTTTTTTTAAACGGGACACTCTATATATTTGTCCAGAAATTGATTTGTCCTTTTAAAAGCTTCTCAAAAATATATAATAGTATGGGTCTATTTTAATAAATAACAACAAAAATCCTAATTTTTATAATTATCATCCCAAATTTTGCAGTAGACCATGCAAAGCGATGCCGTTTTCTTTTGTTTTCTTGGAAGCAAATAACATTTCCCATTTTTGTACGCGTATATAAAATATAGCCCTAGTTTTTTGTATTTATTTATTGTGTAAAAATATATTTGTATTATTATAGAAGAAAACCAAACTTGAGATGTATTTTAACAGGTAAATAGTTAATTTTTAGGTATGTTGAAATACTATTGCTTAATTTTTATTTAGATATCCAGAAAGGAGGCAACCTAATATATCCACTTTTTATCGGATAAAAAAGAATTTACTTAATCACGGATCATTAATCAAAACTCATACGAAAATATATAATAAAGAAAATCGGGAGGCTGAGGAAATTACGGTTTTGGCTAATGCAGCAGCTTACCCTACAAACTCTTGTAGGGCCAGTGAAAAGAGCATAGAAATTCCAAAAACTAGAGTTCAAGAAATTCTAAAAAAGCACAAATACCACCCATACAAATTTAGGCTCGTGCAGCACTTACAGCCAGGGGATGCAGAGCGTCGGGTAGTCTTCTGCAATTGGTTTCGAGAAAGAGGCGATATGGTTAGAGATTTTGAAAGGAAGGTTATATGGTCAGACGAAGCACATTTCAGTAATTCTGGTATACTCAATAGGCACAATAGTAGATTCTGGTCCCAGGAAAATCAACACCAAATATTTCCCAGAAGACAGCAGGGCAGGTTTGGTCTAAATGTGTCCTGCTTCATATTAGGAACACATATAAAATTTTATATATTTGAGGGAAATCTAACAGCCAACCGCTATATAGAAATTTTAGAGACAGCTATACCTGAATTACTTGACGATGTTCCTCTAGCACAAATTAACGAAATTTATTTTCAATAGAACGGTGCTCCTGCACACAATTCTGGAATGACGAGATTATTTCTGGACAATAATTTTACCAATCAATGGATCGGAACAAATGGACCTATAAGATGGCCCTCTAGGTCCCCAGATTTGTCGATTTTAGATTTCTTTCTATGGGGATATCTGGAAAATAGAATTTACAAAGACCACTATGATAATGTCTAAGATTTAGAAAATGCAATAAGAGAAAATTTTCGCTATTTACAAAATCATCCCGTTATTTTGCTTAATTCCCTAAAACGAATACGAAAATTGTGCGAAGAATGCATAGAACAAAATGGAAATCAGTTTGAACAGTTCTTTTGATTTCCTTGGTTACTGTAGTTCTTATACGACAGTTGATTTTTGCTGAAAGGCTTGTTACATAATAATTTATTACTGTCTTGTTCTTGTGTTACATAAATCTAGGTAGGTGGTACTTTTTTGGTGCGAAATTATCAACCTATATTTTGATAAATAGATTTAATTACATATTTATTTTGATTTATTGTTAGGATGTAGATATTGTTAACGACTTTAAATAAAAGGCAGCATTGTTTTGCATGGCCTACTGCAAAATTTGGGATGATAATTATAAAAATTAGGATTTTTGTTGTTGTTTATTAAAATAGACCCATACTATTATATATTTTTGAGAAGCTTTTCAAAGGACAAATCAATTTCTTGACAAATATTCAGGGTATCCCATTTAAAAAAACGCAACTTTGGGTCATATCTAAAAAATAACAACTCAAATGAAAAATATGACTACGCCACTGGATCCAGCGTAAAAAACTGCATAAGCAGCAATTTTTCTTTCCCTTGCGTTAAGTTAAGGATAACCGAGATACGAGGAGGGTCCCAAAATGCAAAATTTTCTATTTCGCCCTGTATCTCATAAACGAAGAAGGCTATGAAAATTTTGCTTACGGCTTCATGAGTTTCACAGAAAAATAGCTCAGGTTCGTGAAAACTGCAAGGTTCTATCTTTAAAAATAAGCGAGATACCCTGCTTTTGCAACCAAATCCGGACACCCTGTACTGAACTAAATTGGATCACACTTCTCTATTCCTAATGAAAAGAAAGATTTATAACGAAGGAAGTGCCGGGTAAAGAAAATTACCGATTTTTTTCATTATTATGACTTATCATGAAAGCGGTCTTTTTATATTAAAACAACGCATATTTAATCTACTTATTAAAAAAAGCATTCATACAACTTTAAATTAACTTGGAAACTCTTACAAGAACCATCTCATATAAACAATTTTCAGTAATCTGAATTGAAAAGAGAAGGTCGAATCAAAAAGGGTTTTAATGACCACTCACGAGCAGATACAGAAATCCGACACATGTGGCCGTGAATATAATATAATTTTCATGAATGTTTCGCAAATTGACCAGGATCAATTCTAAAAGAGGGTCTTGCACGAGTAATAAAGGGTCAATTGAGTTGAATCTATTTCTGCTTTTATGCAGAACCATGGGCGTTCATTGTCCATTTGTACGATGTATGTATAATATGCTAATTTTTTTAGTTAGTTATCCATCTCACATAAAATTAATTTAGACGATTTTTTCTCAAATTAATATTTTTTTATAAGCAGATAGCTTTATTATTTACTATTCATATATTAGCCTCAGGGGTGCTCAAACAGTCGATCGCGAGTGCTTTATGAGTAGATCTCGAGAAGAAAATTTTTTTGATAAGTAAGTACTTAACTAAACTACAAAAATTTATTACGTAATAAAATAACACTCTGCTAGCGGCAAAAGGCGGCTTTATCAAAGGAACGCGCGGTATTTGACAAAGAAATGCCGCGTTTTTTATTCTTGCCGCTTTTCTAGAAATTTCGGGCGGCGCGTTTGACGGGAACATTCGAGACTTTCGTTCACGCCTATATAAATGTTGCGTCTGCAGGAATTGGAGTCATACTGAGTTGCAACTTGAAGGCAATACAACGTCGATACAAAGTTTATTATTAATTAGTTCAAAATAAGTGCAGCGAAGAAATCTAAAACGTATCATTTTAATAACGATTGGGGGGAAGAATTTTTGTTTTGTATGGTGAAGGATAAGTGCATTTGTCTTATTTGTCGTGCGTCAGTTGTAATACCTAAGCGTGGTAACTTAGAGAGGCATCATAAAACGGTTCATAAAAACTATGAAAAGGATTTTCCGCCACAGAGTGAATTAAGAAAACAAAAAGTACGTGATTTTATATCTTGTTTGAAAAAAGAACAAACCATGTTCACAAGACCAGCCAAACAATCAAAAGCTGCTACGATCGCGTCATTTAAACTGTCTCATATATTGGCGAAACAAAAGAAACCATTCGAAGATGGATCGGTTGTGAAGGAAGCATTTATTGAAGCAGGTGATACTTTATTTAGAGATTTTAAAAATAAAACAGAAATCATGTCTGCTATTAGAGAACTTCAGTTATCTCGTTCGACTGTCACAAGGCGTATTGAAGTCATGAGTGAGAACATGGCAGATAAACTAAAAAATGACATCATGGAATGTAAATACTTTTCTTTACAGTTCGACGAATCCACCGATACACACAGACACTGCCCAGCTGTGTATTTTTATTCGGATGGTATTCAATGACATGTCGGCTAAGGAAGAATTTTTGACAATCATTCCTCTGAAGGGGAAGACCCGTGGCGAAGATATATATGACGTTTTCTTCAATTTTGTAAAAAACTACAAGCTACCAATATATAAATTAGTGTGCATTACAACCGATGGAGCACCAGCAATGAATGGAAACAAAAACGGTTTGGTGGCATTGTGTCGTGCTAATGAAGATTTCCCTTCATTTTTTTCAATCCATTGTATTATACATCAATAAGTTTTGTGTTCAAAAGTTTTAAACACGGAGGAAATTGTGGACATTGCTACAAAAATTGTGAATTCCATCCGTGCACGTAGCTTGCAACGGCGGCTCTTTAAGTTGCAGTTGGAAGATAGAGAGTCAGCTGAACACACTGATTTAGTTCTTCACACGGACGTCAGGTGGTTGAGTCGCGGAAAATTCCTAGAAAGGTTTCAAGAATTATTGCCCGAAATAACAGCTTTTCTAGACGAAAGAGGTGATGACACTCAGATGTTGAAAAACGAAAAATGGCTGACTGATTTGGCATTTTTGACTGACATCACAATGCACTTAAGCACCATTGACTTGGAGCTTCGAAGTAAAGGAAAAACTGTTATTGAGATGATTAGCGCAACAAACGCATTCAAAAGTAAATTGCAACTTATGATAGATCAACTGAAAAGAAAGGATCTGAAACATTTTCCGTCTTTGAAAGCAAGGATTCCTCAGTTGAATTATGATACGTATGAGGCTGAATTATCAAATATTTTGGGATAATTCGAAATGCGTTTTTATGATTGTAGTAAATTGGCAAATGTAGCATCATTTATGAGTTATCCTTTTTCATGTAAAAACATTGAGGAATTAGCTACTGAAATAGCAAGTCAGTTTAATATGAACTCATGTTCTGTTGAAAATGAGTTGGTGCAGATTTATTAGATATACATCTCAAAGCTACAGCATCTGATACAAATTTCTGGTGTTTTATATCTGAAGATAAATACCCGAATCTAAGTCAAATCGCCCTTCAACTGACAGCAATGTTTGGGTCAACTTACTTGTGCGAGTCTGCATTTTCTGAAATGAAGATAATTAAGTCAAAATATCGCAATCGACTAACTGACAATCATATGTTATCATGCTTGCGATTAGCACTCAGTGGTTACGTACCATCTTATGAAAAGTATGCTGAGGACATGCAGTGCCACGCTTCAACATGCAAAGTCACTCCTTAGTTAAGTTTAACACCATATGTAACTCTTTTGTTTTGTAACAACCAATAAACTCGCAATTTTGAATAACTATGAGTGTTTTCATTGATATTGTAGAGAAGAACCTAACTAAACCTAACCCAAACCTTGATTAAAATAATGTATATTGTGCGGAAAGCTAATATCTATACATGCTACGGTACACCCTACCTAGGTAGGTAGGTAGGTATCGTGTATGTACGACAACCCTGCATCACACATACCTGCAGCCTCTCAGAGTCGATCGTAAGTAGTCTAAAAATATTGAGGTAGATCGCCAGTAGTTCAAGTTTGAGCACCCCTGGCCTAGAGTTTTATTCATTTCAGGGCATAATAAATAAATTACGAGTCATTTCACTTCCAGATGCAAGGAGATCAATAACAAATTTAAAAATAGGCATACTTAAAACGAAAATAAATATCTTATCTTTAAATTGAGCTTTAAATTCTCTTGAAGTTCAGGTCTACTCTTCGTTCTTTAGAATTGGAAAAATGCTGAATGACACGTTCGTTAAAATTGCACGCACATTTCTTTTATAAACGATTTCTCAATACTTAACATTGCTAAAGTGGATAGTCTATCTTGGCCCAGCTCCTCAACAAAATTTATAAGCCCTCGAAAAACCCCTGGATTTTCAGACAAAGTCGTTTCATCATGGCCACGTAGTGCCAGCTCGAATGCCCCACAAAATATAATTTTGTTTAAAATATAACGATTTTTGGATACATGTTCATTAAGCTGTGTCTAGCTGAGTGCGACAAACATTTCATGTGATATGCAGAAAATGCAGGGTTTTTTATTTTTTCTTTTAAGTGTTTTAAGTCTTTAACACCGGTTTTGCACCATAACGAGTCTGACGAGTCCTTAGAAAACAACAAACAAACATAACAGTAAAATGAGTTCGACTTCACAACCACATATCCAGTTAGCTAAATCGTGCATACTTTTGCGAAAGTTTCGATGAACCTCTTTATTTTTGTCTTTACTAGTTTGTCGTATACTAAGTTCTGGCAAATTGCGACCACTTACCTTGAATTCGGTTATTTTCTCAAAATTAAGTTCATTAGCACTCTTTAGTTGTTTAATTTTTTGGACAACCGACATTTTATTTTATCTACATTCACAACTCCAACATAGACCACCTTGAAATTGTTTTTTTTTGGCAAAATTAAGTTTGTAAGTACTTTTCAGTTGCTTATTTTTTTGCACTAGTCACTACCAATATTTTATTTCCTGTATACTTCCAACTCACACATGGATCATAAAAATAAAAAAAATATATTACAAAAAACAGTATACAAGTCAATTTTCATCGATTAAAAACTTTCGAAACAATATCGAGTTGGAATATCGACCGCGCGACCTCTAAACAATTGAACTTCCGCATGCCGACGTGATGCCGCGACCGATCGATCGAATTATGAGAAGAGACCGGCTGATGACCCAAATCGCGATTTCATATTTCATTTGCTATCACGTTCGGCTGCCGCTCGGCAGCTGTGAAATCTTCGGGTACTTTGGTCAAGCTTTAAGGTAATCAGGGCAACTCGGACTGCCCAGCCTAGCTTAGTATAGCGTATTTTATTAAGTCCAAGGAACGCAACGAGACTATTCGAACCGCCGCGCGCGGCTAATAGTGTAGCATACTTAACTTTTCACAAGGTTCGCGTTTTATTACAACTATTAGGAGGGACGTTCAAACAAATAATTTATTTTCTGACCAAATGACCCTATAGAAGAGTCGCCACTGATTGTGGGCATTAAATTCAATATTCGATGTTAACATTCAACAAGTTTTCTAATCTGTAAACGTTATCGGGTCACAGTCTTCGGTTCGTCTCGTCAAGGGCAGACCTCTGTGTTATTAACATAAGTGGTTCCACGTGTTCGGTTCTGCTGCTTTATTTCGGGGGGAAACGGGAGACTCAACCGCTCAGTGTGGAAACTAACGACCCCGCTAGAAAGGGAGCAAACGCTGTGAACGTGTGAGGCCTAGTTGTTCCTGCATTCTATCCCGTTCGTCTGCCGTAGTTCTACAAAGAATATTAGCGTAATGGCCGCTATGTGGCGGGAGTGGGAGGGGTAAGGGGATAGCTTGAAAGGAAAGGTCATCTCGTGAGACCAGTAGCACTCTCAAGGGGCATCTAGTGGAAGCCAAGATACATTAGAAGCATAAAGCAATACAATATTGGGGTTGACAATGGCAGTTACAATGCCATTATCAACAATCGATAAATAAGGAAATTTTGCTAGTATGTAGGTAGGAACAAAAGTAAGAAACTGGACTTGCCAGTAAGAAGCCAAAGTTTTACATTCCTTAAGAAGTGATTTCAGATAGGAAGCAACGAATCTAGTGCTAGATATGTTTTTTTATTCTAAGTAAGATTTTGTATTACATTTTGCAATAAAATCATAAGATCAAACGAACTTACCAAGTGATGTTCGATCTTGATTATATGAAGGCCTCGTCGAAATAAATAAAGACATATGTAGTACCTCCGTCTCTGGCCAATACGTCCACAATCTTGAAAGCTAAGCAAAAAAGAATCCCTTCGTACCCTTGCCTAACTCTGCCGATAGTATTCAGTCTAGTTTAAAGTCGTTGTTGCAACACAATTTGGGTTTTTTTTTTTAAATATAAAAAATTGGGTTGGGTTGGGACTTTATTTATTTCGACGAGGCCTTCATATAATCAAGATCGAACATCACTTGGTAAGTTCGTTTGATCTTATGATTATATTCGGCCTCGCCTCGTCTCATAAATAAATACATATGTAGATGTTTAAAGAAGTTGCAACAACTAATTACTTCAAAAAAAAAAATATATATATATTTATTATTTTTTAAGTTAATATGCAACATTAAGGAACATAAAACAAAACATATGCAAAACAACAGTCTAAAAAAAAAGAAAATTTTTCTTATGGGTATGTAAGCATAATAATGTAATAAATATGTAATTTATCACAACAGTTTATAACACACTAATCTTACAACAACAAGGAAAACATAAAAATTAATATCATAACATATAAATAAAGGTTTTGGTAAAAAACAAGACAAACCAAATAACAAACATCTTTCCAACGAACAAATTATTATTTATGTTAATTATTATTTTAATTTACAAACTAAGAATTGTTTGGGCAAACTCTTGGTTGGATATCAAAGGTCTATTGTAAAAATTCGCAAATGTCCCGTTGCCAATGCCATCAGACTTACTAGTTTTTGGGTAAGCATTTCCAAACTAATCTCACTATTTTTAAAGTTTTTTAAATAATTTATAACAATACCTGGGTCCCAGGTATTTTCATATTTAGCCAAGGTTGGTCTTTTCCCAAAAACTCCCTTAAAAAACCTTTTTAACCTAAAATCTTGCTCCAAGTCCGGCCCTGCTATTTGTGCAATTGCAGATCTGTAATTATTAAGAGTTCCATATGAAGCCCCTCTCTTAAAATGTGTGGTTAAAAACTCTAGGACAGTTGGAACTTCAACTTTAAAGGGATTTAAATTATTTGCTATACTAAACTCCCACCATAACTTTAAGGCAGCATTATATTGCTTTAATGTTGCGGGTGTAATTGAGCTTAAACATATATCTAAAGAATCTCTAGGCACCTTTCCTAACAATAGCGCCCTCCTGATAGTTTCCCCGCCACCAGGGTAAGGTTCTGCCAAGGGGGGTGTGGTAACCTATTAAAGGTAAGTAAAAAATTTTTTAGGATTAAAGATTAATGGTTCACCAACTAGTATTGACTTAAAAATAGGATACCATGGTTGTGAGACCCAGAGAGGAACAACTACTATCCCTTCCGCTCGATCTGCAATTATCTTTTGAAGCACCTTTAAAATCATACAAAAGGGTGGGAACGCATAAAAATTTAGTTTGCTCCAATCCAGTGTAAAGGCATCTACGTTATGTGCCTCTGGGTCTCGCAACCATGATATAAACATAGGACACTTTCTATTCAACCTACTAGCAAATATATCAATATCTGGTTGTCCAAAACAATTTACAATGTTTTGAAAGGCTTTATCTGATAAAGACCATTCCGTCTCCTTGTGCACCTGACGAGAGGCCCTATCGGCTTCTATATTATGCTTTGTATTTATGTAGCTAGCAAAAATTAAAATATTTCTACTTTCACAAAACATCCAAATTTTTCTTGTTATTTCATTTAATTTATTAAATCTAACACTCCCTTTCTTATTTATACAGGCTACAGCTGTAGTGTTGTCAACACGACATAAAATATTGCAGTTTGATAATTTTGAAACAAAACACTTTAATCCAAAATACAATGCCAAAAGCTCTAAATAATTTATGTGCTCTACCTGTTCTTTATCTGACCAATATCCCAACGTTCTATTTCCGTTGCAAAAAGCCCCCCAACCTGATCTTGATGCATCAGAAAATATCTCTAAGCAAAATTTAGACAAACTAATATTATTGGAAGTATTTATGTTATTTATAAACCAATTAATGTCAGAAAATAACGTCTCTGGTATTTTCATCTGTACATCATAGCAACCCTTAGCCGGTTTTAAAGCGATATGTTTACAACGTTCTAGGGATTTTAAATGAAAGTACCCATATTTTATCGCTGGGCATGCTGAAACCAGTATGCCAATAAATTCTGCAAAGTCTCTAATCTTAAATATTTTTAATTTTAAAAATTTTTTGCAAATACAAGATATTCTAACTTGCTTTTCAGTTGGTAATGATAGTTCCATTGAAAAAGAGTTATAGATAAAACCCAAAAATTTACATATTTTGCTAGGTATTAGACTGCATTTTGTATGATTAATTAAAAAACCTAAATATGTTAGAGTCTTAATTGCTAAATTTGTATTTCTGCTACATTCATTATATGATTTTCCAAAAATCAAAAAATCATCCAGATAAACTACTAAAAGGATCCCCCTTTTTCTTAGCATACTAACTACAGGTTTTAAAATTTTTGTGAAAATGTAAGGTGCACAGCTGAGCCCAAAAGGTAGACACTTGTATTCATAAATTACATCCTGGAATATAAATCTTAGGTATTTTTTGCTGTGCTTCTCGTACTGGGACCAGATAATAAGCATCTTTTAAATCAATGCGACACATAAAAAAGTGTTTTCTTATTAGCCGGGCAACTACCTTATTATCTTCTATTTTAAAATGTTTGTTTTCCACAAAGGAGTTAAGTTTTTTTAAATTTAATATTAATCTATAGGTCCCATCAGGTTTTGAAACAAAAAAAAAAAATTTTGAAATAAA
Organism: Kuschelorhynchus macadamiae; assembly: GCA_030620095.1. Classification (NCBI taxonomy): domain Eukaryota; kingdom Metazoa; phylum Arthropoda; class Insecta; order Coleoptera; family Curculionidae; genus Kuschelorhynchus; species Kuschelorhynchus macadamiae. Next base: position 308,617 of record JAUTXW010001077.1, read on the forward strand.
TTGTTTTTTACATTTCTTGACAGCTGATATTGCGCCTTTATAACTTTTTTAAAATTAAATTTTCTTTTTGAGACCATTTTTCTCAGTGGGAATGAACTTTTGCACGGGATTATTGGTAAATGGAATTGACAGTCCATTAATATAAAACCTCACTGTCCTATTTATAAATAAACTCTGCCACCTATGTACAAAATGTCTCAGGCGTCCGCATGGTTTACTAACCTTTAGCTCCTTGTTGAGATTAAGGGCAATAAGGTCCCTTCTAGATCGTGACTCCGAATAGTGGATATTTGATAATAATCTACCTGCATCACTTAATATCTGCATCTGCTCTTTCTTTTCTTCTATTTCTGGTTTTTCCAGCATCTTTGTAAGGGCCAGACCGATGGCTGATAAGCTAGGTGCAATCTGTTGTTGTAACTGCACTAGCCTTTCGTCTCTACGTAAAATACTTTCCGAGATAGCAATTTTTACCTCGGGGTTTATTGAAGGTGGATTTATTAAGGTACAATTTTCTGGAGGCAAATATTTTTCAATTAGACAATTTCTGGTTTCGTCATCCAGGCCACCAGTTAAAATATTATTCCATCGAGTTCTTGGCTACCCCTTCCTCTCCCAAAATGGATAAAATTTCCATATTTAAATTGTTTCTGGATTCATCTGCAAGAGAATGAACCAGTGTAGTTAAATTCTCTTTAAATGTATTCATTGATATCACAACCAATAAAAACTATTATCAAGTAATGGGAAAGAAAAGGCCACATAATCCATTTTCCACAAGTGGATATGCATCCTGCTATCACAAACAGGTAATACAAAAAAAATATTATTTATTCCGTTATCACTAACAGAAAGCAAGAGAATGAACCAGTGTAGTTAAATTCTCTTTAAATGTATTCATTGATATCACAACCAATAAAAACTATTATCAAGTAATGGGAAAGAAAAGGCCACATAATCCATTTTCCACAAGTGGATATGCATCCTGCTATCACAAACAGGTAAAACAACGATATACACATAATAGGGAATCTGTTATCATTACAACAGAAAATATGTGTCCTGCTATCACAAACAGGTAATACAAAAAAAATATTATTTATTCCGTTATCACTAACAGAAAGACTGGAGGGTACCTATACCTGTTATCACAAACAGGCAGGTAGGTTTTAGACAACAAAATAAAAAAAAAAAAAAATATTGTCCAAAAAATAGGTGTCTTTTAAACAAATTTGGGGGGGGGGAGGTAGCAACAACTCTTCTCCCTCAATGCGCCCTTCTAGGACTTATCCTTTTTCACAAAACATTGGAGTTGAAATATATTTTACTTACTATTTTGACTTTCCCTGTGCCCGTCATTATCAGCTGTTCCACTTATCCCTGAAGCAGACGCAGGCGCCGTCGCGATAATATCAGGATTATTGATTATTTCCCTATCGGAATCAACAACAACAACTCTCACAGGCTGTTCGGTGTCACCATCATCTTTGCTATCCTCATCCGATGAAGTCACAGACGTATAGTTGTCTACCTCTCTCTCTCTACAAACAGAACGAGACCGAGATCGAGACGGAGACCGAGAACGGTCTATCTCACTTTCGCTGTCACTGATAACACGACGTACAGGTGCCCGTATTTTACGACCACGACTTTTCTTAACCTTGCATTTTTCTTCAAGACTATTAAGCCTATTATTTAACTTCTTAAACAATTTATAAAAACCCGACCGTTCTACCGACTGACTACGACTTCTTTTTCTATGTTTCGGCATAATTTTTACGCTTTTCTACAAAAAAAAAAAAAATTCTGAATTTACACTATCGATTTCGATGATTCACTTGCGACGTGAACGTATCAACACAAAAACGAAGACTGAATACTATCGGCAGAGTTAGGCAAGGGTACGAAGGGACACTTTTTTGCTTAGCTTTCAAGATTGTGGACGTATTGGCCAGAGGCGGAGGTACTACATATGTCTTTATTTATGAGACGAGGCCGAATATAATAAAAATTAAAGGTACTTTTCTCTTGAGTCAATTTCGATTTTTTGCAATTTTTGACCACCCTGTATATGCAATCTCAAGTTTCAATATTTTAATATTATTTTGGCAGAAAGCAGAACTTTTTATAAAGAGTAACTTTTTTCCGTAAAACTACTAATAAAAGAGTTTCCCATATGTAGAGAACTTAACTAGACACACTGTATACTGAACTAACTTGGATCACACTTCCCTGTTCGCAGTAAAAGAAATAATTCATAATAAGAGAAGTTTCGGGTAAAGGAATTTACCGATTTTTTCAAGTTGCTCTTTTGACCGCAGGTTAAAACTGGCAATGAGCTACAATTCTATTCTCGACATAAAACATCAGTCCTTTTAATTTTGTCCATTAATGAGGTAGTATCCGATATCTACACTAACAAAATCTCATTACTGCAGTAGCCTCCGAGGCAAAGAAATAGGAAATAAATAATTAACTAAAAATCTTTTCTTTCCAAGAAATTTCGTTTTTGTTTTCTTGATATCGAAAAACAAACCATTTTGTGTACAAAACAAACAGCGCTCTCTTATTGATTTTAAAAATAAATGTTTCGTTTTTCGACGAATGGCAGCAACAAGCAGAAAGCAGGAGAAATATCCTGCCAGACTGAGAGGGGGCTAACGTTGCCTGCCCGCCCGTTGGTATAGATTTCATCAAGTAATGGCAGAACAAACAAGTGGATCATGTAATTGATCCCTGAAATCGGAAGCGGCACTCGCAGACCGGAAATATTTTTAGGTTGGGCTTAGGCATTTCAAAAAATGAAGAGCACGTAAAAGGTTCCATTAGAGACTCAAGGGTAAGAAGTAGCTAATGAATAATGCGTCAAAGTGTGTAGCTATTAGGAACACGACATTAGCTTTGTTTAAGAACTAGTTGATTTGTCGGCATGGATTCTGCTAAAAAGTATTGAGTTACGTTCTTGATTGAAAACGCAAGATCAATGGACACAACTTCTCGAATGAACTAAAAAGGCTAGTTTTCAGTGGCGGCTCGTGATGAATTATATTGGGAGGTCAATAATAAATTTAAAAATAGGCATTCAGGTCTACTCTTCGTTCTTTAGAATTGCAAAAATGCTGGATGACACGTTCGTTAAAATTGCACGCACATTCCTTTTATAAACGATTTCTCGATACTTAACATTGCTAAAGCGGACAGTCTATCTTGGCCCAACTCCTCAACAAAATTTATAAGCCCTCGAAAAACCCCTGGATTTTCAGACAAAGCCGTTTCATCATGGCCACGTAGTGCCAGCTCGAATGCCCTACAAAATTTTACACAATATATAATTTTGTTTAAAATATAACGATTTTTGGATACATTTTCATTAAAATCTCTAAGGGATTTTCTATAAGCTGTGTCTAGCTGAGTGCGAATATCAACACTTACGACCGTAGCATAGTTCACCGAACATTTCATGTGATGCACCATAATGAATCCGATGAGTCTTTAGAAAACAACAAACAAACATAACAGTAAAATGAGTTAGAGACTTTACAACCACATATCCAGTTAGCTAAATCGTACATACTTTTGCGAAAGTTTCGATGAACCTCTTTATTTTTGTCTTTACTAGTTTGTCGTATACTAAGTTCTGGCAAATTGCGATCACTTACCTTAAATTCGGTTATTTTCTCAAAATTAAGTTGTTTATTAATCAATATAAACTTTTTCGTAACACGTTAAACAAAATTATAAAACATGCTAAAAACATATATTATAAAACAAAAATAAAGGAGTCAAATCAAAATTATAAAAAAATATGGGAATTTATAAACGAGGCAACTGGGACATGTCAAAAAAACAGACAACAAACTTTTGACATTATGCATGACAATAAAATGTATGGGGAAGACCAAAAGGTAGCTAATGTTTTCAACAATTTTTTTATCGATATAGGATCAGATATACAGAAAAATATTATCATAGACCAAGATAAAGCTATTAACCCGCCATGTAGAAATCCCAATTCCTTTTTCTTGCGACCTGTAACGAGAAATGAGCTAATTAAACATATAAGCACATTAAAAAATAACTCTTGTCCTGGAGAAGACAAAATTACTTCTGAATCTATTAAAAAAATTCACCTTAATATATTGGATCCACTTGTACATATAATTAATCTTTGTTTTGAAAATTCTAATTTACCGGAAGACTGGAAAGTCTCAGTTGTCACGCCAATATTTAAAAGCGGAGATGCCAAATTAACCACAAACTACAGACCAATCTCGGTTATAAACAATTTCGGTAAAATTTTTGAAAAATGTCTTAAGTGTAGAATTGTAAACTTTTTAGAAAAATATGACCTTTTATATTTTAAACAGTATGGTTTTAGAAATGAAAGAAGTACTGAGGATGCAATTTTCGAGTTAGTAAAAGGTATAAATGAAAACCTACAGGATAGAAAAAAAACTCTAGCAATTTTTCTAGATCTTAAAAAAGCATTTGACACTGTCTCACACAAAATCTTATAGAGCTAGGAATAAGAGATGGTGCATTGAACTTATTGAAATATTATTTAACACATAGGCAGCAAAAAACAAAGATTAATAATTCTTTTAGCACCCCTAAAACAATTACAACCGGAGTGCCACAAGGTACTGTGCTCGGCCCTGTACTTTTCTTAATATATATAAATAAAATAGGTAAATTATTAGATGTATCTAGTGTCATTTCATATGCAGATGACACTGTACTATTATTTAAAGGTGAATCTTGGCAGGATGTTCGCAGGCAAGCTGAAGAAGGTTTGAGTATAGTACACTCATGGCTGGGTTCGAGTTTGTTAAGTCTTAATTTATCTAAAACATTTTTTATTACATTCTCTGCTACAAGTGCGGATCAGCCAAATTTTGATAACATTTGTATCCATGATAAGAATTGCCAAGGACAGCTTGTAGGTTGCGACTGTACACTGCTTATAAGAAAGGTGGTTAAAGTTAAATATTTGGGTGTAATGATGGACCAACATCTAAAATGGAATCATCACGTTTTTTATGTCAGTAATAAAATTAGAAAAATATTCTATAAATTTTACCAGCTAAGAGATATTTTGAGCCAAAAACTACTGATAACTCTATATAGGTCTTTGGTTGAGTCTATTCTAAGATATTGTATCATAGTGTGGGGTAGTGCTTATAATAACACGCTGAATATATTACAAACGTGTCAAAATACTGTTCTTAAGATATTGCTAGGTAAATCCCGATTATACCCAACTATCAAATTGTATGCAAACCATAGTGTATTTAATATTAGAAACTTGTACGTTTTCATACTTGCTGAAAATAAAAAACACTTTTCCTACAATTTCGCACCAGCATCAGACTAGAGCTAATATAAAACAAAATTTAAGCCATTTTCCATTCCATTTCTACATAACTCAATATGTCAAAGATTTATAATTTATTATATACCAAAAATGTTTAATATGTTACCAGTTTCTATTAGAAATAACCTACAGCGCGACAAAATATTTAAAAGAGAACTAAAGTTGTTCATTGAAAAAAATCCTGACTTTTTTACTCCATTATTTTTAAGTTAACTGAACATTGTCCTGATCCTGCCTGCACGAGTTCCGTGCTATCGGAGTGTGGTTGTGGCTGATATTGTTCTCATTGGCGCAGGGTGCCGTCTTCGAATCGATGGGTGGGGTAATACCACACAAGTTGTATCTTTATACATCTTAGGGGAAAAACCCGGCCCTGAGTTCATGGGTATTTTGGATTATATTTATGATATTTTAGAATTATTTAGGTAGAATAGCAATTAAAATGTACCATGTGAACCTTTATTAACTTATACTCTGTACGAAATTATGTAATATATATTTTTGAATAAATTCGTGGAATCCACGTACGATCCTTACTCTGTTAAGCGAGCAGGCAGCTAAGCTGTTGCCCGTAAGGTATCCAGCTGACTAAATTTTGATATTAATCGTAGGTACCTCTAGGCAGGATAATGCTGATCTGATAATTTCTGTTCCCGATCGGTATTGTAGTTAACTCAAAAATTCGAATCTTCATTTGTAAATTGTGTTCTTGTGGATTAATTTCAGCGAAATATTTTGGTGTATTTCTCAATTTTTCGTAATTCTTTAGTTGCTAAAAATTTTTTCCGCTTATAAAGTGCAGTGCAGGAAAAGTGAATTTTCCCGCTCTGTCATTTGTGTCAGTACGTCCAATACGTCATTATAGTAGAGAGGACTGAAAGAGCCCGTGGAAAGAGGACAAGGAATCGGCCATTTTTGTGGGTACTATCTCCAGAAAGCATATGCACTGAGCCATTTAGGGCTAACATTTTAGTGTACTGTTTGCACTCTTTTTATAAGTGATTATTCCCTTATGGTGTATTAAAGTCGGTGGTTCGTTTTGTTCGTTTCGATTCTGACTGTGGCGTGAAAAGCTAGATATAAAAGGCGCTTTTGCTTAGTGCTGGGTAAGTCACCATTTTCATTTCGATTAAGGCAATGTTCCTAATTTCTTGAGGCCATTCATGTCTAATTAGGGTTAATTCTTAATTACAGAAGTTCATTTAGAACCTCAAACAATACCTTACTGCCGTACGAAAAGTGCGTAAGTATTTCAATATTACATTATTTAGTTTCTTAAATACATATTTCTCCCCTGCGAAGTAACTTGTTGCATAGTGTTTATATTTATAGATATTTTCTTTGAAATATTGGGATTTCTGAATTTCATTTTGGGCATAATTTTATAGGTCTACATTTGGGCTAGTTTTTCTGAAATCTTAAAATTTCGAAGAGTACAAATATTACTGGATTATAGAGAGGAACAGATAATACAAGATAATTTTAGTAACAATAGTATTACAATACCCTGTATACCTGCTAAGGGGTGATTCATTTTATTCCATTTCCAGCACTGGTTTTAGGATATTTTATTTAAAAATTAACATAAGGTTAATAATTATAGGCTATAAGAATTTATTTTCTTATTATTTATTGTTTATATATTGGTATACGTATTGGGAATTTATGTAAGTGATTTTAGAGATGGCTTTACTTAAGTACTTGGTATAAATATAGGTGTTTGAGTCCCGTTTTTGTTAAAGATCATTGAGGGTTCAGGTTTAAAACGGGGCTGCGAATAAAAATCAATAAATGGTTTTTTTTAACATTTGTATATGATAATGACCAAGATAAAAGTTCTAGGCAAAATAATGATAGCTAAAATAGTTAATTGCATTGTTTCTATTAAAATAAAATAAATTATATACATATATATATATATATATATATCTATATATATATATAATTAAAAACATTTAAATCTAAATTCAAATAAAGAATTATATGATAGAATATGTAAATAAAATAACTAAACACAATCATTTTAAAACAGTAAATTAAATATCTTTTTCTGATACATTTTGCCTTTAAACAAAATTTTGTGGTTTAAATAAAAACAAATATTCTAATAGAAAAATAAATAAAAATAATTTCCTAATAAATGTTACTTTACAAAAATAATGCGTTACAGTCAAATTAAAACAAGATTTTATTGATTAGGGTTTTTTTGGACGGCGCAATAAAGCACCTAACCATCCTGCAACGAGGACAGTTCATTCCTCGAAGGGTTTCCCGCTTTTACGGGATTAATGATCTCCAGAAGAGAACCCCTACATCCTGTAAGTAGTTTTTTTTTGGACTTGGATTTTTGGATACAAGCCTGTTGTAATCCTTCCCAGGCTTTCAAGTAATAATTGTTGTTTCGTTGCCTACTTTCTTTCTTTCAAATTGGAAACTAGTGATCCTTAGTTAATTAAATTTTAAGTTTTCGTTCAAGCTGTGTACTATCGAACCATTTTGTCATAGACTGCGCAAACGCCTGTTAATTTTTTTTTAAATTCTTACGTACCACTTAAAGAGTATACAAACAAAATATAATATTCAACCATAGTGTTTGGGTTCTGACAGGCCCGTACTTAGAAATTTTATTATGGATTTGAGCGCCTACGGGTGTATGTAAACTGAACGTGGTCACGTGAGGTACTAGATATTTTTGATTTTTTTAATTACATATAATTAATTAATATTAATTCGATATAATTCTAATAGTTCTTTTCTAAAATAAGTACTAAAGCAAAATTGTGACTGTTAATTAGATTGGTATTTATACTAAAGGTGAAATTTTTAAACTATTGTTGGTTAATTTTCTTTTCTTTTGGCATTTTCCCACAGGTATTTTGTTTTGGTATCCCGTAACCTGGTATCAAGTTACTATACGGAATTGGGTTTTTATATTGTGGTTACTGGCGCCCTATTAATATCGACCATCTTTTTGATCGCACGACCACTCCCGAACTGCTGCTAGCCCAGCATTCCGTTTATTTTCTCCACCTTACCGTTTCTCGGCTTTGAAGGGCTTACAACCCATTTCAAGGGCAGAGATTGGGTGGAACACTACCGACATTTTATTTCATCTACATTCACAACTCAAACATTGACCACCTTGAAAGTCATTAGCAACAATTTATTTTCTGTATATTTTCAACTCACACATGGATCCTAAAAATAAAAAAATAAATATTACAAAAAACAGTATATACATTTCATCGATTAAAAACGTCCGAAACAATATCGAGTTCCGAGACCGATCGATCTCGAATTATGAGAAGAGACCTGCTGATGACCCAAATCGCGATTTTATATTCCATTTGCTATCACGTTCGGCTGCCGCTCGGTAGCTGTGAAATTTTCGGGTACTTCCGTCAAGCTTTAAGGTAATCAGGGCAATTCGGACTACCCAGCCTAGCTTAGTATAGCGTATTTTATTATGCCTAAAGAAAGCAACGAGACCATTCGAACCACTGCGCGCGGCTAATAGTGTAGCGTATTTAACTTTCCCCAAGGTTCGCGTTTTATTACAACTATTAAGAGGGACGGTCAAACGAATAATTTATTTTCTGAAATATTTTTGGGGGGTCATTGACCAAATGACCTTATGGAAGACAATAATATACACAAAGTGATCCATTAAAACTAATGGTAAATTCTTGAGTCAAAAATATACATAGTTTTCCAACGTTTTGTTGTCATGATACAAATTATCCTGTAAGTATTCTTTAATATTTACTGATTTTATTAATGGAATGTACAGGGTTATTTTTTATAATTTTCTACCCCCTGAGAGGCTTATGTTTTCAAGATACAAAGACATGGTCTCTACGAAAGTTATAGGGAAGTTCCTAAAGGTTTAAGTTTTTTTTCTTGGTATAGACGTTTAGCAGTTTTTATCTTACGCTGACATTCACCAATTAGTAAAATCCAGTCACTTAATTCGTTGATGGGGAACTTTTGATTAAACGCTATAAAAATTTATACTTTAAAATGTAAAATTTTTAATACTGACAAAACCTCAAATGACATTTGCATCAACTGGTGTTTTTCCTACAAAAGTACAAGTAACGTCGCCCAAGAAACTAAACAATAAAATAACAAATCTTATGTTATGCCGCAGGTATAATTTACAATTTTTAAACATTAATATCTCATAAACCGTTAAATTTAGCTATATCACTTCAATATATTTTTTTTTCTATAATTTTATGAAGAATCCGAAAATGAACAAAAAAATGTAAGTTCTTATGTAAAAAATTGCATTTCGACCACGCCCAGCATTTTTGACCGACCCTGTATAATAACAGTTACCGTAAAAATGTGTATTGTTGAAATTCGAAACAATTTTGTATTTAACTTTTTCAGCTAATCCTAATAGTTGAAGAAATAAATGGGGGGTGCCACTTAGTTGACTCACCCTTATATATATATATATATATATATATATATATATATATATATATATATATGCAGGGAAACAGCCTACAGGAAATTGCTTTCAATTATATCACAGGATACCCTTCTCCGATCGATTTCTGAACCTTTACTCTCATCAGCCTTGTATCCAGGGAGATCTGAAATAAGAGATCATTGATGTGACACAATCGAAAACGAAAACTTTCATGAAAATAGCTAAGCATAACACTTAGCGCCACCTATTGAGGCTCCGGAGAGTTATATGTTCTGTGCCGTTCTTAGTATGTATATATATATATATATATATATATATATATATATATATATATATATATATATATATATGTCGTTTCTTGAAACCATGGTGAAGGAGTAATTTCCTCACCTTTAGTTCTTTCGTATGACTCCTAAGAACTGATGTGGATGGACTCCGGCATATGCGGATATTATACGCATCATTGCTATTTTGAATACTGACTTATATAGTAATGAAAATATGTAATAGTAAAAACAAAAGATGAAACCACTAAATAGAAGTTTGGGTATAATTAACAGGTCTAATTAGAGAAACAATCAATATTTCACTTTAGGGATGAAAAATAAACAAATACTGATATGTAGGTAATTATTTATTTTTAACCGTATTATCTACATCCAATTGGGAATCAAAACAATAACAACGAAAAACAAAAGTTTACTAGTATATAATTTTTTAATACACCACGTTTTTGTTTGCTAAAATTATTATGCATTAGATGAGCACACCAGATTTTCAGAGGTTAGGGCTGTCAATACAGTATCATAAAGTACAAAAAAACTTAACATCACTTTTCTTAAATGGAACACTTCAGGTGAAAGAAGTGTTAATTTTTCAGAGTCCAATTGTATACCGGGTGACACAGAAGATATGTAACAAGCTGCTATTGTTTTAGTTTTCGCAATTCTTGATAAAAAAAAACAATAAAAAATACTTCTGGTTTTAATCGGCAGAGAGCCTTTGATTTTAAATATGACCTTGTATATTTTATAGACTATCGTATTCATTCAAAATTAGTTTTTATTAATATAAACAAGTTAAAAGCGTAAAATCACCTTTTTAAAGACGTATCACATGTTATCCTTTACTAGCTGGCCCGGCAGAACTTGCTTTGGCTTTTTCGTTAGATGGCGCGATAAGTTTCCATTGGAATTACAGGAATATGGGGCGCATTCACCACATCATCCAGAAATGTTATTGAAGATAAACATATTGGTTTTATAGAAAAACTACGCAATAAAACAATACAAAAAATATGTTGAAGCTACTGGTAACGTAACCATTATTTAAAATAAATCATATTAAATGGTGCAGTACAACTCACGATCCTGCTGAAAAATCTGGCTAGTTATTTTAAATATACAGGGTGTCCACGAACAACACCTACAAAATGAAAGGGATGATTGTACAGGGTTGTCCACTTAAGATGCTCCTATACTTTATCTCAATAAATAAGACACTGAGAAAAAAAAGTTAAATACAGAAAGTATTTGACCCTAAGTATATTTTTTATTTATAATATTTTTATGTATACAGGGTGTTCCATTGTGCCAGGACAGTAACCAACTTTTTTCTTTTTAATGAAATGGTATGAATATTTTTAGAAATTCCAATTCTACGCTTGATTTTGAGTATTTTTTGTCATCATAGCGTACGACATTTTGAGTAGTTTTTGAGAAAAATTAACTTTTCTAATTTTTTTTCGGAAAAACAGGTTTATGGAAAAATGTGATTTTTTCACACCTGAAGACTAAAATTGTGAATTTTGGTTATGGATCCATGAGAGTGGTTAATATTTAATATTCTGACCTATCAAGAGCGAAAATCCATTATACAGGGTGGTCACAAATGACCATCAATAAAAACATCAACATAGGTTTAGTATTTATGTGTGGATTGGTGTTGTAAACAACAACCTAATTGGACCTGTTGAGTTGCCAGGTCGACTAACAGGGGAAGAGTATTTAAATTTTCTTCAGAATATTTCACCCACATTACTAGAGAAAGTTCCTTTAAATATTCGGCAACCCATGTGGTTTATGCTCGAAATGTGCGTCAATATCTGGATCAGACTTACGAAAATCAGTGGATTGGTAGAGGCGGACCAGTTCAATGGCCAGCTAGGTCGCCAGACTTAAATCCTTGTGATTTTTGTATTCGGGGTTTTCTCAAATGCCATGTGTACTCCGTTCCAATACAAACGTGAGCAGCTCTGGTTGCGAATTCAAAATGCCTGCAATGACTTCAGACAAATGCAGAATATTTATAGACGTATCACATTCTATAAAAAAATCATATTATGCCTTCAAACCAACGGTCATCACGTGTAGCATTTATTATAATTTAGAATAATTCATACTAACCTTTAATTTTGTATTGCTATAAATACACCTTAGTTTATTATTATTAAAACATTTGTTTTCCTTGCATCGACGCATAAACTTGCAAATTGCTCGAGAATGGTTACCTCTAGCTTTGTTGAGTAAATATAGTTTTTTTTGCTTAGAAAAGGTAGGGCAAATTTAAATAAATAATAGTAGCGTACGTAGCGCCCTCTAAATGTCACTCGAAATCTAATACCAAATTATGATTCCTCACCCAGAAAATACCCCGAATGCCCAATTTCGTCAGAAATTTTATTATTTGCAACAGATATTTAATAAAAAATTAAATAAAATAAAATTTATATTTCAACACCCTGTATCACCGACCTAGGTTAATATGAAAATTTTTTCATGTTTTTTTATGTAGAATCACCCCTTTTATTTTGTAGTTTTTTTTTATTTTCCTACCTTGATAGAAATAGAAAATGAAGTTGAAAATGAAAATGAAAAAAGGAAAGATGATAGAAAAAGAAATAAACAAAGAAGAAGAAATCGAAATGGAATATATGCTTGGCCGCCCAATAGCCCCGACCTCTCAGTTTTGGATACATTTCTTTGGGGCCATTTGAAGAACGTCGTATACAGACAACGAAACGAAAATATTCAAGAGATCATGGGAAAAATTGTCGATGAAATAAACCGCCTTAACCAGGAAAATCATATTGTAACAGCAAGTTTAGAAAGGCTACAAAGGGGTTATCGATCATGTAAAGTTTTATTTTCCTCAAATAGGTTTTTTATCCTTAGAATTGTATTGATGGATATATTTCTATGAAAATTTGCAATAAATCTTCTTCTTGCTTCTCTTGCATTTTCTTGGCACTTGTAAAATAGCATAACAATCTGTAGTCTCTCGTCCAAAGAGTATTTCATTTCGATCAGAGTCAAATATATATTTTTTAGGTGAAGACTTCGACAATAATTAAAATAATGTCAATTTTTATTGACAAAGCATTCAAACGTCATTTTACCTTGATCACCTATACCAACCTATCGTATATTTTAAACAGGTGAAGCTAAAATTTTAGTTTGTAAAACATTAAAATGTAATATAAACAGCTATCGCAAAATCAAATCTTTTAATCAGAACGGACATAAAAAAAATCACTCTTTCCAAAAATCGTATAAAAAACGATACATTCCATTTAAAAAACACCTGTTGCATAGCGTAACTCTTTTGTTTCTGGTTCAAATATTTTTTCGATGACATTTTTGGATTCTACAAGAAAAAATACATCGATTGGCTATTTTGAATTTTTCCAAAATACAAGGAAGGTCGAAAATAGGTCCCTGTTCAGTCCTCGCTGGAACACCCTGTACAGACGCTCCGCACGCAAAATATTAATATTTAATTTTAATTACATCAGCATCTGCAGAAGCTATTTGATTTTTTTTTAGATTCTGGGGAACTTAACCCAGGAAAACCGATTCTTCATTCAGGTTTTACGAAGAATCAACGAATCAATTAAATTTTGTCTATACGGATTACTACAGGCAGGTCCTATTTTAAGTCCCAATACTGGCAACACTTTTGAAAATTACACTCTATAATCACAAAAGTACTGAATAAATTCTTATTTTTCAAACTAACTTTGACAACTATCAGGACTGGACGAAACTATAGACTGAACAATCCACATTCAGTAGTTTTTTCGTTGCTAAGTAACTAGCAGATATGCCTACTAAATAAATAATTACCAGTAGAAGCTGACTTCTCAATTTCAAAATGTATCATTTTGGCCAAGTAAAAAATCATTCGCAATCACTGTGAGTCACGTCGTTTGATCTATGCAGATTACTATGTAGCGACGCCTTTGTGAGTTGTCGACAGTTTTTTTGACAAGTAGCGATACATATATGGCGTCTAATTGACTTTGCTATCACACAGAGAGCATTCAGCTGCACTTATGCGCGAACGCCGTTCGTGCTCACGAGTGTTATAGCTTCTTGTGTCTCCACGAGTTTATTCAGTATTTAGTTAGTGAAGTTATTTAGTTATTAGTTAGTTCATAGATATATGCCTTATATATATTCTACACCATTGTATATTTCATAATAGATTTATAAAAATAATAACTATATGCTTTACTTATTTATCAAGCTTAATAGCAAAGGTGATGTAGCAAATCGCCGTTAATTCTTTGGGCAAAGTAAAAGCCGTTTTAGATGCTGCGAGATTTAAGGCCGTTTTACATGCTGCAATTTTTTCTTGTAAGTTGCAATAGTCTCGAACAAGAGCATGCGCAGTGTTAGTTTGTTAAACTGCGCATGCCTTTGTTCAAGACTATTGCATATTGCAAAGAAGAATTGCAGCATGTAAAACGGCCTTTACCTGCAAGTCTATTGCAGCATTTGCAAGACATTGCGCGCAATAATTCTTGCAAGTTGATTTACAAGTGGTAATTGTGCTTCAATTTCAATATGTAGTCAACTTTTGAAAATTAAATTTACTTCCGGACTTCAATCTACTTGATTAAACATTTTATTTTGAATCAAGTTGGTTGGTGATAGAAATAAAACTAAATTGTCTCTCCCTCTTGCGTGAAAACTTGCACGATTTAGTCAAACTGCGCCTGCCCATGTTCAAGACTATTGCATATTGCAGGTCGTATTCCAGCAGGTAAAACGGCCTTAAGTAAAGAATGAGTTTTCTCGGATCGAGCTACCCCAATATCAAAAAAAAAGTCTAGTAGCTTCTGCAGTTGCTGAGATAATTATATTTAAAAAGTAATACGTTGCGCGCTGAGCGTCTCTATTAATACGACTATCATCAGCTTCTGTGGGTTCCCCCGCTACTCGGTTACTTTCCCGCGTACGGCCGTTTCTGGTCATGTTTGGAAGCATTTTTTGCATATTTCACAGAATTCTAACGCGAAATCTGAATATAAGTTTTGTTTTTGTCAATTGTGATTGTATCCTGAGTTTTTAATGTTACTTTTTCTTTGTTGGCGTTTCTAGGACAGTGTGAAGATGAAAAACTACTATTTCATTAGCGAATTAGCTAACGTTTCGGTTTATTATAATTAAACCTTCTTTAGCGCTAAAATGGAAAAAATTAGGTAACAAGCACAACATAGAAAAGAAACAGATGAATTGAATTACAAGCAACGAAACATGGAAAAAACCATTTGTTGAATGTTAAACATGTAGGACAACGGTATCAGTTCGTTTTTAGCGCTTCATCTAGGAACGTATTTAGTAATAATAAGTGTTGTAGTTTTTCTAATTCTTCTAATATGATTTGGCAGAATCCAAATCACAATGTGAAAAAACTAATAATCCCACACCGCCTGGAACATACCAATAACTATTGTTTTGCAAAGGGCCTTCGCTACAACTTGAGAAATAACCAAGATAAGAATTTTCGAAAAAAGCCTAATTATTTCGGTTTTTCGTTTCTTTCTCCTATTCTATGATGATCCGTCAAGTGGTGTTACCATACCATATGGTGTATAATTTTATTCTCTACTATTCACAACATTGAGATTGCTTCATTAGTTTCGATTTTATAAACCAAAACCGAAAGAAAACGCGATTTTTTTCGTTAAATTGTTATTTTTGTCACGAAAAAATCTCTATTTATTGGCCTAATACATTTTGGTATAATTTTAAATCTAATTAATCGTAATGCTAAGAGGATACTTGAGACTAGTGTAAAAATAAATAAAAACCCGAGTGGTTTGACAGCCCTAAAGTCGTAGTAGGTAAAACAATTGATTCCATCTCGTAAAAATACTAAATGAGACAATGACAAATATAAATTAAAAAATAAGTTTTACTGTACATACACGCTTAAGTCATATTATAAATAGGTCCAAAATATATATAAATTATTTACAAAACAATACACTCTACCGGGAGATTAATAATAAGGTAAGGTTGCGAAGAGATTAATTCTTTTCTGTTTTTTTCTAGATGTTCACTATTAAAGTAGGCAATACTATTTTTACAATACAGAACGAAAGCTTTCACGGTTGTGGTCAATCAAGAAATCATGGTTCGTGGGATTAGACTGTGTCCAAATGGAATCACGTATCGCCTTGCACGAGGCATCTTCAGGGACCTTTACTTATCGAGATCGGAACACTGAATGAGATCAAAGAGACCGAGGCCGGGTATTAAGGTCAATCTGTGTTCACCGAACCGTGCTTTCTTAAGAGCTTTCATGAAGAAATTGACTACCACTGCCGGTTACAGTAGAGATCCCATAGCTGCTTCTGAGTTTTGTTCATCAACAATGTTCCTTCAAAAACAAAATATGTTGACGTGAGACATGCTTCGATCAGATCTAAAAGTGAGTTGTCAATATTGAATATATGCTGAAATATGTCTTATGGAAATTGATGGAAATCCGAAGTTTCTAATATATGTACGTGTTTTTCCTGTTAAATTATTAAGAATATTAAAAGACATTTACCGATTTTGTAAATGGGAGATCCTATTGCACTGGTGATTAGTTGAAGTGGTACATTAACCTTGTGTATTTTAGGTAGGGGGTCGTTGAGCTGCTCAGTCTAAACATCTTGTGTGTATGAATTACTCTATAGATGCTGGAAGGACCAAAATGTCTGTAGTGTTGGTTAATCTTTTTATCGCTGTTTTTTCCTCAGCTGATAGATTCGACTTAGGCGGTTTAGAATGTTTGTTGATCATTGCTGTTTCATATCCCTATTACGTCAGCTTCTTCAGTTTTTTCTTCAGGTCTTCTAACTGTCGATGCAACGGATGACACTATGTCTTCTTCGGGTATGTCCTTAGGTGTGATGGCGAAGTTTAGGCCTTTGGACAGGACGCCAGTAAAACCGCCACATGACACCGTAATAAATGTGTCTACCAAAATCTTTACTGAAGCAGATTGTTTTGCTTCAGTAACTTCAGTTGCTTGACATCCCGCAGAAGACATAGTGTCATCCGTTGAATCGACAATATTAGAAACCCTCCAGCAAAAGGAGCTAAGGTAATAAGGTATGACACAGAGAAGATCATAAAAAATTCTAAATCGCTTAAGTCGAATGTATCCGTTTAGGAAAAACAGCGATAAAAAGATTAAACAACAGTACAGGCATTTTGGTCCTCCAGCAGACAAGGGAAGTACAAGCAGACCCGACCAACCGAATCAAGAGATATATAACAAACATTATAAACGCATCCAACCTGCCAGCTGAGGAGAAGATATTAAAGCCAAACAACTTAAGAATCCGCGGTTCTATGGACTACCTACAATACATAAAGTTAATGTACCACTTCGATCGTCAATGCAATTGGATCTCCCATTTACAACATCAATATATTTCTTGTATTTATTTTATAGAAAAAATATATTATTATATTAGAAACTCTACGCATTTGGTAGAGAAACTAAAAACAATCGAATCAGTTCCAAAAGATATCTCAGTCTCAGTTCCTTGTTCTTGTAGCGATGTATATACTGGAGAAATTGGACGATCCATATCAAGTAGGCTTAAAGAACATGAACTATGTGCCAGAAAGAAACAAATTATACAATTTACTGTATCTGAACACCAACATTTCATTGGATTTGTCATCAATGTAAAAGAAATCAAAGTTCTTGTCCTCGGTCTCAGGATTTCATAAACAGAAAATTAGATAATCTATTGAAAGCATCCTAACAATTTTAATAGAGATACGTCAGTCTACGTCATACGTGGAAACCGATCGTTACACCAGGTTACAGTTCGGTGACCACAGGTCGACTACAAATAGCTGGTCTAGGTCTCTCCGAGCTCATTCAGTGTTCCGATATCGTGAAGCAAAGAACGTCCATGTAGACACTGTCTAATCCCAAGAACCATGATTTCTCTTTTTTCTCTTTACAAGTTTTTCTCACTGGGGTGTAAATTTCTGGTAAGACCAAACAATTGAATATAAACGGAGAAAACAAAGAGAAGTATTATAGGAAGTATCTAGTTATTGTTTGAAGGTGGTAGTAGAATATTGAATGTAAACCAGTTCGCACTGGGCAACCAAGGATTTAAAATGGAAAAAACGAAAACAGTGCAAAAGTGACAGAATGAGTTCACTTGTTATTACATACAACTCGTAAAATTTTCTGAAACTTAGACATTTTTAAGATGAGAAAGATTTGGTTTAAAAGATCAGAAGACAACATAAATCGAGAATATAATACGCATATTCTCGAAGGTATATCTTCTAAAGCAACAGGTATATTAATTACAGCAACTTAAAAAAATGAACGTTGAAAGTCGAATTCCGTACTGACATTTGAGATTTTGATTAATTTTTTTTTAGAGATTAAATTGTGAATTATTCCTCTAGACCACGAATTAATTCTCTTTTAAATTCGACTTGAAATAAGTGTACAAGAAAAAATAATTTAAAATCATGATAACTAACTCCTGAATTTAATTATAATCAAAATATATTTTTAAATTTGAATATACTCAATGTTTTTTTTTGTAAATCCGTCAAAGGAAAAAATTAGGCTAAACTTGTAAAAAAAGATATATTCTCGTTACCGAAATCAAATGTAAATATTATAATGACTTTAAAATAAAGTTTCTGAATTCAAATATTAGTAGAATAAAAATTTACAGTTTTAAAAAGTTATCGACCATACTGGTTTAAAAATATATATAATGCATTACTTACCTAAATCAAAAGACTTCTCGAATCGCTGTGGCATATCGGAAAGAGTTTAAAAGTACTAAAATAGAATATTTACAGAAAAAGACCCATAAAATAGATATCTATATGTCATATTTACAAATGAAATAATAAACAAAAAGAACTGGTCTTTTTATTTTCTTTTAAAAAGGCATTTAAAAATAAATAAATCATCAGCTGATCGTCATGATTGCTAAGAACACCTGCCGAAATTTGCAAAATCCCATAGTCCTTGGTTAACTTTAAGTACCCATAACCCACGTTATTTACCTTCAAAATACAGAATAGATTTTATTGCCAAAAAAAAATGGAAATAATACATTATAGTCCGTTCAGGAAGAAATTGCTGAATTATTTGGTCTTAATAAAATATTAGAAGAGTTTCACTTTAATACCCTAAAGTATGCAATAGTGTGATAATCTATTTCCTAAGTAGGTGGTCATCTCAAAGTAAAGAAACAACAAAAACTATACTGATAGAAGAGGAAAATAACAAAACACATGTCTATGTTGTTTTGCTTAAAATTAACCAAGAACTAGTTCTTAAATGGTGGTAGAATTCCGATTAACTACATTTCAGTAAACTTTAAGCAAAAAAAGTTAACTCTTGAGTTGGCAATGTTACCTAACACACGACAGAAACTAAGAATCTCTTCGCAACGGACCCCATGTGTTGGGCAACTTATATTAACATGGCAATTTATCGAGATTTAAGGTTGGTCTGGTCCACCGTGTGGAGGTGGTCGAGTACCTTCGTCATTCGTCTGACTCGAAGCTGCAACTGAGGGCCCGCCAGTAGACGTTTGCGACTCTACGGTCTCTACGTTGGCTGGAACAGTCTGAATGGACTGACTGGTGCTGATCTAAAAAGAAATTAATACTATCGTATAACTCCTACTAATAACAAAAACCATATAACCAATAACTAAATTTACTAAATAATGGAGCGAATGCCGTTTGTATATTAAAGCACATAATTTTTTTATAAAAACCATTTAAAAAAACAATTTGGCACTGCCAACAGTATACTTTGAAAATGAATATTAAAAAATACCAAAATGCCGCTATTCGCTTTTGAAGTCGGCATGAAATAAGACAGTAAGGCTTGTTTGTTGCTGTATCAACCGCGACTCTTAACGACAACTTATATTAAGCAAAAGTACTTTGGAGTACTTTTGCTTAACATTTAAGTCCGTGCAACAGTCCATTAACGAACGATTTAAAATAGTCTTGAAACAGTATATAAATGAACGAAGGCAGTAACAACATAATTAAAGATTGGCTAAGGAAATCTTGAAGCTATGTTTAACCTAATAAGGTGAGTTTTCTCAGATTGCAAAAAATTTATTTGGCCGCCATTTTGAATTGGTATTACAGTTTTACTAGTTCATCTCTATGCTACTAGTTATAGCACACAATTTGAAATCAGTTCATTAAGTAGTTTTTTCAGGCCAAATCTCTAAATATTTTATCAAGCCGCCATTTTGCTCCGCCATCTTGGATTCGTACCAAAATTTTACCAGTAAAACGAAAGCTTTCACGGCTGTGGTCAATTAAGAAATCATGGTTCTTGGGATTAGACTGTGTCAAAATGGAATCACTTTCCGACGTTTCGCCTTCGATTGCACGAGGCATCTTCAGGGATCTTCACTTCACGAGATCGGAACACTGAATGAGCTCGGAGAGACCCAGGCCGGCTATTTATAGTCGAGCTGTGTTTACCGAAGCGTGACTCGGTGTAACGATCGGTTTCCACGTATGATGTAGACTGAAGCCCGTATCTCTATTAAAATTGTTAGGATGCTTATAAATTTCAATAGATTCTCTAATTTTGCGTTTATAGAGTCCCGAAACCGATGCAAGAACTTGTGAAAAAGTAATACAACAATGTTCACCATAAAACCCATTTAATAACAAAATGAACTTTAACTAATTTTTTTTTTTAAAACCGAAAGTAAAATAAAATCTATAGACAAGTAAGTACTACAGGTACTAGTATCAGGTGGGTCATCTGTGAACTTTTATAACCTCCCGACATAGTCTGGGCATAATTGATATAACATTGTCTATTAACTCTTGAGGAATTAATCTCCATTCTTCATGAATTGCTTCAATCAACTCATTAATAACTCTAGGAGGTATTTAAAGCATCCTATATGTGTTCGATTGGATTACAATCCAGGGAGCGGGAGGGCTAAACCATTCTGTTATGATTTTCGAAAAATTCGTTAACTATTCCTGTCCTATGTGGTTCAGCATTATCGTCCACATATGTGGTATGTTATTCTCCAAAATCTCTAAATAACAAAATGCGTTTACAGAACGATAAATAAAAACTGTTAATTCTGTTCGACAACCTGTAAATATTCCTCCCCACACTGTTACAGATGTTACAGAACCACCTCCAAACGGAATTCGATCTAGGGAACAGTTTTCTTCGCATCTCTCTCCTGTTCGACGCCATACACGAATCGGATTCTCGTCAGGATGAAGTGCAATCTTTGATTCATCCGCAAATAAACAATGTGACCATTCGAGTAAATCCCAGTTATAGTCGAATGCGGTCTTATCGTGCGGGTCCAAAGGTCACCGACATTATGAATCAAATCAGAAAACACAGTGAATACCAAAATGTTGTGTGATTCTTTTATCGAGCTATTAAATCTCGATGGGCTATTTGCAAATATACAGGGAGAAAATTTTATTATATTACGCAATATTATTAAGATAGCCACTTAAAATTATTTTATATATTAAATGCCGAGGGACTAAATAAGAAAATTCGCTAAATATGTATTTATTTAAAATATTTTAGTTGGCAAAAACAAAAATACACAAAATGGCAAGCGCCTTAATAAAGTCGGAAGGCGGTTCGAATCAGTGGAACAATCAGGATATGTTCTGTTTATACAGCCACTTAATGAAAGTGAGATTTTTTTATCAATCACCAAAAATTATGAGCCCCGCTTGACCTAAAAATCTAGCACTTATACAGTGTCATTTATTTAAATGCGGGCCACCCCTGTGCAAAGAAAACTTGTTAAAATTTTATTTTGCAAAACTATTATACACTTTTGTTAAAAAACACAAGATAATTAGTTAGTACTTCCCTCGTGAGATTTTTTCAGATCTTTACGTTTAAGGGTCCCTAGATGCCGGAAAACGTGTTTTCTCAATTCCGTCTGTCTGTAGATATGTCTGTCCGTCAGTTTGTCTGTTCGCGGCATAGCTAAAAAACTACTTACCCGATTTCTTCAAATTTCAGTCTAAAATTAAGGGCCATGCATGCGAAAATATATATATATATATATATATATATATATATATATATATATATATATATATATATATATATATATATATATATATATATATATATATATATATATATATAGCCTGTATTTTTCATTAGCCCCGAATGTCTGGTAAAGCGATTTTACCGATTTTTATATATCAAATTTTGTCTTAAAATTAATAAAAAATTTACTTATTTTAAACACGCTTTAAAATTGGAACAAGTATTTTATAATTATTTATTTATTGCCTACAAAATTACAATGTACTAAAAAAGTAAGCAAAAAAAATGGTGTCAAATCTAATAAAAAAAAATTTAAATTTAAAATTCACTGTCTAATATCCAGGAGGCAGTGGCAAAAGCTCTTGATAATCGGTATAAGGAATGTACAGAAACGTGCATGAAAAAAAAAACATAATTTACTGCCGAAGAAGATTTAGAAATGTACACGAAAAAATCCAAAGGAAAGAGACTTAAGTTACAATGCAAAAATGGATATTCATAATGCATTTTATGATTTATACACGTCAAAGACTAATATAATCCTTCAGAAACGTTTTAATATTATAGACTAAAAAATATCATCATCACTTAAAAAGTCCTCATCTTCTGAGTCAAATGGCGCAATGATCATTGGTGCTATTTCGACATCTAGAACTCGTTCTCGATTCCACCAATCCCATATTAATTTCTCCGTATGTTCCACAGATTTCTTCCAGTACAAACAATTTGCAATATAATTTTATGAATCTTGCCAAATAATTTGCACTTCATCTGATGTAAGACCATCGTTCACGTGTTTTTCGTAATATGATTTTGCCTCAGTCCATATTAATTCTATTGCGTTAAACTGGCAATGGTATAGCGGCAGTCGTAAAACCTCATGTCCATTTTCCCGTAATATTTCTTCTACGGCATATATTGTTGGTTTTTTAATAGATTTTGCCATTAAAAGAAGTTCTAGTTTCAGCATATTGGGTAAAGGATTTTGTTTTTGTTTTATTAGCAAGTCATAAATATCATTTTTCTTCCAGGAAGATGCATTGTCCAGAATGATTAAAGATGGAGCATCTAAATTTGGAATCAGTTGTTCTTTTAACCACTTTTCAAACAGTTCACAGTTCATATTATCATGGTAGTCCATACTTTTGGATGTTGAAGAAAACAGTAAACTTGCACCTGGGAGAAATCCTGGGGTCAAGTTTCGTTTACCTGAAATTGGTTATAAGGAAAGTATCTAGTTTTACATATTCTAGGAGCTTTTCTAAATAACGGAAAATAAGAATTTTGCTGCGGAAATGCGTCATTTCCGTTCTGCACAGTTTAGTATACCTGAAATCAGTTACATGAAAACTTTGCATTGCATCTCATCCCAAACTCTTTCCCAAGCACGAAAATGTTAAAATGTGTCTGCGGAAATTTGTCATTTTCATTTTCTGCGGAAATTTTGTATAATTTAGAATATCTAAAATCAGTTACACAAAAAAAAAACTTTGATTTACATTCTAAATTCTTCTACATTTTTTAAGTAACGAAAACGAAGGCATGATTGCGGATGGAGGCAAAATAATCGATGGCATTATTGCGGAATGCTCGTATATATTTGTTCGATTGCCTGACTCAAGAAAGGATCATCCTTCTTTGTTTATATTCCTTGAAGTTCTCAAAGATATGCAGACAGATACTTATATGAAACTTCGTGACTCAGACAAATTATTGAGATTATCTAAAAAAAATTTCGGGCTGTCACGTATACGGGTATAAAATGTCGCTGACAATACGATGCGTTCAGCCGTTATTTTTACATTCCGCAATCGTGCCGCGCCCTGGAAAAGCGCTCAAAATGCTGATCGGAGCCTATTTTTTATATAACTAATTTCAGGTATTCTAAACTATACAAAATTTCCGTGAAAAATGGAATTTCCGCAGACACACTTTTTCATTTTTATGTTAAGGAAAAAGTTCAGAATGTAAATCACAGCTCTTTTTATGTAACTGATTTCAGGTAATCTAAACTATACAAAATTTACGCTGAAAAATGGAAATGACAAATTTCCGTAGACAAATTTTTAAATTTTTATGTTAAGGAAAAAGTTTAGAATGAAAATCAAAACTTTTTTTTTATGTAACTGATTTCAGGTAATCTAAACTATGCAAAATTTCCGTGAAAAATGTAAATGACAAATTTCCGCAGACAAATTTTTACATTTTTATCTTGAGGAAAAAGTTTAGAATATAAATGAAAGCTTCTTTTTTATGTAACTGATTTCAGGTAAACTAAACTATACAAAATTTTGTCGGAAAATTAAAACGACAAATTTCCGCAGTAACATTTTGGCATTTTGGTGCTTGGGAAAGCATTTGGGATGAGATGCCAAGCAAAGTTTTCATGTAACTGATTTCAGGTATACTAAACTGTGTATGAAAATGAAAATAACGCGTTTCTGCAATAAATTTTTTCATTTCCGTTGTTAAGAAACACTTCTAGAAAAGATTTCTTTTCCCTTTAAAGTATTTTTACCCCACCCAGCACCCCTATTCGCTCCAAGATCCCGCAAGCTTCTAAATTAAAAAAAAAAAAGGGGTGTACAATGGAAATGATGCATTTCCGCAGGAAAATTTTTCATTTCCGTTGTTAAGAAGGGCTTCTAGAAGGCAATCAAATATTTTTTTTCCAAATAACCCATTTCAGGTAAACAAAACTTGCCCCAAATCCTGTTGAAGAACCTGCATGCAAAATGATGAACCGTTTTCCCGTCCCACATCCCTTTTTTCTCTTGACACTTTTTACAGACTCGTCCTGCCAAGATTTCGAACCACTTCCATTAGAAAATATCCAAGTCTCGTCTAAAAATATACTTTTCTAAATTTTGAATTAACATTTTCCGTGTATTTCTTTAAAAACTAGATACGCTGATTTGCTATATGTGGCAACTCGCATAAAAATCTTCGATTACAGTCCATTTTATATCGAAAACCCAACATTTTTATTAATTTTGACGATTTTAGTCCAATTTCCAATATGCCTCGATTTTTTAAAGCATCTTTTAAAACTTGAAGGGTTATATTAGTTTTTGATGTGTATAAATCGTAAATTGCATTACGAACATCCATTTTACATTGTCACTTAAGTCTTCTATCTTTGGCTTTTTTCGTGTACATTTCTTAATCTTCTTCGGTAGTAAATTATGTTTTT
The DNA here is from genome assembly GCA_030620095.1 of Kuschelorhynchus macadamiae. Lineage (NCBI taxonomy): Eukaryota > Metazoa > Arthropoda > Insecta > Coleoptera > Curculionidae > Kuschelorhynchus > Kuschelorhynchus macadamiae. The sequence continues at coordinate 333,994 of JAUTXW010001077.1, forward strand.
TTTTATGCTCGATTTTCTGCACAGTCCTTATACCGATTCCCAGATATTTTGCTACTTTCTCCTGGATATTGGGCGGTGAATTTTCATTTTCGTAATATTTTATTAGATTTAATACCATTTTTTTCGCTTATGGATGCAAAAAACCCGAAAATTGTTTTCTATTACTCATTTTGTCACTGACTTGTCAATCTGACTTTGAAGTGACATCGCTCAAAGGTTTTTGCAACTGCTGGTATTTATATGTTTATCCTCTTTTTTCACATGAAAATATTATAGGTCTATCTAATTCATCTTCCGGATTTTATGCGGAGGATATGATTAGACGTAATAAAAGAAAAACAAACTTAAAAAGTTTGTCGTTGATAAATCGTATGACCCGCACGATAACACTGCTTTTGACTATAACATGTTCTTCGGCAAAAATCAAACGAGACCGTCTGTGTTCTCTTAATAACTAAGGATGCCTGTAGGGCTGTCGGGAATTTAAATGAGCGTCATGTAACCGATTTTGAATGGTTTTTGTAGCAATGGTTACATTTTGTGTTACCTGGACATGAGTTTTAATTTTTGTGGACGTAATAGTCCTCTCGGAAAGAGCTTGACGTACAATGTATCTGTCTGTCCTAGGGGTTGTTTTTTTTTACAGCACCTCCTCCATAGTTATATTGCACTGAACCAGTATTTTGATATCTGAGCCATGTTCTTGATAAAGCGTTTTTAGGTAACAAACCCATAAAATCTCGAATAAACTATTGAACATTGTGGGTGACAGATGACAGTCGATGCGTTTTTGATTCAAAGCTTCCTTTTACTTATTTTAAAAATTTAAAACAAAAATTCTTACAATTATGTAGGTGTTTAGAAAAATCCCTACAGTTTAAAAACGGAACAAATTAGCAAAGATTTTTAAAAAGCACTTTCTAAAGCAAAATTGACATGATAACATAATTTCAGGATTTGCGTTTAACTCAGAAATATAGTTAAACTTTAGGTAAAAAACATGTGTGATTGAACCACCCTGTATATTAACGTTAAGGTAAAACCCCCACTGGTTGACAGTCACCCAATAGTTGACACTTTCAAACAAAATCACTATTCATAAGATTTTTCAAACAGCCCGCCAAATGTTGAGCAGGTAAACTTACAGGTGGTGACCTCTAGTGTTTATCTTTAACACCAAATGTTGAGAGGATTAGTTTGCATGGAAATTAAACACATGTTTGTTATGGTCCATTTATGAAAACCGTTTTTCTAGTAATTCCTAAGCCAAAGTGTTAAGAAAGTGTGTTGTTCATTTCTTCCATAGTTAGTGTACTTTTTGTCCTAGACAAATCATAGTTGAACTCAACAGTTTGGAAATATATTTAGCAGGTACTGAACCTTATATATTACAAACACATTGCATTTTGAGTGTTTTTTTTTTGTGTGTCAACTTTTGGTCCCAAATAATTATGTAGGTCTAATAGTTGACACCAGGTGTCAAGCATTGGTGTCTCTGTCGTTTAAATGTTTTTGGCATTTTGTTAAACATGTGTAATTCCTAGTCAACGAGATTTAATTGAATATGAATTTCATGTTGATATAACTTTCAGAACCAATGGATGACATACTGTCAACTATTGGGTTAAAAGGGTGTCAACTATTAGGTATCAAATATTTTCTTTCAGATTTAGAATCAGCATGCCTTTTGAAAAACGCCAAATTTTGAAATATTCTGAGGATGATATGGAATCAGCGATCCAAGAAGTAGAAAAAGGAATGCCTTGCGCTACAGCAGCAAAAAAATATCGTGTTCCAAGGATAACACTTATGTATAAGGTCAAGAAAAAAACACCTCGACATCGACAAATGGGTCGCGACTCATATCTCACTTCAGAGGAGGAGAAAGTTCTTGTTTCTTGGATTAGTAACATGGCAAAGGCTGGGTTTCCTATAGGAAAAAATCAGCTTCTTGATAGCGTGAAGCATTTAATGGTCGAGTTAAAAAGACCTAATCCATTTACCGACAATAGACCTGGAAAAAGTTGGTATAATAGTTTTTTAAGAAGAAATCCCGAAATAAGTGTCAGAACACCGCAGAATTTAACATTAACTAGGGCTAATGTAACGACAGCTAAAATACAACAGTGGGCTTCAGAAGTACATGGCTATTTGAAGGATCATCAGCTTGAATATATTTTAAACCATCCTGACAGAGTATTTAATGCAGACGAAGCCGCATTTTTTTTAAGCCCAAAGGGGGAAAAAGTTTTGTCTAAGAAAGGTGAGAAAAACGTGTATCAGGTAATCAACAGCGACGAAAAGGAGTGCATAACAGTTCTAGTAACTGGTAATGCGGCTGGACAACTTGCTCCGGTGATGGTAGTTTTTCGTTACGAGAGAATCCCTCGAGAAATTGCACTAAGTGTTCCTAATGACTGGGGCATTGGAAAATCCGAGTCGGGGTGGATGACAGGGGAGACTTTCTATGAATACGTAACGAACGTTTTTTTCCCCTATTTAGAAGCAAGTAATATACCACGACCCATCATTTTATTCATCGACGGTCTTGTATCCCACTTAACCCTGCATACTAGCAAATTTTGCGAAGAAAAAGGCATTATACTTATCGCTTTATATCCTAATGCTACACATTTAATACAACCGATGGATGTAGCAGTATTCAAAACTTTGAAAGCTGGATGGAAACAAAATATCTATCAATGGCGGTTAGAGCATTCTGGAAATCCGATTGTCAAAAAAACAGATTTTTGTCCCCTGCTTAAAAAAGCTATTGACGATAGAATTGTCCCTTCGGTCCTGCAAAATGGTTTTCGAAAGTGTGACTTGGTACCGTGGGATCCCAATGCTGTCCAATGTCCCATAATTGAAACCATATCTGTAGACTCCCAAGACATAGATGTAAAATGTTTAAAGGAGTTGGAAAGTGGTCAAAAGTTTCTAGAGAGATACATGGATCAAGAGAAGTTAGCTCAGTTCAAAAGAAGTGAGCGTTGGGAAGGTGACTCGTCTGACAAATCATTTTTTGAATTCTACAAAAGTATTGACAGAAAATATTCAAAATTGAAAGAGAAGTTGGGAAAACAAAATCCATTACCAATAATAGAAAAAAGTACTGAGGAAGAAGGTGAAAATAATCCTCCAAGTAAGATAATCAATGGTATTGTTGATATTATAACCAATGAAAATAATACAGGTTTAATTGAGTACGAGAGAAGTACCTATTCGCCGATAGGAGAAGAGACGCCAGATACTATTACTTCGAAATATGCTGAAATTAAAAATAAACCTTCTTCGAAAGCAGAGAACTTTGTGCTACAAATATGTCAAAATGATCAGTTGTGTGAAATTAATCCTCAAAGTAACATAGTCAATGGTATTGCTGATACTATAATGAATGAAAATGCTGGTTTAATTGAGTACGAGAGAAGTACCTATTCTCCGATAGGAGAAAAGACGCCAGATACTACTACTTCGAAATCTGCTGAAATTCAAAATAAACCTTCTTCGAAAACAGAGAACTTTGTGCTACAAATATGTCAAAATGATCAGTTAGTACCGACTCCCTTTAAACGTGCCTTATTTTGGCCCCAACCGAAGCAGAATTTAAACAAACGAAAAAGGAAAGAAAAAATACCTTCTGTCGTAACCTCTAAAAAATGGCAGCAGTATTATAAGAGAAAAGATCGTTTGAAAAAAGAATCAGAGGAAAATAAGCAAAAAAGGTTGGAAGAACGGAATAAGAAAAAAGAAATACAAGAAAAAAATCAAGCTGAAAAGAAGAAAAATCGAAGAAAATTAACAAAAAAAAAGAAAGAAGAATCATCAGATTCAGAAGCGTCATGGGTAGAATCTGGCGATAGCTTGGACGACGTAAGTTTTAACTTTCCTAAGCCTGCCAATGAAGATTATGAAAGCCAGTCTAGTGAAGAAGATGTTCCGTTATCCTTAATTCAACAAAAACAAAAAACGAACTTAGTTTGCAAAGAAGGCGATTATGTGGTTGTTTTATTTCCTGGTAATAAAAAACAACACAAATATGTTTGCATCATACAAGAAATGCTGCCCAATGACGAAGCTGAGGTGGTTAGCATGAAAAGAGTCCTCGGTTTAACCAAGAATACATTCATACTTAATGAGAATGACATATCAATCATCAAATTAACACAAGTTATTGAAATTCTCGAGTTTCCCAACATGCAAGTAGCTGGAGATAGACTAACATACCAATTTAAGAAAGCGATTGATACCGATGGTTAAAATAATTTATTTTTTGCAATGTACTTTTAGTTTTTGATGTAAAACCTCACATCTTTTGAAAATAAACCGTTTTCTTTTACTAAAACCTTAACTTTTAACTTTTATAGCAAGTCCTATTGTGTCAACCATTAGAAATAGTCATGTCAACTATTAGTTCTAAAACGGTGTGTACCGAAATAAAAAATATTTTCCACACACATTACCCAAATTTATTTTTTATATAGTCTTTAGGTCCATAAATACTTGAGAATAAAAAAAATACTTTTATAACGCCATAAAATATCAGGAAAGCAGAATAATGTACAAAATGTCAAGCATTGGGTAAACTAAATGTCATCTATTGGGTAGATTAGAATTTTTGCCTGTCAACTATTGGCTCTTTTTAATACAAATTTAAAAAAAATCGCTAATAAAAAAACAATCTGTAAACTGCTAATTCTGACCAGTCCTACTTATTCCCTAAACCTTAACATATACCTCATCACATGGGTGAATTGAAAAATCTGAAGTTAGTCATGTAGGAGGCAAAAATATGCGGTTTTCGTCGTTAATGTGTCAACCATTGGGGGTTTTACCTTAATTGTGTTTTATGTCAAACATTCTGCCCAAGAATAAAGTCTAATAATGTATGTTAAAACAAAAAAAGTTTATTTGAATCACTTAAAGGAATCAGAAAATACCATATTACAAATATTAATAAAATTTAAAATTTCCATGAGTGTAAATATTACCAGGTCATCCCCATATGAGCCTTAATTTTTTAGTCAAATTTCAAGTCAATCTGATAAGTAGTTTTTAGGCAATGCTATGGGATACAATTTGAAATCAGTTCATTAAGTAGTTTTTTCAGGGTAAATTTTTAAATATTTTATTAGGCTATTAAGCCGCCATTTTGTTTCGCCATCTTGGATTCGTACTAAAATTATACCAGCTGATTCCTGCATAATACTTGATTTTTGTACACAATTTGAGATAAATTGGATAAGAACTTTTCTTGTAATCATTTTTTTTCAACATTTCACTAGGCCGCCATTTTGTTTTGCCATGTTGGATTTTTGCCAAAATGTTAGCAGGTCATCCCCACATGACCTTTAATTTTTGACCAAAATTTGAAGTCAATCGGGTACGTAGTTTGTTGGCTATGCCGCGAACAGACAGACCGACGCACAGAGGGTAAAATACCAATATTAGGAAATAAAAAGTCTATTTTTGTAAAATAGAACAAATATTATATTTTGTGATTGAAACAAGCTTTAATTTGTAAAAAGGAGTAATAGGTAACTATTTTATTAAATAAACTACTAAGTTATCAAGAATTCTGAGGTTTTTTTTTAATTATATAATATGTATACACTTTGAAAATTCAAGTAAAACTGTGCATTTACTAATAACAAAAGGTATATATTCAAATAAACTGTTTTTAATTCGAATTAATACTAGTATTATACTAGAATTATGTGTTTTTTCTTTATACAGTGTGTCTGCTTAAGTTCTCGCCATATGGAAAACTTTCTTATTATTTATTTTACGGAAAATAGTTATTCTTTATAAAAAGTTCTGCATGGAGTTAAAGCTAAAGTTCAACTATCAGACATTAATTTTTCAGTCATATACAAGGTTTTTCAAAAAGTATGAATTTGGCTCAAGAGTAAAGTTCCTTTATTTGTAACAATATCGAAAATTGTTATTGAGAAAAATTGATCGGAACTAAAAACTACGTTTGAATATGCAATGCGAACTTAAGCAGACATACGATACAGGGTGATTCAAATATAAAACATATTATATGACAATCAGACGAACAATATACAACACCGTTATTTAGAACAATATCAAAATCTAACCATGAAAGAAAAATGTTTGCTTTGGGAAAATCCGGACAAAGTTATTATGTTATCAATATAAAAAATTATTTAGTGCATCTGTTTTAAGATAATATTCTGACTATTATTTTCGGAATAGTAAGTAAGGTAACGCTAAATTTAGATAGAACTTAAGTTTTCCTCATCAGAAATAGAATCATTATTTGATTCTGACAAAGAACTGGAATCAGTACCATGATAGGGAAATGAAAGAAGTGCAAGCACATCAGGATCTATTGACCTTTTTTTAAAACCATGGATAGTGGTTTTTTTTGAGAGGCTAGATATTATAGGATCCGACGAAAAAAGTAAGGAATGCAACAAATCGGTCATTGTTTGTTCTCTAGAAAATTTTCTTGTGTTCAATTCTCTAAGTCTTTTTAAATCTTTATTCCTTGCTTCGAGTGCCTCTTCTGAAAAAGTGCCTATAGGCAAAACCGCCGCTCGTATTATGTCTCCGCCATGAATGAGTAAACGATGGACGCTGCTTGGTAGATAATACCATGGATATAATGATATGAACATTTGTGCGGTTTTTAACGCATATTCTTGAAATCTATTGGCATCGACATCGTACCCGCATGATATCGTTTTCAAAACGACAGCGAAGTTTTTAACGAGATCTTCGTTAAGCCCTGTAATTCGCGATGTTAGTGAAGGATATTCGAAAAAGCGTCTAGCCGAGTTCCCATCATTTGTTGTCCCAAAGCCCGGTTTTAGGATGTCCACTAGAAGACCCATTTCTCTCCTTATTCGGTCTATAATTTCTTTTTTTCTGTTTTTAAACACATCTTTATTTTCTTGGGTTTTAACCTGCCAAGATTTAAATGGTATTCGATATGACACGTTCAAGAGACACTCGAAGCAACGAATCCAAGCGTGAAGACTAGAGAGGCCATATTGCAAATTAATAGGGTTAATATGTAACGTTTTGATAAGGTCCAAATTATTCATTTGTTTGGGGGTTGCTTTACAAATACCACAAACCTGATTTGAAGTAGCACAAATCACCCCAAACATTTTACCATCAAGCATGGTAAGTTTAAAAATGTAGTTGACGGTTACTTTGAAATCATTAGCTAAAATGATTTCCAGCGGTTTTAGCTGCAAAATTTGTTGTTCGACGTTGTTTATTTCTTGTTTGGAAAGTAAGGGTGTTTCTTTTGCAAAAATTATCTTAATAGGTCGACAAAACCTCGTAGAACTTGGGCGAGGATTGTTCCAAATAACGGTGTTTGTATATTTTGCAGCATATATTTGTAATGGTACCAAACAGACAGAAAACAAAAATTCATCAGTAGCATTTTCATTTTCACCAATGAATTTTTGCTTGTAGCGAGAGTGGCCTGAGCTTCCGTCCAAGCCCGACTTAAAAATTAAATTCACTTCAATAATATCATTACAACTGCAATACTGCAAAACTTCTTACTGTAGTTTAACAAGTCTACTGGCTGTATGATTTGCAAGAGCTTGCAAGTTAATAGTGGCTGATGTTTCTGAAACAGCAATAGATATTTCTTCTGGATAGCATTCCTTTTTTGCGCACTGAATTCGATTGTAGGAGGGGTATATGTTTGCGTTCCTGCTTTTTGCTCCCCTTTGCATCAAAATATAAGATGCTTTTGTGAAACGCCCATCAACAAACAATGCTAAAGCTTCTTCTGGAGTATACTTCACTATAGCTAATTTTGGTGATCTATAGGCATTAAGAAATTTGGTAGCCATATCTGAAGACCCTGTAGAAACTTCTGCTATTACTTTGGCTGCATTTCTTTCACCCGAACGATGTAAACTACTTTGCGCTGCAAAAGTTAATTCCTCTGTGGTGTTATTTTCGAGCAAATGTTTTATTTTCTGTCTTTTACTTTGAGCCGAAACTTGATTAAAATTCTCGGTCGGACGACCAATTTTTTTATTTTGCCTATTTAAAGGTAACTCAAGAGAACACAAAGAAGTACGCCTATTTAGCCAGTTTTTGTTCTCGTTCTCAAACACTTTTAGGACTCTTCGTGATTTTGACCATTTTCTATTTAAAAAACTGGTAATGTTTCTGACCTGCATGGAATAACAGGAACATGGGTCATTCTGGCAATCATTGTGATCCATTTTATTCTGACATAATTAATAACATTCATATTTTTTTCATGAATTGGCTTATTCTGATGCCACACTTCAAAAAGCTCGCGATTGGAGATTTCAAGGGGTTCTAAAAAAAACAACTGTTTTAAGCAAAAAGTGTGGCGTGCCATTTTTTTATAACAATAAATTCAGAACAAATGTCATACGAACGCCAATGGTAAAACAAGGAAAGGTGTTTGTACACCAGAAAACGCATCCAGATGCATAGAATATAATATGTACCAACTATTTGAAAGTTATTCAAAGTGATATCACAGATATTATAAAAAAATATTTTTTTTTCAAAACTTTACCATTGACCCTGTATTTTGGAAACGAACCATTTGCGGACAGTTTTATTATCGGCCAGTTTTATAAAACTTTGCAAAAACCACATTTTTTAAAATTCGTAATGTGCGCTCCTAAATACGCATTTGTACCAATTTTGAACGAACATGTCTATACTCGTGTTTAGATGTTACCCCTCTCCACCCACTTAGAGGGGGAGTTGTCAACTTCATGACATCATAATATTGTTATGTCCCAAAACTATATCTACCACGCAACGCGAGGTTGGATTCCGCTTGTGACGTCACGCGTGTTGCAAGCTTAGACAAGGAATTCCTTGTCTAAGGTTGCAAGCGTTTGCCTTTTGTTATGTATTTAAATGGAAAACACGATTGAATATTGAGTTTAAACTTATTTTATTGTCTTAATTTTATAAATATCTGTATTTTAAGCTTTATAAAGTCTACAGATGGTTAAAATAATATTTAAAACATTTAAAGTTACCTTAAAAGCTTTATGGATAAAATAATCAAGATGCCCTTGCCTGCCGTGTCACACGCGAGACGTAAGCAGCTGACATACCTTATATTTATTGTATCATGCCACATACCACATTTAAAGGTAATCGGGTAAGTACGTAAAAGTTGGTCAAATGTTAATTAAAATTTGTCCAAAGCATATACGTCAACATTGTCAAGTTAAATAAAAGGTTATAAAAACAGCATTTATTGCAATTTGTTGCAGCTGATTTTAGTGTGATTTGATTAACCGAATATATCTCAACAGTATACCGGTCGATTTAACTGTAATTGAGTGTAATTTGACAATAATATGCTTTACCAACTTAAACATATAACAAAAATACTATACTTCCCATCCTGAAGGGATGTGGAAGTAAAATATATAACAAACGTTTGGTTATATAAAAAATACTAGATAATAAAATGTACTTACCTTGCATATTTACCATACTATTGTGGCAAAAACTAAATTACTTTCTAAGCTCACAAAACAAGAACCTGATTTTGACGTTAATTATCAACAAATAATAGAAACTATTTGACGTTTAATATACTTACTATTTTTCCAGAGCCTACTATAAAATAAGTTACCCGAAAAATTCAAAACAAACAAATATGTTTGTAGGGACATATTAAGCATTCAATGATGCATTTGAAGGACAAAAAACGTAATGTTCAATATTTGACTTTTTATTTTCTAATTTTGGATTTTTGCCTTCTGTGCGACGCACGGACAGACAAGCTGACGGAATCGAGAAAACATATTTTTCGTCATCTAGGGTCCCTGAAACGTAAAGATCTGAAACATCTCGGAGGTTTACTTTTCCACGATTACAATACTTCCCTTTTACGAGAAAAAAATTAAGCTACTAATTCCCGAATGCCTTTCCACGATTTGTATTCGAGCCACGTTCACTATACAGCGTTTTGCTAGAGCTTCATAAAAACTAAATATTCAGCCAAATCGCAACATATAAATTTTAAAAATTAATACGCTGCATACGATACTTGTTGCAATAATTCCGTGTATCCGGCACATGTTATTCAGAACTAGGAACGTGTTTATTAGATTTATCGTCCGAAACGAACGCAAATGTGAAATGTTAAAGGTTTCGAATTTCCCAACGCATTTCGCAGTTTTTTATTTCAATTTTCATTTTAAACTGTGTAAAATGTATTTATTTATATTTTTTTATTATAAACGCATTCTTTACTATTTACAGTTTTCTTTTCATAACCGATTTGAGTATGATGTCCGGTTTATTTGTAAACCAATCCACCAATTTCTTATATTAGTAGTTCGAAGTTTGTGGTAAGTGTATATATACATTTATTAAACTCAAATAATTTTAATATTCCGATTAATTAGAATAGTAGAGTGTACTTCGCACGCTATCGTTCAGCCCATAGGCACCTTAGGGCTAAAAAGTTTGACACCGGATTTGTGTAAAGGGTGTCCTAGAGTTACCAACCTGGTTTGTCGTCAAAAAATCGTCGAGTCCGTAAGGGCGCAAGTAAAAATTTTCTAGTTAAGCGCATCATAAGATACTGCTTTTAATTACGCACCATTCAGTAAAAATTGACAATCTTTTCTATACAAATTATATTGTTTATAAATTTATGAAAATTAGATTTTGTATGGGCCCTTACAAGCTCCTAAAACACAAAAATGCATTGTTCTCAGTTTCACTGGCGTAGAATTTCAATTATTTTTCAGAGATTTTTGTGTTCACACCGCGGTATCTTGACAAATATTGACAATACGAAGAGCGTCTACTACAATGTCCAGTAAAGGTCTCTGGATTTGGAAGTCTCAAAAAAGCAACCACGTCCGATGGCATCTTACCAAACTTATTAATGCCAACTGTTTGAGTAGTACATTTACCTTTTCAAAAATTGACAAAAAACCTTTGGTGTACTTTTGGGACGCAGAGACATGTACAGTTGGCGTCAGATAAATCCGTACGGTGTCAAATTAGTATAACCTCATTTTATAGTATTTTAGTAATACGGACTTTTATTTTTACCTGTTACCTAGATTATAACCATACGGATTGAGTGGTTTTAAAGTATAATAATGTTTTTTTTACATGATTTGTTTAATATTAGGTTAGTTTCAAAGATATATATTAAATGCATTAATACCAAAAAAATTAGTAAACCGTTTCAACTTTATGGAAAGAAATCGTTTCAAATAAATATTTTATAATAACAATAACTGTAACAAATAATATCAAAAGAAGTAAAACAAAAATAAACACATTAAAAAATGACAAACACAATAAAATCAGCAATAACTACAGATATGATAAACGTACCAGTAAAGTTATCAACTAAGAGAACTACATTAAAAATCAACAATACCTAAACAGTAGTAAACAGCAAAATTATTACAAAGTAAAAGAAACAGAGTGAACAGATTTGTAAAACGGATTAATATTTAATTAGTACACCGTTAGAATTTAAAACTAAAGCAAGCCTTCTGGGCATAGACGAAATTAGATTATGGGTATAATCTGGACTAATCTTTCCCACATATCTTCTATCTTTTCCCACAGCTCAATTTCATTTTCCGGTCGGAAATTTGTATCATACATTTTCTTGACCATGTATCCCCACACGTTTTCTATGGGATTCAAATCCAGATTTCTAGAACACTATAGTAGATATCTAATATTGTTTCTTGCAAACCAATCCTTGACTAACCAAGTCGTATGGACAGGGCAGTTGTCGTAATTTATTATTTCATTCAAATAATACATTTGCCTATGTAAGCAGCACATGTTCTAAATGTTTAAACATTCTTGGCTATTTAGGGTACCACCAATATTCCAGCTTACACCTGGCCCCTGGGCGCTTATCCAAGCCCACACACTGACTGAAAAGCGGCCACTAGTTTGTTGGGTTTGGGTGTAATCTGGATCGTACCGAGAATTTGGCGGTCGCTATACACGAATCCGCCCATTATACGTAGACTAAAACACCTTTTTATTAGAAACTATTACCTTTCCCCAAAAATCTTCATTTTGCCGCAAATATTCCAAAGCAAACCCCACCCTTTGTTCTTTATCACTGGGTTTTAAGAAAGATTTGGGGCAGCTGCTCTATTTCTCAAATTGGAACATTGTATTACACGACGCTGAGCTGTCCTATTTGAGCCTCGAAACTGTGTCCTATATACCGCGGATACAGCCGTTTCAAATGGACTTTGTCTTAGGAAGTCTACTAAGTGAGTATCATTTTCATCCGTTGAAATTTTGTTACTTAAACCTGTTCCTGCTGATCTTTCCAAGGTATGTTCTTCACGCCGAACGGATTTATCTGTCGCCAACTGTACTTCTTGATTAAATTAAGATTTTTTTTCTTCATTTATAACAAAGGTTCTACTCTGGTGAGTCTTGCTAATGGCATTTTTACCAGAAACAAATCTTCCTGTTTGACTACGTTTTCACGCCTACAGGCTCCAGCGATTCCAATTAGCGTTGCGACTTTAATTAGTAAATGAGTATCGTCAGGCACAATGCTTAAACATTTTTCAACATGTTCGTGGTTTAAAATTTTAGACTCAACATCAATTTAAAATGCCTGCTAATATCAACGTTTTTCTTAATTTCTAGCATGGATTTTATCATTGAGTACTTGGACCACATTGTGGAAGGTTGAAAATTCTTTGAAATATCTTGAAAGTAAACTAGAAGCACCTCTTCTTTACTAATGTTGTTGATTTTCTTGTTGGCGCACCATACTTTTCGCATTCCTGAATGTATCTGACTTTGGATTTTTCTGGAAGCAAATCCAAATCTACTTCTTTTGCTGCGTTCATAATATATTCAGGAACCCCGTCTTGCATGGCCAGATTGTTTGTCAAATTCACTTAAAATCATTGTAATAATGCAAAATTACGGAAAATACGCACATATAAAAGCAGCTAATGACAAATAAATATGTCGAAATGTCAGTTTGTTGATTTCTAACAAATCACTTTAAACGTTCTTACTAACCTGGAAACCTGGTAACTAACCAAAACGAAATGCATTAAGCCTGCTACACACTCTGAGATATGTAGCAAAGACTATTAATTAATAAATTAATTTTGAAAATCTCCTACAAGTAAACTGTAGTGTGCAGGGGCTCCATCATGCTGCAAATACATGTTTTGTCTTATATTAAGGGGAACATCTTCTAATAATGTATTTTCGCAAGTGATTTTCAAGAAAGTTTAAATATTTTTCTCCTGTAAGACTACCGTCGATTATGAATGGACCAATTAAATGACCATTTAACATTCCACACCACACATTAATGCTAAATTTATGTTGGAAATTATGTTCTACTGTAGCCTGAGGATTTTCATAGGACGACCGGTGTTCATTGTGAAGATTATTTATACCATCACGCGTGAACTGTGCTTCATCAGTGAACAAAACATACCTATACAACCTTCGATCTTCATTAATCCAGTTACAGAATTGCATTCTCAACTCAAAATCACCCTCCTGCAAACAATTAAAGTGAAGATTTCTCCAAGCAGACGATTGTGTAATTTGATAAGTATCTGCAATCCGCCTAGTGCTTATGCTTGGATCATTTTCGACGGCATTGAGTATAGCCTCTTCTACTTCAACGTTGGGTTCCGATTCCCTTTCAGATACAATTTTCGCACTTGGAAACATCCCAGATTCTTCAGCAGTAGTGAAAACTTGTTTAAAAACTCTTCTTCTGACACCCTTCTATCTGGAAAACGACGCTGGTACTCCGCGACTGCTTGAATTGCGACTCCATTGCAGAAGCCATAAACGAATATCATATCTGCATATTCACGATGCTAGAATATCACAGGCATAATGACGTATTTAGATCTAAAGTTTCTTAAATGATTATTGTCAGATAATAAAAGTTATGAACAGAAATTGACAGTGACAAAATTTGATTTTATTATTAACTGACATTGCTATTGCTAAGTAACAGGAAAAACGATGAGAACACCAACCAGCAGTTGTTCTGTCAGGCAAGGCACACTTCTATTTTTTTACAATACATGCATACTTTATGTGAATTTGATAAAAAAATCACATGCGCCGAAACTGTTTTAAATCCAAATATCTCGAAAACGGTTGCTCGTATCCACTTTTAACAGGTATACCTTTCTGACGTAGAAATGGCAAGGGAATAATTTGTTTTACTCAAAAATGTAATACAAGACTGTACCAAAAAGTTGTGATTGTTCGAAGAAGTAGAAAGACTTGTAGGTGGCGCCCCCTACAAGTAAGAGCAATACTAATATTAGATTCGAATTTGTCATACCAAAAAAACCCCCGTATATCAATTTTCACTCCATTATTTACATTTTCATAGGTTTTATTTAAAAAATGGGAAAATTAAATAAAAACTTTAACACCCTGTATCTCGAGAACTAAGGTCCTGCGGACACTTATTTATATAGACTTTTATGTTTATTGTCTGGTCCTAAATATGTACCTGAAGTATTGACATTTCCTCATGAATCACTCTGTATATATATATATATATATATATATATATATATATATATATATATATATATATATATATATATATATATATATATATATATATATATAAATATATATATAAATATATATATATATATATATATATATATATATATATATATATATATATATATATATATATGTATATATATATGGATATATATATATATATATATATATATATATATATATATATAAAGCCTGTATTTTTCTCATGCATTAGACTGAAATTTAAAGAAATCGGGTAAGTAGTTTTTTAGCTATGCCACGAACAGACAGACTGACGGACATTCATGCCTACAGACAGACGGAATTGAGAAAACATGTTTTCCGGCACCTACGGACCCTTAAACGTAAAGATCTGAAAAAATCTCACGAGGGAAGTAATAATTATCTTGTGTTTTTAACAAAAGTGTATAATATTTTCGCAAAATAATTTTTTTTGTTATCATAATACAAAAAAAAAACAAGTTTTCTTTACACAGGGGTGGCCCGCATTTAAATAAATGACACTTTATAAGTGGTCAGATTTTTAAGTCAAGCAGGGCTCATCATTTTTGGTGATCGATAAAAAAACCACTTCAATATTTTATTACGTTTTGAAGTTGCAAAAATAATTTGTGGTATTTTTTGGGTTATTTATGGCAAATAGTTTAGAATTAATTTCTGAAAATTGTTAAAATCTTAATATTTTATACTATTGTCTGCTTCAGAAATGTACAGAGTAGGAGTGTAGATTAAAATTTTACTAATATTAAATTATTAAATTAGGTAAAAAATATTTTTAAAGAGTTTACTAATAGAGATTTACATAGCCTACCAAAATACGATAGAACCAACAGAAAAGTAAACATTTTCTCACATTTTCAGTTCCGTATCGTTAAATAAATGAATTTCTAATATTTCGAATTTTTTCTTTGATTTTCCAGGAATTGATATACGAGCAATATATTAATATACTGTGGGATTATATACCTCGATAATGTATTGGTGCACATTATTTTTACCAAAACAAATAATAACTCGATATATGCATTGAAGCTGTTTGTCTATGAACTCTTTTTTAAGGTTGAAGCAAACAATACGCGTATTTCGGTATTCTTTCTTATTTGTATTAGCTTAATTTGTGATATAAGCGTGTGGGTTCTCGATGAACATATGAAATGCTTCTAGACTTCCTTCATCATTTATTGAACTTTTTGTTAGTTTAGTACAAATATGAGTAAATCTTATTCCTTTTTATTTTTTTCCTAAAAAGGTTTTGCCAGACTGGCATTTTGACATTTAAGCTTCCTTTTACAAAATTTAATTACTCTTTCCTGAGACCCTGCTGAGTTCAAAACATAATTTTATTCATCAAAACAGACTTATAATTGTTCAAGGAATCCGAAAGAAATAAAAAATACATGGTGTTATATGAGAAAATTTAGTGTCAACACCTAAAAAGCAGTAGGTCTGACAACGTCGCAGATATCACCAACGAATGCAAAACCATTTTGTACCCCTAGGTCCCAAATTTGAAGCACTTTGAAATAGGGGCTTACGAGAAAAATGGCCGTTGTCGCACTTTTAGGTCACATTCCTACATCAAAGCAAAACAAAATTAAAATTTTTATTTGCCTTATAAGACATACAAACAATTGAAATACAAAATATGAGAATATAAAAATATAAAAAAGTGGCTGTATAAACAGAACATATCCTGATTGATCCACTGATTCGAACCGCCTTCCGAATTTATTAAGGCGCTTGCCATTTTGTGTATTTTTGTTTATGCCAACAAAAAATTTTAACCAAATACATATTTAGCGAATTTTCTTAGTTAGTCCCTCGGCATTTAATATATAAAATAATATTAAGTGGCTATCTTAATAACATTGTGTAATATAATAAAAAAAAACTATTTTCTTTCTCCCTGTATATTTGTAAATAGTCCATCGAGATTTAATAGCTCGATAAAAGAATCACACAACATTTTGGTATTCACTGTGTTTTCTGATTTGATTCATAATGTTGGTGACCTTTAGACCCGCACGATAAGACCGCATTCGACTATAACCTTTATCATTTTAAAGCTTATACTTAGCAATAAGTTTGTTTTGCTGTACATAAACAAGCGAGTTCGGTATTCACTCCATGGTCTATGCAATTAAAACACTCACCGGTTGAGCACTGGTTCCAACTGTAACGGTAATTCTAGTAGTAGCTGAACTTGTTATCGTAGAGGTGGATGTAGCGACAGTAGATGTAGCGACGGTCGATAGTGGACTTAAAGTAATGGTTGACGTCTGTGTGGTAGCAGAGGGCCTCACCGCGGATAAAAATTGTGTAAAGCGTCCTCTGAAACAATAAAAAAATAAAACTACTTCTGGACACGCCGCACAATGGGGCCCGATATGGAAAAAAACCCTAAAGTTGGTGGTTTCCGCTTCATCCAAAATTTTGTATTTTGAGTCCTCTAATACCTACTGATTCAATATCCGAAGTGCTTTCAATTCTGAATGGATTTTAGTAATTGTAACAGTTACTGAAACTTAGATTTTCTTATTTTTATTAAAAAATGTTGTTGTTTATAGGTGAAATTTTATTTTTTTTTCACCGTGTCAGGTGCTATAAAAAATTCGGGAGTTATTTCTTAAATTCAAAGAACACGTAAATATTTTATAAAAAATTTTGGTTTAAAAAAAATCTTTCTGGAATTCTTTCTGCAATTGGTTTACCAAAATTATAGTAATAGTTCATGTTTTTTTATATGTATTCGACTGGAAAATAATTGCGTCATGTTTTGTTACTCTGCAACTATTTTTAACTTATATAGAACATATCAAAGAAGTAACCCTGTAAATTCGATCGCCGTCTCCGGCCGTATGTGTCCACAGTAAATTATTTAAAAATTGCTTCCAAAGTTATCTCATATTCACACAGTGCCCGCCTGTCATGGGTTACTCGCCAACTACGATGACTGTCGCGACTTCGCGACCGATACGCACGCTCGCACGCAGTTTTTATAATTATCAAACAAATGATAGCCACCGTTACCATGCCAACAATAAACAACGACATTCACTGTTCAAGATAAACTTGTCAACCTTTAATGATTTTAGTTTACTTTTCATTTTGGTCAGATAGATCGCGTCACGTATTTATTTTTTTGAAATGTCGGTTTTAGTGATTCCTTACCGTTTTTTGTGTGAACTGTTTTTCAAAATGGAGAACCATGAACATTTTCGACAACTGCTGAATGAAAAATATCCTGAAATTATAGGGGAAAGATTGGTGGAAGTAAGCAATGAGATCAGAAGACGGTTTGAGACGAACTATACAAAAAGGATGAAAGCAGTGACCAGCAGCAAGGAGTGGCTGAAAGGTGAATTTACAGTTAGATTTCCAGAGATTGTTTCTTCAAATTCTTCCAATACTGAATGTAAGGCAGAAGGTAGGCCATTGAAGAGATTTAGGGACTGTATTAAAAAAGCACAACTATACAAAATTAAAAACTTGCAAGCATCTACAGAACAAGACCTTATAGATGCAGCCAGTTCAGCCCCCCCAAAAAATGACAATATTGCAGTTTTTGATGCCGATTGCGTTAGCTCTTTTCATCCAGGCACAACTGTCTAAATATCAGTATGAGGTAATAAGAAAGGCAATTAAAGATAAGGGTTTCAATATTTTTCCAACATACAAAAAAATTACTGAATCTAAAAAAAAATGCTATCCAGAAAATGTTAATATTTCAGAAACCTCTGCAGAAGTTCCTCTGCAAGATTTGTTGAATCATACAGCCACACGAATTTTGCAAACTAAATCTGTAGCAGAAATCGGAGGAAGCAATCTTTGTCGCCACACAAAATGGGGATTTGACGGTGCTTCTGGCCAAAACGAATTTATGCAGCGGTATTCAGATGGCTTTGTTGATGCTGGCACGTCCGATGCTCATCTGTTTATGGCATCTATAGTTCCACTAAAAATAACACTAGCAAGTAACGATAAAGTAGAATTATGGAAAAATGATCGTCCGTCTTCTACGAACTACTGTAGAGCTATAAAATTTCAATATAAGAAGGAAACACCTGAATTAATAAGAGAAGAAAAAAGCCGTATTGATAACGAAATCAAGACACTGCATAATTCAGTTATCAATTTTGGATCTACTACAAAAATTAATGTTGATCACGCTTTATATTTTACGATGATTGACGGCAAGGTCGCACAAGTGGTTAGTAATACAACTTCTGCTAGTAACTGTATAGTCTGTAAAGCTACACCCTCACAGATGAATGACCTGTCTAGGCTTGAACTTCAGTGTGAGAAAGAGGAAGTATTTGAGTTAGGAATGTCCACACTTCATGCACGCATAAAATTCATGGAGTATGTGCTGCACTTAAGTTATAACACAGAAATCAAGACCTGGAGAGTTGACAACACTACACGTCCATTGAAAGAAAAAAAGAAAAAACATGTTCAACAACAATTCGCGGAAAGAATGGGAATGAAATTAGATGTTGTTAAGCAAGGTGCCGGAACCACAAACGACGGCAACATGTCTCGCAGATTTTTCAGTAATCCAGCAGTGACAGCTGAAATTACTGGAATCGATGCTGCGTTAATACAGAGATTGAGTACAATATTAGAGGTAATTTGTTGCCAATGTCCGATCAACTATGACAAATTTAGGTGCTACGCAGCAGAAACCGCCAAATTAGCAATAGAGCTATATCCTTGGTATTATTTACCTGCAACGGTGCATAAAATATTATTTCATGGTGCCGAATTTATTAAACATTTTGCGATACCAATAGGATGTCTCTCCGAGGAAGCTCAGGAATGCCGCAACAAAGACTATAAACATTTCAGACAGCATCATTCGAGAAAATGTTCACGTAAAGCTACAAATGAAGATGTGTTTCATTTAATAATGGCATCGTCAGACCCATATATTACCAGTTTGAGGCCTCAGTTAAAAAAGAAAAAATTACCATTTAGCGAAGACGCATTAGATTTAGTTTTATTGTAGTAAATGAGTATAGATTTTCTAAATGTATTAATTTAATTTAATTAACCGTTATTTTTACCAAGCTGATGAAAATCCACGTCCCTTAGTCGGGTTTCTGAATTAATATTATCGTTTTCTCTGAGCGATATTATTATTGTGTATTTGTGTTTTAAGAGTTTATTTTGTTATTATTTTTCATATTGTATTTAAGATAGTGTCATTGTTTATTTTCCGTTGGACTGGTTGAATTTGTGCGAAGTTCAGGACGTTACCTGCCTAAACTAACTTTGTTGTAATTGAACTTTTAAAAGGTTTTTAATCCGTTTGGTTTTTAGGAAGTAATAGTTTGTAGGAGAAGAACGATAATTTTTCCATAGTTCTATTCTATCGTTACTTGCTAGTGTCATTTTTAGTAGAACCTTCAATGTCCATTCTTATAAACTTTAGACTTATAATTTATTTATTCTATTTTCTTTTCACAAGTAGTTGTGTTCGTTTTATTCAAAAAAACTCTTCTGTGTATTTATTACTGAGATAAAATTATTCCTTAGCTGTATTTTTTCTTCCCTAATTTTAACCCAAAATGTTTGTAATGCGAATTCGCAAAAAATTTATTATTAAAATCCGTTTAGAAACGTTCAAAAATGATTGTTGAAGTTCAACCCTTTTTATGCGGGTACATAATATACGTGTGTTCAAAAAGTCCCGGACCCCCCCGATATGTCGTTTATAGATCTCCCTCTGGTGTATATTAAAAAAATTGTTCTAAATATGCAGGGTGCACTGGAACAGCTTACATTTTGATCCATTTTCAAATTCTACATTACATTGTAGCCAAACTTTAGGTAGCAAGTGCTATTAGCTGAACCCACTCGATTAAAAGATACATCAATTTAAAGAGTCTCGAATATTATTAGGTGTAAACAATCATTACCATAATTTACCTTTTTTACCTTCATACCACATAAAACAAAGCACCAACATTTTGGCGATGGTATTTATGGTGTCAATTTCAACAATTAAGTTCAATAAACTTTACCTCGCAATAATCGAGATATTGTCAACGTCAAGAAATACCAGCATCAGAATATTGGTGTTCTTTTAAGGTGAAATAAAGGTGAATGGTAGTAAAGGTTAAAACAATATTTTTTAAATTGGTGTATCTTTTAAAATAGCAGATTTAGGTATAGCAACTTCTACATAAAGTTTGACTACAATAAAAAGTAGAATCCGAAAATGAATCAAAAAGTAAACTGTTCCATTTAAAAAAATGTAACTTTTGCCTCTATACCGTAGTTGTAGTGCACCCTGTATATTCAAAACAACCTTTTTAATATACACCAGGGGGAGATCTATAAACTTTATATATAAGACACCTTTTAATGAAACGTCACGTTTACGAAATATTTGGGGGGTCCCGGGCTTTTTAAACACACTGTATATATTTTTTTATATAGGTATCATTCTAACTGATATCTAACTCTAATAAATGCCAAAATGTCAGTATATTGTGTAAGACGGAAGGCCGAGTTGACTTTTTCAATTTTTGGTGCACATAAGGTTTAAAATTAACAATTGGAGGCGAAGAACCGTATTTTTGAGGTTTCTACTCAAAATTACCATTTTAGATACGTGATCTTTATATGGTAAAATTAGAATCGGTGTCAAACTTCCTATAACAATTACTCACTGTATCTAATAGGTTGAAATTGTTGTTAAAAAAAATTGCTTATTAACTCATCTAGTATAACTACAAGTTGTTTTGCTCTATTTCATATCCATGCACTCTAATCGTCAAATCGACGACAGCATTCGATTCTACACAAGAAACTACAATAGATGTGATTTAAAAGTACCCTCAAACGTTCATAATTCGTACGATAAGAGGTTTTTTCCCAAAAATAGTGGTTTGGCCCCACTGTGCGCCGTATACCGAAGAAGCACCTGTTTATGCTTATTATTATAACTAGGTTCATTTTATAAACAAAATTCGACATAAAATATATACCAGAACTTCATCAAATAAATTGGGCAGTATCTGCGAGATTTATTCTACGTTCTAATTCCATTTTTACCACCACTAAAAGCATTTGAGGATATATTTGCAAATTTCGTGATCCATGTCGTTTTAAAAAAAAATCGGGCTTATTTTAACGTAATGTCGACAAATCCAACTCTAAAAAAGTGACAGTTTTCCGTAAAAAAGAGAGTCTATCTTAGTACATTTTTCTCAATAGCAAATTTTTTCCTTTACTGTTTTGATATTCCGGGTTTAATGAACGAAGTAGGCTTTTCGTAAAAACCTACTGACTTTTCGAAGACAAGTCTCAAGGCAATTTTATTATTTAATAGAAACGAACAACCACTGTTCCCGTGGGTCATGCTGTAAATATGAAAGGAACATACGAGAATATACGTATATTACTTCAAAGCATAAAATACGAAAATCATACACGAAATATCTGTGCAGATCTAAAAGTTGCTGAAGTACTAACAGGAAATACTAAAAATACTAACGATCAAAAGACCAAATAAGTGCCCAATTTCCCTTTACACAAAATATGTGTAAAATTGGTTGCCTAGTTAATGTGAAACTGACCCTAAATATTTTGGCTTTAATAACCTAACCTGTTACTAACCCAGTACCAAACCAATCCACCTAATTTCTTTCCAATCTGATTTGTACCAACCCATCTACAGTGTGTCTACTTAAGTTCTCTACATATGGGAAACTTTTTTATTAGTAGTTTTACGGAAAAAAGTTACTCTTTATAAAAAGTTCTGCTTTCTGCCAAAATAATATTAAAATATTCAAACTTGAAATTGCATATACAGGGTGGTCTAAAATTCCAAAAAATCGAAATTGACTCAAGAGAAAAGTACCTTTAATTTTTATTTTATAGCAAAATGTAATACAAGATCTTACTTAGAATAAAAAAAACATATCTAGCACTAGATTCTTTGCTTCCTATCTGAAATCACTTCTTAAGGAATGTCCAGTTTCTTACTTCTGTTCCTACTTACATACTAGCAAAATTTCCTTATTTATCGATTGTTGATAATGGCATTGTCACTGCCATTGTCAACCACAATACTGTATTACTTTACTGAAACATCAGTTTGAATATTATAGTAAAAAGAAATGCCGCTGAAATTAAGCAAAGAAGTTAAAATTGAAATTATTTTAATTGTCGGAGTAAATTATAAAACATTTCAAGAAGCTGCAGACATTTTTAACAACAACAACCCCGATAAAATTATACATTTCACAACAGTGGGGAATATTCTAACTAAATTCAAGATTTTTGGAAATGTAGGAACTAACTTTAACAAGAAACAGAGGTCAAGGGTTGCGAATGACGAAACTACAAATCAAGTAATGCTCTCTGTGATAGACGACCCTAAAAAGTTCCTACGCAAAAGGTCAGCAACATTGCCAAATAACGTAGGTAAAGATACAGTTTCAAAAATATTAGAGTAAGAAAACAGTTTTTAACCTTACAAACCAAAATTTATACATACCTTCAGACCAGGAGACTTTGGGCGACGGTTCGAGTTTTGCTGTCTGATACAAGGGGAGCTAGAAGATGATCCTTTTATGGCAAGACGCATTATTTTTACTGATGAAGCAACGTTTACTTCGAATGGGATTGTAAGATCGCAAAACTGTCGTTGGTGGAGTGACGTTAATCCTAATTTTGTTATACAAACTCCTGATCAGTATTCATTCAAAACAAATGTGTGGTGCGGAGTTTATAAAGATAAAGAGTAATTGGACCAGTTTTTTTTCAACATAATTTAAATAGTCAACGCTACTTGAATTTTCTAAATACTTACTTGTACGATTTTATTCATGAACTACCCATAAGTGAGAGGTTCCAAATATGGCACGGAACAAGGGATGTAAGACAATACTTAAATTTTATCTTTAATGGACGAGTAATCGACAGGTATTCTGATATTTTCTGGCCAGCTAGATCTCCGGACTTGAACCATCTTGATTATTTCTTTTGGGGCTACTTAAAAGAGAAATTGTATCTAAAGAGGCCATTTCAGAATGTTGATCATTTGGAGGGGGTAATTAGGGAAGAGATACAGGCCATAACGTCTGCCATGATTAGAAACGTTTTAAGAGAATTTTCTGTAAGAACGGTTACCTGTATGGAAAGTGGATATGTTGAGGCAAATGTGCAGTGACGGAACAGTTAGTTTTTATTGTCAATTAAGTTATTTACATGTAATGTTTATTAGAATTAAATTTAGTGAAGTTATTTTCTACATTTCCAAAAACCTTGAATTTAGTCAGAATATTCCCCACTGTTGTGAAATGTATAATTTTATCGGGGTGTCTGTTGTTAAAAATGTCTGCAGCTTCTCGAAATGTTTTATAATTTTCTTCGACAATTAAAATTATTTCAATTTTATCTTCTTTGCTTAATTTCAGCGGCATTTCTTTTTACTATAATGTTCAAACTGATGTTTCAATAAAGTAATACAATATTGTGGTTGACAATGGCAGTGACAATGCCATTATCAACAATCGATAAATAAGGAAATTTTGCTGGTATGTTGTAGGTAGGAATAAAAGTAAGAAACTGGACTTGCCAGTAAGAAGCCAAAGTTTTACATTCCTTAAGAAATGATTTCAGATAGGAATCTAGTTCTAGACATGTTTTTTTATTCTAAGTAAGACTTTGTGTTACATTTTCCTATAAAATAAAAATTAAAGGTACTTTTTTCTTGAGTCAATTTCGATTTCTTGGAATTTTTGACCACCCTGTATATGCAATCTCAAGTTTGAATATTTTAATACTATTTTGGCAGAAAGCAGAACTTTTTATAAAGAGTAACTTTTTTCCGTAAAACTACTCATAAAAAAGTTTCCCATATATAGAGAACTTAAGTAGACACACTGTATATGGAAAAAAAATTACTCTCACATCAAAGAATATAACAAAATCTACTTTGACAACTGCGCTTGCTGGCTGACTAAATGACACACAGTTAAATTAGCAGGGTTTAGCTACAAAACAAACTTCATATTGTCAGGTATTATGTTAAAGAATTATTCATATTCGTAATTTGATAAATATATATTTACTATAAATAAACAAATCTTTCAAAATACACATATATAAACATACAACAACAATCACATGCATAAAATGTAACGAAATTTCAAATAATAATGTGCTAAAAGTGCGACTAGACAATCAGTTCTAATTTGTATTATTTTGTCAAAAATTGTAATGCATCCAAACTTTTTTTTTTGCTTAAATATAGTAAATTTGAGGTAAGCATCCTAATAAAATTTAAAAAGAAGGTCAAAAATCGACATGTATTAAATCGTACCAGAACCAGCAGGTTTAATAAGCACAACATACATTTACACGAATAGGAAACAAAATTATCCATGGTGAGGCTTGTAGACTTACCTAATATCTGGGAAGGGTAGCGTGTGTGTAATGTCCGCGGAAGGAGCTATATGCTGTTGCTGTGCGGAACGCAATAATAGTTGTTGGAATTGTGCCTGTTGAAGAATCACTGGTAGCTCGTAATGGTGAAAGAAGTAGATCATTGAGTGCTGAAACGACAGAAAAACAAACACATAAAATATCACTATACGCACACATAAAGGTTTGCCAGAAAAAAAAATGAATACCCCAAAACGGCTGTTAAAACGACTGCATTGGTACAAACACTGGAATTTTGCTATTTTGTAGACTTCATTTTTTAATATATCAATTGACGACAAATATGTCTCAAATGTCATTCTGACAATAATTGACATTTTGCCAATAGTCGCAGGTAAAGTAAACGTCATAGGAATTGACTGTGTTGTAATTCAGGTTAAAAAGGACGTATGTCTTGGAAAATTTTCATCAACATGTAGTGACAGTTAGGGTGCATCGTATCTTATTAAGAGGCCATGAATGCGTTCAGAAATCCATTTCTTATAAATAAGTTCAGAATTAGTATACCTTTTGTGAATTAATGTATGTATTCATTTTGCTTGCATTTAACTTTCTGCTAATAACAATTCTTGCTGTTTTACACTGAGCTACACCAATAAGAATTTTTTTAGCAAACTGAAATAATAGCTAATGCCGAGAAGCTAAAACTTATTTTAACAACGATTTGTTAGGTAATAAATACAATCATTATTTAAATAAATTCCAAAGTATTAGAGGAGAGGTAAAAGGAAATGGTATACACTCACAATAGTAAAGTTAATTTAGAAACAAACTAGCACGATGTAAAACTACTGTTATTTATTTCACTAAAACATTGGTCAAAATACAAGAGTTCTAACTACACTACACCACAACTTGTTACGTTCTGGACGCGCGTTTCGCTAAACAAGATAGCATCATCAGCAGATGATATAAACTAAAGTAACTTATCCTAAGGGAATAGGCCCTCTGTCTTTATTTAGTGCTCTCCTACCCCATTTAACTATTTCTATACTCTCAAATGCATCCAATAATCTATTATTAGATACATTTTTAATCAACTTAAGATTATTTATTCCTATTTGGTGATTGTTTTCTAAAGCATGTTGGGCAAAGCTTGACTTTTCTGTTCTTCCGTATCTTAAATGTGTCATGTGTTCTTTAAAACGAATGTTTATGGAGCGTTTAGTTTGCCCAACATTGTTACTATTTAATTTGTCACGAAAAAAAGGTAAACACGTTCTAAAGGCAAAGAAATAAGGTTGAAAGTACATACATCAACGAAAACTGTTAATCTCAAACCTTATATTAGTACCGTGAAAACATTATTTATTCAACCTAGTGAAATCTTTTTTTTCATTTATTAATGAATATGTAATTTTATAATTCAATTAAAGCAAAACTATTTACAGATATAATTATAAATAAAAGCACTACAACAACTACAACGAATGAAGGAATATGAGATACTATAAGTAAGCCAAACTACTCTGTATCGAATTTATAAAAAACTGCAGTTCAATCAAACGAAATAATTTATATGATATATGTTTAGGAGAAATATGTTAAAATGGCTAGCTTACATAAGAAGTTAAATGAATATCTCAGCGTTTTTTAAATATTTCACATGATATATATGATATTTTTCCTGAGTGCAATTTAGTCTTTCGCTCAGATAGAGACTTATTGGCCTGCGATGGCCCTACGGGTGTTGGCGCTCTTCTCGCTATTAACATCGATCTCAATCCAGTTCCTATAGATTTTTCTAATTTTTGTGAACAATTCCCTTTAGTTGATATTGTAGGTGGTAGAATAAAAATAGGTTATTTGTTTTTAACAGTAATTGTGATATACTTATCTACCTCTATTCATATTGAATATTACGAACAGTTTTTGGAAGCTTAGGCACTGCATTCAAGCATTTACAATAAAAATGTTATTTTATTAGGTGACTTTAATGCGACAAAATTCTCTACTTATCAGGCAGTTAATGACCGTAAAAGTGTTTCTGTTATGAACTTTATAGAAATGCTAAACCTAAAACAGTATAACAATGTCAAGAACGGAAACAATAGACTTATTGATTTAGTTTTGTCCAACACATCGTGCTCTGTTACTATTGATGAGACTGCCTTGTCCAAAATTGATAAACACTATCCTCCTCTAAGAGTTGTTATAAAGTGCAAAGCATCACATTACGAGCAATTTCAGGTATGTAAAAATGGTAAGCAGTCATTTAATTTTAGAAAAGCAAACTTCCCAATGCTGTATGAATCAATCCTTAAAGCTGACTTCTCAGAGTCGGTTGATGGATCCTGTAATGAATTGTATAATACTTTAAATAATATATTTGCTCTAGCTGTACCCTATAAAAACGACAGAAAAAGGAGGTATTCTCAGTGGTACACACATAAAATAATTGTATTGATCAAAAGAAAAGAGCTAGCTTATAAAAATTATAAGAAACATAATGGCTACTTCTATACTATATTTAAAAATTCAAGGACAAAAAATTGAAAGCAACATTCAGAATGATAGTTCTCAATTTTGGTCCTTTATACAATCCAAAAAAGGTCATTCTAGAATACCTGGCGTGGTAAGAGTTGGTAACAACGAGTTTTCTTCACCAGCTGATATTTTTCAGGCATTTGCTAATTTTTTTCAAGGTGTGTACGTGGCTCAAAGTAATGATAATATTGAAGCATATTACTGAGTGTGATGTTAGTGTCAACTTAATTCAGGAGTCAGACATCAACTTAGCATCTAATAAACTAAAAAATAAATTAACGTCAGGTGTTGATTCGATTCCTAGCTTCGTTGTCAAAGATTGCATATACGCTTTGGTTAAGCCGCTGACATTCATATTTAATAAATCTATTAAAACAGGTATATTTCCTGAATGCTGGAAAATAGCGCGAGTATCTCCCATATTCAAAAAGGACGATCCGTGTGAGCTGCGTAACTATAGACTTCTTTCTATATTATGTAACTTCTCAAAACTCTTTGAAACTCATTTTTAATCAAATTTACCCCCAAGTTCAGGGAATTATAGCCTTAAGCCGACACAGCTTTATGCAGAATCGGTCGTGCAATACAAATCTTTGCTGCTTATCTGAATTCATGAGTGCAGTGTTGGACCAATTGGGTCAGGTTGATGTAGTCTATATGGATTTCCAGAAGGCTTTTGATCAACTTGATCAAAACATTTTTTTGTTCAACCTAGAACTTATGGGTTTCCATACTATCCTCACAGCTTTATTTAGATCTTACTTAAATGGGCGGCTACAGTTTGTCGAAATTAAGGGTTTTAAATCAAATACCTATACAGTCACTTCGGGGATCCCCCCAGGGATCCAATTTAGGACTACTATTCTTCCCTTTTTATTAAAAAAGTATTTACCATGTTTGATTATCAGATTGATTGTTTTAGTCTATTGAGATGTAGTGAAATGAAAGATCTTGGAATTACATTTGATCAAAATTTTGAGTTTAAAACACACGTGACAAATATAATTTCGTCAGCATCTCAATCTTTAGGGTTTATCTTTCGTAACTGTAAAACTTTTCAAGATCCAAACACAATTAAAAAACTCTACTTTAGAGTTGTGAGGTCTAAACTGGAATACGGATCATTAATCTGGCATCCAATATATCAAATTGATATTAACGCTCTTGAATCTGTCCAAGGTAGGTTACTCAAATACCTATCGTACAAGTGTGATGGTGTTTACCCAGAAAGAGTATATACCTTTTTAATCAGATTCGCCTCATCGTATCTAGGTTAAACGCAAGAAATAGTTTAACATTCTACTGTACTCGTCCAAGATCAAACATGTTACTAAGATCTCCCGTATATTATATATGTAATCTTTTTAATATACATTGTAATGATAAGGATATCTTCAATGATTCTTTAGGTCAGGTTCTTTCTGGATTGGGTTAGTTATAGTTTTAATACTGTTCCTAATTAAGATCCATTACTTCCATTTATTTAAATTAGTAATTAATTTACTTTTATTAATTTCCTCTTTACTTTAACATGTTTGTAAAACTAAATTTACCTTATTAATTTAATTATCGTTTTGTATTTCCTGTAAGTGGGTGACTCCGTTGGAAATAAATGGCTTATTATTATTATTATTATTATAGGAGGACTCAAAAAGATCATTTTGACTATAATAACAACGTAATCTTGTATCAAATTATAAAAATGGAAGTTTAACACTGTAAGAATATTATTAAAGTGACAGGAACAATCAACATCTCAATTTGAGATAAATCAACAATTTCTATTAATAATGTATACGCCATTTTCATCTTCAAAGGTATAAAATTAAGAACGGTCAGAATCACTTAAAGAAATAATCAGTGGCTGTGCCCCAGATGCATCCAAAGCTTTTGTTATACTCCAGGAGTCTCTAATGATTTTACTCACGTGGACAACATACTTCTTCCAGAGCTCACTGGATATTTCATTCAAGACCTTCCTACATAGCCAGTACTTCGTTAATTGTTCCTTTTAAGGGTAATATATACAGTTCGTATTTCCTCTTATATTCCGACCAAACCACTTCAATGGCATTATACTGGCAACGGTTTGATGGTAATTTTAAAATTTTGTGTCCAAACTGTAAACCATATTTGTCAAGATATATTTTTTTCGGGATTCCTTTAGAAAGAACTAAAGCCCAAATTTCGTCCTTCGTCGCCTTTTTCTGGGTAATCGATGTTTCTGTTTTTCAACCATTCAATTAATTTATATTTTGGCCAAGCCTTAATGGGAATTTCTTCAGGCCAGAGTGATAACTTGCATTATTCATAACACAGGTCAACACATATTTTGGTGCCTGCGATTTTTTAACTGTTCCTGGGTAATTTTTGGATGCAGAATGTAAAAAAGTTCTCAGATTTGGTCTATCAGATCTAGTTTAAAAAAAAATTGTGTATATATTTTACGTTATAACTGTTATAATATATAATATTACTATTGCCAGTTAAAAAAACAAAGACACATGGATTTAAACTTAATTTACATAATTACATTAGTCACTAATCACATAAAAATTCTCTTTTATACGACTTTCTAGAATGGAGTTTACTAGGGCAGTCTCGCTGAAGGCTCCAGCAGCAGTCCATAGTTTTAATATCCTGATGGAATCTTTCCCCCTGTTCTTCACTACAATCACCTAAGTTTTCTGGAAAACGATCTGGGTGGCTGTGGAGATAGTGAACTTTTATACCCATGTTACAGCCGAGAACATTAAAATTTGAAAGCATAGTTTCCACTAATTCTACGTAATTCTCTGCTTTATGATTGCCAAGAAAATTTTGTACTACTTGAATAAATGAAAACCAAGCGTTAGATTCAGTCTCGTTCATTGATGTGGTGAATTGTGGATCTTTAACAAGTTGCCTTATTTGAGGACCATCATATATACCAGCTTTTAGTTTTTCCGTGAAATTTACGTGACAAATACCCAAAAGAATTTCCATCTCGATTTAAAGCCTTCACAAATTGCTTCATTAGGCTTAGCTTGATATGCAAGAGCGGAAGTAAGATTTTTTCTCTTGAAACTAAAGGTTCGTTGATCACGTTTTGTTTTCCTTGAATCATGACATCTCTTGAAGGCCAATTTTTGTTAACCCAGTCCTCATTTTTAGCTCTGCTGTCCCAAAGGCACAAAAAACAAGGATATTTTGTATAACCACTCAGTTGTCCAAGGAGGAAGTTAACCATTTTAAATCAACACAAATTGCCCACTGATGTTCTTCGTATTTAATTTTTCTCAAAACTAATGCAATTGTTTCATATTCTTCCTTCACGGTAGTAAAATGACCAATAGGAATTGAGCCATATTTGTTACCATTATGTAAAAGAACACATTTTAAACTACGTTTTGATTTGTCAATAAAAAGGCGCCAATCATCTGGAGTGTATTCAGGCAAACCCATTTTTGCTAAGAGCCCTTTTATATTGTTACAGAATACCAAGTCATTTTCCTAAGCGAAAAAAGACAGCAGATCCTTATCTCTTTTACGATAAAATGTAATATTTGTACCTGGACAAAGTAGATTTTTTCTTTTAATCTGGATGCAAGTAATTCAGCAGATTCCTTTGAGAGATTCAGGTCTCTTATAAGATCGTTTAGTTCTTCTTGATTGAAACACTGCGGAGTTACTAAATCTGCTTCAAATTATTTCAGTTTAAACTAAAGATGATATTCAAACTCTCTTCGATTTGTATATTTTTGCAAATTTCATATATGGTTTTTATATTTCTATACTCAGGGGCGTGCAGTCCATGGAAGCAAGGGAAGCAGTGCTTCCGCAAAAAAAATTACAAAACATCTTCTAAAATGTAATTTTTGAAATAGCAAACCATTAATTTAGTTTATATTAAAAATGCTAAAATATTATCTTAATTATCAAGCCCATAATAAATGCGGCCTTGACTCCGACCCAGCCACAATAGAATATCGAATAGAAACTACGCGGCCCCTAGCTTCTCTGCAGCCAAGTCCTGTATGCTTGATTTCCTGTGAATCGAGCCAGAGGTTATTGAACATTCCACCGGCTGTTTACAATTTTTGCATTTCAGTCGCGTGTTTTAAGTGGTGGCGGAAGCTATCGTTGGAGTAGGTTCTTTGTTTGAACGGCTATCCGTGTGTTGTGTGATACGTACGTCGCGTCGTGCATGGTGCGATATGGAAGACAATAATACGGACGTGGATATGCAAATACCGTCAACTTCGGCTGTCGGTAATAACGTTGAAAATGTTGGAGAATTTAGTAAGAAGAGCGTGTGTGAATGTGTGGTGTGTGTCTTAATAATAAAGGGATTTTCAACATTAAACTTCGCTAATAAGCTTCAAATAATTTCCAAAGGAAGGGCAAACCCGCCTATGAAAAATTTATCCACAAAAATGAAAAACTGTATTAGACATTTTTATCCAGAAAAACAATACGAACAATTTAAATGGTTAACAGGGTGTGAAAATATGAGTAAATTATTTTGTTGGCCATGTTTACTTTTTGAAAATGAAAAAGGTCTCTGGAATAAAACTGGTTTTTCCGATTTAAACATTTTCGATAAAGTTGTAAAAAGACACATTATATCCAAAGGGTATTTGCAGGCCGTCATAAAAAAGTCTTCGGCAAAACCAGAATTGAACACGCCCTTAATAAACAGTTGGAAATTAGTCACCGCCAACACAATGAACTAGTCAATAAAAATAGGCAAATATTAAGAAGACTTATCGATGTTGTTTGTTTTCTCGGACAGCACGAATTGGGATTTAGAGGTCATGACGAAACAAGGGTTTCTTCATGAATAGAGGAAATTTTCAAGATTTATTTAGTTTAATAGCTAAATATGATGATTGCTTAAAAAATCATTTAGAGCAGTCTAGCGTTTTTCGCGGAACGTCGAATCGAATCCAGAAGGATTTAATTTCCGCTGTTGCAACCATTATTCTAAAAAAAATAAGCAGGAGATTGGCTTGGCACGGTTCATTGCTATTGTTCTGGACAAAACAACTGATATCGCTAATTTTAGCCAATTATTTATAGTAATACGCTACGTTAAAACAGAAGGAAGTATTCAAGAGCGATTTTTAGGTTTTAAGAATGTGTCCGAAAATCGTACAGCAGATGCATTATATACCGTAGTTTATAACGTTACTATAGAAATTAATGGAGAGAAAAAATTTGTTGCTCAAAGTTATGATGGAGCTGCAGTGATGGCAGGACAATTAGGGGGTCTGCAAGCTAAAGTTCGAGAAACTTTCCCCAGTGCTGTGTTTGTCCATTGTTTTGCTCATAAATTAAATTTAGTTTTATCCCAGTCCATCAATCACATTAAAGAGTGTATAGTATTTTTCGTTACTTTAAGTGGCATGGCTGCTTTTTTTTCCAAGTCGACAAACGTACACAAGCTTTGGACTCCACTGTCCACAAACGATTGCCCAAAGTAGCTCCTACTAGGTGGAACTATAATGGAAGACTTGTGTTAACAGTAACTGAAAATCGTGAATCACTGATTGAACTATTTGAGAATATAATAGAAAATAATGAAACGTGGGACTCAGAAGCAATAAATAGTTCGAGGGGGTTTTTGGACTGTTTGAAACGAGTTTAATTTTAATTATTTGTTGAACATATTTTCAGAAATATTTCCATTCTCAGACAATGTTTTTAATATATTACAGACTAAAACAAATGATATTGCTTTTTGCCTAAAAAAGTGGATGATTTTAAATCCATGTTAAGCCAAAAGAGAGATGACTTATTGACCTATTTTGGGAGAAAACGATAACGTTAAATGTAGAGACACAAGCCAAGCGCCTTCGAACAGACAAGGTGGGA
Organism: Kuschelorhynchus macadamiae; assembly: GCA_030620095.1. Classification (NCBI taxonomy): domain Eukaryota; kingdom Metazoa; phylum Arthropoda; class Insecta; order Coleoptera; family Curculionidae; genus Kuschelorhynchus; species Kuschelorhynchus macadamiae. The sequence continues at coordinate 367,387 of JAUTXW010001077.1, forward strand.
GATGTTCAAACATCATACAGACGCTTCTTTTATGAAATAATCGATCAAACTCAGCAACAAATAAACTATAGACTTAACGGTTTAAATGATTTTAAATTCCTCGAGCTCTGCAATTTTGATGCATTTAAAGGAAAAACTTTTCCAGAAGATGCGTGTAAATCTCTTCTTCTTCATTATGGAAACTGATGACGTTAGCGAGAAAAAAAAACGTTAAGGAACTAATACAATTTTTAAAAGTCAAGGAGCTGGAAGATGCCTACACCGATGTGTCGAAATTGTGTGAATTAGTGTAGAACTTCTCCAAAATATGTCGGAGCCTCGACGTTTTTATGATGACCTCATTGACGAATTTGCAAAAAATGATCGAAGAATCGAATTACATTACAAATAGGTAAGTTTCTAAAAATTGCTTCCCTTTCTTAAAATTTCACCGCACGCCCCTGTCTATACTCCTGATTTAACTTCGGTTGTTTTTTATTTTTATTAAATTTATTAAATTTGAACCTTTCTATCAAACTTTTTTTTGTAAGAGAAAGTTATTTTCTTGCTTTCAGGTGGCACTGAAGATGGCAAAAGCCGAAAATACTTTGCACGAAATACCACTTCCATATTATCTCTACGTGTTTACAGAAACTTTTCTCACCGTTTTTTATATGATTTAAAAATTTAACTATATTACAGCTATTAGGCTTTAATTTCTATAAAAAATATAAACCAGTACTTTAGATTCTTTATATTACCTCTTTAAATAAGTTGTCTTATTCGATTCAGCTTTAAACAAGTCCTACACAAGATGCTTGGAATACAGGTATCATGAACGCTGAAGTTCGCGGATATTTCCAAAATTGAAGAAAAGATATATTCTTACCAATCAACGATTTTACCACTTTCAGGGCCTTATTAAAAGACGAATAAAGTTCCGAAGAAACTACTTGGTTGCTATCAACAAAGGTAATATAGCTTAATTATGAAATACCAAACAGGTTGATACTTGTCAAACTGATTATACAATGGTGCATTATTAAATTGCGCGGCCAACTATGATAGGTAGTGGAACTATCACGGCATATTTATTGCAGCAAAAACAAAACCGTATAAAATGAAGTGTGACTAGCTTAATAAAGTATAAAATAAGGAAAAGGGTTGGAGAGGAGGGTATAAGAGTTCACAGTAAAGATGTTTTAACTTTCTGATTTTTTTTTGAAGCTATGATTAAAGAAAAAAAACATTTTGTTTCATTGTGCCTCTTCCATTTTTAGTTTTTTATTGTTTCTTGAAGTTTTTTATTTTGAATCAAATAAAAAATCGAACTGTGTTCTCATTTTCAAAGTGTAGAATAGACAAACTTTTAAAATTTGAAATAAACATCGGAAAAAGTTGATTCTTAAAAAATTTAAATCAGTTTAAAGAAAGGGCCGATCTCTTCATTGAGCAATTTATATCAATCAAATGGAAAAGGATAAGAGTGTCGATACAGAAATTACTTTCAGGTCTAAAATCTGTGGTGTATACATGTTAAGAAAGTTTCTTGTTTCCATCTTATATTATCCAGAAGCGGAATCCTGTACTGGCAAGGGCGTTCGGTGTCCCCGTTTTGGCGACAAGGCAATTTTGACGAAGGTTCTGTCTCTGTCCGTTTCCAGGCTATTGCCGCCCCGGGTGGCCACGTCGCCGACGAGAAAAATAACTTAGATCTCACAGAGGGGGGTGGTAATTTAGCCAATCCACTAACCCGCCGGCCAAGGGGTTGTTGTTCTTGTCGTCGTCTCTATCGAGCTGAGTATGCCTCTGTCACGTTGCTAATGTTAAACAATTCTCGATCGTGGTTTCTTAACGTACGACTTTTGTTATAGAAAAAATCCAAAAAATCTAAATACGTAAATAAAAAGAAATCTATTTTTATCCCAATTATACAATATAATAATTAACTTTTTTTTCTACATACACTACAGATCGTTTAAAGAAAGTTGTGATTTGAAGAAAATGATATTCATTAAATTCTATTTCTTTAAGCACTTCCTGCTAATGACTTATAATTTATCAACAAATTATTTTGCAATGCCTCACAAATTTGCAACTTCCTTCTTATTTTTTCAGATCGTCGGTTTCCTTGTTATACAGGGAGCATAAAAACACAAAAATGTTTTTTGCCTAAGTCTAAAAATGTCTCATTTTGGAAGATACGAAAAACGTCACACTTGATAAAAGTTTTTGCTTCAAAAATGAATAAAATTCGGGTTAGCAAAAATTTATTTTTTTTATACAGGGGGCATAAAAATACACAAATGTTGCTTTGCTCAAAAGTACTAATATTGACTGGATTAAAATTTAAGCAGAAATACAAGATTTCGTTATAAAATTTCAAATTAAGGGTATCAATTTTATCTCATTACATTTTAAAATTTCAAATATTCTCAACCATACCTTTAATTAGAGTACCTACTAGTTTCTAAAATAATCATGACATTTAATTAAATAATTATCATTTAAGGTAAAAAAGTTCTTATCAAAATGCTACCTGCTGAGCAAAGGATGTTTATAACATGGGGATGGTCAAATATCATACCGCTACATCATGGAACAATTTAACTAGAAATTTGAAAGGGTACCAATAACATGGTTCTGTTTTGGACCTTTTTGTTCTTCAATCTGTTAGAGAAAATTCAGTGATGTCCCTTGGAAATCGTGCTAAACAGTTAGCAGTTGTGAAAAAAGTCATATTCAGACGATTTTAAAACAAAATATTTCCGTCCAAACTCCACTTTAATCATCGCTGGAAGAAGGAGATGAAGATTTTTGTTTGTGCGTAGGAGACAAAATTGTAAGTGAAAATATTGATTTTTATAAGATTATTGTTTTCTGATGAATGCACGTTTTCTACTAATAGTAGAGTAAAAAACGGGGCAAAAGTCGCTTCCTTCTCGTTTTTTTTTGCGTTAGATCACACAGATATATACCTCATTTTATTAAATGGATCATTGTACATACGAAATCATAAAATATTACTTTTTTTTTGCGGTCTCGACTTTTTTTATTTACAAAAAAACCGGAAAAATCATTTTTTTAAAATCGTGTTTTTTTTATGTTTCCCCTCGTATAATTTCTTACCTAATTAAGCTATCGAGACGATTTTCTTTTTGACTTAAAGCAGACATTTTGGCGCTTCTTTCCATGTAAAACATGATAGCTATTATTTATTTTAAATATGGCTAAAACATCGATGAACTTGAAACTTTAGAAATTATGTAAACAAGTTTTCACTAACCGAAAAAAAATTTTGTTTGGATGTCCAGCCCATTTTCGTCTAGACGTAAGACAATATTTGGATGATGTTTTTCCAGATAGTTGGATCGGCAGAGGTGGACCAATTCCGTGGCCTGCTAGATCTCCCGACTTGACGCCACCGGATTTTTATGTCCGGAGGCGGGCTAAAGAATTAGTTTATAATGAAGAAATTGTAACAAGAGCCCATTTAATAAGAAAAATTGAAGAGGCTTTTCAAGTAATGCAACAGGACATGTTATTACGAACAACAACTACCGAAGTAAGACGTAGAGCCCGAGCATGCATAAGAAATGATGGATCTCATGTTGAACAACAATAAACCATGTTTTAATAGGAAATTTTGCTTTATTCATTGCTTATGGTCTAAATTCGATTTCTCGTTTTCACATAAATTACCATTTTTTTGGTTGTGGTTTTTAAAGTTGACTAGGTACCTAAACATAATAACACACTTTTGAAAGGCCATAAGTGACAGATGTTTTTAAATGTATTTTTAATAATGTTGACAAGCTAATTTTGTTAATAAACTTCAGCAGAAAAAGTAATTTTTTTTCAGTAAAACGAAAAATTACCTGATATTTATTTATTATTTTTTTGTAGTCAGTGTGGTTTTCTTTTCTTTACACTTTCAAAAGAGACAAACGTTCTGCTAATACAAAAAAATAATGTCATCAAACTGTCATCTTTTATTTTCGAGATAAACGGAGAAAAATGTGAAAAAATGCATTTTTTTAAAGAAATCCAAAATGTTCGAAAAACTCGAAATCCGTAAGACTTTGTACTAAGGTATGTTTGGCTTAATTAAGTCTAAATAACCTCCCCTATCACCTCACCAAGACTTTGCATCGACCTTCCGAACAACCTATATTGTTTAACGGTTAAACTACTGCGATTTTTTAAAGTTGATTATTTAAATTCCAGCGTTAACCTTATTTTGCCGCTTACTGCAAATAGTAATCGAAATTCCCCGAAATTTTCGAGACCCGCGTATGGAGCATTTATTTTGCTACAAAAAAGCTCTAATAACATTTCCCTTTAACTACTCAGAAAGTGAGTGAAAATTCGATTTAAAGAAAAAAGAGCACATATCGGTCAAAAATCGATAGGTACCGATCCATATATGACGCGAAATGATAGGTGGCCTTGGCCTAGGTTGATAATAACATTTACAGATATATCTGACATGTCAGGTGTGATAGATGTGATAGCTGAGTTTTGGATTGTTTAACGCAAATATTGATTTATGTTTGTGAATTTACGCGTTAAAGAGTCGTTTTCACGATTTGTATTTTAAACTTACGAGTTTAACCGTATGTGCATTTTCATTGTATTCAGAGATCTCCCTTGTGAAAAGAAAACTGTGTTTTTCAACGAGAATGTGCCTGAGTTATTGCCTGAGAAATTTTTTTTACATCTGTCAAAAAAAATGTCCCCGCAATTTCATTTTCAAATACGGTAGATAGGTTTTATTAACAACTTAATAACTTCTGAACTGCTTAAAAATTTTAAATACGGGTTTCACAGTTTCTTGTAATTTTTAATGTCGTAATTCAATTTAGAGAAATATTTTTTGTAGCTGTCCTAAAAAACGTCTAGTATTCCCAACTTTTAAATAGCAATTTTTTTTTTATAAAATGATAAATATATAGAATATATAACCGAAACCGGATGTATCAGGCTAGCGGACGTTTGTTAATCAAATCATCACGATTATGATAATAGTAAAAAAGGATCGAAAATAAGTGTGTAGGACTAGACAACTAAGGTCACACACGCACACACGACTAATACACGTACCCAGAGTCTACAGGGACAATGTGACATATTACTTGTTCGATAAGTGATTTTAAGAATATGAATTACATACTTTTTTATTCCTGTGTTGAAACGTTCAAAGAATTTAATTCCAACTGGTCAGAAAAACTTAAAAATAAACGAAACTTTAGACAGTTAGCTGTCTTTAACTTTCTAAAAGCTTCAAAATATTAAAAAAGCATCTTGTTCTACATAAAATGTTTTAAAATATTAATACAAAAGCTGAATAAAGTTACTGTATACCTAACTGATAAAACTATATTTTTATTAACATGATTTTATCATTATTTTCTATTTTTGATTAAAAGTAAAAGACAGCACTGCCAGAGTTACCTATCTATGTCACTAAACAACTATGTTTAAATGTCGTGCGCGAACCTGGCGTTAACTTTACAAAGCATTTCGAAGTACGGCTCAGAATTCTACCTAATATTTATTTCGTTATATGTTTTTGGAAATATGCATAAAAGTTAGTTTCGTATGGTCATTCAGATGAATCCAGCCGCATCAATATAACCTGTGGCAAAATATGATTTTTTCTTTGTCCGTCAATGAAATAACCGCAGTGGATGTCGCAAAGTTTCATGTTTATCATGCTGTATAATATTTTGCGGGCGAAGCCAAGCTCGGCGAACGAATTAAACCGACCAAAAAGTAAAAGAAGCCAGAAACTAAAAGAGAATACCTGAGAAACTTTCCTGGGCTTTATTTTAATTTAATGCTTGAATTGTTTTAAGCTCTTACTGGTTATATTTATTTCGGAGTTAATGCCACTGCGTCTTTTTTTTTAATATTCTTAATCGCAGTATGTTGTAAATACTTGATTCAATATTAAGTTTATAGTGGATTGGGACCGGCGCACAGTGCAATGCTCAATAGCAATAAAATAAAATTGTTACTTGAATATTGCGTTAAAATAAACATAGTAGGCTAAAAAAGTATATCGAAACAATAGACAATTGACCATAGTAACGTCAAACGACGCGACATTTTGTGACTAGAGCTGTCAGAACTTGTTTGTTTAGAACCATCAACGTTACGCGCAACGCTAGAGCTTATCACATTTCTGCATTTAAGCATTCGCTACAAAAGAGTTGTGTTCTAATTCATAATGAGCATTAATTTAGAAGGTATGTATTACATTTTACCATACATATAATATTATTAAATCCTAGCATTTTATATTTTTTCGTTTTTTTGAATGTTAATATACAAAACGAAAAATAATGTTTAACAAAGTTTTTCGAAAATACACCAAAAAACACCTTTTGATTGTTTATAGATTTTAGATATTCGACTATCCTAGTATCTATTTCCACCAATAAAACTTGCACCAAACTGCACAATTTTAAGTTATTATTTATTTTTAGGGTTCGCGCCCGACGTTACTCCGAAAGATCTATTGGAAAGTTGGCAATCAGCTGACAAAGAAAATAAGACGGAGTCCATTTCGAGGCAGCTTATGGCTCTACTGAACTTAGAAGACGTCCCTACTGAAATTCAACTCCAGTTGAAGCAGCTGTCACAATATTATAGCCTGAAACTAAAGACAAGATGGGAAGAGTGCAATCGTATTCGATCTAGGTTCTTAAAATCAAACGAAGATTGGCTTAAAAATAAAATTTCGCTACCAGAGGTAATAAGATTGTATCTAGTTAAAAAACCAAATCTTTGTGAACCTGGTCCTAGTCGAGGAAGGCCTCAGAAAACGTTTGAGGAGGTTAGTGATCGAACAAAAAGACGACGCGTGGATGACTTAGTTACGACCAGAAGTACAGCAGAGCTAAAATTTGCCGCTGAGGTATCTTCGCGATTATCTGAAAATGAGAACAGATCTGAAAAAAAACTTACCATTGAAAAGGCCCTAGCTTTGTATTTAGATTTAGACCTTTCGGAGAGAAAATATGCCATTTTACGCAATTCAATTAATGCTCTTCATAATGAATGTTTTCCCTCAATACATCAACTTAAAATGTTTAAAAAAAGCCTTTTACCAGATAATATTTTAGTTACAGAAACTATAGTTGAGGTAGATTTACAAACATTATTAAATAATACAGCTTGCAGCATTTTGAAGATTGTTAATGAGGACCAAATTTTATCTGAAAATGAATTAATATTAAAATGTAAATGGGGCTTCGACGGTAGCTCCGGTCATAGCTTATACAAGCAAAAATTTAACGATTCTCAGAGCTCAGATGCTTCACTATTTGTAACAGCTTTGTTCCTTTACAATTAATAGATTTTAATACTGGAAATATCCTATGGATTAATCCTCGCGCGTCTTCTACATTTTTTTGTAGACCAATTAGATTGGCTTATGTTAAAGAAGACAAACAAGTTGTCAAAAACGAAGAACAAAGAATGAACACGTCTATAAGCAACCTTGTAGTGTTTCAAATGTCCCAAGCTGGTAAAATAATTAAAATTAGGTTCGAAATGTTATTTACCATGCTTGATGGCAGTGCAATTAATACCCTTTCTGGAACAAATGCGGCACAAAATTGCTACATATGTGGGGCCAACCCTCAGAAATGAACAAAGTTTCAATTGCTGCAAAAGTATCAAATCCTGAGGCTTACAGTTATGGACTCTCTTCGTTGCACTGCTGGATTCGTTGCTTCGAATGTCTTATACATATTGCCTATAGGTTGCCATTTAAAACATGGCAAGTTCGCGGGGCTGACAATAAAGCTGCATTTGAAGAACGTAAAAAAAAACATACAGTCAGAATTTCGATCTAAAATGGGTATTCTAGTAGATGTGGTAAAACAGGGATTTGGGTGCACCAATGATGGCAACACCGCACGAAAGTTTTTTGTAAATGCTAAATTAAGTTCTGAAATAACCGGCATCAATCTAGAATTAATAGAAAATTTTAGTCTTATTTTAAGAATTATCGCCAGTAGGAGTGCCATACATTTAGACAACTTTTATATTTTACTAACTGAAACAAGGAATTTATATCTTAAATACTACAGTTGGTACTATATGCCCGTTACTGTGCATAAGTTGCTCTTACAAGGAAAAGACGTCATATCTTTCTTTGATTTGCCAATTGGGATATTATCGGAAGAAGCTTTAGAAGCTCGACACAAAGAGATTCGCAAACACCGTTTACACCACACGAGGAAAACATCCCGAAAAGATACGAACAATGACCTTATCAACATTTTGTTATTAACATCCGATCCTTTTATATCAAGTTTGCGCAATACCAGTACAAAAAAGTCTATTGAATTTGATGATAATGTGAGTAAATATTTAATACCAGTTGAAAATTCTCGTTACATTTATATGGACAGATAGATTTAAATGACATAGGAGATACAGATAGCGATTAAATTATTAGTTTAGTTAGGTACTTTGTTTGTGGTTAATTTATTGTTAGGTAGTTATTTGTGTATGTGTAGAAGTTTAGGTAACGGTATTTTTTTATCAACAATAGTTATTTATATAACAAGTGTGTAAAGTGATCTGTGATCTACTTCACACACTCCTAATTATTTTATCCAAAATTGTCACAAAGTCTTACTTATTAACGCCTTGTTAGCATTGCATAAAATCCCTTAGAAAGAAATTGTAATTTTACTCATCAGGTGGGCTTATGTCAATTAAAATAAAAATTTTTTCTCCAATTTTTTCTTGCTTTATATAATTAGACCAATATAAGAATAGCAATAATATTTTAAAACATTAGATTAGCCATAGTATTGTAAAAGAATAATAATTATGTAATACTATTGATATCAATTATTCCAAACAATATGAGGCCAAAAATAATGTTGATATTGTTAATAATCTATGCAAATATTGTTACATTTTTTAGAAAAAAATATTAAACATATGTGTTTCATTATAGACGTGAGTTATTATTTATGCCGTTTTTCCCATATATGCATCGCACTGTGCGGCGCGCGCTTTCCGGATTTTTAGTATTTCTAAATAAAAATTTCACACCTAAATTCCTAAAGAATCAAAAGCTTTTATTTTGAATCATTTCCATGACAACCCAAAATATTTTCGGAAATATTTACCCTCTAGGGCAGTGGTCGCCAACCTTTTCAAGGTGTTGAGCTACTTCGATAATTTATTATAATTGTATTTGACATACACGTTTTTATGTAATTAATAACTACTTAACTAATATTATACATACCCAAAATTTTCATATAGCGATAATGGCATGTCACATACTTAATAAAAGTAAACAAAATATTATAATTAAAAATTTTAAACAAAAACATGTGAAGGTTGACACTCGTACTCAGCCATTCGAATACAATTATCCAGATGTTCATCTGTAAGGCGATTCCAGTATTTGTTCTTAATAAACTTCATATTGGAGAAAGAAGACTCGCACAAATAGGTTGAAGTAAATAACTCCTTCACTTTTAAGGCAACATGACATAGAATTGAATATTTGTCTTTACTTACTATAGGCCAGATACATTTTGTAATTGAAACTAAGGATTTCCATGCTAAATCACCTTGAAATGCAATCACTTCCATTTCAGTTGCAGCGATGTCTTCTCCATGAAGTGTGAAAGAACAAATTGAGCAACCAATGCCATTTTGTTAAAATCCTTAAACCGATTTTTAAAGTTAGAATAGAATTTTAGAAACTGTTACGAAAAAGAGATTGACATTACGGTTGATTAGGGTTGGTTCCCAAAACTCAAGTTTTTTTATCAATGCATTTATATCGGAAATCATTACCGCCATTTATTTATCTCTTCCCTGAAGTCGCAAACTAAGTTCATTAATATTGCCTGTAATCTCCTCAAGAAACCCAAAATCTCTAAGCCAAATTGAATTTTCCATTTCCCGAATCAGTTCGCCGAGTTGTTAGAAAAATTGAACTATGACAGATAGGGCTTCATTAAAACGTGTTAAAACTCGTCCTCTACTTAACCATCGCACTTCAGAATGAAGAAGTAGGTCTCTACACCAATTTCATGACGTTTAGTTTTAAAAAAATTCCACAAAATGCTTGCTTATTAATAATGCAATGGTAACACAGAAATTGTGGAAAGCGTTCATCTTTACGACAAAATGCTACCAGACGCTTATCACAACCCACCATAACTGGAGCCCCGTCAGTTGACAAGCCTAGCAATTTTGATATTGGAATTTTCTCAGAAGATATACAATTGTTTAAATGAGAAAAACAATTCCTGTCAAGTGGTATACCCTTTCAGTGGAACAAACTTCAAAAGAACTTTAATCATAAAATCACTAAAACCCATCCTGACGAACACGGCTATCTGAGAGGTGTCAACCACATTTGTTGATTCATCAATTTTAAGAGAGAAATAAACACAGTTATTTAAGTCAGTTTTTAACTGTGAAAAAATATCCTTGCTCCTAACTTCCATTCGTCTCATCACTGTATTAGCAGAAAGTTACAAAGATTTGATTGCTGAAACCATTTCTTGTTTATTTTTAAAGTTGGAAAATAAGGAATTTGCATCTTCTAAAAACGCCCGTCTTGTCAATTCCCCGTCTTCATACGATTTCTTTTTTTGTGCAATTATTTCAGATACACGGTATGATGCTTCTGTTGCAGACTTATTTTTGTCAACTGCTTTTAAAAATATTGACTGTTGTTTTCTTCTCTGCTGGCATCATGTAATGGACCAGAGTGTCTTGCAGATTTTCAGAGCTTTACCAGAGATGGTTCTTGAGCCGAGGCAATAGATGCTTCTTTTGTTACGGGTAGTTTTCCACTCAGCCTGAAAAAGGCACCCTTTACAAGCGTGGAGACTTTGCATACATCCGCTTAAACTCTGGAGAGGTTGAGGCTGCGGTGTGTTGTGATTTGTCAAAAGCATTCGATTGCGTCAATCATGAAATACTGCTGCAGAAGCTGGCGAGGTACGGATTCAGAGGATATTCACTGGAATGGTTTTGCTCTTACTTCGCGAAACGGACGCAGAGTGTTGCCATTAAAAATACCAATTCAACTGAATGCCGTTTAGATTGGGGAGTTCCACAGGGATCTGTTCTCGGCTGATTAGTGTTCCTAATTTACGTGAATGACCTTCCTCATCTTGATATATCTGCAAGATTCTTTGCAGATGTTACCACCATTCTTTGGCATGGTATGAATCTTAAAAGACTAAAGAGGATTATAAACGATGACTTGTGTAAAATAAAACAGTAGTGTGATGCAAATTTTTTGTCATTCAAAGTTTCAAAATCTAATCTTTTAAATTAACGTCTATTGTAATGCCATCTTCCGTTGAGTTTCTGGGGTTATCAATAGATGAATCTTTGAAATTTGGGACTCATATTGGTAACTTATGTAATAAAATTGCTATCAGTTGCTATGCGCCGAGTTATCTCTATCAACTTAGATCTATCTAAGTTTAACTCTTTCTATTGCAGAAAAGAGTCATTAGATATACATCTGGTGCTACAGTTCATGACTCCTGTCGACCCTTGTTTGTAAAACATGGAATCCTAACACTTTGTTGTATACAGGGTGGCCCATCGAAAACGTACCGCAAGGCATAACGGCCAGGGTAATTTTTTTTTCAAAAAATCCAAAAACACATCAATTTTGTTTGTGAGGGGGACAACTTTTGCCCTTAAAATGATCGCAAAATTTTCAACCCTCTAAGCGGGGGTGTCATCCCCCAAACTTTTTCAAATGGGAAGAGGGGTCAAGTGGTACCGCAATGAAAAGGGCTTTCTATTCTCTATACATTCCCGCTTTGGTTTTGAAAATCGGTCAAGTCATTTAGAAAATATGAAGGATTGAAATTTGAAAAATACATTTTTCAAAAAACGCATAAATTGAATTAAATAAAAAAAAACTTACCGTATTAATGAAGCAAATGCTGAAAATGTTGCCCGTCGACCTCCATACAGTAATACAAATTAGCTTCAAATCGTTCTCGAACATTCTGAAGAACTTGAGGGGTCACTTCGCGACAAACGTCAATAATTCGTGTTCGCAGATCTTCTAATGAGGCAAGTGGAGTGCTATACACTTTACTTTTTATGTGTCCCCATAGAAAAAAGTCTAAAGGAGTCAAGTCGGGTGACCGTGGAGGCCACTCAATGGCACCCCTTCGTCCTATCCACCGCCCGGGAAAGTTAGTGTTTAAATAATTACGCACATTTTGAGAGTAATGTGGAGGTGCACCGTCTTGTTGAAATATCAGTTCCGCTTCAACGTATCCAGGATTATTTTCGATGATGTCAGTTAGGGCTGGGTCGATGGTATTTTCCAGTAAATCTAAGTACATATCACCTGTTAGAGTTCCAGGAAGAAAAAAAGGACCCACAATAGAATTTCCAAAAATACCAGCCCACACGTTCAATTTCTGAGGATGTTGTGTGTGCACCTCGTGAAATACCCTAGGGTTGTTCTCAGCCCAGTACCGACAGTTATGCCGATTAACTACACCGTTCAAAAAGAAAGTGCACTCACCGGAAAAACACACATTGAATAGAAAATTATTATTATTGGCCACTCGTTCACTAATAGTTTCACAAAATTGCAAGCGGCGATCAAAATCGTCTTCGTTGAGTTCTTGTACCAACTGAATTTTATACGGGTGGAAATGGTGTTTTTTCAATATTCTTTGGACACTTGTACGATTCACGCCGGTCTCATTGACTAATTTTCTTGTACTCAGCGTACTATCCATGGCAACTTGGCCCAATACAAAGACCTCCATAGCTTCATTTACTACAGGATTTTCCATCTGCCTCTTTTTATTCATAAGGGATCCAGTTTCGCGAAATTTTGCTACTAACTCGCGAACAATTTTGCCGGAAAGGTGTTTTTCAGGATGTCGTTCATTAAATATCTGCGCAACCCGATTGCCACATTCATTATTTTTCTGCAAGTGAGTACACCATAATTATTGATAAAAAATTTAATGATATTGAGAAATTTAAACGCACAAGTTACAGAACAGCTATCTAGCAACTACCGCACCTGATCGTTGTGGCATGTCAAATCACTAAAATCAGCAGTAAACATCTAAAATAACAGGACAAAAATAGCGAATTGGTCGAAGGAATTTATCCTTATCATTTACTATGATAATTTGTAAATAAACATTTTAAATTTCAATCCTTCATATTTTCTAAATGACTTGACCGATTTTCAAAACCAAAGCGGGAATGTATAGAGAATAGAAAGCCCTTTTCATTGCGGTACCACTTGACCCCTCTTCCCATTTGAAAAAGTTTGGGGGATGACACCCCCGCTTAGAGGGTTGAAAATTTTGCGATCATTTTAAGGGCAAAAATTGTCCCCCTCACAAACAAAATTGACGTGTTTTTGGATTTTTTGAAAAAAAAATTACCCTGGCCGTTATGCCTTGCGGTACGTTTTCGATAGGCCACCCTGTATATATTTTAGAGATTGTGTGTTTAGTTCATAAAAAGTATAAAGATGAATTGTTGGAGGTAGGTCATTATAATGTGCGCTTCTTCTATCTGCTAAATTTACCTATTCCTATGTGAGAACTAATAAAATGTTCCTTTATCTATGGTGATTGATATTGAAGATAGCTTAATATTTTTATTCGATTTATCCTATTTTTGTTGTAGTCGTAGATATCCATAGTTTTAAATCACTGGTAGTATATCATTATTATTTGTTTATATATATTATAAAGCTATTTTTTGTAGTTTCATAAAACTAAAATGGGTAGAACGTGATGTTTTTCACAATTATATGTAAGTAGGTGTTCTATACCTCAACATTTAGCACTTTAGTATATAAAAAACAAATTAAAATATTTGTGGAATTTTACACAGTAATTTTCTTACCTGAATGAAAAGCCACTGTACGATCAGATTAAGACCGGTGTATTGACCACTGAATCGGTAGTGGTATGCATAAAATACGAAGTGGTATAGGTAGAAGAATCTGAAACAAATAATGATAATTACAAAAACGGTTAAGATTATTAAAAAAAAAATAATTAAGGAATTGATTATTTATAAAAGATGCGAAACTCATCTTTTTATAAATAAACACGAATCAGTTGTTTATTGGTCTTCAAACATATATTGACACAGTGTTCTTCCTTAGTATGTAATGCCCGGTGATATAAATAACAAGTGTTCTAGGAACACGGTCCCGCCGTTCTTAATGGTGGGCTTCCAAAATCGTCAAAATATTATTTTGTGAACAAATTCAGACAAAAATTTGCTTTAATTAACATGATTAATTATTATTAACCTAATCGAAACCGGTTTAGATTTTATTTATACAGCAAGCTAGGCCAATCAATCAAAAGACCAGTGATTTGTTGTCAAAAAAAGTAACTAGAAACCGAGTTCGCTATCACATCCAATAGTCCATAGTCATAATTTGTTATGTTTTCCACCTACATACTATATTTGTTTATTTGTTATACATTTAATGCGTATGTTATGTTTACACGACTTCATGGAGGGGATCAATAGAACAGGAGAAAAAATCGAAAAAACCTAAAAAATTAGGCGTTTTTGGATGTGTCGTGGTTGATTCTATTTGAATTCTAGAAAACGCATATTCTCATTTCGTGCTGAAATTATGTGAAATACGCGTAAAATGCTTACAAACATGATAAAAAACTGCCGAACGCCTGAAAGTAACCGAGTAGTATGGTAGCAACCGAGGCAGCCGAGGGTTAATAGAGGCGTTCAGCAACTGCAGAAGGTAGTTGAATTTTTTTTGTTGATATTCGAGTACCTGAACCCAAGAAAACCGATTATTTACTCATATTTTGCCCGTAACGATCCCTGCAGGCAGTTCCTATTTAAGCCCCGATACTGCTAATACTGTTGAAAATTACACTCTACGAGGGTGGTCTGAGACCTTTCCGACCTAACCAAGATACAAGACATTGTTTTTTAAAACTTATAATTATTTTTCTACATAATCTCCTTGTAATTCTACACACTTCTCTCAGCGATGCTCCAATCTCTTTAACCCGTCCAAAACTCGGCGTTTTTCTCTTCAAAATAATTGTTCACGAAGATGATTTGCTCCTCATTTGACGAAAATCTCTGTCACCCGACCCCAATTTTTAGATGAGCAAACAAAAAGAAGTCGCTTGGGGCTAGATCTGGTGAGTAAGGCGGATGGTCAAGCAGTTCAAACCGTAATTCGTGGATTTTCGTCTTGGCAACCGCTGAGGTGAGAGTGTGTGTCTTGGTGAAACAGGATTTCCGTTTTATGCAAATGTGGGCGTTTTTCCGCAACTTCTGACTTCAGCTTGTCAAGTAATGATGCGTAGTATGCTAACTCCACGACTATCCCAAAAAACAGTCGTCATTACTTTCCCAGCCGAAAAAACAGTTTTTGCTTTTTTTGAAGCCGGTTTTCCCTTTGCAGTCCACTGTTTTGACTGTGTTTTTGTTTCGGGCGTATAATGGTGTATCCAAGTTTCATCTACAGAAATTAATCGGCGCCAAAACTCAGATTTATCGCGTCTAAACTGCGCCAACAGAGCGTTGGAAATGTTCATTCGAACACGTTTTTTTGTGACATATACAGGGTGTTTCAGAATAACATGCTAATAATAAAGAGGGTGATTCTTGGGCTCATTTTAGGAAAAAAAGTTCATATGAACGTATGTCCTAAACGCCTAAACTTTTGAGATACAGGGTGTCAAAGTTTTAAAAAATAAATACTTTTTTTACAATAAGTTTGTCACTACTGTAGATATCTTTATGAAATTTGGGTCATGTATTTTAGGAATTAATACGCATTTTTTGATGCATCAAGAATTCAATTATTCTGACCAGTGCCGTCCATGCGGGTTTTGCTGATACATGGTGATTGTGATACAAATTAATAAGGTATTTTTGAGAAATTTGTTACACACTTTCCATGTACTCATCAAAACGCATTTTCTGGTGTACAACACATTTTTTTTATTTTGAAATTAAATTAAAGAGAAAATTAACTTAGAAGTAAAGCAAAATAAATTAAATGAGATGTTGGAAATGTCCACCTCCAGCATAAATGCATGCATCTGCTCTCTTTCTCATGGACTCACGAACTCTTTGGAAAATGTCGGGTGTATTTCGAATAGTTTCGCAGCAAACTATTATGCGATTCCTCAGCTCTTCTACAGTGTGAATAGGTGTGCTGTAGACCAATGTTTTTAGATGACCCCACAAGAAATAATCCAAACTATTAAGGTCCGGGGACCTGGGTGTCCATGCTTGTGGTCCTCCGCGACCTATCCACCGATTGTTATAGTTTTGGTTCAGATATTCGCGCGCCAGTGCACTAAAATGCGCTGGCGCCCCGTCGTGCATAAACCATAGACGATTTCTTACTAAAATAGGAACATCCTCCATCAAAGCTGGTAATTCTTCTTCAAGGAACTTTCTGTAATTTTGCCCATTCAACCTCTCATGAAGAAAATACGGGCCAATCAAATAGTCACCGCATATTCCAGCCCACACATTAACGGAAAACTGTTCCTGGTGGCAAGACTCTGATATAGCATGTGGGTTTTCTTCCGCCCAAAAATGATTGTTGTGGAAGTTTTGAATGGCATTTCTGGAAAAATTGGCTTCATCGGTGAATAAAATTTCGTTGTCAAACAAGGGATTTTCATGCACCTTCTGAAGAAACCATTGACAAAAGTTCATCCGTAATGGAAAGTCATGGGGAAGTAGAGCTTGAACCCGTTGGATATGGTAGGGATACAATAGAAAGTCGTGAAGTACTCGCCACACAAGAACATGAGTGATATTCAAATTATTCGCAATTTTTCTAGTGCTTAATCCGGGATCTTCCTCAATTGCGTTCAAAACTGCATCCTCAATTTCTGGAGTTCTTGCAGTACGTTGTACTCCTTTTAGGTGATTGTCTTGATCAAAACTTCCTTTTTCGCACAACCTTCTATGAAGTTTTGAAAATGTTCTGGCATCCGGAACATTTCTATTGGGAAAACGTTCTTCATACAACCGCTTCGCTTGTAGTGCGTTACCGTCAGCTAGGCCATACATGTAATGCATGTCTGCTAACTCGGAATTCGTATAATGAAACATTTTTCGTTACAAAAAATCCAAATAAAATGAATTAATTAGACAACTGTCAAAATTATTTATGTTTATAAAACAAATGCCACAAGCATGGCCACCGACCGGCCCCGGCCGCCCCGGACCTCAATAGGTTATCATATCTTGTGAGGTGATCTTAAAACATTGAATAACAGAACACCAATTCATAATGACTTTGCAGTAAAATCTATTTTATTTTTTTAAGCGGAAACTATGCATCTGACGAAAAAATACCAAGAGAGCAAATTTGTTCAGAAATGAATGAAGATTTCAAAAATAATTTTTATTTCAAGAAAAACCAGTGGCGTACTATTTTTTTCCCAAAAAATATGCAAAGCAAAACCCGCATGGACGGCACTGGTCAGAATAATTGAATTCTTGATGCATCAAAAAATGCGTATTAATTCCTAAAATACATGACCCAAATTTCATAAAGATATCTACAGTAGTGACAAACTTATTGTAAAAAAAGTATTTATTTTTTAAAACTTTGACACACTGTATCTCAAAAGTTTAGGCGTTTAGGACATACGTTCATATGAGACCCAGAATCACCCTCTCTATTATTACCATGTTATTCTGAAACACCCTGTATATATATATATATATATATATATATATATATATATATATATATATATATATATATATATATATATGTGTGACAAACACGTTCTTTAGACATATTCATTGCCTTTGCTCTTTCTTACTTTAATTTTACGGTCATCTAGCACCATTTGGTGAACTTTAGCGATGTTATCATCAGTAGTTGCAGTTTTTGGACGTCCCGAACGTTCATCGTCTCCCAAGCTTTACAGCTATGTTTAAATTCAGTTGCCCAAAATATCACCGTGGTAAATGATGGTGCAGAATCCCCGTACACAGAGCCCAACTCATCTTTGATTTTGCGTAGGCGTATTGTCTTTCAAACAAATAACTAATACCAACTCGATACTGGATTTTCCATTTTCAAAAAAACACTCACATCAACTTACTCAAACCACTGTCAAATAACAACCTCGCGTCCAAAATGGCTGAAACTTTGGTAAGTACCTGTCAACACACACTGCACAACTACATTCCCTAGATTTTATTGACGAGTGCTGCCAGCTTCACGCTGAGGTCGGAAACTTAGACTTAGGAAAGGTAGACTGAACAACACACTTTCAGCTGTTTTTTGCTAAGTAAGGCTAGCTAAAAAGCTATCCCAAATAGAGTAGGAATTTAAATATTTACTTCTATAACTAGTCATTCTCCATCAATGTCAATTTCTTTAAAGAAAAAATAATAAATTGTTTTTACGTTATTTAGCTCTAATGATAAAAATTATTTCTGAAATGTATAATCATTCTTTTACAAAATAAATTCGCATTATTATAGAGAAAGACTATTTAATACAACCTCGAATACAATTTAATAATCAAATACATACTGCACTAAAATTGACTTCTATGATAAATTAAAGTCAGCTAGTCTAACATAAAATGTATGTATTTAGTCCGACAATACAGACCAATTAAGGTTTCTCGACATTGATTTAACTGACCATTAAAAATAATAACTAAGTATATGCTTTATACATATTCTTCACCATTGTATATTTCATGATAAATTTAACTGTTTAATCAAAATAATAACTATTTGTCTTATTTATTTATTTATCAAGCTTAACAGTAAAGGCTATGTAGCAATATATATGTATATATACAATGAAGGCATAAAGTCTAGAAACCTTGAGATATGTCAAAAACTATACAAGTTGGGTAAAAAAGTTTCATATAAAAGTTGTATAGCTCCTTACGATTAATGATTCAAAAATGTCTTGAAATATACAGGGTGTTTTAAAATCATGCAAACTTCAGAATCTCTAATGGAACACCCTGTATATTATTTCATTTTAAGAATCTACATGAAATTCTGATCATATTTTATTAAGCATACCCTATCCCTAAAGTCAACTGACTTCCCTATGCATAGTGAAACCTGGTGGATTATTTTAGAACTCCCATAGAAACTGTCATGTACTGACAATAAGCTGTGTCAATTTTTAACATATTGTTGGAGAGTTACTTTTTTCCTGATAAAAATGCTTTCAGAAAAAGAAAGGATAGAGATTCTTATGATGTTTGTATGGGGAGATCACCAAAGAAATCTTGACGAAGTATGTGAACTTTTTAATAATACGCATCCCGAGCGAGGACAAGCAATTGCAAAATCCACAGCTAGCAAAATTATCAAAAAATTTCGTGATCATGGTTATGTAAAAGATCTTCCCAGGACAGGTAGGCCAAAACTAGATGATGATATGAAATTGAATGTTTTACTCAGTTATAACGAAAATTCACATTTACCTACAAGTCAAGCAGCATTAGATTTAAACCTTAGTCAATCATCGGTAAAAAATATTCTGCACACGGCAAAGTATCATCCCTACAAAATAAGATTAATCCATGAATTAAATGAAGACGACTTTGACCGCCGACTTGAGTTTTGCGAAAGTATGCAAGAG
Source organism: Kuschelorhynchus macadamiae (assembly GCA_030620095.1). Taxonomy (NCBI): domain Eukaryota; kingdom Metazoa; phylum Arthropoda; class Insecta; order Coleoptera; family Curculionidae; genus Kuschelorhynchus; species Kuschelorhynchus macadamiae. The sequence continues at coordinate 387,032 of JAUTXW010001077.1, forward strand.
CGGTGCAACCTGGATCCATTCTTTTGTAGAAATATTTTATTTTTCGATGAAGCCACCTTTTTTTTTAATGGTACTATCAACCGACAAAACTGTAGATATTGGTCTACAGAGAATCCCCATTGGGCTCAAGTGGCTCATAAGCAATATCCCGAGAAAATCAATGTTTGGGCTGGAAAATTTCAAGATAGAATTATAGGTCCCTACTTTTTCGACGTAAATTTAACCGGCGAAATGTATCTTGATTTTTTACAACTCGAGTTGATTCCTGCCTTAGCTCAATTGTATCCAGGTAATGAGCCCGATATGCCTACTGCAATGTGGTTCCAACAAGATGAAGCACCACCTCACTACGCGCTACCGAAATATTTCCTAACAGGTGGATAGGACGTCGTGGTCCCTACGAATGGCCGGCCAGGTCCCCGGACTTAACTTCCCTAGATTATTTTCTGTGGGGATATTTAAAGAGCAAAGTTGAACAGACCTCCTAATATCGATGCGCTGAAAAATCGTATAAGAGATGAAATCCGACAAATCCCACCTACTCTCATTCGAAATCTACAACAAGAGTTCATCAATCGATTAGGATATTGTTAGGAAGTGAACGGACAACAGTTCCAGCATTTATTACGTTAAAACGCATCATTTAGAATTTTAGACTATCGTTATTAAAAAAATTTTGTAAAACAGTTTTCTCATTTTTTTTATCTCAAAAACTGTTGACTTTAGGGATAGGGTATGCTTAATAAAATATGATCAGAATTTCATGTAGATTCTTAAAATGAAATAATATATAGGGTGTTCCATTAGAGATTCTGAAGTTTTGACGTGTAACTTGATTTTAAAACACCCTGTATATTTCAAGACATTTTTGAATCATAAATCGTAAGGAACTATACAACTTTTATATGAAACTTTTTTACCCAACTTGTATAGTTTTTGACATATCTCAAGGTTTCCAGAATGTATGCCCTCATTGTATATATATATACAGGAGCACACTTTTTACTTTTTTGGATCTGATGCTTTGTAGTTCCTATGTGTTGTGTCACTTGAAATTTCTTGTTCGCAGTAACAGGAACATCACAATATTTACAAAACAGATTAATTTAATACCGCTCTTAATGAACGCTTTTCTGTCGGCATATTGGATAATATTCGCGCCACAATGTGCAAACTAAACTGGATTGAAAAATTATTTCTAACATTCTTAAAACGTGCGTATTTATGGTATATCCGTGGTAAATCCTTTGGTTATAAAGCACACATGTTTTATTGGGTACCTATAACAATTTTAATGCTGATGGGTAAAACCCTTGAAAAATTAGAATATATGCATTTTTTCTGTAATAACTCCAAAATATGCATTTAAATACAAAAATTGCCAAAATATGCATTTCCATATGCTTTCCTGCAAATGCATATATATCCTAAGCCTATCAAAAGAAATTTAGATAAAAGTTAAGGCGCTATCTTATTGACCACTGCTTTTATTCTGAAATTCATACTTATTATGGAATATTTTGACATTTAGTTATATATATATATATATATATATATATATATATATATATATATAGTGTATTTACTATATTTTAAAACATGTTTAAATTTTTGTTTTTATCATATGTATTCTAGTATGTATTTTGTATTTCTGGGCTTAGTAATTCTTGTCATTGTTTATACTTTGTAAAAAGTCCTCTTAACAAGAAATAAATAAATATATTATTTGTAATTTTAATCTCTACAATTCATCTCTTTACACCATTAGGTTCGATTTTATAAGCCCAAAACGAAATAAAACGCGATTTTTTGCATTAAATTGTTTATAACAAATATAAACAAATCATAGTTGCGAGTGAAAAACATAATGGTATATTACTATGGACTATCTTAAGTGTGATGGAGCACTATTTATTGGCCTAAATAAGGTTAAGACATATTTCAATAAACTCAAGAGTTTTTATTAACTCCAAATAATTAACACAATGAGTAAAATATTCACCACGGCTTTCGCATTTTCTACTGAAAATAGAGACAAACAACAGAGTAAATAATAGGCTCTGTCGAAAGTAATGTAATCGGAAAAAAATACAGAAAACACTTAAAGAATATATTGCATAATGCAGTAAACGGAGATCTAATAAAACTTCCAAAGTTAGGACACAAAGTAGTAAGCTTCTATAGAAAATTTAACTGTGGTATAAAGTCTATAACTGTATTAATCTTATCGATAAATATAAAACTTTGGCCACTATTGTGCTTTATTAAATCCGGATTAAGTTTTACCGTGATATCGAAAAAGAATACAATTGCTAGTGTAACGGAATACACTATAGTAATGGAATAAGGTATATAAATTTTTAATTTATTTTAAAATGACATTTTTCCAAAGCAATAGACGGTTTCTCATGACAAATCTTAAACAAACACAAATATTTCAAAAAAGTCCTTTAAAGCAAAGTTTTCTAATATTAGCTATGATAATTTTAAAAGCTAAACAAAATAATAAATAACTATTATCTTCAAGGCTATCTTCTAGATTATGCATACACATGTAAACTTACTTAAGATAAACCTGTCAAGTTGCATTCGACTATACATCCCCCTTAAAAGTTTATGGTTACCATATGACCCTTTTTCGTGGGAAGTTTATTTCGTCCCCTTTCATTTAAGTTATAAAATATCAAAAAAAAAAATAGAATCAACTTCAATAAAAATCGTTAAAAAGTAAAAAATAATATTTTATTTATTCCTTAAATATAGACATTCTAAGTCGACGCCCAAAGCAGCCTGACTTAGTCAATAAAAATATAATTAATACAAATCTATAGCTAACGCTATATCATTTAAAACTGATGCCCGAATCACTTGCTCTCATGGTAACTTTGTAAAACTGCGCAAGCACAAACTGCTATTTCCAGCCAATCGCTGAGCCCAAAGTCAAAATGACAATATTGACTTCCTATAGGACATTTATAAATATCCAAACAGACCCATAACGAATTCGCATTTGGAGACATTATTTAAACCGAACCTTCATTTTTCGAAAATGTTAAGTAATATACTAGATTTTGAGATGGCACATTTTCATGGTCACCCTGTATACATAAAATTACATAACGGGATAGCAAAAGATATACCTCTTAGTAAATGCGATTGTAAGTCTATTACACACCTCAATGCTTTAGTTTGAAAATGGTATTTGCAAAAATGTAAATTTAATTATAAAACTCGCTGCCTTTATCGCCCTTATGCCTGTGTTTTTTATATATTATTATTACAAAAGAACGGGTGAACGGATTTTAAATTAAAATATATGGAACCACCAGGGAAACGGCCTCTACAATTTGGCGTTTGACTCATCAAAGTGGGCCAAACCGACCAAAACAATATACGCAAACAAACAAACAAATGCATACACGTCGAATTGAGAACCTCCTCTTTTTTCAAGTCTGTTTAAAACAAACTATAATTAAAATATTTCACTTGGTTCTATTCAATGATAATAAATTATCAATTTACTATGTTAAAAATACAATAGAAAATTTTATAATAGGAGCATTAAAGGCAAAAAAGATTGGCTGAAAGGGTTTTTCTTTGCCTTTTTTTTCGGTTTTTGGGAAATATATAAATTCATCATCTAGTTAGTTTTAAAGTAAATAGAGGCCACTAAGTGGGTACATTTTGTACGACCAATTAAATGCCTTCAGAGCAAGGCTGGTTAGTTTCAAAAAGTTAAAGTTTGATGTCAAATTCTTCTTGTTCTGGTGATTTATAGCGTGTTTACATATACAATGGGTTATCAGAATTAAGGGTTTATTAAAGGTATTTTATTTTCACTTCTAGCATTTACTTGGGGAGTAATTTTTACATATTTCCGGTGTTAAATTTATGGTTTATCTAATTTTTTTCTTTTGCTCTAAAATTGGGGACTTTAAAACAATTTCGTCATTTTCTAGATGTTAATTTAGGTTTAATCATTTTTATTATTAATTCTAAGCATTATTTTTGTATAATAATTCACTACTTTTTATTTTTTTTAATAGAGATGTTTAAGTACTTATTAAAAAAAAACAAATCTTATATTTAAATATATCACTAAATATCTATAAAGAAGAAGAGGCCAACATTGTTGCAGTTTGCTGTTGTTCGTGATAAAAGTGCCCGCTGAATTGGTGAAATAACATATTTAATTAATTTATACTGACAATTATATTTGATAACAATGTAAATCATAATCTACGATGAAATCTACAGAGTACCTTTGATTTTATTTATTATATCTTATAGTCCGGTTCAAAAATGTACAGAGAAAAAAAATCTCGTTACGTATGCAAAAGGACTACAGGGTGACCCACCAATAATTAATGCCACTTTCATAGTTTAGCATTGATCACATTGCAAAATTCTTTCTTTTCATCAAGTGCAAGTAGTACCACACGGTTTTGGATCAATTTATTCGTTTTGCCTATTTTTATCCGTTCAGAAACATTGAAAATTGTACTTAATGGTAAGTTTAACAAAATAAAAATTATATATAATATATAAGTAATATATATAGGTAAAATAATTATTATTATATATCATTATACAGCAATTAAATTATAATAGGTTGTATTCTTCATCATCTAAGGAACTGCCATCATCTCTGACATTAAAATTGAAGGGTCGACCGTCTGATCGATCAGGTTGTCAAGATCCCACATTTTCTCCTCCTGTTTAATCAAATGTTGGACTGTTTTTCGCCAGTTTTCTGGTGTCATTTCCTTAATGGCTTGATCAAACATTAGCTTAACATCTTTCATTTTAAATGCCGTGTTTTGTCTTCCTACAAATGCTTTCACTTGCGCCATATAAGTTTAATTTAAGGATTTAGTTCGCAATGATATGGCGGTAAGCGCAGCACAGTTACATTATATTTTCTGCTATATCTTCCACGGCATATTTCATAAAACTGAAATTTGCTATGGCTAGCAGTTCTTTCTTTATCAAATTAGGTTCAAACTCAATACATTTGGTAGTTAGCCAGTCGATAATTTCTTGTTTTCTGCAAGATGAAGTTGGTGTCTTCTCTTGCGCCTTGAATGATAGCTTGCGTTATCCATAACCACTATCGAATCAGCCGGAAGATATTTTATCATTTCACCAAAATAGTCTTCAAAAACATCTGAATTCATGTCTTCCAGCACAACTAAAAAGTTAGCAAACCTTTTAAAAATCCCTCTGCCCTTCCAATGTGTGCAGTTATTAATCTCTTCCCTTTTCCCGAAGACACTTTAATATCCGTTGACACGCCTTCGATGAAAGCTTGGAGGCACTGGTTATATTTTTCTTTTGCCACATTTTTGTACTATACCGGGTGTTCCTAAACATCATGTACAAACGAAGAGGGGTGATTCTTTGGCCTATTTTAGGGTGAAAGTTTCATATAAACATGGGTCCGCAAATGTTTGGTTTTTAAGATACAGGGTGTCAAAGTTTTTTCTAAAAAACTTTTTTTTAATAATATCTCAAAGATCCTTTTGATGATTTTGTTCAAATTTGGCAGTGTCATTTAATGTGATAAGAAGCTTATTTAGCACTAACTAAATGGTATTTATGAATTCCAATGACGTCCCGGAGGGCACGTTCACAAATAATATTGACAGAAAAAATGTACGCCACTGACTTTTTGACAAATGTTATATTTTTTTCAAATTAAACATCTAAAAGTACGACTTTTTTGCCTCTTGATAATTTTTTGTATCTTGTGTCGTTTTCGAGAAAAAAAATAAAAACTAGTTCATTGCATGCCCAAGAACAAAAAAATTTTTTTTTCGAAAACCAAGCCTAATAACATAAAATATCAAGAAAAACAAAATGTAGTTTTGATTGCTCAATCTGAAAAAAATGGAAAAATTTAAAAAAGTCAGTGGCGTGCATTTTTTATTAATAATATTGAGACTGTCCGTGGATCCAGGGAACGCCACTGATAATAATTATTATTGTTTCCTGTAGTAGGCTCAAGCTTAATTTGGTTAAATTTTGTTTCATTGATGTTTTTTTTTTCGCATTATACTTGAAAATTGAAGCGGGAATGACCCAGTTTTTGTAGCAATTAAATGCAGTTTAGATTTTAACAACAATATTTAATGACAAAAATGATTTGACATTATATGACAATTATTATATGACAAAAAACAACATCACAAAAATTGTTGGAAGTGACTTCCTCCAGCCCTTATACAGGCCTGCGATCTTCTTCGCATCGACTCTCGTACTCTTTCAAATACATCGGGAGTATTTCGTATGGTTTCAAATCCACCTATTATTCGATGTCGTAGGTCATCGACTGTATTCACCGGTGTTGTATAAACTAAAGATTTAAGATGCCCCCATAGGAAAAAATCTAGACTATTGAGATCAGGGGACCTAGGGGGCTATGGCTGAGGTCCACCTCGGCCTATCCATTTGTTTGGATATACGTCATTCAAATACTCCCGAGCCAAAATAGAAAAATGTGCAGGAGCACCATCATGCATATACCACATTTGATTTCTTAGTAAAAGAGGCAAGTCTTCTAGTAATGGAGGCAGTTCGTCTTGTAAAAAGTGTCTATATGATTCACCAGTTAGCCGACCAGGTAAGAAGACAGGACCAATTAAATGATCCCCGATTATACCACCCCATACATTTAAAGAAAACTGTTCTTGAAAATGAGTTTCGACAATTCCATGAGGATTCTCGTCTGCCCATAGATGATTGTTATGGAAATTCATAATGGAATTTCTCGAAAAATTGGCTTCATCAGTAAAAAGAATGATGGAATTAAAGTTGGGGTTGGCTGCTAGCCTATTGAGAAACCACCTGCAGAAATTAATTCTTAAAGGAAAATCCCGGGGAAGCAGCGCCTGCACTCTTTGAAGGTGGTAAGGGTATAGCAGAGAATCATGCAAGATACGCCACACAACTTGATGGCTAATATTCAATGTTATTGAAATTTTTCTTGTACTAGTCTCCGGATGTTCTTCTACTTCATTCAGAACAGCCTCTTCGATCTGCGGTGTCCGAACAGTACGTGGTCTACCTGTTTCATTGCTTTTCTTATTGACACTTCCAGTTTCGACGAGACGCCTATGAATATTCGAAAATATTCGGTGATCAGGTATCCATCTATTTGGATAACGGTCCATGTATAGACGTCTGGCTTCTCTTGCATTTCCGTTCGCAAGACCATAGATAAAATGCATTTCTGCCATTTCAGAATTCGTATAAACCATTGTAATGAATATTTAAAACACTTTACACTTTTTTGTAGGGAATATTAAAAGACTCTACACCTTACAATAACTATAATGTTGACATAACTTACGATTTAAAATGGTAAATGTCACGAATAATAAAAACAAAAGATTATCCCAACAACGCCATAGCCTACTACCATAGTTACTACTTTTTTGATAGAAATTTATTTCGTCTGGCTAATTACAGAAAATCGTGTTTATTTATTTTTCTAGATAACGGTCAGATATAAAAGGAACTACAAGAAGACAATAAACTACTAAACAAGAGAAAAAAAAATGATAATTATAATGGCGTTCCCCTGTACAATTACGAATAATATTAATAAAAAATGTACGCCACTGACTTTTTTAAATTTTTCCATTTTTTTCAGGTTGAACAATCAAAACTACATTTTGTTTTTCTTGATATTTTATGTTATTAGGCTTGGTTTTCGAAAAAAAAAATTTTTTTGTACTTCTTGGGCATGCAATGAACTAGTTTTTATTTTTTTTCTCGAAAACGACACAAGATACAAAAAATTATCAAGAGGCAAAAAAGTCGTACTTTTAGATGTTTAATCTGAAAAAAATATAACATTTGTCAAAAAGTCAGTGGCGTACATTTTTTCTGTCAATATTATTTGTGAACGTGCCCTCCGGGACGTCACTGGAATTCATAAATACCATTTAGTTAGTGCTAAATTAGCTTCTTATCACATTAAATGACACTGCCAAATTTGAACAAAATCAGCAAAAGGATCTTTGAGATATTATTAAAAAAAAGTTTTTTAGAAAAAACTTTGACACCCTGTATCTTAAAAACCAAACATTTGCGGACCCATGTTTATATGAAACTTTCACCCTAAAATAGGCCAAAGAATCACCCTTCTTCGTTTGTACATGATGTTTAGGAACACCCTGTATAGCCTGCATTGATCCATGTCACATTTGGTGTCTTAATCAAGGGCTTTTGCTGATCTGAGACCTTTCTCTCCCGCAATAATTTAAAAACGGCGGACTTTCCAATTCCAGTCATTAGAAAACATCGTTCAACAATTTCTTGTACATTAAAACTAGGATAATCGTGTTTTATGCAATCCTGTACATTTAAAAAAATAACTTTTTCACTCACTAATGATAATTATTAGAACATCTTTTCGTTTGAGTGAATGTCCTCATTCTATTAATATTCTTATAATACTGTTAACAGTATGGCGTAACAGCAAATACTAACATGTTTAAAACACAATCAAAAATTATTTAGAATCTGTGGTTTATTACCTGCCTCTATTAAGTACTAACCTGTGATGTATGCATTGAGTAATAAATGTAATCTATAGAATAATAAAACCTCATTAGATTTGCAAAAGGACAGGAATTTAAAAGATTCTTTATTACTATTTCTATAAAAGAAAGTTTACCTAGGCCTATTGACGACCCCGAAATTCAGTCAAACTCCTCATTTTATTACTCTATACATTTTTGAAAGAGTTAGTTAATTTTCGTAATCTGACAGGGTTACTCCTATATTTTAAATTTAAATGCAATAATAACGCGCGGTTAAGATCCATAACCCTGTTATACAGGAAAAGATGGATATATTATATCAACGTACACAAAGATTAAATTTTATCTTAGGATGGGGCAGTTATAGACCTATCCATCATTTTTAATACAGAAAGTGTCGCTATACTGGGAAAAAAGAGTCTGGTCGCAACTAAAGAATTTCTACTAATAAAATCAATTTTTTTTCAATTATTTAATATTTACGGTTTACACATAAAAAGAGCGCTTTCAAATGTTTGAATAGATAGTATAAATGTGTTACTAAATGACTATGAACTGAACCAAATTGGGTCACACTTAACTATTCCTAATAAAGATTTATAAGGAGAGATTTTCCGGGTAAAGGAAGTTTAGCGATCTTTTATTGATATGAACCAAAGAACATTATAGGTTTTCTCGTCAATTTTTTTTCGCCATTGACTATGAAAATACACTCATCTAAAACAATTACCATTCCTTGTTTTAAATGAAACACGTGGTGTATTTTCCAGCATCATGTAATTTTATGACTTTCGTGGTATAGCACAGAATATAGATAACAGTGGATAATACGTATACGAGAAGTGTGTGAACTTCCAACATCAGTTGACCTGAGTGAAAATATCACCATGGATAATAATAATATTTTAATATTCATGTCATAAAAAAAACATTTTACATACATCCGAAAAATATATAAACTAGTTTTTCTCAATTAATATTAAGGCCAAAGCAGAAAGCCTTTCCTGTGCGGTAGAGTTCTTTTCTTTCTTACGAGATTTCCGTAATTCACTTTAATCCAAGACTTCTGATGTAGTTCTGTGACATTTCAGATCACAAAACAGGTGAATCAAAGCATCTTTCAGCTTGGTTCTTCCTTGCATATCCTAGAGTAGACTGCTTTGGAATCCTTGGTATTTGTAGGTCTCTCCTTGGTTCATCGCTAGAACTATTTCTCCATTGGGTAGGGCTACATCGCGATTAATGACCTTACCTTCTTCGATGTTTAAGGTTTTGCATTTTTCCATTCCAAATTCCATATGGATGTCTTTGGAGAAGGCGTATGGCACGTCAATAAGCTTTTTTAGTTGGTTATAGTTACCCCCATAGAGCTTAATATCATCCATATACAGAAGGTGGAATATGGTTCGGGAATTTTCTCTATTGGCTTTGATGTTGAAGCCATGTCCTGTATTGTTGAGCAACGTGGAGAAGGGGTTCATCGCTAAACAGAACCAAAGTGGACTTAACGAGTCTCCCCTATTGATGTGTATTTTATCGGTTGTTAGAGATTGATCGCCATTATAGACAGGTTATAGAAAGTTCGTTCTCCACTGGTGATTGATAGTTGCCAGGAAATTGATGATCATAGGGTGAATTTTGTATATTCCTAGTACATCTATGAGCCAGGAATGTGGTACAATGTCAAACGCTATTTTATAATCTATAAAAGCAGTGTGTATGTTTTGGGCGTTGATTTTTCTGTACCTGCTTAAGAACCACACAGTCGATGATAAGATCTTCTTTGCATCCTTGATGGTCTCGAATACATCCCTTCTGTTCCTCGGCTAATAGGTTATGACTGCCAATATGGTGATTCAATTTCAATCTATGTTTTTGGCACTGCACTTCGCAACTTGCCAGATTGCTATTCGTCCGGGGCTTATTTAGAGCTGGAGCGACCCTTCCAGATAATTTACACCTTATTCCGGTTTGGAGACGTTATCGGTGGAATGTCCGAATTGCGAGCTCTGAGCTCCCGGTCACCCCGTGTATTTCAATATCTTTAAATTTGTCTTTCTTTATAAACCCTTCTAATGCTTCTTGGCTTCCACTAGATGCCCCTTGAGAGTACTACTGGTCTCACGAGATGACCCTTTCTTTCAAGTTATCCCCTTACCCCTCCCACTCCCGCCACATACCAGCCATTACGCTAATATTCTTTGTAGAACTGCGGCAGACGAACGGGATAGAATGCAGGAACAACTAGGCCTTACACGTTCACAGCGTTTGCTCCCTTTCTAGCGGGGTCGTTAGTTTCCACACTCAGCGGTTGAGTCTCCTGTTTCCTCCCGAAATAAAGCAGCAAAACCGAACACGTGGAACCACTTATGTTAATAACATAGAGGTCTGCCTTCGATGAAACGAACCGGAAGACTGAATATGGTGATAGATACGATTTGCAATGCATCCTGTTAGAACCTTGTACATGGTGGGCAAACAGGTGATGAGCCTGTACTGGGATGGGTCTTCTGTCCTATTGCTTTTGGGTAGCATAGTTGTAGAGGACTTCAATTTCTTATACCAGAAATTTTGAATACGGTCAACTCCTGGCGACTTCCAGTTGCTCGTTCCCTTAATAAAGCTGCTAAGTTCCTCCTTGGTGAGTCAAATTCCATTTGTGTTGTTTGAATTTGATTACGTTGAGATTGTGTCCAGGTAGAATTTCGGTTATGCTCTTTTGGTTTTTCCCAGATGCTCGACCAATACTCGGTCAAATGCTCTTTGATCGGCAGCATCTTCTCAGTATTGGTTTGGCCTTTAGTGTTATTGAAAACCCGAACTCTCTTCGATTGGTGTTGAAAAGCCAGTTCTGTCGTTTTCTCTTTGAACATCTCTGCACACGCTTTAGCTTTTAGTTCTTGCTTTAGTCTATCCTGATACTCATCTAGTTTTTGTTGATGGTTGAGATCGGTGGGTTTTGTACCTATCTTCCTAAATAATTTCTTAATGCGCATTTTAAGTCTGTTGGAGGAGTGTTCATTCTTCCGAAATTCTGTGAGTCTTCCTAGTTCCTGTATCAAATCATCAATTGTCTTGTCAAGTTTTTTCTGCCATATGCGTTTTTGTTGATGTGTAGCTTTGCTAATTTTTTTCTGGGAATGCACTTATTATTAAGTATTATTATTAGTATGATATTAAGCTTTTTGTCTCTTTTTTGACCAAATTATACAACAGTAAGTTAATTTAGTGAAAAAACAAATTAAGTTGCAATTTTATAATAAATAAAATACAAGATATAAAGGCAGTTTTACATGCTGTAATTCTTCTTTGCAATATGCAATAGTCTTGAACAAAGGCACGCGCAGTTTGACAAAAGGTACAAATGTCTTGCCACTGCGCATGCTTTTGTTCAAGACTATTGCAACTTACAAGAAAGAATTGCAGCATGTAAAACGGCCTTAAAAAATGGTGATTTTAATTCGGCAAGGACATGATAATACATGATTAGACTGTTGAAAATTTTGTCTTTGATTATGTATTACACAGGGTAACAAAATGAAAACAAAAATTTGGTGCCGGAAATCTAACATCTGATTTTAGAGGTTTTTAATGTGCTGATTCCCACCAGATGCCACCAGATTTTTTCTATCACTCTAGTTTTTGAGATACAGGTTACAGGTTAATTGATATTTTTTTCTGATAAAGGACAACAAATAAAGAGATAAATATGTACTTAATCGTCAAAATAGAAATTTCCCAGAATCTAATTAACCAAATGGATACCTGGAATTGTCCCTGACCCAATGTTCCTTTACTAGAAACTACTCAATTGCCTATGACCCGATCCTTCTACACCTGCTTGGCTGTACTCGATTTAGTATATTACTGAGTTTTCCCAAGTAAAGTTGTGCTATCATTTTGTGTAAATCATCCCGATGTTTTTTATTATGTGTGTGGTGAATACACTTTGAAATAGAGCAGAAAAACGATTTCTGACTTTGTGAAAAAGAGCTTATCTTGCCTATTTTGACGTTCATTTAGGAGATCAAGATAAATCTTGGGCCCCACATTTCATATGTAAAACATGTGTTTGACAACTGGAAAGAGGAAGTGCCTAAAGTTTAGTGCACCAATGGTTCGGAGAGAACCGCGAAACCATCATGACTACTGCTATTTTTGTCTCGTTAATATTAAAGGCAAAAATAGAAACAATAGACACAAATGGACATATCCTGATCTAGATTCTGCAAGGCCTGTAGCGCATTCGGAAGAAATACCCGTTCCATCATTCAGCAGTCTACCCGAACTGACAGAAGATGATACAGAAACATCAACGTCTGACGAAGTTCAAAGAATTCAATCAGAAAACGACAGCGAATTTAAAGCAGATTTAGCAACTCCGCAGTGTTTCACTCAAGAAGAACTAAACGATCTTATAAAAGACCTGAATCTCTCGAAGGAATCCGCTGAATTACTTGCATCCAGATTAAAAGAAAAAATCTACTTTGTCCAGGTACTAATATTACATTTTATCGTAAAAGAGATAATGATCTGCTGCCTTTTTTCACTCCGGAAAATGACTTGGTATTCTGTAACAATATAAAATGGCTCTTAGAAAAAATGGGTTTGCCTGAATACACTCCAGATGATTGGTTGGGTTCAAAACGTAGTTTAAAATGTGTTCTTTTACATAACGGTAACAAATATGGCTCAATTCCTATTGGTCATTCTACTACCATGAAGGAAGAATATGAAACAATTGCATTAATTTTGAGTAAAATTAAATACGAAGAACATCAGTGGGCAATTTGTGTTGATTTAAAAATGGTTAACTTCCTCCTTGGTCAGCAGAGTGGTTATACAAAATATCCTTGTTTGTTGTGCCTTTGGGACAGCAGAGCTAAAAATGAGCACTGAGTTAACAAAAATTGGCCTTCAAGAGATGTCATGGTTCAAGGAAAACAATCAACGAACCTTTGGTTTCAAGAGAAAAAAATCTTACTTCCGCCCTTGCATATCAAGCTAGGCCTAATGAAGCAATTTGTGAAGGCTTTAAATCGAGATGTTTTGGGTATTTGTCACGTAAATTTCCTGGCATTAGCACGGAAAAACTAAAAGCTGGTACATTTGGTGGTCCTCAAATAAGGCAACTTGTTAAAGATTCACAATTCACATTTGTTCAAGTAGTACAAAATTTTCTTGGCAATCATAAAGCAAAGAATTACGTAGAATTAGTGGAAACTATGCCTTTAAATTTTAATATTCTCGGCTGTAACATGAGTATAAAAGTTCACTACCTCCACAGCCACCTAGATCGTTTTCCAGAAAACTTAGGTGATTGTAGTGAAGAACAGGGGAAAGATTCCATCAGGATATTAAAACTATGGAAGATCGTTATCAAGGACGATGGGATAGCCACATGATGGCGGACTACCGCTGGAGCCTTCAGCGAGACTGCCCTAGTAAACTTCATTCTAGAAAGTCGTATAAAAGAAAATTTTTATGTGATTAGTGACAAATGTAATTATGTAAATTATTTTTTGCAATAAATACTTAAATCCATGTGTCTTTGTTTTTTTAACTGGCAATAGTAATATTATATATTATAACAGTTATAAACGTAAAATATATACAGAATTTTTTTTTTTTAACTAGATCTGATAGACGAAATCTGAGAACTTTTTTACATTCTGCATCCAAAAATTACCCAGGAACAGTTAAAAAATCGCAGGCACCAAAATGTGTGTTGGCCTGTGTTATTATTACTACAATTAGGATTATTTACATGTAAAATTTTTTTTAAATATGATGATTTTTTATTACGAGAAAAATACATGGTAATTATTTTTGAGCAAACTACTAAAGCACGATGAACGTAATGCTTTAAAAACAACAATTATTATTAGTTCTAGCCAGAATTGTTTAACGCAAAAGAGCTTTGTATGAGACACGGTTGATTATATATCGAATAAAGACAAACTCCGGTTTCATTAAAAAGGGATATATAGATCCTTCGAAAAATTTCGCTGGAGGATAATAAGAAAGAAAAACAAAGCGACCACCAGTTGATGTATAAAAGCCGCAGGCATTTTTCAAGGAAAAAGATTTTTTCCGTCGCTTTGCCAATCCCATTAGCTCATTTAATGTCGTTTCTATGTTTTCGTCCCCTGTTTTTGTGAGTCGCAAAAATACCTACGTATACCTATAATATCATCTTTCTGGTCAAAAGGAACATGAAACTAAGCAACAAGGAGCACAATGGACGACATAAAAGTAATAAGCCATCTTTGATAGCAAAGCTGACTTTGAATGCGACTATTCACTTAAAGGAAAATAGCCTAGAAAAAGCAGATATACTTCTGCCAGCTTTTCTTTTAGAAAACATATATAGGATATATCAAAAGTAAGTAAATAATATACATTTTTAGCTAAATTTGGAAAATAAGGCTACTAATTTGCTGCAAAATATTAATCACGTATTTTTATTACTAGTAGATGTCGCTCTGTAACTCTAAAACATTAACACAAAATTTATAACAAAAAATATATAAAAATATTTCCAAAAATATGCTATCGGAAATAAAGCTCATCCTGTTAAAATTATCAATAACCTACCAGAAAAATCCTAAACCCTAATTAAAGATGAATTTTAACCATTTTTTACCTCTTAATAGTTTTCTTAAACTAACAAAATTTTGCAGAAAACATTATTATTTTATAGGAGATTCTTTGACTTTTAAACAATTTATTGACACAATTAATATTATAAAAAATTACAAGCTTGTATCGCTTGATGCAGTTTCGTTATATACCAACATTCCAAATGATTTGGTTCCTCAAATGATCACAAAGAAATGCCACACATTAAAGGAATGCCACACATTAAAGGAATATACAACACTTGAGTTAAACATTTTATAGAGGCTGTATATATATCACATTAAATGACAATTATTTTCAATACGAAGAAAGTTTCTATCAATAAATAAATGTTTGCTCAATGGGTTCTCTAATTTCTTCTACAATTCACAATGAAAATTGAGGAAAATAATGAACTTAATTTTTTTAGATTAACGTTAATTAGGAATTTAGCACATAACAACTTAAAAACCAAAAAAACCTGTTCGTGCCGATCTCTAAATTTTAATTCCAA
Source organism: Kuschelorhynchus macadamiae (assembly GCA_030620095.1). Taxonomy (NCBI): domain Eukaryota; kingdom Metazoa; phylum Arthropoda; class Insecta; order Coleoptera; family Curculionidae; genus Kuschelorhynchus; species Kuschelorhynchus macadamiae. The sequence continues at coordinate 402,716 of JAUTXW010001077.1, forward strand.
CCATTGAAACGACCAAAAGAATAGTTTGAAAATAGGACTAACTGGAACTCTGGAAACAAATTAACAAACGTTAATAAACAACCATTATCCAGAAAAAAGTATTCTAAGAATTGTTAAATAAAGAACTTATCTGTATTATAATAAAAAAAAAACAATTAAAAATTAAAATCCTTATGTACGTGGCACTACCTTACACAAATAACTTATCAGAAAATATTCAAGTACATCCTTTCAAAGCATATATATTATTATACCCCATTAAACAATAGGCAATAGGGTCCCACAAAAAAAAATCAAACCTAGTTTATTTAATTCCGCGTATGAATTGCTCCAAAAAAATATATCGGAATGACAACAGAATGCTTAGAAAACAGGATTAAAGCCCATAAGTATACTAAAAATGCCTCACAAGCATGAACAGACAACAAAACATGAATTCAATTTAAATACAACCGGAATTTTAGCATAAGATAGAAATTATCATAAATTAACATTTAAAGAAATGATAGAAATAAAAAAGGAGAGTGCAGAAAAAGGATATTTGTGCTTTAAATCAAATATACTTTAACTTAATGCAATAATTAGAGAACATTTCAAATTCAAAAACCTTTTTTTCCCCTTGTATACCTATTAAAAATACTATTTGTTTTCACTAGTAGCTAAGCTTTTGATAAATTCTAGCGTTTTTAATATAAAAAAGATAACCGAAACGCTCCAAACCCGGTCAGTCTAATATCATTTACTCTACTAACTTCACAATCATGTAAATAGCTTATTCAAGGTGCGTGCGTACCGTAACAAATAAAAACTTAGTATATAATGGATAGAGATGTGTTTTAAATTTTTTTCCTTAAACATATGTGTTTTGTTGAAATTAAAAATTTTATTTGCCAAACGTAGCATACCTAATAATCCCATCCCATATTACGACATTATATTATCGCTAAAAGTGTGCCTTCTACAAAAAAAATATGTTTCAAAATTAAATATATTAATATGACAATTTTATAGTTTTACCTTTTAATGTTTCCAGCAAGTATGATAATGTTTGCGTCGTTATATATATTTTTCTGTGGTTTTTTTTAATGAAAAAAAATACTTTTAGAAATCACGCAAGCTAAAGTCCCTAGAAGCCAAAAACATGGTTCCTCGATTCCTGTCTGTCGCGGGATGACTCAATTCCGTATCTGTCGGGGATAACGTGGTAAAAATGTTTATTTTTAGTCCTTCACGGATGGAAAAATACAATGTGTTTTCATTCCGGGTGTACATTCGTTCACTACTGTCGTTCTGAAAAGAACAGTTTTGCTGACGTTTCGCCAAAATCACAATTGGCGTTTTCAAAGCTTTTTTTCTCGCATCCGAATAGAAACTGAGACTGATTAGTATATATATATATATATATATATATATATATATATATATATATATATATATATATATATATATATATATATATATATATATATATATATATATATATATATATAAATATTATTATATATATATATATATATATATATATATATATGGCAAATATTTATTTCATAGCTAGTTCAAAACGTTTCAACCATATTTTGGTCTTCATCAGTTTTCTGTAATGAGATATATAGATAAGTCACGGCACAAAAAATTACAACAATTAAAAACATTTTTTTTAACCAAAATCAAAAAGAGGAATTTTTTTCGGCTTACCTTACAATTCACAATGAAAATTGAGGAAAATAATGAACTTAATTTTTTTATATTAACGTTAATTAGAAATTTAGCACATAACAACTTAAAAACCAAAAAAACCTGTTCGTGCCGATCTCTAAATTTTAATTCCAACCATTGAAACGACCAAAAGAATAGTTTGAAAATAGGACTGACTGGAACTCTGGAAACAAATTAACAAACGTTAATAAACAACCATTATCCAGAAAAAAGTATTCTAAGAATTGTTAAATAAAGAACTTATCTGTATTATAATAAAAAAAAAACAATTAAAAATTAAAATCCTTATGTACGTGGCACTACCTTACACAAATAACTTATCAGAAAATATTCAAGTACATCCTTTCAAAGCATATATATTATTATACCCCATTAAACAATAGGCAATAGGGTCCCACAAAAAAAATCAAACTTAGTTTATTTAATTCCGCGTATGAATTGCTCCAAAAAAATATATCGGAATGACAACAGAATGCTTAGAAAACAGGATTAAAGCCCATAAGTATACTAAAAATGCCTCACAAGCATGAACAGACAACAAAACATGAATTCAATTTAAATACAACCGGAATTTTAGCACAAGATAGAAATTATCATAAATTAACATTTAAAGAAATGATAGAAATAAAAAAGGAGAGTGCAGAAAAAGGATATTTGTGCTTTAAATCAAATATACTTTAACTTAATGCAATAATTAGAGAACATTTCAAATTCAAAAACCTTTTTTTCCCCTTGTATACCTATTAAAAATACTATTTGTTTTCACTAGTAGCTAAGCTTTTGATAAATTCTAGCGTTTTTAATATAAAAAAGATAACCGAAACGCTCCAAACCCGGTCAGTCTAATATCATTTACTCTACTAACTTCACAATCATGTAAATAGCTTATTCAAGGTGCGTGCGTACCGTAACAAATAAAAACTTAGTATATAATGGATAGAGATGTGTTTTAAATTTTTTTCCTTAAACATATGTGTTTTGTTGAAATTAAAAATTTTATTTGCCAAACGTAGCATACCTAATAATCCCATCCCATATTACGACATTATATTATCGCTAAAAGTGTGCCTTCTACAAAAAAAATATGTTTCAAAATTAAATATATTAATATGACAATTTTATAGTTTTACCTTTTAATGTTTCCAGCAAGTATGATAATGTTTGCGTCGTTATATATATTTTTCTGTGGTTTTTTTTTAATGAAAAAAAAAACTTTTAGAAATCACGCAAGCTAAAGTCCCTAGAAGCCAAAAACATGGTTCCTCGATTCCTGTCTGTCGCGGGATGACTCAATTCCGTATCTGTCGGGGATAACGTGGTAAAAATGTTTATTTTTAGTCCTTCACGGATGGAAAAATACAATGTGTTTTCATTCCGGGTGTACATTCGTTCACTACTGTCGTTCTGAAAAGAACAATTTTGCTGACGTTTCGCCAAAATCACATTTGGCGTTTTCAAAGCTTTTTTTCTCGCATCCGAATAGAAACTGAGACTGATTATATATATATATATATATATATATATATATATATATATATATATATATATATATATGTATATATAATATATATATATATATATATATATATATATATAAATATTATTATATATATATATATATATATATGGCAAATATTTATTTCATAGCTAGTTCAAAACGTTTCAACCATATTTTGGTCTTCATCAGTTTTCTGTAATGAGATATATAGATAAGTCACGGCACAAAAAATTACAACAATTAAAAACATTTTTTTTAACCAAAATCAAAAAGAGGAATTTTTTTCGGCTTACCTAGAAATTAAAACATTATCCGAGATTTAAATGTCGGCATTTTTACATATTTCCATACACCACAGTTCGTTACAATTAATGCTAAAATTAAAATAATACATATATGTCACATAGCACAGAACATTTAAACGTATTTCACTGTAAACAAGTATACGAACAGTTAAAATGGTACTAAATTTATATTGGAGTAAGAAGCGATTCGTACTGATTTTGTTTTGATGCTTTTTTTTGCGTTTGAACCTCGAAAGAAAGAAAGTATGTGAACGTAAATTTGATTTTTTTTTTGGTTATTTTGATGATTATGTTACAAAATTAAGTTGTTATATATTTTACTTAAATTTTTAATGTCAGTTTTATCGTTGATACTATTTTTGTTATTCTTTTTTAATATATATCATTTCCAAGAACTTCCTTTTCTATTGTTTTTTTCAGTTTTAGGTATCGTAGTCTCTTGAAAATTAAATGTATGTGATAATTGCTGTTCGTGATTAGTTAAGGCTGTTTTATTTTTTTTATCGTATTTGTGTCCATTTAATCTATTTTGTAAGTACCGTAAGTAAGTGACCGATGTAGACACTAGGGCAGTTGTTACATGGAATTTCGTATATTGTATTTTTTATTTTTATTGGTTTTACATTTTAGTGAGCTGAAATTTTGTTGTAATAGATTATGACCTTTGTGACAAACTGATATATTATATTTATTAAAAAGTTTGCAGATTTTCAGATATGCCATTTATATACGGGAGTGACAAGTAATTGTTTTTATTTCTGTTTTTTTTTTGTGGTGGCAGGAGATTGTTTATGAGATTTTGCAGTCGTGACTTAAAGATAGAATTAATGAGTTTAGATGGGTAACTATTTTTGATTAGAATATTTTTTGCTTTATCCCTGTATATTGTGTCACTCAGTTTTATAGCACGATCTGCAAGTCCAATTACGACCGATTTTTTTTTTTGGGACATTGGATGGTTTGATAAAAAATTCAAATATCGGCCCGACCAGGTGGCTTTGGTATACCACTCTGTTTTAATAGAATTGTTCTCACGATGGATGGTCATATCTAAAAAGTTAATTTTTTGATTATTTTCTATTTCAATGGTAAACTGAATTTTAGGATGGCAAGAATTGAATGTTTTTAGAATGTCGTCACACATGTTTTCCGGAATTGCAGTGAAACAGTCATCCACATACCGATAAAAAAATGGTAGCTGATAAGGTAGTTTTGATATCATAGTATTTTCTAGCTCCTCTAAAACCATTTCAGCAATTACGCTTGAGATCGGAGACCCCATAGCGCATCCTTCAGTTTGTTTATAGTATGTGTTGTTATAAGAGAAGTAAGTAGACTTTAATGTTAATTCAGTTGCTGACAGGAATTCTTCCAGAGGTATGTCAGTAAACTGTTTGATAAGGTTCCATTTTTGTCTTATAATATCTAGAGCGAGTCGATTATCTTATATCTATTAGGAAGTACTATATCATTAATTTTTTCTTTAAAATGCCAGGAGTCTTATACATATGAGGTGGTTTTATTTACTATATTTTTAAGGATGTCTTTTAAAAATTTCGATAAATTATGTAATGGGGATTGTACACAAGATACTATTGGACGCATTGGAATTCCCTCCTTACGTAATTTGGGGGTTGGGCATTGTGAATCTTTAAGTTTTTAGCTACACTTGGTGAAATATAGTTTTTATTTTCCCAGCGCGTCACAATGTCATTATTTTGTTTTTGGTAGATATTTGTAGGGTCGTTATTTATTATTTTATACGTTTGTTCATCATTTAGTAGACAGTTCATTTTTTGGTTATACTGATTCGAATCCATGATTACTGTTTTATTTGATTTATCGGGTCTTAGTATTTTTAAATTGGGATTTTCTTTCAAGAATGTGCAAGTTTTTTTAAATTTTTTACATAAGTGACTTTGCATTGTGTTAGGTTTTCGGAAAGTTTGACCTGATTTTAACTTATTATTAAAATTTGTTAACATATTGCAACAACTTGCTCTAATTTCGTCTTTGCTCTTACACGGTAATTTTTTTATAGAGACCTCTACCGATGATATAACCTTTGGAAGAATGGAAAGAATGGGTAGTTCTTTGGAAATTCATTAGGTAAAGCGAAATTTGGACCTAAGCTTAAGATTTCTACCGCATAGTCTGGAATAGACGTGTTTGTTAAATTTTCTAACCATTCATTTTCTACATGTATAGATTTTTTATTAGTTTGATTAGTTTTTGTGGTAAGTAAAGTAAAATAACGAAACATGAAGATGAATATAACAGTACCAAACGTCGATAAAAATATTCTTGGTGTATGTTGATGTATTAACTGTAAATTGTTCTTCAACAAAATGAAATAAAAAATGCAGGACCGTATTTAAAAAAAAATTGATGGTGGTGGCCGGTAGACGAAACGTCGGATTGAAAATCTGAGGGCACCATTTTGTAGAGAGCATTAAAGTAAGTAACTGTTGTATAAAATTTTTGTCTAAACTACAAACTTTTTGAGATATTTAATAAAATAATTTTAGGCAATTTTTGCAAAATCCTCGGTATTTCAGAAACAGAGAAAAAAATTAAAAATCTGTAAACGGATTATTGACGTCCCCTATAAAGGACACTTTTTCTCTAATTTAACCAACATCGTATCTCTTGCCGTTTATGAGGTAGCAATAGTGGTATATACAGGGTGTTTCTTAATTGAGTGTCAATATTTAAATAGGTGATTTTTGGGTCCATTTTAAGAAGAAAACTTCATATAAACATATGTCTTAAATATTGTAAATTTTGAGATACAGGGTGTTAAACTTTTTAATTTCCACCAGTGGCGTCCGTACGGAATCCGACCTGCATATTTTCCCAGACATTGATGGTACGCCACTGATTTTTTTTTAAATAAAAATTATTTTTGAAATTTCCATTCATTTTTGAGCAAGTTTGATCCCTTGATAATTTTGTGGTGGGCGCACGGTTTTCGTTTTAAAAAATAAAAACCGTGTTTCTGCATGTTCCAAACAATCCTGGTCATAAGACGGATATCACCATGTATGCAGAGGAATATTATTGTATTAAACTCGAGAAATCAAATCTTGTCGAAAATAAATACTAAAAGTTTTCAAAAACAAACAAATGAAACAATAAAAATGCTTTATTTTAGAAAAATCAGTGGAGTGAAAGTAATTACTATGTCCATTCTTATTAAAATCAGAAATCGCTTTATCTTAGTGAGAGATATTTGTAGATAATAGTATGTAGTCTTCAGCCACCAATCTAGGACCACCATGTCAATGTTTTTCAGAAGTCTGTTCCTTCATAAATACTTTTTATAAATTTTATTAAAATAATATGACATTCTTCAACAATAACAAGTTATTTACAAAACTATACTAATACAACTAGGTACATAATTAATAATTTCAACAAAAATAATTAGGTTTTAACAAATTGACAGCACACTTTATGAAACAAAATAGAAGAAAAAAATCAGATAAGTTGTTGAAAATGCCCACCACCTTGGAGAATACACGTTTCAGCCCTTTTCCTCATGTTGTCGCGAACTCTTTGAAGGATACTTTCGGTGTTTCTGATAATATCGCAAGAATCTCTTATACGATCCTTCAGCTCCTCTACAGTGTTTACTGGGGTGCGGTAAACTAAAGATTTAAGATGTCCCCATAGAAAAAATCCAACCTATTTAGGTCTGGGGACCTAGGGGGCCATGGTTGGGGTCCGCCACGGCCTACCCATCTGTTGTTAAATGTGCGGTTCAAATATTCTCTGGCTTCAATACTAAAGTGAGCGGGCGCGCCATCGTGCATGAACCACATTCTGTTTCTAATCAGAAATGGTATATCTTCTAACAATATCGGCAAATCGTTCTCAAGAAACCGGCGATAATTATGGCCATTTAGTCTTTCTGGGAGGAAAAAAGGTCCAATTAGGTGATTTTCGATAATGCCAGCCCAAACATTTACAGAGAATTGCTCTTGATGATGATGTTCTACAATGGCATGGGGGTTCTCGTCGGCCCAGATATGATTATTGTGGAAGTTTTCTGATAGCGTTCCTGGAGAAGTTCGCTTCATCTGTGAACATTATTTCGCGATCAAATAAGGGATTACGCGCAATTTTTTCCAAAAACCATTCACAAAAATTAACTCGGAAAGGAAGATCTCGGAGAAGTAAGGCTTGCACTCATTGAATGTGATATGGGTATAAAAAAAATCATGTAGAATTCTCCAAACTAGGATGTGCGAAATATTTAGGTTAATTCCAATTTTCCTAGTACTCAGTTCAGGATTTTCATCTATGGAATTTAATACTGCCTCTTCAATTTCTGGAGTTCTTACAGTCCGATGGGCCCCTTTTAATTGATTATTTGGCTTGAATGTACCTGTTTCAGTCAACCTTCTATGCACATTTGCAAATATTCGCCTATCTGGTATGACTCTACCAGGAAAGCGCTCTTGATATAATCGCCTAGCTTCCGGTGAACTGCCATCAGCCAAACCATACATGTAATGCATGTTTGCAAACTCTTCATTGGTAAACTCAACCATTTCTTTTCTCAGATATCTCAGATATTTAGAACACAAAGTTAATTAAACCCGACTGAATCTGAAAGCTGAACTGTCAAATTAAGTTACAAGAGAAGTATTAATTCTGACAGCCAAAGCCTACTACAATAATAATTATTATTAGTAATCTTTCTTTATTGATGAACTAATAGTATTTTATAGTTTCGTGTTAAAAAATGATGAGCTCAAATAATAATTTTGAAATCTTTGGGTATTAGTTATTCATAAGCAAATTTGATTTCTTGAATTTCAGTCAAAAAAAAAAAATTTCCTTGCATGCCATGGCGATTGGTGTTGTCATATTAGCGATATTGTTAAAACTGCAGAGAAACGTTCGTGCGTTCAACTCAAAATTAAAAAGAGATCAAACTTGCTCAAAAATGAATGGGAATTTCAAAAATAATTTTTATTAAAAAAATCAGTGGCGTACCATCAATGTCTGGGAAAATATGCAGGTCGGATTTCGTACGGACGCCACTGGTGGAAATAAAAAAAAATGTTCTACATCAAAAAATTCCACTAGATGCATAGTACCTCTATACCAAATTTCATTACAATATCTAGAGTGGTATTCGAGATATTATCGAAAACTTATGAAATTATTGAAAGTTTAACACCCTGTATCTCAAAATTTACACCGTTTAGGACATGTTTATATGAAGTTTTCTTCTTAAAATGGACCCAAAAATCACCTCCTTAAATATTGACAATAAGAATTAAGAAACACCCTGTATATATATATATATATATATATATATATATATATATATATATATATATATATATATATAACAAAAAATTAATTTTATTGGGGTATCGGTCTTGACTAGGGCTGGATTTAAATTGCTTTTTTAGCTGCGCCAAGCTTTTGGTAACCTTTGTTACCTTCTTCAGGGCTGAAATATGAAAGGAGAAAATGTTTTTTACCCTTATTTGCATATTGATTAAGATTTTAAAAATATTGCAAAAAGAAAAAATGAATATATAAAATGTAGTACTCACTGCTATGTAATCAAATATAGATAACTTCTTGTCAAAAACAAACATATTATGAACTTAACACCATTCATTATTTTAACTGAGTTGTGAGATTTTTATTGTGATGTTGATACTGAATACTCGTACTGACTGGGTCGGTAATTGCATATAAAATACCTATATGACAAAAATGTATTTTAAGATTGACTAATATTGCTAATATTTTACACAAGCTAACAAGAACTAGAGCAGTTTTTAAAAATAATTTTAACTAATCCAGATAAATAATCACCCCACCTCAGTAACCAGGAAATGCATTTCCAAAAACCAGAAACAATTTATTCAAGTGGCCAATCATAAAAGATATTACCGGGGATTTTGAGCCATTTATTCGCTAACTACTTTACCGAAAATAGAACAGATAAAATGCACTTGCACGATATATCCTCGGGCTTTGCTTTGGCAAAAGACTGAAAATGAATGATAGCTCTTTAGCTTTAGTTGATAAAAGCGAAATTCGTTGGTTATGTGAAACGTGACCAACGAAATATGCGATCGACGGTTTACCTTTTTATCCAACGGAATTTTTGCTTCAATAAAAGTCATATAAAGCACTGACGACCGGACAAAGAACTTTAATAACGTTTACCTCCTGGAAATAATTAGAGTAAAAAAATGTGCAGTGTGTTAATTTATTGATGTTGCCTAAAAAAGATTGTTCTCATGAAAAATGGCAACAAACTTGACAGTTAGTCTTACATAGTTTCCTTTTTTTCATATTATTTGTTTTTTATTGTAATGGTAAAAAAATCTTTACGTTTCTGGGTACCTAGATGCTGAAAAACATGTTTTCTAGATTCCGTCGGTCCTGTCTGTTTCGTCAAATTTTCGATGTACAAAATTTGTTTCTTGGCATCCCCCATAAGATACAATAATTTTAGTTGAATCTTTATTAAAAAAAGACAAGGTTAATTACATCATTATATAAGACATTCTAGAGCTACTCAAAACATGTTTGAAGCAAAACTATTTCTCTTTCAATAATGTTTACTACAATAGTAAAGAAAGTCTGATTATGGGAAGTCCGTTAAGCCCCATACTCGCAGAGATTTTCATGGATAACATGGAAAAGTTGATTCATCAGCATACATCGAGTAATAAATGTGTCTATTGGTGTCAATATGTGCATGATATCAGTGGCGGCTCGCGGGTGAAAAAGTAAGTGAAGTGCAAAAGAAGCAAGAAAATATCGCAATAATTTTTTTCCAGAATTTTTTTATATGTGGAGGTGGTAGAATATTTTCTTATGACTTACCTAAATTTTGTATACTAAATCAATTCTCCTAGCCTTCATAGCAGCAAATTTATTTATAGCATCCTCATAAAATGGATGAGTTGCCCTAATCTCCTCCAGAAATTCCTTTTGAATTGAAATATTGCCTAGAGAAGTAGGTCTTTCTTGAGATATTGCATTTCTTAAATAAAAATCTTTCCACTGAACCACTTGTCGACGGTATTGTCAAAATAAGGGAAAACAGTTTATATGCTTCGGTAAAAATATCTTTATTTTCATTAATTTTGTTCACTTGCTCTTGCAGTAATATATTCCAATTACTCTCATTGGCAAAAATAAGACCAAGCTCATTTTTAAGTCGTTGACTTTTTGAAAATATTTCCCCATATAACTGTAACAAATTTTCAAACGGGCCAGTAGGAAAATTTAAACTATATTTAAAAAATTTAGCAGAATCTGCCAAACATAAAAATGTAAGTTTTTCAGTCTTAGTGTCATTTCCATTAAAATATGGTCCAATATTTCATAAAAAAGGGTTCTATACTTAGCCCTAATTTCTTCAGGTGAAAGCTTAGCAAGCTCACGTTTGTAATGACTTATTTCTGTAATAGAATTTGCTTTATCAAACATGGTATTACAAAAATTTTCATTTAACATGTAATACCATGTTTGATAAAGCAAATTCTATTACAGAAATAAATCATTAGAAACGTGAGCTTGCTAAGCTTTCACCTGAAGAAATTAGAGCTAAGTATAGAACCCTTTTTTATGATATATTGGACCATATTTTAATGGAAACGACACTAAGACTGAAAAACTTACATTTTTATGTTTGGCAGATTCTGCTAAATTTTTTAAATATAGTTTAAATTTTCCTACTGGTCCGTTTGAAAATTTGTTAGTTATATGAGGAAATATTTTCAAAAAGTCAACGACTTAAAAATGAGCGTGGTCTTATTTTTGCCAATGACAGTAATTGGAATATATCGCTGCAAAAGCAAGGGAAAAAAATTAATAAAAATAAAGATATTTTAACCAAAGCATATAAAGTGTTTTCCCTTATTTTGATCATACCGTCGACAAGTGTTTCAGTGGAAAGAAGTTTTTCTTACCTCAAACGTGTAAAAACCTATTTAAGAAATATAATATCTCAAAAAAGACTTACTTCTCTAGGCAATATTTCAATTCAAAAGGAACGTCTGGAGGAGATTAAGGTAACTCATCCATTTTATGAGGATGTTATAAATAAATTTGCTGCTATGAAGGATAGGAGAATTGATTTAGTATACAAAATTTAGGTAAATCGTAAAAAAATATTCTACCCCTTCCACATTTAAAAAAAATTCTGAAAAAAAAATTATTGCGATATTTTCTTGCTTCATTTGCACTTCACTTACTTTTTCACCCGCGAGCCGCCACTGTAATAAAATGAATAAAATATTTTGGACATCTTAAATTACACGATAATATAAGATTTGTTTGCTTTAAGAGGCCCGTACTTTTGTTAACATATTTGTTTAGACTTGTCCCTTGTAATATATTTCACTTTGTTGGGGGAATGTTTCATTACAAGGAAAGTTCTTTCAAAAGAGTTTTAATTTAAGATTTAGATATCTCTGTTATTAATAGTAATGCAATAACTCACACAGAATTAGAGATATGTAGAGATATGCTCTGTATTGTCCCGCAGAATGTTTAATAGAGAACCGTCCGATAATACAAGCAACAACTACATTTTTATTTCAGACAAAATAATTTGCAATTGCAGCAATACTTCATTTTCAGTTATTTTTAGTTAAATAGGCCACAATAATGCCAAACCAGCAGCATGTTTTGTCATGGGAATAGACAGTTCCCGACTAGCACGGGTTTGAGCCACGTGACATCTTAGCTCACGTGCCCACAACATTCGTATTACGTTTAAAAGCGGCGTTAATGGGCCATGAAAAATACTGAGGCAAGTAACTGTTATAAAAAGATCTTTGTTTTGTAAAGTAAATAAAAATAATTAAAACAAAATTGGGCTGATCAATCTCAAATAATCTTTGGGGCTAATTTGGTAATATCTTTAATAATATATCTTTTGTTTTAGAAAAAAAAGAGTATCTCGGCCTGTATACTGAAAAATGCATCTACCCTGGACCCAATTAGGAGCACCTATTTAAAACGAATATGGATATTTACCGCATATAGGATATGACAGAACATTTTCTTAGGCAGATCTTACTAAATTGGAGAAAGTATTGCCCCAAATTGTGGTAACCGCCCTAAAACAACCAGTTAGCTGAAAAGTTGTGGAAAATCCATTGAAGTTTTTAAATTTGCTTTGCTTTTGTGGCAAAAGAGTTAACTAATAATTTATTCGGCTTCAAAGTAAGGATATCGTTTGATTTTAAGTTAAATTTTAAAAAAATTGTAACTTTTTTAGTTTTTATCCGACAGGGTCAGTTTTTTTGGCAGGATCTGGATGCTATTTTCGAAAAATAAATACCCCATAATTTTAAAAGGTGCGGCTAGATTATAGTAGAGTTTAGTGTCGGATCAGTGGCCTGCCAAAGTCTCCAAATGGTAAATAAATTAAATATTTTGCAGGCAAGCAGTTTTTTCCTTGAATCATTTAGTTCTAAACTTTTTACAAAGCTTTGTACTTGTCAAGTTATTATTTTTGTCTCATGGTATGGACTTTTAAATAACGACCAAACACGTAAAATGTCTTTTTATTTTGAATATAGATTTTTTTCCACTATACATGGTAGACTTAAAAGGATGAAAATGAAAAAAATCGTTATTTAAAAAGCATGTAGTTTTTTTAAAAATCTTTACATTTCATTTACCTTTTCCTTTTCCCTCGTCATCAGTCTTTTCTTTTGTTTGTTTTGTATTTATGCCAAAATGTTACCAATTTATTCCTACGTAAAACATGATTCTTCTGCAAACTTTGAGGTAAACTGAATACTTCTTTTTTAGTAATATTTTTTTTTAAATTTCACTAGGACGCGATTTTGTTCCATCATAGTGGATTTTTACCAAAATATTACCAGATCATTCCCATATCACCCCTTAATTTTTGACTAAAATATGTAGTTTTTCAGGCTGATTTTTTAAATATTTGATTAAGCTGTCATTTTGCTTCGCTTGATTAGGATAAGTTACTTTAGTTTATATCATCTGCTGATGATGCTAACTTGGTTAGCGAAACGCGCGTCCAGAACGTAACAAGTTGTGGTGTAGTGCGGATAGAACTCTTGTATTTTGATCAGAAAACATGTTGTTTGAAATCTAGAGGCCCTACAGCGTTAAAATTTGTAAAAACCTGGGGTGGTGATTTTTTCATGATTACAATACTTGCCTATTACGCGAAAGGTAAAAAGGGTAAAACATGTTAAACTTCTTTTTTTTTTCAACGGTTAATTAAAAAAGATATGAAATACGACAAATAAAACATTTTTCCTAAAAGGTGGTCCTAGGGGGTAAAACCACATTTAAAAGTAAAAAATATGCTTTTTGTTCTCGAATCAAAAGACCCAATGTACAAGTAAATTATGTAATCATCTGTTTTCCTTTCACTAACTCCACAGATTAGGGTCAGTTTTCATAAAAATTTAACTTTGCTACAGTTATAATAAAGTTTTAAATCATCTCTGAGCTAGAACATAGAAACATAAATTAGAAAGTAGCTTCGCGACCAACAAAATCTTTAGTTCAAATTGGCATCTTATTACAAACACCTCCAGTTACATTCAGGTAATAGGATTCGGCTAGACAGCATTTAGATAAATTTTAGTCATATTATTTTATTACAAAATATATGAGATCGACTTGAATAAAGCTGTATTTATTATAGATGTTTAAAGAAAAAGATCGGAAAATTTCCTTCACCCAGAACTTCCCTAGTTATGAATCTTTCCGTTTCTTAAGAATAACGAAGTGTGACATCCTCTAGTTCAGTACATTTAATAACACATATTACTGTCTTTAAAAACATTTTCATTGGGCGTCGAATTCCTACCAACTTCGTGCCAGTTTATCCCTAAATTACATTTAATTTTTCTGCAAAATATAATATCAATTTAATTAAATTTTTTACGTTGATTTTTTTTAATTTCAGTTGGCTGCCATTTTCAATTCGTACCGCAACTTTACCAGTTTATCTGTATATCACTCTTAATGATTGAATAAAATTTGAAGTTAATCTAATAAGTAATTTTTTCAGGCTGATATTTTAAGAAATTAATTAGAGCGCCATTTTGTTTTACTATCTTGGATTAATGCCAAAATATTCCAATTCAATCATATCTAACACTTGATTTTTTGTGCAAAATTTCAAGTAAATTAGGTAATTAGTTTTTTTAAAACGTTTCACTAGGCCGCCATTTTTTCCGGCAAATTGGATTTTTACCAAAATATACTTACTTTTAACTAAAAATTTGAAGCCAATATGCTAACAATATGGTAAGTAGTTTTTAAGCTCTGACGCGAACTGACAGACAGACAGACCGACGGATTTAATAAAACATATTTTTTGGCATTTAGGAACGCTAAAACGTGAATATATATATGTATATATATATATATATATATATATATATATATATATATATATATATATAGTGTGTATCAGCCAAATGGAATAAATTCGATAATAAATAAATGGGGGCGTGTTCGGAAAAACGCTTGGACCCGTCGCGTCGTCGATTGATATTTTTAGTTGCTCATTTTCTCCAATAAAAACTTTTTAGACGGGGTGTGTCCTGTAACAGTGGTCAATGCCAACTTTCTTATTTCAAATGCAACACCCCGGATATTATTTAATTTTTGGATTCTTTAGGAGATTCTAAACATATTTTATGTTCAATGTCCTATACCTATCTTCAACTATTTCGGCAATATTAAGTGTTTTCAAATTTATTGCAAAAATTAAGATTAAAAAAATAAAATTATTTATTTCTTCATAATGTATAAACAAAAGTAAAAAGTTAATTTAGGAACTGTTGAATATGCTCGCCGCGAACGTCTTGGCAAATTCCTAATCTTAAATAGAAATTTCTTCTAACGTTATTTAGCATCTCAGGCGTGACCGATCTAATCGCAAGCGTTATTCGTCTTCTTAAGTCAGCTAAGTCGAGGGGTTTAGTTTTGTATACAACATTTTTAATATGTCCCCATAAGAAAAAGTCTAATGGCGTCAGATCAGGGGATCGCGCTGGCCATTCTATCGATCCTCGTCTCCCTATCCACCGATTTGGAAATATTCCGTTGAGGTACTGCCGGACATTAATTTGGTAATGGGGCGGTGCTCCATCTTGCTGAAACCATATCATATTCGCTGGAACTTGTCGGTTCGCTGGATCCGGATACAAATTTGTCAAAGTTGGCACGACATTATTTTGGAGCAGTGCTTAATAATTATCGCCATTCAAATTGCCGTCAATGAAAAAGGGGCCTATGATATGATCCCTAACAATTCCTGCCCAAACATTAACCTTTTCAGGATATTGAGTATGTTCTTCGCTGATCCAGTGAGGATTTTCCCTAGACCAATAGCGGCAATTTTGACGATTTACATGACCGTGAAGTGTAAAGGTGCACTCATCCGAAAACAAAACATGTTCTAATTGAATAACATTGTTATCTAACATAGCCATCATTTGTTCACAAAAATAAGTTCTCCTATCATAATCGTCTTCCATGAGCTCCTGAGTTGGTATCACTTTATAGGGATGCATTTTATTTTCTTTTAATGTTCGAATAATCGACGAATGGCTAATATCGAAGATTACGGCGGCTTGTCGACTAGAAATATGTGGGTTTTCCTCAAACTCAAGCATAATATCCAATTTAGTATCATCATTTATTGAATTGGCAGCTGCTTTTTTTATCTGCCTCACATGTCCAAGCTCGCGAAACTGCTTTTCTATTTTACTAATTGTCCCTTGGGATATATGCGGCAAATTTGGAAATTTTTCATGAAATAAGCGAGCAACTTCCACTTGTGTTCGTGTGTTATCTCCATAACCAATCATTTGTAGAATTGTTATTTTATGCATTTCTGTTAAATGAACCATTTTTCTGATATTAGGTATTATGCAGTTAACGAAATTCAACTACTACTGTCTTGCAAAGAGAAAGGCCAGTCATTTTGCACAAAAGTAAACAAAACTTAAAAGTAAACAAAACTGGCTCTTTTTGTTCCATATCAATAAAAAGGAACGCTAAAATGGTTTTTGCTTACATTCTTAATATGAAGACCTAAATGGTAAATAAGTATTGAGTGTGTTGTAGCGAATTTTTGTAATCAAATAAATAGTTCAGTAACCAGAGCCACTGTCATGAATAATAATAAATTCGAAATAAATAAAATAAAAATAAATTTGAAAACACTTAATATTGCCGAAATAGTTGAAGATAGGTATAGGACATTGAACATAAAATATGTTTAGAATCTCCTAAAGAATCCAAAAATTAAATAATATCCGGGGTGTTGCATTTGAAATAAGAAAGTTGGCATTGACCACTGTTACAGGACACACCCTGTATAAAAAGTTTTTATTGGAGAAAATTAGCAACTAAAAATACCAATCGACGGGTCCAAGCGTTTTTCCGAACACGCCCCCATTTATTTATTATCGAATTTATTCCATTTGCCTGATACACACTGTATATATATATATATATACATATATATATATTTACTAGTTCATCTCTACACCACAATTAGTTATGGCACACAATTTGAAATCAATCTATTAAGTAGCTTTTTCGGACTGAATTTTTAAATATTTTATTAAGCCGCCATTTGTTCCGCCATCTTGGATTTACACCAAAAATTTACTAGTTGATTCTTACATAATACTTGATTTTTGCGCATCATGTCAGAAAAATTGGATAGGGCAGTTTTTTAGTAATACTTTTTTTAACCTTTTACTACGCCACCATTTTGTTTCGCCATAGGTAAATGCTACCAGGTCATCCCTATATGAATGTGTTCGTAAACATGTTTACTGGTTAGAATATAAGATTTAGGATATTGAAAATTAAAAAAAATCTTTTATTTTTTAAATTTTAGCTATTAACAATTGGCTATTCTATTCGTATCTAATAGAGCTCGCTTTGTTTTACTTTTCTCGCAACAGGAAAGTATTCTAGTTACAAAAAAAAACATGCTTTCTCAGTTCCGTCGGTTAGTCTGTATGTCTGTCCGCGACAAAGCTCAAGAACTGCTTGTCCTATTTACTTTAAGTTTTGGTTAAAAATTAAAGGTCATATGATGATGACGTGGTAATATTTTGGTAAAAATCCAATATGGCTGAACAAAATGGCGGTTTATTGAAATCTTAAAAAAATATTACTAAAAAACTGCTTATCCATTTTATCCAAATTTTGCAGAAAAATTAGGTTTCACACGACCATCAACTGATAAGTTTTACTACAAATCCAAAATGGCGGCCTAATAAAATATTGTGTGTCAATGCACAAAACTACTACATCGATTATGTTCAAATTTTGCTCAAAAATCAAATATAATATAGGGATGAACTGGTAAAAATGTGGAGACAAATTCAAAATGGAGGAACAAAACGATGGCCTAATTATATGTTTAAAAATATCTGAAAAAAGTACTTATCGGATTAATTGATTGATCGATGACATCCCCATTTTAAATATTTATTACTAAAAATGTATGAATTGCTCACTTTATATCGATTTTTAATCAAATCTGAATAAATATTAAAATTCGCTCGCATTCTAGGCATTCCTACTCTCATTTTTTAAATATTTACTAAAAATGTTTGATATGCATTTTCAAATACCACCAAATTCCTACTTTCCTTCAGCCAAATCTACTCAAATGTTAAAATTCCGCCGCCATGTTGGCATTACTATCTTGAATTTTTAAAATGTTGACAAAAATTCATGATGTGCAGTCTTAAATACCCCTAAATGCCGAATTTTTATCAAATCTGCCAAAATTTTAAAATTTGTCTGCAATGGTGGTGCCGCCATTTTGAATTTTCAAATATTGACTAAAATTTCATAACTTTTATTCTTAAATACTTCTAGATACTCATATTTCAGCCGAATCTGTACAAATGACAAAATTCGTTCGCTATATTGGCGCCACCATTTTGATTTTCGTTGTGCACTCTTAAATAATCCCCACAAATGTTAAAATCATCCGTCCGACTTGTTGACATTGTCATTTTGACACCGCTATTTTGAATTTTTAAATTCAAGTGGCTACACAAGTAACAAAATTCGTCCGCCGTATTGGCGCCGCCATTTTGGATTTCTAAACGTTGACTAAAAAATTCGGATTTTTTATATCCGAAAGTGTATGTATGTCAAACTTGAAAATAATCGGTAATGGAAGTGTTGAAAATCCATTACAAGATTTGAACCAGACATACAAACACACAATCAGACGAATAGGAAGCCAATAAGCGTGAAAAGCATTGATTTTTGTTTAAAACTCTAACACCCGTATTCACTAAAGAGGTTTAACTTTAGACAAGGTCTAACTTGACAGTTACAGGTTTAAGATGACATTTTCAACAACTGAACAAATAATTTTTCTAAATGTCACAATTACAAAATGATAGTCACATAAGGCAAACATAACTAAAAACTAAAGTTTAATAATATAGAAATAACTAATTTCCTTTTAAACTTACCTAACTTAATGGGTTGATTTTAGATCGTGAAGTAGAGAACGATTATTTCTTTGAAGTTTGTAAAAATACCTATTTGCCTCCTTAAGGAATAGGTAATCCTTCTTTTTGTCACCGATAATGAGGCATGGCCCATTTTTTCAATTTCGTACGTAAAATATTTTAACAGGTCCTCATTTTTGTTTCGCCATATTGAATTCATACCAATATTTTACCAGCTTTTTTTTTATATCAGTCGTAATTTTTGTGGAAATTTAAATAAAATTAAAGTTAATCGAGTAAGTGGATTTTTTAGTTATACCGGAACAGACAGACCGACCGACCGACAGTAATGGAAAAACTGAGGATCTGTAAAAACCCGGAACGACAATTTTTTCACGATTAATGATATTTCCTTAGGCGGGAAGTGACAACTCACGCCGTCACTGGCATTCGTCAACAAATGGCCACGGCTTGGGCATGGGCCATCCCCACTTCTTGTTTTATCGTAAACATTCGTCGATAGAACGGGAAAAATAGGCAAACCATGTCGGCTCATAACCCTAACGTGATTTATGAATGAGTTGTGATCTATACTTTAATTCTTATTCTAAGATAGCAACTGTCTTATACAGAGGTTATATAAGTCCCTGTCATTTTTTTAAGTTTCCTCGACCAGAATGAATATTGTATACAGGGTTTACCAAAAACTAAAAGGTGAACGTTAAATAGTGATTTGTTGGGTTTGATTGTTTCTATTATTTCGATTATTTGCTTCTAATGCCAGTTTTAGTAATAAAGGACATTTTTACCGAAACAGTTTTTTTACATTTGAAATTGGCTCTAGTTATTTCAGATATTGCCTTTGCTTTAAAACAGATTTTTTAATAAAAAAATTAAAAATCGCCTTTTATCATTGATATAATCCTTTTTTCCCAATAAATTACAGATTCATATGTTATTTTTATTATTACAGACTTGCTTAAACTGTTTACCCATCATTTTGAATTAAGTGAGAATATGTCCCAATAATACAGAGGGTAACAAAGGCCTGGAATACTACCTACCTTGCGGAGCAGAAATTCATCATTGTTAAAATTTAGAACCGATAGACTTTTTGGTGCACCCTGTATCTAATATTCCTGGTGGAATACTTACAGGTGCCAACCCTATTCATAATCTGATAGACCATACTGAATCTCATTGCCATAAGTGAGGTTGTTCAGCAGACCATTTTTAAAATCAATTTTTCTAAAAAACCCGGTATGCCGGAAAAGAAGAAAACATTTTAAAACCTCTGGAAATTGTTTTTTTTTTTGTACCTAGCTCCAGATTATTTTGGCAGCACAAAGAGAAAAAGAAATCTTCCACAGTAAGAGTTCTGGTCGTACAAATTTTCAAAAAATGACAATGTCTTATATAATAGCATGTATAAGACGATTGCGATGAAGTCATGAGGCTGTTCTTACCGAACTGTATAGTCTAGAAATAGCTCAAAGAAAATTCGAAAATCGTAACTGAAAATCGTCGTCCGTATTGAAAACTTCATTATGAATTTCCAGTAAAAATTTCTTTGGTGCACTTCGAAGAAGTAGTGTATATAAACAATAAAGTGCAGGACAAGAAAAAAAAAGCGGGTCCGTAGGGGAGGGCGGAAAAGTAAAATTTGTGTACGCAAATAAATTTATGTTATTTTATTTGTTGTAATAGTTTGCCGCTTCTCCTATAAAGTGCGCCAGCTAAGCGGTACGGTAAATTTCGCACTGGTCCACTTGTAATTGGGATGTGCCTAGAGTCTCCATGCACTTGCCGCTAGAAGGTTCAAGCTATTTCCACTGGCGCCTATACATTTCGAGCATTTGTTTTCATCTCTTTATAAATGCGTTTTAAATTTAAATTATTATTTGGAAGTAAAGATGGCGAGCAAAAGAGGAAAAACAGTTCGAAGCGGTGCACGTGAAGTTATTGCGAGCATTATAGAGGCCTGTACTACAGAAGCTGAAAATAATAGTTTGACTATTCCAATTCAAAATCGAACAGAACGCGCTGCATTTTACACTGGTGTTTTGGAAAGTAGTGTAAGAAAAATTCAAAGAGAACATAATGATCGCTCATGTTCTACTTCACCTATAAAATCTCCTGGTAAAAAAAGACCCCGATTATCATACAAAGATAAAATTGACTATGGTGATTTTCAAGTAATTCGACGAACAATAGAGGATTTTGATTTAAACTTGAAGAAGGTTCCGACCTGCAAACCCGTACTTTGTGCTGTAAAGTACAAAATAGATTTTCCGTACGGGTATAAAACCTTAAATCGGCTTTTACGATCAAATGGTTTTGTTTGGCGGAAGTGCCAAAATAAACGAAAATTGCTCATTGAGAGACCAAATATTTTTCATTGGCGGGTGAAATATCTATCAACTGTAAGGCAATATAGGCAAGAAGGACGCAATATTGTGTATCTAGATGAAACCTGGGTAGATAATGATATTACAGTGAACCAATGCTGACAAAGTGAAAGTGTTACAGGTGTTGTTCAGGGAATCCGCTCTAGTAGTCGCTTTATTATAGCTCATGCTGGTTCAGAAGCCGGATTTGTTCCAGGTGCTGCTTTAGTTTTTCGCTCGGGACTAACAACTGAAGACTATCATGGACAGATGAATAGAGAGAATTTTGAAAAGTGGTTGCTCGAGAAGCTTCTACCTAACATTCCTCCAATGCGTCTTATCATTCTCACGTAGAAGATAAAGTGCCAACTAAATACTCTACAAAAGCTCATATGATATCGTGGCTTAAATCGAACAATCTTGTATGTGATCTGACATGAAGAAAATATCAATTATATGAGGTAATATCAGCCAACAAGCCTAGAGAAAAAAAGTATAAAATTGATGGTCTTTTACGTAACCTCGGTCATACACCTTTAAGGCTGCCCCCATACATGTGCGACCTCAACTTTTGGACCTTCAATTAAAGATTTAAATAAAATAACATTAGAAGCGATTGACTCAATATCGGCTGAAAATTGGAAATCGTATGTTAAACATGTTCCTTCTATTGAAGATGAATACTGGGAAGTAGATGGCAAAATTGAAACGGTTATTGATGATTTAGTTATCACACTGGGATGTTTAGGTAGTGACAACGAATCCTCATCATTTTCAGAGGAAGACAACGATTTAGAAGGAATCGAACTATTAGAATCACAGCCGTCAACCTCAAAAATGGCTTAGTTTTTTTTCATATATTTTGTAAAATTGTTCATAAAGTAGCTGTCAATAAACTGCTTCAAAATAATTAATATTCTGTCCAATACCGGGTTTCAAAAAATATCTAATATTGCAATTAATATTTGAAAAACTACAGAACTCATATTTTTCCAAAATTAACACATCAATGTAGTTATAGTAGGGGAGCCAGTACTGATTCCAGTGAACAAGATTTATCAAAATTTTAACTTATGCAGTTCGACTTCGGGCTATTCGGGTATGCCAAAAGTGACCGTTTGTCTCCGTCTGTCATATTACTTTCTACAGGGGGCGTCCTTGTGAAGTACTATACAGGGCGTTACCTAATTTCGTGCTAATGTTAAAGGGGGATGATTCTTGGACCTTTTTAAGAAAAAAGTTTAATATGAACCTAAAAGTCTTAACTTTGGAGATACAGGGTTTTAAAAAAAACATTTTTATTAAATCCTAATTCTGATGCTATTATAGATAAATAACTGTGTGAAATTTGATATACGTCTTTTATGCATAAAAGGACATTTTTTATTAACAATCAATTTTTGAAATTTCTACCAGTGGCATGCATATGTAATTAACCTGGGTAAATCCGTATGCTCCCTAATGCATAGAAGACGTGTATCAAATTTTACGCAGTTATCTACAATAGCATCAGAATTGGGATGAAAAAAAATGTTTTTTTTTTAAACTTTACCATCCTGTATCTCAAAAGTTAAAACTTTTAGGACATAAAAACACCCCCTTTAACATCAGCATGCAATTAGGAAACGTCCTGTATAGTACTTCACAATGACGCCCCCTGTATAAAGTAATATGACAAACGGAGACAGACAGCCACGAGTAGCCCAAAGTCGAACTGCATAAATTAAAATTTTAATAAATCTCGTTCACTGGATCTGATGCTGGCTGCCCTTGTAAAATGGTGGACTTGTAAATCGTGCATCACTATACTGGGTGGTCCAATAATAGTGGACGTAGGCAGTAGCCCGAGAACCGTTAATGACAGAACTCAGGAAAAAATATATTTATAGGTAAATCGATCAAGAAAAATCAAATTTAAATTCGAAAGTTCGCCGTTTTTGCAAAACAAAAGAGATATAAAAGTGCGGTACACGAAAGAAAACAGACAAATATAGATAAGGTTCATTAAGCATAGTTACATTTTTTAATTATCTGCAGTGCGTATAGTCAAAAAGGAGTGCCATATTATTTAAAGAACGACGGGACACCACTGGTTTAAAGAGATTTCTTGGCCGGCCTTCCTAAACCGATTGACTCCGCCCGGTTTTCTTTCGTGTCCCGCACTATATCTATGTTTCTCCTAGTTTTAATCATTTATTTGACATCAAAAGTCAAAGTTAATTTGTCTTGAGGATGCAACAATAAAGTTGCGAAATGTCGACAATTTGTAATAAAAAAGACTTTTATTTTTTTGTTGGAAAATGTGTGAAATGTTAAAAATGAACTATGCAAACATTAAAAAAATATTATGGCTGATGAACAATGTTCCTGAAAAAAAAACAGTTTGTGAACTCAATAAATAAACTTTAAAGACAATTTAGGTACAACAACGTACTAACAAAACATATGAAAATCCTAGTATACGATGCTTATAAGAGAAGAAAAAGATAGATCTGTAAATAAATTCCTATAGGCAAAAACAAAATGTTTGAAATGACTGCGCGTAAGTATGAAAACCAAAAATGTAGCTATGAAAATTAAAACACAACACCGTACAACAAATATTTCAATGATGTAAAAGGAAACATTTTTAGCAAGCCGCACAGTTTACACGCTAAAATACCACGAAAACCTTTTTAAAAGTGCTTCAGAAAATCAAAGCGTTCTGACAGAAAAGCGGCTCCCTTTTTAACCGTGTGCATTTGGGTTTTTAATGACCGAAGAGCCGAAAGATGTTTGAACGAGAATAGAGTAAAAAGCGTCTAAAAAGTCAAGCTGTTTTTTTTTCTCTCCCGGTTTTATAGAACACTAAAAAGAAGATAAGCTGTCAATTTAGTGTACAGACCTATTGTCACATTCTACAATAACTTAAACGTAAAAAAAAAATCGCATTATTCCACATATATGCTAAAAGGAATAAACTGGTCATAACATCGCACTGATAGGATGTTAACGTAAATTTATTAAGTCCAGAATATATCATGACTTTTCATTTCTATCTGTCTGAAAAATATATATTAGCCGAAAGTTTACTTATAACATACAAAAAAGCCTTTACGGATTCTTAAGTTGCAAAAGAACGCCCTTAATGTCCGATAAGTATGTTACTATTTTTATTTTATCTAAATTAAATTTTCGAGTTTGGGTCCATATCTAACATACAATGAAATATCACGCAGATACTATATTTCTATTTTTATGTAGAACAACCTTTAACGGCAATGCTTGAGTTGTACTAGACTCGAAATATGGTGATATAAAATCGGCAAAACTATTAATATATTACATATTCCTTAAGAGAATTATAAACGTATCAGGAAGGTAAAAGTTACATAGTAATGAATGAGAATGAGTGGAACGATTCCCTTTCTAGACGTATTTGTTCAAAGGAAGGGAAATGGTACATTAGGACATTCTGTCTACAGAAATCGACGCATACAAATAGATACTTAAATACAAATTCTCATCACCATTCAGCACAAAAGAAATCGTTTATTAACTCACTAGTATTTAGAGCTACTTTGATTTCTAATCAAGATTGGCTAACATCGGAAACAGCGAAACTGACCAAAGCTCCGACAGGGACTGGCTATTGCACTAAATATATTACGCGTTCAAACAAAAGATATAGTAATTTAACTCCGCGAAAAAAGAATTATAAAGAGCCACTGTTAGGTAGTGTTGTTCTTCCCTACATGCATGGCACTACAGACAAAATAGGACGATTACTTCGGCGGTCCAACATACGTACAGGGTTTTCCAGTATATTTTTCCACCCACCTAGAGAGGTTATTTGAATAGATACGGAAATGTCGTAAATACAAAATTTGTTGGGTTTTTTATACTATAAAATATTCAGAAATGCATTACAAACCAAGGAGGCTATATAAAAAACCAAAACTTAGTTCTTTAAGCTAATATTATTATTTACCTACTTTATATTATAGATTTTTTATGGTATTGTTTCTTTCCACTATTCTAACTTTTCGCTTCAGTGTTTTTCTTTCATCCAATTGTTTAACGATGTTTAATATTATGCTACGAGTCGGTGTTGCTCTATTTGGAACCGTCTATGATATTCGTTACGAGCTATCGATGCATTTTTACCATGTAAATAAAATAATTCTATCATGTCGAGTTGCTCTTCTTCCGAATAACCCATCGTCCAACGTATTAGATATTAAAAATGCTCGTAAATAGATACTTCTGACCGGTAAACGTCAAAAAGGCGTCGTTCATTGCAATTGTCTTGACCATGGCTCACTATGTTTTAGCGCAAATTACCTTACCATTTCATTAATGTTTAAACGCTTATATATCCAAAACTAATTGACAGAATATATTAAAAGTATATATAGTTGAAATCAGAAACAAAAAAAATTCTTTAAGAATATGATTTAGAATACAGGGTGTTTCATTTAAAAAAACTGACAACCTGTCAAAAATTGACATTTCTAATAATATTTTCGCACTAATATTCATTCATCAAATATCTATTCAAATAAACTCTCTAGGTGGGTGGAAAAATATATGGGAAAACCCTGTACAATCTTCAACACACATAAGAAGATTGGACAATGCTTGCGATCCCCCAAAGATGTTGAGCCTTTCCAAACAGAAAGAGTATATAAAATTCCTTGCTCCTGTGGAGAAGTATTTCTAAGTTGCAGTATACGAGGTGTTAGGGGTTTGACTATAAATATTTTAACGTAGAGAGTATGAAGGATTTTAAACAAAATATTCTTATAAACCGATAAATTCGAAAGGGTTTCTGGAATATTTAATTTTAAAATGTTTAATTTTAGAGAAGGTTTCAACTAATTCCATGACAAGATGGCAACATTGCTATTTGCTTGGACATCAATGTGATGATAATCTCATCAACTGTGTTTTGTCAACAAAGAAGTATAAAAACACCTGCTGGTTTGAAAACGATTCAATTATTTTATTTTGATTATTTTTATATTATATATTATACGAGGAAGCCAATTTCCTTGAACAGATTCAAGAACGTTAGGTCTCTGTCTAGTTTATTCCGCTGCAGTAAAAACACGGTTTCTAAGGTCATGTTCATTTTCAATTTCAACCCTATTATATAGTAATGTTTATCATGTGGCCCCAAAAATAAAAATCAAGGGGGTTTAGGTCTGGTGACCTCAGAGGCCATTTTCTAGGTTCTGGGGCATTTCGACCTATCCATCTATTATCAAACGTATTATTCAGATGTTGTAACACATTCCTATGAATGTGGGCAGAAGGTCCATTATGACGAAACCAGGCACTGGCTAATATCTTCTAAAAGAATGGGCAAGTTATTAGTTAAAAATTGGAGGTATGTCTCTCCTGTTAAACGCCTTGGTAGCTCAAAAGGTCCGATTAACCGATGGTGGATTACTCCAACCCAAAATATTTATTGAAAACCGGTATTGAAATCGGTCTTGTTGAATCGTGTGTGGATTTTCTTGAGCCCAGGTATGAGTTTTATATTAATGTAAAATTCCATCTCTCGTAAAACAACATTGATCGGTTCTGAGTATGTTTAAAGTAAAATTTTCGTATTCTTGGTTTTTTCGGAGAAACCACCGGCAAAATTCTCTTCTTCGGGGTAAGTCCTCTAAAGTCAAAGCCAGTACAGGCTTTGACTTTAGATAAGGGTATAGAAGGTTTCCACGAAGGGTACCATGAATGGTTTAATTAGAAAATTCAACTTGTCGCGAGATTTCCCGAGTGCTCAAACCAGGGTTTGCCTCTACTAGGGCTTCGGGTGTTATTTGCCTTTCAGGCCCCCGATTAGTTTGACGGACTTTTACGCTCGCGAACTCTTTGTAAAACCGCCACAAATGTTCTGTTCTTAGCACACCTCCTGTTAGGATATGTTTGGAGCGCCAAATGAGCATTCTGTCTACACTCTCCATAAATAAGTAACATATTTGGATATTCGATATTCGTATACATTTTTAAAGAATTTTTAAATCCCGACTACGTATTAAAACGGTGAAAGAATCAAAAAACAAGACCACTGCAACTGATATGTTTGCGAATTGTTATGTTCATTAAAGCCTGCTCGTTCCTCTACGGTGGGCAGTGTTGCCATTTTCAAAAAAACATTCTATTTTTCTATATTTTTTTCTATTTTTCTATATTTTTATTTTTTTAGATTTAGGTCGTTCAGATATTTTACTAAGAAAACATTTGTAGGCATTTGTAGAAAATCATGTAATTAATTGTTTTACATAATAAAATTTATAAATGTATTAACGATGTGCTTAAAAATTAATAAAACAAAATAAAATTTGAGGGCCGTTTTTTTTCAAAAACTGTAAAGAACTGACCCTATGTTATTTAAGCATTTTTTAATCAAAATGGTCCATACTATCAAGTGTTAAAATATTTGTAGTCAAACCCCTAACACCTTGTATATTAAGGAACATGAACTATGTATTAAAAAGAATTAAATTGCTCGAGGAGTGGACCTACTAGTTTATTTCTATTATGGTAACAACCTTAGAGGAAGAATAAAAATAGAGTTCATTATTTACATATTTAGCCACTTTAGCCCTATTAGTTTCTAAGCAGTATAAAGAAATTACTTTTGTTGCAAAATAGTAAAATACAAAATTTTTCGAAATCTCGAAAATGATCTAATTTAAAAAATTTCAACGCAGATTTAAATTCAAACCCTTTTTTTATCCAAAATGGCTGCTTTTAGCGATAAATACTAATAGCACCTTTTTTATGTAGAATTAAATGGAGAATAGGTCTGCCTAGTCAAAAATGACATAAAAGGCTTCACAAAAAAGTTATGGTTAATTAAATTTAGGAACAACACTGTATGTGGCGCCCTCTAACATTAAATAAAAAACTAAGTTAATATTTGAATTTCTCGTCATCAATATACCCTTAATCCCAAATTTTGTCCAATTGTCATGTTCCTTAACAAAAATACAAGCAAAAAACCAAATAAAATTGTTTTTTTTTGGACGCCCTGTATCTCAGAAACAAAGCCGTTTCAAGTACTTAATTGACACCCTGTATATAGGATCCAATTGATAAGTCCTCCTTTTTTGTCGGTTAAAAAATAGTATAAAAATTCAAAAAAAAAGTGCATTAATAATGCTCTAAGGAACTAGTTATAACATCCCATTTCAAATTAGCACTGAAGAAATGCCATCCACATAGTAATTTTAAGTCGGTTCTATACCATATTACTTCTCATCTTTCACAAGAGACAGCATATTTGACGGGACGCCTTGTTTATCCTAATCCATACACGCCCGTTCATCAAAGGGATATTTTTGATATGTCCTACTCAACAGTAATCTCGAATAAGGATAATTGAGCCATACATGCCTCGGTGCTCGATTCTCCCATATCATTACCTAATGAGAATGAATGCAAGTCTAATTTAATCTCCGCTTATTTATCGGTCGGGGAGAGATCCTCGTCATTATAACTTGTTTGATTTCGTTCTGGGCGCGATTGAAAGGCCCGGAACACGTTCAAATAAAACCGCGGAAACGATGATTACTGAACACTCAAAGTGACCATTATGGCAATGTAAACAGTCGAAGGCCTGGCCGTTTTATGGAGACAGGAAAATTGGCAGGCCGGCCGGTTTCCCCATTATGTGGCGCCTTTCGTAGTCAATTCGTTAGCTCTCTGTTCGGGACTTGAATTTTGCCCAATTGAAGGACTATTGTATTCGCGTTGGGGATGATATCCACTGGAGGCTTATACAATTTTGCCCTTTAATAGGGTACATGACAGTTTTTAAATGTAATTTAAATCGATAGTTAGCTTCCAATTAGGTTTTAAACAATGCTTTGAATTTTTTTTCTGCAATATTTTAAAATATTTTTTTAATCCCTATGAAGTCACAAGCAAGCAATTGGCAACATGGAAAATTTTACTCGAATTTTATACGTTATAATCGTCAGGTAATTAAAAACTAAGCGTTTAACGTCAAACAATTGGGGTAGCCAACAGCCTGTTAAAGATGTCATGTCACTGGCCTTGGAGGGCAAACAAAGATTTTAAATAACATCCGTGAATTCATATGTTTTCAATGTGTGTCAATGAATTAGTTTACAAAAAAAAAAGCCGCGAGACGAGACAAAATTTGTACTGTCGTCTCGTCTAATCTCGACCTAATATCATGTCACCTCGACACTCGAGACGAGAATCTCGACCGAAAAGACCGAAGCAACACGCTTGATCTTTCTAAATATGGCCCAATTACTTGCCTTCCAACACTTTATAAGCTGATAATATCAAGTATAACTTCTAGAATATCGATACATTGTGAACACAACAAAATAATATCTATACAGCAAATTGATGGTCATCTGTAATCAAGTTTACACTGAGCGGAGAAATCCCTTGATAACTTATATTGATTATAAAAAAGCGTTCGACTCTATGCCGCACGACTGGCTCATCAGAGTACTAAAAGTATACAATATCGATCAAAAAAAAAAAAAAAATATATATATATATATATATATATATATATATATATATATATATATATATATATATATATTCAATTTGTTTCTTAAACCCGGTATATTTTAATTGGACTTCTTTCTTGGGTATAGGTTTATTTGCAAAATCAAACAATGGGATTAACTTGACGTTTCGCCCATCATAGTAGGCTTTCTCAAAAATTGCTCATTCCTTTATTTTTTTTTTGTATATAAGGCTTTCCTTTCCTATCTACCATTAATTTAAAAAACATTTAGTGGTCTAATTACAAAAGACATTTACAATTTTTCTAAAACTGATTTAAAATGTTATACTATTGACAAATAATTATTACAAAATTAATAAAATAAGGTTACATACCTCGAGAAATGCATGTTGATTATTTATTTATATTTGAATGATAGGTAGCAAGTTAGTGGTTTGCCAGGCCACTCATGGCACAGTTTTTGCTTTAGAAAATCGAATAGAACCTATGCGGGCCGCTAGCTTCTCTGCAGCCAAGTCCTGTATGCTTGATTTCCTGTGAATCGAGCCAGAGGTTATTGAACTTTCCACCGGCTGTTTGCAATTTTTGCATTTCAGTCGCGTGCTTTAAGTGGGGGCGGAAGCTATAGTTGGAGTAGGTTCCTTGTTTGAACGGCTATCCGTGTGTTGTGTGATATGTACGTCGCGTCGTGGATGCTGCGATATGGAAGACAATAATACGGACGTGGATGGGCAAATACCGTCAACTCGGCTGCCGATAATAACGTTGAATTTGTTGGAGAATTTAGCAAGAAGAGTGTGTATGAATGTGTGGTGTGTCTCTTAATAGTAAAGGGATTTTCAACATTAAACTTCGCTGATAAGCTTCAAATAATTTCCAAAGGAAGGACAAAACCGCCTATGAAAAATTTAACCACAAAAATGAAAAACTAGACATTTTTATCTGGAAAAACAATACGAACAATTTAAATGGCTAACAGGGTGTGAAAATTAAAGTAAATTATTTTGTTGGCCATGTTTACTTTTTGAAAATGAAAAAGGTCTATGGAATAAAACTGGTTTTTCCTATTTAAACAATTTCCATAAAGCTGTAAAAAGACACATTATGTCCAAAGCGCATTTGCATGCCGTCATAAAAGGAAAAGTCTTCGTCAAAACCAGAATTGAACACGCCCTTAATAAACAGTTAGAAATTAGTTACCGCCAATACAATGAACTAGTCGATAAAAATAAGCAAATATTAAGAAGATTTATCAATGTTATTTGTTTTCTCGGACAGCACGAATTGGGATTTAGAGGTCATGACCAAAAAAGAGTTCCTTCAAATAGAGGAAATTTTCAAGATTTACTTAGTTAAATAGCTAAATATGATGATTGCTTAAAAAATCATTTAGAGCAGTCTAGCGTTTTTCGTGGAACGTCGAATAGAATCCAAAATGATTTAATTTCCGCTGTGCAACCATTATTCTAAAAAGAATTAAGCAGGAGATTGACGAGGCGCGGTTCATTGCTATTTTTCTGGACGAAACAACTGATATCACTAATTTTAGCCAATTACATATAGTAAAACGCTACGTTAAAACAGACGGAAGTCGTCAAGAGCGAATTTTAGGTTTTAAGAATGTGTCTGAAAATCGTACAGCAGATGCATTATATACCGTAGTTTATAAAGTTAGTAAAGAAGTTAATGGAGAGAAAAAATTAGTTGCTCAAAGCTATGATGGAGCTGCAGTGATGGCAGGACAATTAGGGGGTCTGCAAGCTAAAGTTCGAGAAACTTTCCCGAGTGCTGTGTTTGTCCACTGTTTTGCTCATAAATTAAATTTAGTTTTATCCCAGTCCATCAATCACATTAATGAGTGTAAAGTATTTTTCGTTACCTTAAGTGGCATGGCTGCTTTTTTTTCAAGTCAACAAAACGTACACAAGCTTTGGACTCCATTGTCCACAAACGATTGTCCAAAGTAGCTCCTACTAGGTGGAACTATAATGGAAGACTTGTGTTAACAGTATCTGAAAATCGTGAATCACTAATTGAACTATTTGAGAATATAATAGAAAATAATGAAACGTGAGACTCAGAAGCAATAAATAATTCGAGGGGGTTTTTGGACTGTTTGAAACGAGATTTTAATTTTAATTATTTGTTTTTATATTATTATTCGCAGACAATGTTTTTAATATATATCAAACTAAAACAAATTATATTGCTTTTTGTCTAAAAAAGTTGATGATTTTAAGTCCATGTTAAGCCAAAGGATAGATGACTTTGACCTATGTTGGGAGAAAACGATGACGTTAAATGTAGAGCCACAAGCCAAGCGTCTTCGAACAGACAAGGTGGGAGCTGTTCAAACATCATACAGACGCCTCTTTTATGAAATAATCGATCAAATTCAGCAACAAATAAACTATAGATTGTGTGAATTAGTATTGACAATACCTGCCACAAGTTCATCAGTAGAACGCAATTTTTCAACCCTTAAACGTATAAAAAATTTCGTGAGAAATTAAGCGGGGCAGGAGAGACTTTCGCATACATCGCTGTTGTCCATTGAAAATAAACTTCTCCAAAATATGTCGGAGCATCGACTTTTCTATGATGACGTCATTGACGAATTTGCAAAAAAAGATCGAAGAATTGAATTACATTACAAATAGGTAAATTTCTAAAAATTGCTTCCCTTTCTTAAAATTTCACAGTAACAGGTGTCTTTTTTCTGTTTCGAAATAACACGAAGGCCGAAGGCCTAAGAATAATACACCGTTGCATTAAATCCTGGTTGACTTTTCTTCCAACAACAGGAGAATTTCCGTCGTCGATCTCCAATCTCGAAACGAGCATTTCTACTTCGCAGTACCTTTATACAGTTCGCGCTAGTACTGCCAACGCAAGTCACCGCCGGACTGTTGCTACGTAACTCATTAATCGAACTGGGAGTATGAACATAAACTCTTTAGAGTTGTTACGTTGCAATTTAGCTTAAAGTATCTATTATATAAGGTATACTGACATATTATTAATGACTGACATTAAAATGTCGTCATTAATAACACTAGCCGACAAGATTTTTCTGACATAGGCCAGCTCATTATTTTCACAATGGAAATACCCTCCCAATAATAAAAAAATATTCGTAAAGCCCTAATACGTACCATTTTTTAATAGCCTAATTAGAACCTTTTATATTGGCAGGTAAACAATTTTATTGTGGGGCGGCTAAAATGGGTCCATTTTACAACTGAAAAATTACCTAGACGGGGTTGTTTACAACATTAGATATAAAATAAACGTTAAACATCACTCTTCTGTTGACTTTCGAATTGAGTGGTTCTCTGTGTATCGATAAGCAAGTGCATGTGAAGACGAGAATGTCGAGTCAAGCGCGCCGAAGTTGCAAAATTTCTGCTGACAAATTTTGTTATATTTGTGGAGAATTTCTGGTGAAATCACAAGCCAGGCCATTTTCCGGAAACGTAAAAAAAGCCTACTTTAAATATTTTGGTGTGTTAATTGGGGATCAAGATAAGCGGTGGGCTCCCCACGTGTGCTGTGTTAGTTGTAGTGTATCATTGGTGCAGTGGATGAAGGAAAAGAAAAAAAGTATGCCTTTTGCAAAGACTAAAGGTTATTCCAAAAAGGGAAAGCACAATATAGAATATCCAAATTTGCAATCTGCCATACGACCTGTTCTTCCTAATGCAAATTGATTTGGGAGATAATGGAGGTAACGCATCATCAGGTAGCTCAGAAGAACAGTGCACCGATCCCACTTTTACCACAGGTCCCAGTTCCGGCGAGCCACATTTGATTGTTCAAAGTGAATTAAATGATTTAGTACGTGATTTGGGGTTATCCAAGCAACAGTCAGAACTTCTGGGTTCCTGTCTTAAGGAATGGAACCTATTGGCCATAAAAACAAAAATTGCGAATTTCAGAAAAAGAAATTATATGTTTTCTGAATTCTACAGTATGGAAAATTCGTTGCACGTGTGTACTGATATAGACAGTTTAATGCAGGAACTTGATATTGAACATTCTCCCCGTAAGTGGCGCTTATTCATAGATTCATCTAAATATAGCTTAAAAGCTGGGTTATTGTATAATGGAAATTTAAATCCCTCTATACCAGTTGCCCATTCAGTTGCAATGATTGAAAATTATGAAAATATGCGCACGATTTTGGATAAAATAAACTACAATAGGTATAAATGGCAGATATGTGGGGAGTTATAGCGATTTTAGTGACACTTCAGGGGGGATTTATAAAATATTGCTGTTTTTTTTGTTTATGGGACAATCGTGCAATAAATCAGCATTACGTAACAAAAATTTGGCCAGAAAGAAGTGAATTTCAACCGGGATCTCAAAATGTTAAATTTATACCTCTTGTTGATTCCAAAAATGTCCTTTTGCCTCCTCTTCACATTAAACTTGCGCTGATAAAAAATGTTGTGAAGGTTTTGAATAAAGATGGTGATGGATTTAAATACCTTAGACAAGTCTTTCCCCAGTTAAGTGATGCCAAATTAAAAGAAGGCATTTTTATTAGGCTACAAATCAGAAAATTGCTGGACGATGTCAATGTTACGGAAAAGCTTACCAGGTAGGAACTCAGAGCATGGAATTCATTTGTTAATGTAGTAAGAGGATTTTTAGGCAACAATATGGATGAAAATTATGAACAATTAGTTAATGAATGTCATTAAAATCCTCCATTCCCATTTGTCATTTTTTCCTAAAAATTTGGGAGCTGTTATTGACGAGCAGGGTAAAAGGTTTCACCAAGATATCAGAACAATGAAAATTCGGTACCAAGGACGATGGGATCCAGCCATTATGGGTGACTAGTGTTGGTTTTAAGTTATATTTTTCTCATTTGCTTTTCTCTTAGATGTATGTTTAATAGGCAAAAACTGTAAACATAGTCAATAAACAGGGTTAAGAATTTTCTGAAATAATTTTTTCTATAGATATTAAGTATCGTAACATTCGATATGGTTCTACAACTCTAACAAGAAAACCCTACGTGCTACAACTTTCTATTTGTCATTTTCGTATTTGGATAGGTCCATTCTATTAGATTATGATATTCTGATTTGTGTTACAACTAAAAAAAAATTTTTTTCGGCCAGTGTAATTTTTCACATTTAAATAGGAAAAAGAAATTTATCCAAAACTTCTTGCAGCACTATATAATATTATCGTAAAATTCACATGTAAATTGCCTGCTTTAAATTATGTAAAATATGCAGGAAAATAAGTTTAGCTGCACTGTATGCCCGAGGTAAAAAATGCTAATTTAATTTAGCTATGGTTTAAGTTTGGTAAATATTTATAAGTTTTAGTGATATCTGCCTTTAGCCACTACGGCAAATTATTTAGCTGATATACCTGCATATTAGATATATTTTTGTACATTTTTATAGGTGTTTCTGGTTACTATTTTGTCACGAAAAAATCTTTATTTATAGGCCTAATATTACAAAATACAAGGTGTTATTTAAGTAGGTACATAGCCAAACTTCAAGTCCAGTGGCGTCCCGGGAGGCACTTAAACCAATATTTTTTTCAAAAAAAAATGTGCGCCACTGACTTTCTTATTTTTTTTTATGTTTTTTTCGTATTCAGCAACTTTATACAACTTTTTTGTCTCTAGAATTTTTTTGATATCTGTCTTCATATCGAGAAAACAGGGGTATTTTTATTATTTTTTCCATCTAAGTCTATTCTTGTCTTAAAAAGTGTTATAAAATTAATGCTAGCTTAAAAAATTGTGTTTTATTACTTACTTCTTTTTTTTTGATGTTCATGGACCTGCAATAAGTGATTTAATTTTTTTCCGAAAACGAAACAAGATACCAAAAAAAAATCAAAAGACAAAAAAGTTGAATT
The DNA here is from genome assembly GCA_030620095.1 of Kuschelorhynchus macadamiae. Classification (NCBI taxonomy): domain Eukaryota; kingdom Metazoa; phylum Arthropoda; class Insecta; order Coleoptera; family Curculionidae; genus Kuschelorhynchus; species Kuschelorhynchus macadamiae. The sequence continues at coordinate 438,523 of JAUTXW010001077.1, forward strand.
GCACTAGTGCATATTATTTGTCAAAAACATTCCTTAAGGACTTACTTAATTTTAATCTAGTTAGGATTAAGTTAGCCACTTACTACTGTAAATATCAGTGTCAAATTTTAACAAAAACAAATGAAGGATTATTAGATTTTTACGAAATACAAAGGAAGCATTACCGGACTTATGTTCATATAAAATATTCATAATAAAACCACTCAAAGGATTAACATCTTGAAGTTTTTCGCTTAGATTAACAGTTTTCGATAAAGCAAATAAACATAAAATGCATAACATTATTCACTATTGCAATGTTTTGGATGTAACAAAAAAGTAAGAAGGCCATGGACGGAAAAACAATTGCTCAAAAAATTTGACTTTGACATAACTAACAAGCTTAAGCAATGCATACATAATCATTTGTCTATCAATAATCTTGTGTTTTTAAGAGTTTTAAGCTATACAATTCCTTACTGATATTAGAAAATGGTTCAATTGACAAATCCAGAAATGGCCGATATGCATTTTGTTTGTGGAATAACCCGAGGCAATTCCAGAGCGGCTAGACGAATTTATCAACAGAGATATCCTCATCGCCTTGTACCAAACAGACAAACCTTTGTAAGAATATATGAGAGACTCCGCGAATCAGGCACCTTTCAAAGGTCGACTGTGTTATTGGTAGACCTGCAACAGTAAGAACAGTGGACGTGGAGGAAGAAGTTTTACATGAAGTTGAGCGTAGCCCGACACAAGTACATGCACAATTGGGCAACAATTAAACATATCTCATTATACTGTATGGCAGATTTTAAGAGATTTTTTTAACTATAAGCTTACCACCTACAGCGTGTGCTAGCGATATTACCCGCAGATTTTTCCCCAGCGAGTGGATTATTGTCTTGGCTTTTGCAACAACAAATAGCATCTCTGATATTTCTATCACGTATTTTGTTTACAAATGAAGCCGTTTTTTCCCGAAATTCAATTATGAACTTTCATAACAATCAATAACATCTGGGCTGAAGAAAGTCCCCATGCCGTGATACAAAATGATTATCAACAACAGTTTTCTGTAAATGTTTGGGTTGGTATTGTAGGTGATTATATCATTGGACCTTATTTTTTACCTGCGAGAATAAACGGTCCAGATTATCGTCACTTTTTGGAATTTGTGGTACCTGAACTATTAGAAAATGTCCCACTGGCAAAAAGACAAGCAATGTGGTTCATGCACGATGGGGCACTATCTCATTTTAGCACGTCAATTTCTGGATGCAACTTATGAAGAAAATTGGATCGGTCGCGCGGGTCCACAATCGTGGCCACCCAGGTCACCGAATTTAAATCCGTTAGATTTTTATTTGGGGCATTTAAAGTCCCTCATTTATAAAACGCCGGTTAACACTGAAGAAGAATTAATTCAACGAATAAGTAACTCTTGTAATCAGATAAGACATACGCCGGGAATATTCAAGTTCTTCGGCAATCGATGTTAAGACGAGCTAATGCTTGCATTTGAAGGAGGACACTTTCAACACCTATTGTAATTTTCGTGTTACATATTGTTAAATGTTTCTTTAGTTAAAAAATAAATTGAATGAAATTTAGCTGTGAAAGTATACGATCTTTTCATGCAATAATGCAATGACATACAATAAAGTGGCTTTTATTTTCTTCTCTCAAAAACAAAGCAAGGTACGAAAAAAACTAAAAAGATAAAAAATTATCTCTTTAGTAACTGAATGCGAAAAAAATATAAAAAATCAAAAAAGTCAGTGAAGCACATGTTTTTTGTCAAAAATATTGGTTAAAGTGTCTCCCGGGGCACCACTGGATTTAATAATTTTAATCTAGTTAGGGTCAAAGTAGCCTTTTACACATATAAATAACACTGGCAAATTTCAACAAAATCAGCTAAAGGTTTACTAACATTTTTGCGAAAAAACGATTTTTTTTTAAGTTTAAGACCTTGTATCCTGAAAACGAAAGTGTTGCATATGCTGTCTTTTCAAACATTTTTATTGGACGCCATTTTGTTCCAATATATTGGATCCATACCAATATTTTACCACTTTCTATCCATGCCACACTTGATTTTGGGTATAAGTAGTTTTTTCCGATTAATTTTTTAAATATTTTATTAGACCGCCATTTTGTTTTGCTATTTTATATTTATACCAAAATGTTACCAATTCATTCTTATGTAATACTTGATTTTTTCGCAAAATTTAAGGTAAATTTGATAATAAGTTTTTATAGTTTCACTAGGCCGCCATTTTGTTCCTGCATACTGGATTTTTACCAAAATATTACCAGGTCAACCCCATATGAGCCTCAAATTTTGTCTGATGAGTAGTTTTTAAGCTATGACGGGAACTGACAGACAGACAAATAAACAAAACGACAGGTGAATCAATAAAACATATTTTTTGACATCGAGGGACGCTAAAACGCGAAGATATGTAAAACCTGACTTTTTCAGATTACAAAAACTTTATTTGAACCCCATTTTATTCCACTATCTTGAATTAGTACCACAGTTTTACTAGTTCATCTATATACTACAATTAGTTATGGCACACAATTTGAAATAAGTTCATTGAGTGGGTTTTCAGGCTAAAATTCTAAATATTTTATTAAGTTCCGCCATTATTTTATTTGTTCCGCTATCTTGTATTCGTACCAAAATTTTACCAGTTGGTTCCTACATAATACTTGATTTTTGTGCAAATTGGATAATTAGTTTTTTAAGTAATAATTTTTTTAACATTTCATTAGGCCGCCATCTTGTTCCGGCATATTGGATTTTTATCAAAATACTACCAGGTCATCCCCATATCAGCCTTAATTTTTGACTAAAATTTGAGGGTAATTTGATGAGTAGTTTTTAAGCTATGATGCAAACTGACAGACAGACAGACAAACCGACAGACGGGCCTTATAAAACATATTTTTTGATATCTAGGAACGATAAAACGCGAAGATATGTAAAACATGACTTTTCATATTACAAAAAATATATTTGGCCGCCATTTTGTTCCGCCATCTAGAACTAGTACCACGTTTTTACTAGTTCATCTCTATACTATAAGTACTCATGACACACACTTTGAAATCAGTTCATTAAGTAGTTTTTTCAGGCTGAATTTTTAAACATTTTATTAAGCCGCCATTTTGTTCCGCCATCTTGGATTGGTACCAAAATTTGACCGGTTAATTCCTCCATATTGTTTGATTTTTGTGCAAAATTTTTATACATTTCACTAGGCCGCCATTTTGTTTTGCCCTAATGGATTTTTACCAAAATGTTACTAGGTCATCCTCATATGACCCCCTAATTTTAACCAAAATTTGCAGTCAATCGGGTAAGTAGTTTTTTACCTATGCGGCGAACAGATAGACCGAAAGACAGACAGACAGACAGACAGACCGACAGAATCGAGAAAACAAAAGAAAACGTAAAGAGGGTGACTTTTTCACGAATACACTACTTTTCTGAGGGAAGTAGAAAGGAAAAAAAAATTACGAAGTTATTTACTTTAAATTCCGCGACCATCAATTTAAGTCATTCCGTCGGACCATTACCCACAAATACCACATAAATTCACATTAATCTAATTTACAAAGGACTGTCGACGAAATAATCTAGGAAAGGATTCGGCTTAAAATTTCCAATGATAAATATACTCTGAGGTATTACAGGGCTCAGGCAAAACTGCATATCATTGGCTTTAATCCATTAACGGCCGGCAATCGTTACCTAAATTATGTTATTGCGTGTCGGGCTCGTGCAAAATAGTTTGCTTTTAAATCGAGTCATCCCAGTTTTTCATTAACTACCCTAAATAGGACATATGTTTTAGGGATATTTGTTTTTTTTTATTTACTTTTAATGACCGGAGGCAACGTTGTGCAATTTTATGTATTATCATTTAGTCTATAGTAACACTGACACAAATTAACCTAATACAGATGCGAAAGAATACCAAAATACTCATATTGTTTGCTGTAGCCTTGAGAAAGAGTTCATAGATAATCCGCATCAATGCATTTATCAAGTTATTATTTGTTTAGGTAAAAATAATCTGCACCAATACGTTAACAAGGCATATTATCTCACAGTAAATTAATATATTGCTTGTATATCAATTTCTTTGAATTTAGGGAATATTCGAAATATTAGAAATTCATTTATTTGGCAAAACTTAACTAAAAATGTGACAAAATTCTTAATTTTCTATTAGTTCTATCGAGTTTTTCAAGCTATATAAATTTCTCTGAACCCTTAAAACGACATATTACTCGATTTCTTCAACATCTTAATTTTCATCCTCTTTTCTTTTCACCCTTACTTTGGACAGAGTTGTCAAAGAGTGTTTATTATTCAAATCTATTTACTCAAAGACCCACAAAAGGACATATTACACGGTAATTTACAAAGAATCACTATTTTTCACCAATTAACCCCCAATTTCAACTCCTTCCCTTCAGCCGATTTTACCCAAAAGAAATGCGAACTGTTCTCGCTGTGTACCAAATTTCAACTCGATAGCTCAATTCCTTATAGACCGGGGGTTACCGAACAAAGCTAGTCAACAACTGCAACAAAAGGTTGATTAATTTTTTATGCTAGGATAATATCCACAATACCTATATCAGAGACTGTGCCGTTCCTACTTGGTCATTTAAACTTAGGGGAGGGGGTTAAACTTTATCAAAAAGTGAATTTTAGTCAACGTGAAATATTATGAATAATTTCATTTTAGTTTGAAAGGTGACCTTCCTTAGGTGATACAACCGACTCAGCAGAGAAAGTAAGCGGTAGCTTTCGTCTCGGTAGAGACCTGTCAATTTGACCCAAGTTGACTAAATAGTAAACATCCAGTATCATACACAAATTATAACTCCTTCTTTTCTTTATTTAATGTTGATTTTAAATATAAAAAGACAGAGAAAAATTCGGCAGCGTTTTGAGAGCAGAGGTTCGCGAATTTTCACGAAAATTAATTCGACACGAGATGTCTAACTAGCAAAGGTTAAGTGTTATGAACAAACTATAGCTTATTTTGTTTGTCATCAAGTGCCTAATCTAAAACCTAAAAGGCAAAGAAAAATCTGGCATCGTTTGGCAAGCAGAGGCTATCAAACTCGCTATCAATTATTCGAAAAAATTCAAAATCGCCATGGTTTTTTACTCCAACTTGAATTCAATGTAGGGTAGTAGTTACTTTAGTAGGACTAACTAGGAAATTATTTTAATAATTATTTTCATAGGTTAGTAAAATGTGATTTTAAAAATAGCACTGAAGATAATTAAAATTAAATTCCCTTTAATTTAATAATTATGTAGTATTGATAAATGAATAAAAACTATTGTCAATAAGGCAAAAATACCATTTTAACTTGTAAATCAGCTTTTATTTTAACATTATTAGATCTCTAACATACATAAAAAATCACAAATGATGATAAGTTATTGTTTTTTTACCACTTTAGATGTTGCAACTTATAAACTACTAGACAACAAAAATAAAAACACACGCAACCCAAAAACATAATAAGGAACAAAAACGAAGTATTCTTCGTAAACAAAATTTAAACTACTTAGGAATAAAAATAAAGACACAACTTAGGTTGAATTTCTTAAATCACCAAATACCTAGCACATAAAAAATATAAGAACCAAAAGAATCACAAATACCCAGATATAAAATATGGCACTCTATTTTTTATTCATCATTGTCCGATTGCACGCACTCCTCCGAGCAGTCGGCATCTGACTCATCTTCAAGGTTTAAAATTATATTGTTTAATTCTTTAGGTGTTTGGTCCCCCCTCAAACCATTTAGGACAATATCTGTTTTGTAAAATTGTAAAAAACTGGTCGCATTTCAGTTGCGTGAGATCACATAGCAGAAATTTGATTACATCTTTGATTTTTTCAATAAGCTCTTGCTGACATGGGGGCAATAGTTGAGCATTAAATGTTTTTTTAATTATTAGTGGGCTTTTCTCACTGCTGCTCTGATACGCTCCTAGGAAAATATCCAGTCGCGCAGCGTAAACAAAAACTAACTTAGGTTCTTCATACATTTTGCAAACAAAACCCTCAATTCCATTTTTTATGCAGTCTGATATATTTTCCTCAAATCCCAATTTGTGAAAAATTTTTTGGACAGCAAGTGATTTTTCTAGGATCTGAAAGGGCTTTATTTTGCCTAATAAATAAATAGTTTATGAATACTGAAATGAGCTGATACACGTTATGGATATTTTAGAGAACGACAAAAATATTAAATTGAATTCAACGATTGAACAAGCTGGTGCATATAAACTTAGATTGCACTTAGATAGTTTTTCATAAAATCGTGCCATATGTCGAAATAATTTTTAAGCAAGTGCAGATGATTAATACCGACCCTATCAAGGCTAAACAAGATCCACAAAACTTCGAAAACGCAATGCAAAAAGTTCGTGATGAAATGGACACAATTATCGACCAAATAGACTTGGAGCTTTTAGAAAACGAAGATGAAAATGTTCCTCAAAAAAGGCGACGTTACCCTCGTTCCGATCTATCTATTTTAACAAATAAAAAAATTGAAGCCTTGAAAGTTTGCTATTCCATAATACAGCAGATTAAGGCTCGGATTACTTTTACAGGACATCTGACAGCTACCGCATTTTATCGAATACCAAAAAAAAGTTCCCGACAAATTGCTCTCTGATACAGTTAAGTTATATTCATTTCTAGAGAAAAATCGTCTAAAAACAGAACTGCAAGTACTTTATGAAAGAGAAAAATTGCAAACCATTTCTGAAGCCGTTCCTCTTTTATCGTTGGTTTCACAGGAAGATATGAGGTGCACTTTCAAAAAAGTTATTGAAGTTTTAGTGACAACACCTATGTCAACTTCTGAAGCTGAATGATGCTGCTCTATGTTAAAAAGACTAGAAATTTTTTTTGCGCAACTCTATGACAGAAGAAAGACTAAGTGCCTTGGGAATGTTATCAGCTGAAAAAGTGTTTCTTAATAATATTGAAGACTTTAATAAACGAGTCATTGACCTTTTTGGCCAGTAAGGCAGAACGAAGACTAGATTTTAAATACCGCAGTTCAGTGTAAAATATTCTTCTTTTACTGTATACAGTTTTGGAGTGTAAGTTTTTATCGAGTTTTTAAAATATTTAAACATATAAATGTAGGTCTTGTAGACAGGCATCCAACATCTAGAATAAAAATAACATTATATGGAGAAAATAATTGAAGTCCAAATAAGATCTTTTGTGGAAATCAACAATATTTTACCCGAAAAGCAGTCTGGATTTCAATCAATGCATAGCTGTGCCACTGCTCTTGCTGACATAACGGATGACATTCTACGTGGACATGATAACAACAGAATAAGCGCTCTGGTTCTTTTAGACTTCACCAAAGCTTTCGATATGCTCAACCATAAAGTACTTGTTTCTCTTATTAACTATCTCGGCTTTGGACACGGTGCTCGAAAGTTTGTCTCGTCGTATTTATGCGGAAGGTCACAACAAGTGGTTTTGAATGGTAAATTTTCCGAAAGGCAAGTGGTAACGTCTGGTGTTCCACAGGGAAGTATACTTGGTCCTTTGTTCTATACATTATATACCTCACAATTTCACAAAAATATCAAACACTGCCATTATCATCTTTATGCTGATGACACCCAAATTTACTTGTCTTTCGATTCAGGTCATAGTAATGTGGCGAATTGCCACATAAATAGTGATCTTAATGCCTTATTTAAGACCGCAACCGATCACATGCTAAAAATTAATCCTAGTAAATCCACCGTAATTCTATTCGGCAACCGAACACATTGCAATTTGGCCAAAGACACCCTAGATATTCAAATGGACAATGCTTTTATTCCTTTTGTTGACACCTGCAAAAGTCTGGGACTACAGCTTGACTGCAACTTGCGTTTTAAGCAGCATGTAACTAATAAGCTGAAGGTAGCCTATTCAACCTTACACTAGAGACAAAAAAACTCCTTTGTGATTCTCTGGTGTTATCAGTCTTCAATCACTTTGACTGTGTCTACGGGCCTTGTCTTGACAATATTGAAGTTAGGCGTATCCAAAAAGTGCAAAATAGCTGTCTTCGCTTTATTTACGGAATATCTGGAAGAAACCATATTTCACATAAGTTAAAAGATGCAGGTTGGTTGAGTATGCATAATAGGCGAAAACTGCATATGGCTATGTTATCATATAAAACAATGAAATATAAAAAATCTCAGTATCTTTATAACAAGCTCAAATTTCGTAGTGACGTTCACGATCGAAATTTAAGGAAGAATCATATTGTTACAATTCCGCAAGATCGCAAGGAGCTGTTAAAGAGGTCGATTTCTTATAATTTGTGTACTACCATAAACTCGATGCATTTTCTGAATACGGATCTGTCCTGCCTTTCTATTAAACATATTGTAACGTTCCGTTTTTTGATTTTTCATGCACCAATTAGAAAACATGCTACAAATTAAAATTCATGTATTTACAGAATAGCTCCTCTCTATTAGAGAGGATTTTATTGATTCATAGATGGCGCTCCGAGTTTTCCTTTAAAATTCCAATTGTGTCTAAATCATAAGTGAATACTACAGATCGTAAATTTCATAAGTCTCTTTAATTTTGTGTGTAGCTAGTAATGTTCTTTCATATAAGTTTTGGTATAAATATAAATTACATAATTTGGGTTGTTGTTCTTGATTATGTATAAATCTCATTTAAGTGGAATATTGAGGAATTTCGTTTTTATAGTTTCAAAGTAAAAATACAGTCGATAATGCAGAATTCTGGATGTCATTCTTGAACGGTTGAAAATTCAGCGGATAAGACAGCTGACTGAAGGGTTAAGTTACTTCCAATATACTTTTGTCACTGGGTAGACCTTTTATAGCCCATCATTCCATTTTTATGGAAATCTTTAATCATCCTTTGATGAAAATAAATGGAATGAAGTGAAATAACATCGTTCGGGTGAGTTTTTAGTAAAATTCCCATTTTCACTAGTATTTTTCTATTTTTGACAAATTCATGTTTCATAACCTCATCTTCATTTGTATTTGATTCTAAAGTCCTTTTTTTGGTCTCCTTTTTAGGCAACCCACTTTTATTAATCTGCAGTTTTATTAACCTGCAGTTTTATTAAACGCCAGTTTAATGTTTTATTAAACACCAGTTTTGTTCATTTTAAACTGCTTATGAACTAGATTATTAGACGTGGTGTTAGAAACATTTTGTTAGTTACTAGCCGCTTGTGTGCTAATTTTAATCTTGCTAGCCACTTGTTGAGCAAGGGCATTGTTTAGTCACGAAACCCAAGTTTGGAGAACTACATGGAGTATAAGAAATTAATAATCAAACATTTTACCGGCTAGAGTTCAAGGACCTCAAAGAACAACCCCAGGAGGATATTACTAAAATATAAGTTTGTACATAAATACATTTTTAAAAAGCTAAACGTACAATTGGCGAAATTTTTAGATATATTTTATTTAAAAGATCAGCGCAACCCATAGTGTAAATAATTGTGCAATTATAAAAGGGTATTTTACAATTATCTAAGTTTAGATTAAAGTTTACAGGTTAATCTCAATGCAATCCTATTATATTAAACATCTTTAACATCTGATTTTAGAGTTTTATTAAATATTTCAGACTATATCATATTTAGGCTTATTCATGGGACCTTAGTTGTCAGTTGAATCCAGTAAGTTTTTTTAATAGACCACGAATGGCGCCCAAATCATAACATTTTAGTGATTTGGATTAACTGACAAGTAACTGCAAACAACACATAAAGGAAAAAGGATAAGAAAAGAACCACCTCTATAAGTAGCCACGACAACGAGCAGCTGAGGCATACATCTTTTTTTAGGTCTAATTTTAACATCAACAAGAAATATGTCATAATATTATAAAGAAAAAATTATTCATGAATCAGTAAATTTTCTTGGCTATTACCTATTATTCTTGTGTTTTAAAAAAACTACCGATGTTCTTTGAAACCTCTTTTGTTCCAAATTTCTATGATATAGCCTATCATTTCCACCCCCCCCCCCTCTCTTCACCTCCTCTTCTTTCTTTGCTTCTCCTTTTGTGTCTTTTCTATATTCCTTTTCTTTTCTTTCTTTTATGTCCTTAAAACTACATATTTTATATATTTCGTGATCTGTAAATTTAGTAACTTAACTGAAAACACGTCATACACCTATTTGATTTTCTATGCATAAGTTTTTAACGGGCTTTATCAGTACCCGGACTTGTCTGGGTGGCTGCAATCATTTTATGGCCCTTTGTCTAACCGTCTAGCATAAAAAACTGGAATATAATAAATTATTTGTGTAATATTGTACGGTTGAACAATAAATGTATTATTATTATTATTATATAAAATATACTAAAAATAAAACTGAGCATCATCGAAATAAGATCAAAACTCTAATTCCTGAAAAAAAAAACAATTTCGGCAGAGATATAACCCTTTTCTAAAAAATTTAGAAGCCGGAATTTCTTTTCATTCGTAAACATCAGCTTTAATTAAAATTACTTCAAATTATATGAAAAAAGATTTCGCCCCGGCATAAAACACGCCCTAAAGGAACGTTTTTATAAACCGAATTATTCTTTGTTCATCTTCATCATATTGTTCGTTTCAGGGAATTTAAAAGTAATTTGTTTTCCCTTATATATAAAGTACGAAAAATATTATTCCTAGTTGGAATTTTAAGCCGCCATTTCCAATTTATTTTCCGTATAGCAAGTTAAATTCAAAAGGAATATACCAACGACGTCGTTTTTATTAGTGTACCCGCCTCCTGAGCAACAAACGTCTTCAATTATTCGAAGCGGCAATATCTGATCTGCTAAGACTGCTGTATTTGTGCGCGTCTCTTCTGACAAAAAAAATACGATGACAAAAGAACATTTATGTATGACAAACAAGCATTTCACGAATATTAATAATAAGACGTAATACCGGCTTTTAATACAAAGAAATATCGAGAGGAGACCTTTTTATCGAGCATACGAAGTATTGAGTATCGCCATTTCTAAGAAATTCTTTGGAAACAGTTAAGGGGAATTACTTTATGCAAATTAAAACTGCCAGTCATGAGGCGATTATTTTTTTTTAAATAGCTAAAGTCTTTGACGAAAGGAAACACCGTCTCATGAAAAATCATGCCAAACAATCAAAAATATACTAGTTTTGAAGTTTATGGGGTAGGGTTAGGCATGGGTTCATAAATCGGTTACAAAATTCTAAAAAGTCATTTTGGACGCTTTCTTTTTCATAAAAAAAGTAGGCATCTGGACAGAAAACTAATTAGGGCACCGTAAAGCAGTGGCGACAATTCAAGTGAAGTAGGTGAAGTGCTACTTCCCCAGGAAAAATAAACAAGCAAACATCTAACTATATTTATTATATATCTCTTAAAATTTTAGTTCTTACATTAATTTATTCACCTAATTGGTAAAAAATAAACTGTACATCTCGAATAAATATTTTGCTTGACCGATGGCTGCATGTCTTTTTAAAACTTTCAATCGAACTTTATTATAACAACTATAACAGTGGTGCAAACCGCTTCGACTTTGCTGGAGATGCTATCTTTAGTTTACGATTTTCCTACTACGTTGCCATGACAACGCGTTCGCGATGACGTCGAGGACTCGGAAGAATAATATTTACCAGCGCCATACAACGCTCTCGGTGAATTGCTAACGCAGCACACTACACCCACGTGTCGTTCAGTTTGGGGTGGTTGTTTACTTTTATTTTCGCGGATGTCGCTGCAACCGGTCAGTTTCCTTTGCAGTTTAGTTGACTGTTTTGTGTTATATTTATTTACAGTGTTGTTACAACTTTATTTGGTGTCTGGTTTATTAATTTACATTATTGAAGGAACAAGATCAGAGTTTTAATCTTCATCCAGGTTTTCGGCGTACAAATGGTTATGTAGTGGTCAAATATTACAAAAATTGTTTTGCTGGCCTTGTTTACTAGTTTCCAATAAATATTCAGTGTGGAATAAGGAAGGATTTGCAGGTATGTTAAATATATGAAGGTCTTTACATAAACATGAAGACTCGGCGGAGCATTTAAAATGCGAATTAATGCTAAAAACATTTGTAAAAAATGAAAGCACTATAGCTGACACTTTAAAAGAAAATGCTAAACTATATAAAATACATTTTAACGAAAACGTCCGATTAAATAGACTATTTATGTGCTTGGAAATTGACGCAGTTTTGTACCTTGCAAAACAAGAGTTAGTCTTTCGCGGCCATGATAAGAGCAGCGAGTCATAAGGGGAATTTTAAAAAGCTTTTAGGTTAATTAATATCGAGAAGTTCCCAAGAACTAAAAGATCACGAAAAATTTAAAAAATTTTTTATTGCTGACTCGAAAAATATTCAAAAAGAAATAATTGAATGGATTTCTGATTATTTAAAGGACCATGTAAACAATGAAATAATGAACACACAGTTTTTTTTTCTGTGCAAGTGGATGACACCACTGATTTACGCAAACCTCCCAGTGCTCCATAATTTTAAGATACGTTAATTCAGAAGGCTCAGTAGTCGAGAGATTCTTAGGATTTTATAATGCCAGCTCCCATAGAACGTCGGAGAATTTATATTTCCTATTGGATCAAATTTTGGACCAATTTGACTATAAACATAAATTAATAGGGGAATGTTACGATGGCGCAAGTGTGATGTCTGGCCATCTAAATGGCATTAAAAAAAAAAAGAAAAAGCACTTAACCGTATTATGCAGCAAAGTTCAAAAATATTTCTAAATGTCGATTTTTTTTTGGAAGTCTTAGTGGTATTCTCTCATTTTGTCATCACTCAGCCAAACGAACGTATGCTCTTACATCTGCATCTACAAGGCGTATACCAACAATTACAGAAACACGTTGGTCTTCAAATTCGAAATTAGTAAACGTGATTGTTCAAGACTGGAATAAATTAAAAGACGTCTTTGAATTTATTACAAACTGTGACAAATCTGATGAAAAATTAATCCGGCTTGCGAGAGAATTTTTAGGTGAAATGAACGATTTTGAATTCACGTTTCTGGCATTAGTGTTTAATTACATTTTTTCAGTTACGGACATACTATTTGCGTTCTTCAAAAAAAATCGCTTGGCATTCATTTTTGCATATCCAATATAAAACGCTGTCGTGAGGCGCTCTGTAAAAAAAGAAATGAACATTTTTTTAATACCATGTTTGATAGAGCAAATTCTGTTACAGAAATAAATCATTAGAAACGTGAGCTTGCTAAGCTTTCACCTGAAGAAATTAGGGCTAAGTATAGAACCCGTTTTTATGAAATATTGGACCATATTTTAATGGAAATGACACTAAACTTTCAAGACTCTGAAAAACTTACATTTTTATGTTTGGCAGATTCTGCTAAATTTTCCGAATATAGTTTAAAATTTCCGACTGGCCCGTTTGAAAATTTGTTACAGTTATATTAGGAAATATTTTCAAAAAGTCAACTACTTTAAAATGAGCTTGGTCTTATTTTTGCCAATGAGAGTAATTGGAATATATCGCTGCAAGAGCAAGTGAAAAAAATTAATAAAAATAAATATATTTTTACCGAAGCATATAAATTCTTTTCCCTTATTTTGACAATACCGTCGACAAATGCTTCAGCGGAAAGAAGTTTTTTATGCTTCAAACGTGTAAAAACTTATTTAAGAAATACAATATCTCAAGAAAGACTTACTTCTCTAGGCAATAGTTCAACTCAAAAGGAATTTCTGAAGGAGATTAGGGCAACTCATCCATTTTATTAGGAAGTTTCTGGAAAAAGATTAATGCCATATTTTCTTGCTTCATTTGCACTTCACTTACTTTTTCACCCGCGAGCCGCCACTGCCGGAAAGTGCTTAAAAAAATACATAAAATGGACTATTTAGGAACTGTCTTGGATTATATACAGGGGGTGCACTAACAAGGTGAAGTTTGCACCAAAGTTCTCAAGAATGGGTACGTTTTTAACATTATCCTGTATTACAAGAAAACTAATATACAGGGTTTTCCAAGAGAACCGGAACGGTAAAATATTTCGGTAACAGACTAACGTAACGTTATAAAATTTGGAATTGGGAGGTTATCAGTGGTGCCGGACCTGAAAATAATATTTACAGCATTGCCGGTTTTATAGTTTTACCGATAGAGCTCGGAACCGGAACGGCCAAATATCTCGATACCGGACTAACATATCGCTATAAAAATTTTCATAGGGAGGTTATCAGTAGTGCCAGATCAAAAAATAATATTTACGACGTTGCCAGTTTTATTGTAGCTCCGTTAGAGCTCTCAACTTTATTTTTTTAAATACAATACTATGATTGTTTTTCACTTATAATGTTGACCAAACCAAAGCGTTTTCATTCCTAGAATTCAAAAGAAACGGAATGTTGAAATATCTCGGTAACGGATTAACATATCGTTATGAAATTTGGTATCGATGTATTATCAATAGTGCCGGAACTAAAAATATTATTCGCGACGTAGTCAGTTTTATAGTTTTTCGATAGACCTGTGACCTTTATTTTTTAAATGCAATACCATGATGTTTTTTGCTTATGATGTTGACTAAAGCAAAGCGTTTTCAATCCTATAACATCATTTTTTTTGGAAAATTTTTTACAGCGTTGCCAGTTTTATCGTAGATAGAACTCTTAGCATTTTTTTAAAGCAATGCTATTATAGTTTTTTGCTTATACTATTGACCAAACCCAAGAGCTTTCAATTCTAGAAAATCAAATTTTTCCTCTAAATTTTTTAAAATATGCAAGACCGCATTTTCATTCACAAGAACCGGAACGGTAGAATACTTCGAACGTCTAAAATATTTTGGCATCGGATTAACATATCGTTATGCTATATTGCTTTCGATTATGTCACAGGGTACCCTCCTGTTAGTTATGCTATAGGAAAGTTATCAATAGTGCCGGACAGAAAAATAACATTTGCGACGTTGTCAGTTTTATAATTTTTCCGATAGAACTCTCAACTTTGTTAGAACCATGAAGTACAAAATATAAACTGGGTTCTTGGAAATAGCTAATCAACAACTATTATTGTTGTCAACCATCTGTCATAACATTTTGATAGTTACTTAAATGGTTATTAAGATAAAATGGTTTTTGGTTAAGTAAAGCTGAACGGATTTAAAGATTAATCTGTTGTAGTTATGATAAAATAAAAAGCTTTCAAGAAGTTTCTGAATTATTTAATGCTTTACATCCAGAGAAGCAAATTAAAACATCTACAGTTTTTCTAACAATAAAAAGATACCAACAAACATGAAATATAAAGTCTAGCCAAACACTGGGCGACCTATTCCGTTTCTTTTCAATAAAAATATAGTCTTACCATATCTTTTAAAAATGTCAGAAGAAAAATTTGTTATTCTAGGATTAAAAGCACTTTGGTTTGGTCAACAGTATGAACAAAAATCCATCACAACATTGTATTTAAAAAAAAATTAGTTGAGAAGTTTATTGAAAAAAACAATTAAACTGGCAACATTGTGGAAATTATTTTTAGATCTGACATTATTGATAATCCCCTATACCAACTTTCATAACGATATGCCAATCCGTTGACCGTGCCGATTCCTTTGAATGAAAATTCGGACTCGTCATATCTTTTAAAATTTCCAGAAGAAAAATTTAATATTCTTTAATTGAAAACACTTTGGTTTGGTCAACATTATAAGCGAAAAACAATCATAGTATTGTATTTGAAAAAATAAAGTTGAGAGCTCTATCGGAAAAAATTACTAGACGAAAAATTTAATATTCTAGGATTGAAAACACTTTGGTTTGGTCAACATTATAAGTGAAACACAATCATAGTTTGCATTTAAAAAAATAAAGGTAAAAGCTCTATCTGAAAAACTATAAAACCGACAACGCCGAAAATATTATTTTTAGGTCCGGTCCATTGACAACCTCCCAATTCCAAATTTCATAACGTTACGTTAATCTGTTACCGAGATATTTGACCGGTCCGGTTCTTTTGGGAAACCTTGTATGTGAAGCCCAGTCACGATTTTGATCGCCAACAACACATCCAAAACACTTATAATAAGTCATTTTGTTGATTGTCCTTTTCTGTGATTTAGGAACTAACCACATATTTGGCAAAAACTCTCCGTGGGGTTGATGTTATGTTCTGTATTTTAAACATTTTTTGTTCTGTCGCGTAAGTCGGTTCACAAATGTGATACCACGTTGACAGACATCAACTAGCTTTATTCAACACAAAGAACAATAATACAAGGCTTTCACTATTGGCTTACTCTTCCCATTAACAAAACATTGTATTTTTTCTACACCACAGTCCCAAAATGGCTGCAAACTAGTGTAATCCGCTCCATTAACACACATTAATGTGATTAATGTGAAAAAGATGTGGCACACCCACACACAAAACCAGTGGCGGCTCGTGGTGAATTATATTGGGAGGTCAATAACAAATTTAAAAATAGGCATACTTAACGACACGTTCGATAAAATTGCACGCACATTCCTTTTATAAACGATTTCTCGATACTTAACATTGCTAAAGCGGATAGTTTATCTTGGCCCAACTCCTCAACAAAATTTATAAGCTCTCGAAAAACCCCTGGATTTTCAAACAAAGCCGTTTCATCATGGCCACGTAGTGCCAGCTCAAATGCCCCACAAAATGTTACACAATCTATAAGATAACGATTTTTGGATACATTTTCATTAAAATCTCTATGGGATTTTCCATAAGCTGTGTCTAGATGAGTGCGAATATCAACACTTCCGACCGTAGCATAGTTCACCGAACATTCATGTGATCTGCAGAAAACGAATTGGTTATTTTTGCAAAATTAAGTTCGTAAGCACTTTTTGGTTGTTTATTTTTTTGCACTAGTCACTATCATTATTTTATTTCCTGTATATTTCCAACTCACTTATGCATCATTAAAATAAAAAAATATATATTACAAAAAACAGTATATAAATCAATTTTCATCGATTAAAAGCGTCCGAAACAATATCGAGTTAGAATGTCGACCGCGCGATCTCTGAACAATTGAACTTCCGCATGCTGATGTGATGTCGCGACCGATCGATCGAATTATGAGAAGAGACCGCAATGTTGCCAGGTCAAAAAACTGAAAATCACCAAACACTTGCCTTAAAAGTTGCCAGATTTTGGAAAAAATCATCAGATTTTATATTTTTTATATATTCACACAAGATTCATACAATAATTATAATTAAATTAAATATAATGTTTTAAAACATGTTTTATTACAGACTAATGTTGGAGTGAGTCAAACAAAAATCTTGGTAATAAAAAAAAAAATGTATATATATATATATATATATATATATATATATATATATATATATATATATATATATATATATACATATAATACGTTTTAGGGGTGCGTAGGTGCAGGTATACCAAAACTTCCATGATTTAAAAATGTATTATCCCAGTATCAAGCAGAAATAACAAATGTACCACTGAGCACGGGTAAACGTCAAAGTCTACCGAATAAATTATGTAAAAAACCGCTACTGCTTAAAACACTATAATATAGAACTAAAAAATAAAATATTCCCCTTTTGCTAAATGTATTTCTTAGTATTAATTAAATATTACAGATGTATTACTTGCCATTACCATCTATTTCCAGGGATTTCTTGGTACTTCCATATATTTCCAGGTATTACTAGTATTACTGAGTATTTCTGTGTTAAAATTTGCAAAAGTGTCAGTAACGTCCTGAGTTGATTTCTTTTTTTTTAAATTATTATCGTAAAAAGTAGAATACACCAAAATATCTTCTATATTGCAATACGCTGCAAAAATAAGGTAATCATCGGAATAAACTCCTGGGGTACTGTTTTATTAGGGCAATCCAAAGCGGTAATTGTAGGGTTTGCGCTATAAATAATGTCTCTTTGTTTGCATGGCTAACAAATAGTGCTTAAATAATGGCTTCGAGTTAAAGGTGTGGTGCATTTTTGATTTATTGATTTGGCCTCTCTTTTGTTACCCCGCAGTTCACTTTTACGTAAATATGAGAAATGAATTAGAAACCGTATTTTGTTGCATCTCAGAAAAAATACATACCAATAAGGTATATATTTCTACCCCGTCCTCTTGTAATAGTTTTTTTTAATAAAATATAATAATCTGTGGATTGAAATATACCTTTAGACACGAATTAATATCATCATTAAACTGTATAATGAACTACTTATTAATGTTAAATTTCTCTTTTATAAAGTGCAGAAGATGTGTTAACAGAAAATAATGAAGACAATTTTTTGTTAATATTTGATAATGATAGTAAAAATTTCTTAACACGCAAGATCTTTGAGTTATCAGTTTTTCAGCAAAAATTAATAAGTATTTTAGATTAGATTAGATTAGATAACTCTTTATTTCTCATCATATTTACATATTATATAACAGATAAACACGAACAGAAATGACGTCAACAACAAAAGTCTTACTCATTATAGTCTTTCAAACAATATGGCTCTAGTTCTATCAACAACGCTTTCACTTTGTTTTTAAACAACTTAACACTGTATATTTTTAATTCCATTTAGTAACTTATTAAAGAAATGTATGCCTTTGAAGTAGGGTCCTCTTTCAAAAAGTGGTAGATGGTGAATAGCATAATTTAGATTGATAGTACGAGTCCAGTCTAGAAATTCATACATTTGAACCCCTAACAATTTAGTTTTATTTGCAAATTTTAGGATATTATTGCCATCGATTTGAATATCATCTTGTGTATTTATTCGGCTTAGTTTTTGTTCTAAAAAGGATAAGGTTGGTTTTATCCTTATTCACTATAAGTCTGTTTTTGTGAAACCATGTTTTTGTACATAAAAAGATATTTTTCGTTTTTTCGGACAGGTCTGATTCATCTCTGCCTAAAAGCAAACGATTAGTATCATCTGCATATGCTGTCAAGATCGAATGTCAAGAAATTTCATAGTTCGGGTCGTTAGTCAAAATTATAAAAAGGATCGGGTCCAAAATACATCCCTGCGGGACTCCAAGGTCATTTATCAAACTTTCAGACTTACAACTGCTGGCATTTTTATTTACAGTGACTTTCTGAAATCTGTTTGCTAAATAGGATCTGAACCAATTTAGGGCAGTCCCTCTAATTCCCTATAAATCTAGTTTTTTAAGTTTCAAGACAATCACATGCTTTAGAGAGGTCCAGAAAGACTCCTACTGCCATCCAACCCATCTTTAGATTCTCAAGGATGCTGTCTGAACTGAAAGGTAGCCGTTTGTGTGGATGTGCTCTCCACATACCCATGTTAGTTTTTGGACAGCACATCATTCTCTTTCAGGAACGAAACAAGTCGAGTGCATCCCACAAGTTCAAAAAGAGAGTAGACTGACCGGTCTATAGTTGTCAAAAACTTCTGGATCTCCCTTTTTTAAAAGTGACTTTATTAGTGGCACTTTTAGTTGATCTGGAAATATACCATTTTTTAAAGAATTATTAATTATATATACAATGACATCAATGACTCCTGGTAAGCTCAGTTTTATTATACTAGTTGTCAAGTCATCATCACCATAGCTGAATTTACTTTTGATTTTTTTGGATAATTCTATACTTTAATTTTTTGTTACTGGTTTGAAATAGATTGATCTGTTATTTGGTCTTATCTCAGAAGTAGAAGGAATTTTAATCACATCATTTTAAAAAGTAATATTTGTTGGAATTTAAAATATTAAATTTGGGTTCCTTTATAAAGCTTGCATGTTGTTTAATGTTTGCATTGCCCTCTCGGAGATGTTATATGTTAGTTAATTGCGGTATGCGTCAATACGCACATCGTTGTTTTACATATTTAAATTGTTAAAGTGAACTGTACTGTTCTAACATACCGGGGCGCAACATTGCGAAATTTACGTTATCCCTAAGTTAGGGAGATTGTGGCAAAACCGCATTGGGGGGTCTGGGAATGACCCCCATCTACAAAGTCTCAGCCCACTAGGCCTTTAAATAAGGGAGATGTCCATTAAACCCCATGTAATTCCATATTTCACCATACCCATCGTCGAAGGATCGTATCGAAGAACCCCTGTATACAGGAATGATGTCGTCGCTTCTAGTACTCTCGATACTCGTCGGTTCATCTCTATTCATCACGAGTACTGATCAGTATTACATAGACAAGCGAAGTGAGTGCATCCGACAATCAAATTAATCTCAGAATATAGGAGAAGATTAACCTATGGGCGGGCAAATTGCGGAATCAATAGTATTCACCACATAATCTCGGCTTTTCAATTTTTTTTACCCTTCCTTAATACAATTTATAAAAGTGAGAATTTTCCTTGATATGAGGTGGATTTCGAATGCTTGGTTTCTCCATAGAAAAACCCTCGACTACAATATTAAAAAGCAAAACCTTCTCATAAATGCTAAATATGGAATAATAAAGTAAAACTGTAGACATTCATGCTACAGTTTTACTTTATTGCATAAATGCTAGATATGGAATAATAAAGTAAAACTGTAGACATTCATTTACCTTTGTATTATAAGATGCTGCAAAAAAAAACAGTAAATTGGGGTATGGCATTTTTATACCTGCTCAAGACTACAAACTTTCATGCATAGCGATCCAGAAACAGTTAAAATAAATAATAATCTTTTCAGATTCTCTGAGTGCCAACCAGAAAATTGATCGCAACCTACAGCTGACTATTGGACCCTAATAACTAAAAAAAGGATTTTCTCAATTTTATTTCAGAAACGGGTTGGATATTAGACTAGCCTGGATTCCTGGTCACTCTGGTATCCCTAAGAATTCCGAAGTTGATGATCTAGCAAATGTAGGAAGTAATCCAAAGTTTTTTCACTGCATCAGAAGCACTAACACTTCAGCTGTAGCAAATTCAAGTACTTAAAAATAACAAAAAAATATAAGTAAATACTAGTCCACAAATTATTTCAATATTTTTACGGATAAAGAACAGAAGAAAGAACGCAGCTTTGTGATTATCAGTTCGTAATTATCAGTAACTAATATCTAATAAATTTATTGTCATTGGTTGAGTACATAATAATGACAGATGTTTTGCACAAACTATGTGAATATAATATATTTAAGGTAGTCAATAGATTACATATAAAAAGGATTCCAAAAAATTAGCAGGACTTATTTATGGGGCTTTTTCATATAAGGGTCAGTCAAAATTAAATAAGTCGACCACCCCTGAGGAAGCTTTTATTTTCCCCACGTTACTCGAAGCCGTTTTTGAAAAATGTCTGGATTGCACCCAGTTTCCCCGCTGGGTATGAAATGCGTAGACAATGGAAAGACTAAACAGTAACGGCTCGAAAAAATATAAATAGTAAGGAGTCGTAAAAAGAGGAATAGTAAGGGGTGTCGTAAAAAATAGGAATAGTAAGGGCTCATAAAAATATGAATAGTAAGATCTCGTAAAAATAAGTATAGTAAGGGTTCGTAAAGATAAGAATAATAAGGGTTCGTATTTTATTAGTTATTAGTCTGTATTAAAAAAAAAACTGTTATTAAAAAAAAATATTCATGTCTATATCACATATTTTTAAACAAAATATGAAAACAGTTAATTTCTACGTAATACTTGATTTTTGTTTAAAATTCCAGGTAAATTAGATGAGCAGTTTAATGTAATTAATTATTTAATTTAATATTTATATCTAATACTTTTAGATGGGCATGTGTATATAAGAATATATGTTTGTATGTGTATGTGTGAATATATGTTTAATTTTTTTATGATTCTTTATAGTTTATTTTCTATTATTCACTGGCCGACAAAAAATTTTTTGTTGTAACACAAATCAGAATAGCATAATCTAATAGAATGGTAGGTCCATTCCAGATACGAAAATGACAAATAGAAAGTTGTAGCACGTAGGGTTTTCTTGTTAGAGTTGTAGAACCATATCGAATGTTACGATACTTAATATCTATAGAAAAAATGATTTCAGAAAATTCTCAAGCCTGTTTATTGACTATGTTAACAGTTTTCGCCAATTAAACCTAAAAAATACCTTCTTTTAATTTGGCATCACTTAACTGGGGAAAGACTTGTCTTAGGTATATAAATCCATCACCATCTTTATTCAAAGCCTTCACAAAGTTCTTCATCAGCCCAAGTTTAATGTGAAGAGGAGGCAAAAGGACATTTTTGGGATCAACAAGAGGCATAAATTTAACATTTTGAGATCCCGGTTGAAGTTCGCTTCTTTCTGGCCAAATTTTTGTTACATAATGCTGATTTATTGCACGACTGTCCCATAAACAAAGAAAACAGCAATATTTTGTAAATCCCCTTGAAGAACTAAAATCGCTATAACTTTTAAGTCCTCACATATCTGCCATTTATACCTATTGTAGTTTATTTTATCCAAAATCATGCGCATATTTTCATAATTTTTTTTCATTGCAACTGAATGATCAACTGGTATAAAGGGTTTTAAATTTCCATTATGCAATAACGCAGCTTTTAAGCTATATTTAGATGAGTCTATGAATACGCGCCACTCACGGGGAAAATGTTCAATATCAAGTTCTTGCATTAAACTGTCTATATCAGAACTCGCGCACAATGAATTTTCCATACTGTAGAATTCAGAAAACATAGCATTTCTTTTTCTGAAATTCGAAATTTTTGTTTTCTTTGGCCCATAGGTTCCATTTCTTAAGACGGGAACCCAGAAGTTCTGACTGTTGCTTGGATAACCATGGACATGTGGCTCGACGGAACTGGGACCTGTGGTAAAAGTGCCTGATGATGCGTTATCTCCATATCCCAAATCAATAGCTTGCCAATTTAAAGGCGCAATCGGCAATGGCAAGTTTGCATTATGAGGAACAGGTTGTATGGCAGATTGCAAATTTGGATATTCGATATTATGCTTTCCCTTTTTGGAATAAACTTCAGTCTTTGTCAGGCAAAAATAACAATCGTCAGAATAATTGGTGGGTTCTCGCCATACCACTGGAAGTGCAAAAGGCATACTTTTGTCCTTCCCTTCATCCACTGCACCAATGATACACTACAACTAACACAGCACACATGGGGTGACCACAACTTATCTTGACCCCCAATTAACACACCAAAATATTTAAAGTAGACTTTTTTACATTTTTGGAAAATGGCCTGGCTTGTGATTTCACCAGAAATTCTCCACAAATATAACAAAATTTGTCAGGAGAAATTTTGCAACTTCGGCGCGTTTGACATTATCGATACACAGAGAACCACTCAATTCGAAACTCAACAGAAGAGTGATGTTTAACGTTTATTTTATGTCTAATGTTGTAAACAACCCAGTCTAGGTAATTTTTCCGTTGTAAAATGAACCCATTTTAGCCGACCCACAATAAAATTATTTACCTGCCAATATAAGAGGTTTTAATTAGGCTATTAAAAAATGGTACGTATTAGGGCTTTCGGAATATTTTTTTATTATTGGGAGGGTATTTCCATTGTAAAAATAATGAGCTGGCCTGTGTTCTTGTCGCCCAGTGTTATTAATCTCAGTGCCACTGTTTAAGAATAACTAATTTTTGAAAGGTAAACTGCGTCTAGCACTGGCACTAACGCTCTGTTAGCCTTATTACATAATTTATAAATATGAAGTATATTTTTGATTGATAAAAAAACTTTTTTATTATTATTATTATTATTATGACTTGTTGTCTCACAGTATTCCTGTGGTTGTATTTTATACTGACGGGATTATACCAAGTCAGTACAAAAATAAAAATAAAAAAAGAAAATAGAAAAAAACAACTATTGTGTATTAAGAAATGATCTAACTATGCTACATGTTTTCAAAATGACCGATTTCTGGATGTTCCTGTGAATGTCTGTATTAAGTCCTAATTGAGCCAAATGCGGTGTAAACGTTGTTGGGGTGAGACCTGTTACTGATATGACGAGAGGAACAATGATGACTCTTTCCTGTTTCCACAGCCTTTTTACTTCCATTGCCAAGTCGGTGTATATTCAGTTCGGGCCATTATTCTACATCCTCTCGTTATGTGATCGATCGTTTCTCTCTGCTGGTGACATCTCCTACACCTCTCGTCTTCAATGGTTGTGTCCTTGATAATGTGCTTTCGGTAGTTTCTGGTTGCTATGACCTTGTCCTGGATGGCAAGCAGGAAACCTTCTGTTTCAGGGAACAGCCGCCCTTCTTGTAACCACGTATATGAAAGCTTTTTATGTATATGGTCTTGCTTTATGTGGTATCTGTGTCGTCCGTGAAGTGTTTTTTCAGACCAAGTGTTCATCTTTTCTAGACGTGATTGGATATGACTGTGTGCGTCTGCTGCGTGGCTCGTTTGAGACAGGTCGAGCGGTGAATAATTCTTGTCTGCCTTCACTATTACCTTGTGGAGGTTAGTTTGTTTGTTGTGGAAGAATTTTCTGAGTTCGTAAATTTGTTTTTTATTTAGCGATTGTATATCTATAATTCCCCTTCCTCCTTCTTTTCTCTCGATGGTGAATCTTTCCTTGCATGCATTGGGATGTAACTTCCTGTGTTTAGTGAATTCAGAGCGTACGAGAATGTGAATGTTCTCTATGTCTGTGTGTCACCATTTAATGATACCAAACGAATACGTAAGAATAGGTATGGCGAAGGTGTTACTAGCTTTCGTTAGATTTCTGGAATTCAGTTTTGTTTTTAGTAGCTTTGTGAGTCTGGTTTTAAATTCCGTCTTGAGCTCTGATTTGATATGAGTGTGGTTAATTTTGGTGCTTTGATGTAAGCTTAGGTATCTGTATGTTTCTTCTTTGAGAATGTTATCTATAGTTTCATTGTTGATTGTTTCCCTCGTAGGGTGGTCTTTCCACTGTCCCTTGTTGATATGAAGTAGCTTGCATCTACTTATACCAAATTCCATGTTGATGTCCAGGGAAAACGTTTCTGTGATTTTAAGGAGTTCCTTTAGCTGTGCCTTGCATATAATTTTGTGTCATCCATGTACAAGAGATGGTTTATTTTGTGTAGGTTATTTTTTTGGTGTTTAATTGGAATACGAAGTTTGTATTATTCAGTGTGTTTGAGAGTGGATTGAGACAGAGGCAGAACCACAAAGCGCTGAGTGAATCTCCCTGGAATATACCTCGTCTGATGTAGATCTCTTCTGTTTCGATGTGCTCTTTTTGTGTTCTCAGGTTGATTTTAGTTTTCCACGTACTCATGATTTTCGTAAGAAATTGCCTGTTGTTTTTATTGACTTTGTATAATTCTAGCACTCTGGTTAGCCAACTGTGGGGTATCGAATCAAAGGCTTTTTTACAATCTATGTAATCAGTATGAAGGTTTCTATAATTTTTCCTGGTTTGTTCCATGATGACGCTGTCTATAATTAGCTGCTCCTTGCATCCTCGGCAGTTTTTCCTGCACCCTTTTTGTTCTTCCGTTAGAATGTTTTTGCGTGCTAGATCTTGTTCTATTCTCCTGGTAATTGTGACTGTGATGATCTTGTATAGGAATGTAAGGCACGTAATAGGTCGGTAATTTGACGGGTCCTTATTGTCTGAATTTTTGGATTTAAGGTATGTTATTCCTTGGGTGAGAAAACTGGGGAGTGTGCTAGGTTTTAAGAGGTAAACTGATTGTACCAGAAGTTATGAATGTTATCTATTCCAGGACATCTCCAGTTATGCGTGTATTTGATTGTTTCTGCAACTTCTTGTGTTGTCATTGCAAAGTCCTCTCGTTACTCTAAGCACTTGTGTGTGTCTTCTTCCGCTTTAATCCATGAAGCGTTATTATTGTGTAGTTTCGGTTCTGACCAAATACTTTTCCAGTATTCTGTGATCTCTTGTTTGGTCGGTGGTTCTATTACTCGTGCCTCCTCATTGCTCATGATTTTTTGGTAGAACTGTTTTTCGCTTCATCGAAACAGGTTGTTAGCGTCCTTTCTTTCATTTCATTCTTTGTATCTTCGGAGTCTTGCGGCATACACAGATAATTTTTGCTTCAGAATGTCAAGGATTTCTGTAAGCGTGTAATCAGGAGATGCAGATTTGATTTTCTCAACACAGTCAAAACGTATCACACTTTGTGTGATACGTTTTGACTTGTTGCCGTTCATGGATTGGGTAAGATGTCCCAATTCTTTTCTAATTTTGTTAATTTTGTTTTCGATCCTTATCTGCCATTTGAATTTTGGTTTTATGTTTTAGTGTTTCTGTGTCGTGAAGGGAATTTCTGATTGTTCTGTGTTATCGTGGTTATAGCTACTGCGTAGATCACTGTATGAATGTCCTCAATTGTGCTCGCATTCGTTATGTACTCGGGAATTATGTGTTCGTTGATGGTCTTTAGGATTTTATGTGTGTCCCGTTTGAAGATTACACGAGGAATAGGATCTCTTGTTGTAGGATCGGAGCCTGACCATTTGTTTAGATGTGACTTCATTTCTACTTTGATTGCTTGTGTGAGAGACGGTCCGAGGTGTAGCTGTGTGTATGGTGCTTTGGGCGAATGATTCATTTGTCCTGTGTGCTCTATGCTGCTTGTCATCTGTCGTGGGTTGTTGCTGGGTGCTTCGCCCCTACTGAGCATTGAGTGAGGTTGCAGATCCTCTTGCACAAAGTTGCGCTGGTTTGTATGTGGGATCGGTTCGGCATCTGCCCCACTATCCTCGATGTTTGGTTGATGAATGTTTAGTTCAGCAGCTACCATAGCTTTGATGTTTTTCAATGCGAGTGGGGTGAGCTTACTGGTCTTAGTGATGACTTTTTTTTGATCTATTACTTTCTGTTCTGTGATAAGTGATTTGTATTCTGGATATTGTGCTATGAAAATTGTATACAGTTTATGTCCGTATCCTGATGAAATTGTCTCAAGTTTGGTAGCGGTGTAGTAGGAATGCATCACCGTTCGATTCATTACATCTGTCCATTTTAACCTCTTCCTTGGTTTACCTGCCGTGGTAGTTGCATATATCCGCTGTTGTAATGGGCTCAAGTTGTTGTGTTTGGTTAGCATCTGTGTCAGATTTATTTGTGTATCTATTTGGGCAGCGCATGATCGGTTCGCTCGATTCTGTAATGTGGCTCATGCGTTGCCCTACCTTTCTCGCCTTGGTGGGTGCCAGCTTAGCCGGCAAAACACTTTCGGTGGGTCTATTTTCCTTTGCCTGGTCGTGATCGTTTCGGTCGAGCTGTCCTTTCCCGCAGCGTCCTCGACCGTTACGCTGCTCGCCCGATGCTTTGTTGTTTGGATTGATGTTTTATGGTGTTAGAAGCTCAAAGTGTCCCGACATCGGATCACCTTTTAGAAGGTAGATCATTTTATTGTGTGTTTGTTTGCCTATTATTGTTGGTCTCTCTTTAATGCACATCTGTTTTGTTCTTGTTGTTCTTGGTTTTGAGAAAATATGGAAGATGTGCTTCTGGGTTTCCGAGAGAGCAAATATTTCTAGGCTCGTTCCGTATGTAGTGATTTTGCTCATGAACTTATAATAGTTGTCGAAGACCTTCAAGTCGTCGTCGTGAAATAACGAAAATATCTGAAGTTCTGACCAGTTTTATCGTAGATATTTCAATGCGTTTCTCGAAGTTTGGTATGATTGTTTTGATGGCCGTATATGTGCAAGCTGACTGGTCGGAACAGACAACTTCCGTCTCCAACAATGTCGGCTCTGATGAAATTCTCGGGAGTAGGTTCAGCTGTAGCAGTTTTTTCGGCAAAGGCCCGCCGGTTCAGCTTTTCGCCGCCACCGTCCCGCATGCTGTCACCTTCAGCAGTGGCTCCAAAGGTGCCCTGGCGATCCCCAGGCAGCGGCTCTTTTCCGAGGCTCGATGCTTTCTCCATTTTCATGGGTGTGCCACCATTTGCCCTGGTGGTCCAGGTAACTCGTGTCCGTGGAGGCGTCAGTCACCAAGCAACTTAACCGAGGTTAGTTGCTCCGTGCGGTTTCAAAGGTTGGGAGTGGTTTAGGGTGGCTAGGGTGTGGGAAGGGCATGGATATTGGGTATTTAGGACAGCGGACAGCTGGACGTCGCTGACAATACGGACTACGAAATTATCGTAGCGTCCTCAATACTGCTGGATGCAGTACCCAGACGGTCACACTTATTTATTATTATTATTATGTATTTTGGGATCTAGGGACCATAAAACGTGAAGATCTGTAAAATCCTAGGACGGTGATTTTTTCACGATTACAATAATCCCTTTTTCTAGGGAAGTAAAAAGGATTAGAAATGAACGATACAATACAATTAAGTTTAGAATAATGAAGTGCTGTCCCGCGCGCGAACGGCAGCTAATTTAAATCAATTATTCCTACGTTATGCACGAACCATTCGCCGAAATAGCCCGAATGACTTAACAA
Organism: Kuschelorhynchus macadamiae; assembly: GCA_030620095.1. Lineage (NCBI taxonomy): Eukaryota > Metazoa > Arthropoda > Insecta > Coleoptera > Curculionidae > Kuschelorhynchus > Kuschelorhynchus macadamiae. The sequence continues at coordinate 466,990 of JAUTXW010001077.1, forward strand.
AACCTTTTTCGATTAAAACGAAAGTCACAGAGACGGTATCGTATATAAATAAATACCTCGGGCGCCGCTCCCCGCAGTTCCGTAAACTGCAGCGCCATTTATCTTTATACAGGGTATTACACGGTATTTCGATTACCCGCAGCGCAGCTAAAGGCCAAAGCCTTTGAGGGCGGACGTGTGTTAGTGCCCGATCAAATGGATATTTTCCATAGTTTTATATATCTCAATCATTTAATTTGATTGATGATCAACGAGTAGCTTGACACCTTCTCAAGAAAAGAATTGGTGGAATATCTTTGTCATTAATTAGATGACCTTATACTGTGTGTCCCAGATTTGGATTACATGTAGTGATAACTGCATATTTTTTCAACTCGTTAAAATCTTCGTAAATTTCCTTACAACTTTATATATCACACCATATTTTAAATGTCAACGATTTCCATGGAAACTGCATTTGAAAATCTGGAAATGTTCACCCTTAATCGTGTTTTCCCAGAAAACAAACGAACTAACTTAAAAAAAAAAAAAAAAACAAAACACGGTATGGCAAACAAACAAAAGTATGCTTTCATGTCGCGGGAAAATTGTTACAATTTTATTGGCAAAGCGAAATTTACCTTAAAACAAAAAAAAAACAAAAACAATGAAAAAAACGAAATATTGATCGAAAAAAAAATCATCTTTTTCGATAGGTCAACGCAACTAAATAAATTGTAAATATAACATTCGTGATATTTGTAACATTGCCGTAAAGTGGTTAATGAAACCTGGTGACCTAACAAAAAGAAATAAACAATACATATGCGAGGCGAATAATTTCGATGAGATTGAAATTAAAATTACTGGACTTTAAACTCTATTTTGTTATCGTTATACAAGAAAAATAAGTGGAGTTAAACAAAAAGTGTACTGAAATAATTATTAATTAATGTAAGGACGTAGCCGATGCACGCATCTGACAAGTGGTCCTTCAGAAACGTACTCTACGGAATGTTAAACATTCCAAATGGTACGAATTCGCAGAATAAAAAAAATATAATATTAAGAGTAAAATAAGACTAAAAATATATATATTGTCAAATAATAAAAACAGACAAAACAAAGAATGGTGACACAAGTATCAGACAAAACATATAAAAACAAGGAGGACAATGACATAATCAATCCATTCAACTGCGTTTTTAATTGTATTGAGGTAAGGCTGAACATGTATGCCGAAAAGTGACGATTATAATTATATACTAGTCGGTCAACAAATGCATCAAACCCATAATTAGTTCGATGATACCTTTCAAAAAACAGCAGTGATTGTCTCGTTCTTCTGATAGGAACCAAAAAGGAGACTGACTGTAGTAGTATTTCACAGTCAATCCCTCCATTTACTAATTTGTGCTACAAAATCAGAAGTGCCTTTCTTCGCCGAAATTCAAGGGTCTGTAGGCCACAGAGAAGAATTCTTGTATTATAAGACAGATCTTGATATGGAAAATTAAACTCGAACAAAAGATACTTTGCAAATTTATTCTGAACTTTTTCAATCCTGTCGATGTGACACTGATACGAAGGGCTCCATATGGCAGAGTATTGTGTATTTAGTTACTTCTTAAACTTTAAACGTATAAACCTCTAATAAAGACTTCTATGCGTGTGCGTGAAGTGAACACAAGACAGTAAGAACTATACTACAATACGCGCTACTTCGCTCCGGAATAAACGGAATACTACATACTGCTATCGTGATCCTAGTTATGTAATACTTCGTATATTTAGTGCTACAGTTCGGGACTACAGACCCATATCGATAGATATAAGTTTAGTGCCATATTACGCGTGTTAAGTGCTTAAACAATGTATCAAAGGACACCGCTCCTAACCATATTGAATTCTATTCGGATTAATACAACTCCGGTAAGTCGATACATAAAACACAGTGACATGCTTAGTGTGTCTCTTAATAAAACCTAGCAGTCTAAAACCCTTAAGCATTATGTTATCAATGTGCAGATTAAATGTGAGGCTTTCATCGAAAATGACACCCAAATCGTTAAAATATGTATCAACTTCGAGACTTACGTTGTTTATATAGTACGTGGAAAGAATGGGATTATTGCATTTAAATAATCGGAGAATTTACATTTAGTAATATTAAGATGCAGGTAATTGGTGTTACACCACTTGTCAAGTCTCTGAATGTCAGACTGCAGTTGATTGGAGTCAAGAGAAACAGTAGAAAATAATTTTAAGTCGTCCGCATATAAAAGGCATTTCGACACTTTAAAACAAGATACAATGTCATTTATAAAAAGTAAAAAGATAATTGGGCCGATATGCGAGCCCTATGTGACCCCTGATGTTACAACAATCTCATTGGAAAACGAGCCACGCACGTTGACCTGTTGACGTCGATTTAAACAAGTACGACTTAATCCACTCAATATAGCCTCCAGAAAGTCCAATCTGTTGCAATTTTGCTAGAAGAAGCTCATGACAGACACTGTCAAACGCCTTGGATATGTCAGTGTAAACGACATCAATTTGTTGGCCGGCTTCAACCGATGTTATAGGTAATTTTGAAATACCGCCAGATTCGTAGTCGTTGAGCGACCACGATAGAAACCATGTTGCTTCCCCGAAATATAATGTTTCAGCAATTCAAAAATTTCATCGGTGACAATAGCCTAGAACAACTTTTTACGTCGCATCTATCACCGGATTTGAATATTGGAATCAGGGTAGAAAACCTCCAAATCTCCGGAAAGGAACCAAGATCAAAGGACTTACAAAGCGGCTTGGACAATGATTGATTACATCTCTCCAAAAGAATGTTAGGGACACCATCTGGACCAGCCCTTTTAGATAAATCGAGGGTCTTTATTCTGTTTCAGATCTCTGCTTCTGTAAAATGATGTGAAAACAGTGACATACCTGAAGAACTTATGGGCTCCATCCCACCAAGATCTATGTTTTGGTGGTTGGAGTAGCACGACTGAAAGTGAGCAGCAAAAGCATTAGCAATGTTGTTTGAACCACTGATTTCTTCACCTTCATAGCTCATTATGTTGGGCAAACTAGAGTCTCTTCTTAAATTTCGAACAAATGACCAAAAGTATTTGATGTGTTTAGGGATAAGTAGTTCGGTTTGTGTGATATATGAAAGGTAACACATATCGGTTCGAAGTTTAACCTCTCGTCGTAAATTAGAATAGACTAAATAATCAACTTGCTGTTCAGTCCTTTTGTATTTTTTGTAAAGACGATTCTTTTGCCCAATGAGTTTTCTTAAGGGAAGGTCAAACCATTTTGGATATTTAAAATCAGAGACAACCCTTCTGGGAATATATTTATCGATACCCTCAAATAATATCTCATAAAAGAGTTGAATCACTTTGTCAATGTCAGATTCTGATGATAAAAATGACCAATCAGATTGTTCATAAAAGAGATTCAGTTTGCAGAAATCAGTCCGATGAAACTCGTACACACTTACTTGATTATTGTTTTTTATTGGAGGGACATACTGAAGTTTATACTTTACTTCGATCGCAGGATGATACGGGTCAGCATTTACAAGGGGAAAATTTGAAGGAGAAATGAGCACATTGACGGAATCATCAGCAAATAACAAATCCAGAATTCTACCCATATGATTGTGTACGCAATTCATTTGCTGTAGCTCAAGAAAACTCATTGTGGTAGTAAGAGTTTGTGAAGATATAGATGGCAAAGATTTTGGAACTAAAGTATTGTCTTCGTAGATCCATTCCACCAATGGTAGGTTGAAGTCTCCAAAAATGAAGAACTTGTAGTTTTCAAACCTGTTTCTTAGAGATTCACAAGTGTCACAGAAATATTGATAATGTTCTTGTTTAGAATTTGGTGGAAAATAAACACATCCAAGCACCATACTTATCTGGCCCACTCTCATAAGAACCCAAACATCTTCGTAATGAAGATGGGTAGGGGTATCAATGATGGAATTTAACCGACTCAACGTATTTAATATTGCTGTTAAGTAGCTGAAGTGATCGTAAAGTTCCCTTATAAGATAAGGCCACCGGTTTATCCACATTGAAGTAAATCAGACTGGAATCGGACCAAGCCTAAATCATAACAAGGTCGTTGAAAATATTAGAATGTAAAGACGTTGTATCAAAATCACTCCATGTTATGTTTGTGTCGTCAGCAAAGAGAGAGATTTTTCCAATAATTTTAGGTTGGTAATATCATTAATGTATAACAATAAAAGAATAGGTCCCAAGACCGAACCTTGAGGGACTCCACTTGTAATCAATTTACAATCAGAATCAGAACCATTTGCCCTTACAAATTGTTGCTTATGCCGAGATAAGCATCTAATATGCTTGGAGTATTAAACAAGAAACATAAGAGGGTGATAGAAATACCTTATTGAGATAGAGAAACGAAAATTTCGCTTCCCAATCTTAATTTTTATTTTTATACAAATTAGCTCTTAAAAGTTTGTATTTTCAAAAATCGCCTAGGGAACTTTTTGATTTTACGTTATTAACAAACAAAAATAAATTAAATAACTGTCCAAAAAAAGCATTATACTACTCTATATTTTTTATTAATACTAATAAATTAGGCCGATTTTATTTTTCAAATTTTAACTTTTTTTTATTGTTCCCGTTTCTCTAGCGTTAAATACCTACAACCTACAACATACCTATTTTAACAAAAACCACATCAAAATAGTGTCGAAAACAACCCAACCTCAAGTAGGTATCTTTGTATGGTGTATTCTGTCACTTCAACGTTTATTTCCTTTTTGTATTGCATACATAATTTTGTTTTTATTTAAAAATATAAGAAACATGCCGAATAATAAATGTGAACGTGATCATCAAATTGATATGCTATTAATTTTGGCGAGTGCAACCAAAACAGAAAAGAAGTCAAAAGACTTTATGAACAAAGATATCCATACCGTGTTCATCCGAGTGACGAATATTTTCCATAATTGGTACAAAAAGGGCGAAAGGCCCAATATCAACGAGCCAGAATATTTCATTATAAGTGAATAAACTGAAATGAATGTACTGGCTTACGTTAATTTTAATCCGACTTCATATTTACTTCAGATTGCTGAAGAATGTGGAATTAGTCGAGAAAGTTTTAAAAAAATCTTGAAAAAATATGGGTTTAAATCCTATAAATATCGAATTCATTAGCACCTAAGACACAATGACCTAGAAAGCCGAATGAATTATTGTGCATGGTTGCTTCGGATGAATAACGAAAATGATGATTTTAAAAATTTATTTTTTAGTAATGAGTTATATTGGGCGACAGAAAATCGACTTGCCTTTAGGGTTAACGGGTTTCAAGAACGATTCGGACTAAATGTTTGGATCGGTGTTTCGGGCACTAGAATTGTTGGACCAGTGTTTTTTCGCGAGCCACTGATTGGTGCACAATATCTTCAAATATTACATTACATAAGACTTTATGAACAAGCTTCCATTAAATATTTTTCAGAAAGTTTACTTTCAACAAGATGGTGCTCCGGCTCATAATTCCCATATTTTTAGTGACTATTTAAATCAAACCATTGGATAGGGACGAATGGAACAGTGAGATGGCCGGCTCGATCTCCGGACCTCAAGCCACTAGACTTTTTTTATTGGGGCCACACTAAGCAAGTTGTGTATCCGCGGAACTCTTCAGAAAATATCGAAGATCTAGAAAACAGAATAAGAAGAAGGCTGTTAGAATGCTACCCGAGTAACAAAAACAAAACATTGCCTCAAAAATTGTAGAAAAAAGTACAAGCGACTATGAAGAAAATGACAACCATTTCGAAATTTTTAATTATGACTAGTTTTTGTTTTGTTATCACCTTTCTGATGTTTCTAGCTATTATGTGTATATTTTTTTTGCAAATTATTAAAATTTTGAAAAAAATTAGAGTTTTTTTCATATTTATGTCTGTCTATTGTTTAATGGCCTTTAATACTAGATGCAATAAAGTGTTTTGTTCTTTTTAAGTTAAAATTTGAAAAATAACATCTGGCTAATTTATTGGTATTAAAGAAAAAAATGGTATAATCTAAGTAAACCTGACAGGTATTTAATTTATTTTTGTTTGTTAATAACGCAAAATCAAAAATGTCCATAGGCGATTTTTACAAATTAAAACTTTTGAGAGCTAATTTGTAAGTAAAAAGTAAGATTCGGAAGTGAAATTTTCGCTTCTCTATCTGAAGGAGTTTTCTCAAAAAATCCAGTTTAAAATCAATTTTCCGATATTAAAATTAAAGGTATTTCTATCACCCTCTTATATATCTTGTGTTATACTCTAAGGCATACTAGATGCCATACCGTCTTTTGTTTTTTCTAAGTTTCATTTGTTTTCTAGGAAAACACGATTAAGGGTGAACATTAGTAGATTTTCAATTGCAGTTTAGATGGAAACCCTTGACATTTGACATATGGTGTTAAATATCAAATTGTATGGAATTTTAGGAAGATTTTAACAAACAAGTTCATTTCATATAAAATTTCAAGGTCACTGCATCTTCCGGCTAAACCGGAAGTACTACAAAAATATATTTTATGCTAAAATGAGCTTCTCAAATAACTATATAAATGTTCCAATTTTGAAAAAGATATCTCAAATCATATGAAAATAATAGGCTGGGAAACGATTTAATTGTCACCAGGTATACGTTATATTTGTATAGGTCTCGAAACCTTAGGAATTATTGTCATTTTTCTTCAGTTATTTTTCTATTTTTAAATTACCATAATTGATATTACTTTAAACTTTTTTAAAATTTGCTAGAGTAAAAAAAAAACTGAAATTCATTTTAATTAGGGTCTAATATTAAAGTTTTAATTTTTTTTAATACAACCCCTAAAGGTACGAAACAAAACCAAAACAGAAGTATGCTTTACTATCGCAGGGAAATTGTTACAATTTTATGGACAAAGCTGTTATCGTTATACAACAGATCAAAATACAAGAGTTCTAACCACACTACACCACAACTTGTTACGTTCTCGACGCGCGTTTCGCTAACCAAGTTAGCATCATCAGCAGATGATATAAACTAAAGTTCATTATACAAGCAAAATAAGTGAAGTAACAAAAAGTGCACTGAATTAATACGGTAATTAAAGTGTATTAGAAAAAAAAAAGAAAATGTATAACTTTAACTTTAATCTAATATGTAACAAAAATAATTAATGTTAACGCACTATCGGAGAGTTCATTCCTTATAAAATATTTTCAAATGCTATGCAGCAACATGACACCCAAAAAGATTTAAGTAAACAAGCAAATAAGAAACATTTTAAAGAGACTTTTTCATTATAAAAATCATTAACGCAGAAAAAGGTCTCTCAATGAGGTATGTTTTGGTTTTTTTTCGGAAGAGTGCAAACATAGGGATTGTTTTTAAATATTCTGGAAGATGATTGTAAAGTTTTATAGCGTTGTAAATAATTGATTTAGAGTTTCTGGTAGGAGATACGTGTTGTGGCCTTTCAGGGAATGTGCTTATTATCAAAGAGACGGTTTCTAAAATAAATAATGCAGGAAGTGTTAATATTTCATGTTTTTTGAAGTAGTACTGGCAGTGCGCTCTATTAGTTTTAGACCAAATACCGGATTGCTCTCTTTTGAAGCCTAAAAATACTAAGAAATTGATCGGCGGTACACCAGCCCCAAAAGGCAAGACCATAGCGGAAATGGTATTCGCATAGAGAGAAATAAGTAAGCTTGGCAGAAGACACGTTCAGTTCTTTTGAAACTGATCGAATGGCAAAGCAGGCGGTAGAAAGTTTTTTAGTTAAGGTGTCAATATGCTTAGACCATTTTAGGTTGTTATTTATATTCAAATCCAAGAATTTCACCGACTCAAGTAAAGTCCCTTATAAGATAAGACCACTGTTTTATCCACATTGAAGCGAAGCAGATTGGAATCGGGCCAAGCCTTAATTATAAAAAGATCGTTGAAAATATTAGAATGTAAAGAGGTTGTACCAAAATCACTCCATATTATGCTTGTTACGACACAAGCAGAGAGAGAGAGAGAGATTTTTTCCATTAATTTTTAGGTTGGTGATATCATTAATGTATAACAAAAAAATAATAGGTCCCAAGACCGAACCTTGAGAGACACTACTTGTAATCAATTTAAAATCAGAATCAGAACCATTTGCCCTTACAAATTGTTGCCTATTCCAGAGATAAGATTCAAACCAATTTAAAGAAATACCACGGATTCCATAAAAATTCAGCTTCCTTATCAAAATTTCATGACTAAGACAGTCAAAAGGCTTTTGCATAGTCACGAAAAACTGAGGCGGTAGAGAGGCGGTAGAGTGGTTGTTATTGAGGGACAAGTAGACGTCGCTAGGCAACGAGAACATAGCGTCACTGGTGCACTTGTTGGGTATATTATCTGATGTTTAGAGAGAAATGGTATAAAAGGATTCTTCAGTAACCTTTCAATTATTTTTTATAGCACATTTGACGATAATTGCAAGAGTTAGTTTTTTCGCTGCCTTTATGAAGAGGAATAATTATAGCTGTTTTAAGGCATTCGGGGAATATACCTTTTATAAGGGATTCATTTATTAGTGTTTTAAGGGTCTATATGACTGGGAGTGGCAGGTTCAGAAATATTTTAATTGATAGGTCGTCAGTGCTACACGAAGATTTGTTTGTGAAGAGGATCCAAACTTGGCGAGATACCGGAGATAACATTTTTGCTTACATTAATAAAATAATGATTTAGGTCATTTGGCCTCGGCAAGATCTGAGTCACAGGGTTTGATCTGTTTCTGAGGTCACTGATAATGGACCAGGTTTCCTTTGAAACGTTTTTAGACTTTGTTAGACGTTTTTGATACTATGTTTTTTTGCTGACTTGATTAGTTTAATATAGATCCTCCTATAATTAGAAATATAGTCGAGAATAAGAACGGAGTCGGTGAATTTTTTTATATATACTTAAGAGAGAACGCATATTTTGAGCCGAAATGCGTAGTTCTTTGGTGGTCCACGGATTATGACGCATAGGTTCGATAGTCTTAAGCCGGAAGGCGCTATTAAAAGCACTTAAAATTGTATTTAAGAAAGCTCTAAAATTTAAGTTAACATTTTCAAATTCAAAATTCCAGTCGGTGTTTAAGCAGATATACTATATTAGAAACGTATGTTTCTGCGACTCACCATATCAGACTTACTGGCGATTAAATTCAGGTCGGGGTCCGATTTAAGGACGTACATATGCCCACACACTACGTTAGCGACTCAGTCGGCCTAAATCGAAACCAATATTATGCAGCTGATCATAAAAAGAAACCATTGAAGGCGTAAATTTCATTAATTAAAACAATAACCAGAATTGATGTCAATTGTTTTCGCAAAGCGATTCGAAGCACTAATGAAGTCGTATGGATTCCTGTTTATTAAACTGAATTGACTGGAAACATTTTAATTTGCTGAATAAATAGGGGTTACCGGATAGTTTTGGTGTAGTTTAAATTAGTTAAGTGACGTAAATGGTTTCCCATTACGGGTATTAATAGTTCAGTTATCAGAAAGTTATGGTCAAGAACTAATTAAGTAACTTCAAATGCTACAATGTTGATTGGAAAACCAGAGGAAAATCGGCCTGAGATGGCAATAAGTGACTACTTAGGAAACTAATGTTCAACCCATCTTTGACCAATTAAAACTAGAGAGAGATATTTACAATATAAAAAAAAAGTTAAGGCTTAAAGGCTAAAGTAAGATGCCCTATGTCCACCAAAACCCTAACTTTGACTTTAGGCAGAGAAGTTAATTATGGAGCGATTTAACCGTAACTACTCCATGTCTTTTCAACTTTTTGATGATTTGCTAAAAATGGAAGTACAGGATGGTCCCGTACATTTTGGCAGAGAGTTTATTTTAACGGATACAGCAATTTCGTAAAAATAAAAGTTTCAGGGTTTTTTTATGAATCATCAGAATTTGTTATCATAAATGCGAAATTATCGTAAATTATCTCGAATCTCTGTTTTGTCTGATTTCAAATATAGTCGAATGCGGTCTTATCGTGCGAGTCCAAAGGTCACCAACATTATGAATCAAATCAGAAAACACAGTGAATACCAAAATGTTGTGTGATTCTTTTATCGAGCTATTAAATCTCTATGGGCTATTTACAAATATACAGGGAGAAAGAAAATAGTTTTTTTTATTATATTACGCAATATTATTAAGATAGCCACTTAATATTACTTTATATATTAAATGCCGAGGGACTAAATAAGAAAATTCGCCAAATATTTATTTGGTTAAAATGTTTTGGTCGGCAAAAACAAAAATACACAAAATGGCAAACGCCTTAATAAAGTCGGAAGGCGGTTCGAATCAGTGGAACAATCAGGATATGTTCTGTTTATACAGCCACTTAATGAAAGTGAGATTTTTTTATCACCAAAAATTATGAGCCCCGCTTGACCAAAAAATCTAACCACTTATACAGTGTCATTTATTTAAATGCCGGCCACCCCTGTGCAAAGAAAACTTGTTTTTTTTTGTATTGTGATAACAAAAAAAAATTATTTTGCAACGCTAAAAAACTACTTATCCGATTTCTTCAAATCTCAGCCTTATATTAAGGGCCATGCATGCGAAATATATATATATATATATATAGCCTGTATTTTTCTTTAGCCCCGAGTTTCTGGTAAAGCGATTTTACCGATTTTTATATATCAAATTTTGTCTTATAATTAATTAAAAAATTTACTTATTTTAAACACGCTTTAAAATTGGAACAAGTATTCTATAATTATTTATTTATTGCCTACAAAATTACAAACGTACTAAAAAAATAAGCAAAAAAATGGTGTTAAATCCAATAAAAAAATGTTTAAATTAAAATTCACTGGCTAATATCCAGGAGCCAGTGGCAAAAGCTCTGAGAATCGGTATAAGGAATGTACAAAAACTTGTGCGTGAAAAAAAACATAATTTACTTCCGAAGAAGATTTAAGAAACGTACACGAAAAAATCCAAAGGCAAAAGACTTAAGTTACAATGCAAAAATGGATATTCATAATGCAATTTATGATTTATACAAGTCAAAGATTAATATAATCCTTCAGAAACTTTTTAATATTATAGACTAAAAAATATCATCATCACTTAAAAAGTCCTCATCTTCTGAGTCGTCCTCAAACGGCGCAATGATTATTGGTGCTATTTCAACATCTAGAACTCGTTCTCTATTCCACCAATCCCACATTAATTTCTCCGTATGTTCCACAGATTTCTTTCAGTACTCCGGCGTAATATAATTTAATGAATCTTGCCAAACAATTTGCACTTCATCTGATGTAAGACGTGTGTTCACGTGTTTTTCGCAATATGATTTTTCCCCAGCCCATATTAATTCTATTGCGTTAAACTGGCTCATGTCCATTTTCCCGTAATATTTCATCTACGGCATATATTGTTGGTTTTTTAATAGATTTCAAAAGAAGTTCTAGTTTCAATATATTGGGTATTTGTTTTTGTTTTATTAGCCAGTCATAAATATCACTTTTCTTCAAGGATGAAGTAGGTTGTTTATTTAAGATTCTTGAATAATAAGATGCATTGTCCAGAATGATTAAAGATGGAGCATCTAAATTTGGAATCAGTTGTTCTTTTAACCACTTTTCAAACAGCTCACAGTTCATATTATTATGGTAGTCCATACTTTTGGATGTTGAAGAAAACAGTAAACTTGCACCTGGGAGAAATCCTGTTGAAGAACCTGCATGCAAAATGATGAACCGCTTTCCCGTCCCATATCCCTTTTTTCTCGTCACTTTTTACAGACTGTCCTGCCAAGATTTCGAACCACTTTAATTAGAAAATATCCAAGTCTTGTCTAAAAATACCACTTTTCTAAATTTTGAATTAACATTTTCCGTGTATTTCTTTAAAAACTGGATACGCTGACTTGCTATATGTGGCAACTCGCATAAAAATCTTCGATTACAGTTCTTTTTATATTGAAAAACCAACTTTTTTATTAATTTTGACAACGATTTTAGTCCAATTTTCAATATGCCTCGATTTTTTAAAGCTTCTTTTAAAACTAGGACGGTTATATTTTTTATATGTATAAATCGTAAATTGCATTAGGAATATCCATTTTTACATTGTCACTTAAATCTTCTGTCTTTGGCTTTTTTCGTGTACATTTCCTAATCTTCGTCGGTAGTAAATTATGCTTTTTTTATGCACAATTTTCTGCACAGTCCTTATACAGATTCCCAGAGCTTTTGCTACTGTCTCCTGGATATTGTCCGGTGAATTTTCATTTTCGTAATATTTTATTAGATTTTTTCGCTTGTGGATGCAAAGAACCCGAAAATTGTTTTCTATTACTTATTTTCTCACTGACTTGTCAATCTGACTTTGAAGTGACATCGCTTAAAGATTTTTGCAACTGCTGGTATTTAAATGTTTATCCTCTTTTTTCATATGAAAATATCATTGGTCTATCTAATTCATCTTCCGGATTTTATGAGGAGGATATGATTACACGTAATAAAAGAAAAACAAACTTAAAAAGTTTGTCGTTGATAAATCGTATGACCCGCACGATAACACTGCTTTTGACTATATATATATATATATATATATATATATATATATATATATATATAACACTTGGATTTCGTTTTTCGCCAGTAAATCCAAAACGGTAAATTGGACAACTGTCAAAATGTAACATTATTCGGACACTTTCTTAAGGCGAATAAAATGGCGCGTACGACAATAATAATAACAATAATAATAATAACAATAATTTTATTTCACCAATAAAACAGATGTGTATAATATACAATCAGTAATCGGAAAAAACGTCAAAAAGAGTAAATCAAGTATTCCTACTTACAAAAGTACATCGTCAAAAAAGTTGTAGGTAAGTACATAAATGACTAGAAAAGGAAAAATGCGAAAAATAACTGCATTAGATACGTACTTCAAGAAAAAATAACAAAAAACTAAACTAACTTAAGAACTATTGCACAGAATAAAAATTACCCTCCACAGGATATTGTTTTAATTTACGTTTAAAAGATTTAAGATTATTAGCATCTTTAAAATCATTATTTAATTTAAGAAATCATGGTTCTTGGGATTAGACCGTGTCAGAGTGGAATCCGACGTTTCGCCTTCGATTGCACGAGGCATCTTCAGAGATCTTCACTTCACGACATCGGAACACTGAATGAGCTCGGAGAGACCCAGGCCGGCTATTTATAGTCGAGCTGTGTTTACCGAAGCGTGACTCGGTGTAACAATCGGTTTCCACGTATGATGTAGACTGAAGCCCGTATCTCTATTAAAATTGTTAGGATGCTTATAAATCTCAATAGATTCTCTAATTTTACGTTTATAGAATCTCGAAACCGATAAAAGAACTTTGGTTTCTTTTACATTTATGACATGTCCAGTTGGTGTTCAGATACAGCAGATTGTACGAGGGCCTTTCAACAAAGACTAGGACTATTGCTACCAAAACTTTATTTATCAATCTTAAACAATACTTTTATCACGCTTTATATTTTATATTATATTTATTTGACATTATTACACAAAAAAAAGGTTTAATGCAAGTCAAAATGTACGTTAAAAAAAGCAAACCTAAGCTAAGACTAAAGAAACATGAATTTAAAAAGTCATCACGCGTTGATACAAACGTTATAAATATTAAAATATGACAAAAAAATCTACTTAAAAAAACTAACATTAAAATCATAATACAAACTAAGGTAAAATACATCAAAATGGTCAAATTATTGGCGCCTCCATATACTCAACTTCCGAATAAAAACAATGTGCAAGTAAGAATTGTTTAATTCTTACTTTGAAGCGAGCAGGATTCAAAGATTTTACGCTGTTGCTAAGTTTATTAAAGAGTCTAAGGTTCAAAGTATTGCGATCCGAGTTTGCGAGGCGACTGCGGTTTAAAAGTAATATATTTGCGGATCGGGTATTGTATTCATGATTACGAGAAAGTGTGGGCAATTTGCCGAAGTTTCGATGAATCTCGATTAAGGACTGCAAGATAAAAATACATGGTAGTGGCATAATTTGCAATTTAATGAATAGAGGCCGACAAGACGCCATAGGGCCAACGCCCTCGATCAACCTAATGGCTCTCTTTTGCATTTTAAAAGCTTTATCTATATGTGATGATCTGCCCCAGATGACAGTACCATAACTTAAAAGGGAATGAATATTTGCGTAATATACAGTCAACAATATATGATTGGGGAAGGATCTTTTTAGCTGACGTAAAATATAAATCTGACTGCTCATTCTAATACACAGATCGTCTATATGATGATGCCATTTCAAACCATCATCCAGTATAATTCCGAGCAGCCTAACACTATCACCCCGTACAACCGAGTTGTTAAAACTAAAATTGATAATTTGTGTTTTGTTAGGGTTCATTTTTAGATTGTTATTAGTGAACCAGTTTTCAGCCACGTCAAGTCCATCTAATGTATTTTCCTCAAGCTCATCAGAATTTGTCGCAGAGATGAGTAAAGTGGCGTCATCTGCATATAACACGCTACGGCTTGGTAGAACATTAAGACTCAAGTCATTTATATATATAACAAAAAGAAGCGGCCCCAGGATGGAGCCCTGAGGCACGCCATTATCAATTGGAAGTTTACCCGACATTACGCCTCCAACTTGAACAGCCTGAGCGCGATTTGACAAGTAGGATTTGATCAAAGATAGGGTTGGACCATTTATATCCAAATATTCCAGTTTATCCAAGAGAATGGCGTGGGAGACACAGTCGAACGCCTTGCTCAAGTCACACAAAATTGCAGAGCGCAATTTACCTTCATCAAGGCCCTCAACCACATCACCCACCACCTCCAAGACAGCCTGGATCGTCGATCGTCCTGGAATAAATCCAAACTGCCGGTCAGTCAACAAGCTGAATTTCTCCAGGTAGGACATAAGTCTGTTTTTTAGAATTGCTTCTATAATCTTACCAAACAAAGGAACAATAGAGATCGGTCGATAATTATCTACAACCGCCCTATCACCCTTCTTGAAAACTGGCAACACCTTACTGATTTTAAGCGAATCAGGAAATTTACCTTCCGAAAAACACTTGTTTATAATTATGGCCAACAGGGGAGCCACAATATGTGAGCAGTATTTGATAATTTTAGTGTTGATATTGTATATATCGAAAGAATGTGTATTTCTAAGGTTATTTATAGCACATGCGACGTCGCATTCAGACACCGGTGATAAAAAGAAGGATGATAATGTTCGAGGCATTTTGTATAGAAATTGATTATGGTCAATATTCGTGGTTGGTAAAGAGTTTATAATTGTACTAGAAATAGTACAAAAATAATTGTTAAATGTCTCTGGACTAACGTTACTAGGAATATTATTTTTATTATGATTACATTCATTCCTAATGAGCTTCCAAGAAGCCTTAGATTTATTACTGGAATTTATTAAATAATTATTTATCGATGTCATTTTGGCGTTATCAATTTCTTGTCGATAAAAGGATCTATAGTTTTTATAGTTTATATAATCGAGTGGAGATTTAGTTGAATCTGCAACCATTTTTAAAACTGACAGAGTATTCCTGCAGCCACGCAAATTATCATTAAACCACATCGTAGGTTGGCAACCATTACTATTTGATGTTATACTTTTGAAAGGAAAATGTTTATCGATCAGTTTAGAGAAAGTTCTGACTAAATATTCAGTTAGATAATTAGAGTCATAGGACTGGCCGTAAAAAACATCCCAGTCAGTCTCAATGAGAGATAGGTTAAATGCGTTAAGATTTCTTTTGCATAAATTCCTGATATTGATATCATCCGGTTCCTTCCTAACACTCATACTAACATCAATAATTAAACCCAAGTGGTCAGATAAACATGGGTCGACCACTCGAGTGACAAAGCATTGATCACTCAAATTGGTCATGATGTTATCAATACAAGTCTGTGACTGGGAAGTGATCCGAGTATAATCAGATATTGTAGCGTGCAAACCATAAGAACCAATAAGATGAATTAGTTCAGTAAGATTGTCATTGGGTTGACACATACGAAAGTCGATGTTGAAATCACCCAGAACAATTAATTTAGTTGATATCGTTATAATATAATTAAGGGCTTGTTCAAATTGATCAAGAAAGGAGTAAAAATTACCAAGACAGGATCTGTACACACATATTATGACAGTTTTTGATTCCTCCAGCAAAATCCCGCAAAACTCGGCATCCACTTCTTTGCAAAGTGATGTAAGGTTCAAGGGTTTAGCTCCAGTCGCGAAATCCTCGTGAATGAAAATGGAGGTGCCACCGTGTACAGTTTCGCGTCTACAAAAATAATTCATTAATTTATAATTACAAACGTACAACTGATTAAGAGCAAGATCATTCGCCCAATGCTCACTAAAGCATAGTATATCAAATTTATTATGATCTAAAAATAAAAGTAACTGATTAATCTTATTATTTAGACATTGGACATTTAAATGAAAAATTGAAGTAGTATTCAGCTGGCTTTGCCCGTGGTGTACCTGCAGAGGGGCCGCTAGATTTCTTGCTGGGGACGATTGGTCTCCTGAAAATTTGTACTAGGAAATTTGAAGCGATGTACTACAGTACCTTCAGGCCACAGTTCCGGATTGTAAACCAGTTTGACATCCTTCATAGGAAATGATATTTTGAAGGACATGGTATTTTCCTTTTTTTTCCAGACCTCGCATATGAAGTCAATATCTGGAGCTACAGTTTTCAAGTGTTTCTGAAGATCGGCCACGGATGTACTTGGATGGAATCTGTATGCATGCAAGTAACCAAGTTTAGGTACAGATTGTATAGATTTGTTAGTACAATGGCTAGTACCAATTATTAGTTTATTTTTAACCTGACGTTTATCCGATATAAGCGCAGTTTTGTTTATATTGTTGTTGTTGTTGTTATTTATGTTAGGAGTTGATTTAACAGCTGACGAGGTCATTGCACTGCTTATTGCCCTCCCCACCTGTGAGTAGGTGAATTGAACGTCGTTGGATTGTGCAGATTCCACGTGATTATTCGGAGCACGTGATATTGTGGGTTGCTGTTTTACCGACTGCACAAAATCTGATTTCGGACTATGATTCTTGGAATTCGAGGAATTCAAAGAATTTTTAGCCATATCATGGGTCGGAGTGACCTTCAGTAATCTAATTATTTCCTCTAAATCGTTTATTCTTGCTTCCATTTGATTAACTAATTTATTAAGGGTATTAAACTCACATTCTTTGCTCTCAAGTTGGGCTTTGCGACGAACGCAAGAAGATGTTTGGCACTCAGTGTCATTCAACGTGTCATCCAAGTTCGCGGGACCAACACTGCTTGAACTATTATCACCACAATGTTCACATTGTTTTGATGTTATATATTTCAAGTAAGGGCTATTACTAACACTCTCAGGCACTTTACGGCAAATTATTATTTCAATAAGTTCGTTTTTATTTAATCTATTTAGCTTAGAAGTTAACACTTGTATGTCAATCGACGCCATTTCCCATTCGCCATTTTATATAGTCCCCTTGTAATGCAACCTTATCCCAACGGTGCTGACGCCTCTAAAGCCTTGACAGCATCCAATTTTGTTTGAAATCGTCGTCCTTTGAGGTCTTTTTTTGCTTGAGGAAACAGATAGAAGTCCCAGGGGGCTATGTCAGGACTATATGGAGGATGCGGTACAGACCTGATATTTTTAGTGTTCAAAAACCCTGTCACTATATTCGCTACGTGAGGGCGAGCGTTATCATGATGAAATTTCCACTTTCCAATCAGCTCAGGTCGTTTTTTGGGGATGTGATCCTTCTTCAAGTAGAACAAAACTTGTTTATAATAACTGGCAGTTAGTGCACTGCCATGTGGGACCATGTGCGTATACACCATGCCTTTGTGATCAAAAAATGTTATGACCATAGCTTTAGCGGCAGATTTTTCCGCACGTGCTTTTTTTGGAGGTAGTCTTCCTTTTTCTACCCACTGCGTACTCTGTTGCTTTATCTCCGGATCATAATAATACACCCAAATTTCATCCGCAGTAATATTGGTGTTCCACCGTTCTTCGCCTTCTTCTTCAAGGCATTGTTGTATTGATGGTTTCCTCAGTTAGTGCCACAATAGAAACACCTGGACCGCCTTGCAACTCACAACTTCCCTGCCATTACTAAACTCTTTATGTCATCGAAAGCAAGCAGATCTTGCCATAGACAATTCCCCAAAAGCCGTATTAATCATCGAAAAAGTTTCCGTTGCTGATTTTCCAAGAGGAACTCAAAATTTGTTCGCATATCTTTGTTCTTTCAATTCATTCGGTAACAATATCTCAGCGTCAAAATGAAATAAATAATTTATGACTACTGACATTTCGCAAAATGAAAGAAGCCTACTTGGATGATATTTTGGCGGTATGTAGCTCGTTGAACTGGGCCGGAAAAAATTCAGTCCAAGTCTTTGTTGAAAGGCCCTCGTATATAAAACCTGACAGGGTAATTTTTTCGACTACAAACATTTTATTTGACCGCCACTTTGTTCCGCCGTCTTGAATTAATGCCACAGTTTTACTAGTTCATCTCCATACTACAATTAGTTATGGCTCACAATTTGAAGTCAGTTCATTAAGTAGTTTTTTCAAGCTGAATTTTTTAAATATTTTATTAAGCCACCATTTTGTTCCGCCATCTTGGATTCGTACCAAAATTTTACCAGTTGATTCCAAGCTAATACTCGATGTATGTGAAAAATTTGAGATAAATTGGATAAGCACTTTCTTAGTAATAATTTTTTTAACATTTCACAAGGCTGCCATTTTGTTTTGCAATATTGGATTTTTACCATAATGTTACCAGGTCAACTCCATATGACCCTTTATTTTTGACCAAAATTTGAAATCAATCGGGCAAGTTGTGTTTTTAGATATGCTACGAACAGATAGACCGACAGACAGACAGACAGACAGACCAACGGAATCAAGAACACATGTGTTTCGTCATCTAGGGACCCTGAAACGTAGAGATCTGAAAAAAGTTTGATTTTTTCCCTTTTATTACAAAATTAAATTTTCCTCCCCTCTTCAATCTAAGTAAGTAATAAGTAAATGGCTACCATCTGCCTTGTTTCCAATTTAAATTTAAATCCATCATCGACGTGTAAGAATATGCTAACAATAGTTAGCCGTTCCGGACTAAAACACTAGATGCAACGGCTGTGCACCTTTCCGCACTCAATCCCATCGAAATGCATATAAGACTAAATCTATATCCCAGCTTCAAATTAGCACAGCGGCTAAGTAAATTTTATCGGCGATTCGGACCCTCGCCGTAGAGGTTATTGTTTGCCGCACGCTGGGCTCGCAATCTAAGGGTTGAATCCCCGGGGAACACCGGGAATATCCTTCGCAATCTTGCCCGCTTCATTGTACGTCGTACAGGATCTTATTCGATTATTGCAGTGTCATATTCTTGGGATCAGTATTTTCGTAATTTATCATGCTAGGGGTATAAATTTATATATTGTGCTAATGTGACAGCTACGCCTTTGCAATGGCAAAGGTTAAAGCGGGATTTATGCCCGCTGTATCGCGAAGGGGAATTTTCGACTCTACAAGTGGTTTCGAAGTTGGGCGCTATATTAAAATATGTTGTTTGATCTCCTAAATTCTATATAGAACACGTCACTTAAGAAAAAAATCGGTAAATTTCCTTTACCCGGAAGTTCCCTCGTTATGATTTTCTTTCCAATTTAGTTCAGTACATAGTCACAGTGTATACAGCGTGGAACAAAAGTAAGGAAACGATGAAATATCTCAGGCACCGCCTACCTGAATTTAATGCAAATATGTACACTTAGGTCACAGTTTAAGAAAGCAACAGTTCTCTCACTCTTTTGTTGTGCTCCCAAAAGCCGGCTTTTTTGCGAGCGGTCGTAAATCACACCGAACACCTGCAGTATACGAGGCCGCGCGTTATTTTATCGCAATGAATACATCTACGGAAAACGATCAATTACTGTATTAGTTACTTTAGGTATTCATATTAATATTTAGAATAGTAGATATTCAACTTAATAGAAGGTTAACTTATGGACTAAACTTGACAGGTATTAACAGCAAATGCAAAATAAAAATGTATTAAATATATTTGCGAAATGATGCAAAGAACTTCCAACAATTAGTTTATTCTAATTTAAATTACAAAAATTAGCCGAACGACAATCAATACGTTCCCGACCGGATATCAAAATCGATTGTACTTCTAAAACATTCTACCAAGTTCTTAGAAATAGAAAATGGGTATACATGTTCCTTAAAAAAAGCAATATCCTAATAGCATAACACTTAAATGTCTAATTCTTAAAACTAATAGTCATAACTCTAATAGGTGGCAAACATAGAAAAAGACTCCAAGTCTCGGTCTCATTAAGTTATAATTTTACAACTCACAACAAACATGACACGTATTTCGCCCTTTCGAGCATCATCAGACCTATAAACAACAGAGAGAACCTTAGTAAATAATCACACTCACAAATCCTAAAACAATAACTTACAAATAGAATAAAACACACTAAATCACAACAAAACTAACAACTACTTATACATATTTGATGGACATTAAAATGAGGTTAAGTCTCACGTGAATAAACAAAATAAAATATTAAAAAAGTATTAAAAAAATTCATGTCTCTAGGCGGGATCGAACCCAGACCCCCCGAGTAAGACGCCGAAGCAACCACCCACAGACCACTGGACTAGTCGAAGAAAAGAACCAAAAACTCTCACTCTATGAATTAATGAATGAAATGAAGGTTGCCTACAATTATTATTACATTAAATTGTTAAATATTAGGGTTGGTTCAATATTTAAAAACATCGTTAACGCAAGTGAGAATGGGACTTTTTATAGCTTTGGTTATTTCCATTTTTTCTAGAAGGTCAAGCTTTTTCTCCTTAGGACATTCATGTAAAACATCAACGTCAGAAATGGAAAATTCATGACCTTACTCCAACAAATGATTGGCAAAAGCTGAAACAGTCGCAGTTACATCCGTATTGCTGAATTTGTTGACAAGGCTTAAATGTTCTCTCACCCTTATGGAAATTTTTCGACCTGTTTGTCCCACATAGGTCGTGGAACATTTGCTACAATTTAGTGCATAAACCCCAGATCTGGACAATTTATCGGTTGTGTCCTTTGTCCTTACTAAATGTCTCTTGAGAGTATTTACTGTTTTGAATGAAATATTGACATTTTTAATATTTTTAAAAAAATTAGCCAATTGGAGAGAAATACTTCCGAAAAAAGTAATGCACTTGAAAAAATTTGTCTCATCACATCAAAAATGTCAATACTTCATTTAAAACAGTAAATACTATCAACAGACATTTAGTAAGGACAAAGGACACAACCGATAAATTGTCCAGATCTAGGGTTTATGCACTAAATTGTAGCGAATGTTCCACGACCTATGTGGGACAAACAGGTCGAAAAATTTCGACAAGGGTGACAGAACATTTAAGCCTTGTCAACAAATTCAGAAATACGGATGTAACTGAAACTGTTTCAGCTTTTGCCAATCATTTGTTGGAGTCAGGTCATGAATTTTCCATTTCTGACGTTGATGTTTTTCATGAATGTCCGAAGGGGAAAAAGCTTGACCTTCTATAAAAAATGGAAATAACCAAAGCTATAAAAAGTCCCATTCTTACTTGCGTTCACGATGTTTTTAATTTTGAACCAACCCTAATATTTAACAATTTAATGTAATAATAATTGTAGGCAACCTCATTTCATTCATTAATTCATAGAGTGAGAGTTTTTGGTTCTTTTCTTCGACTAGTCAAGTGGTCTGTGGGTGGTTGCTTCGGCATCTCACTCGGGCGGTCTGGGTTCGATCCCGCCTAGAGACATGAATCTTTTTAATACTTTTTTAATATTTTATTTTGTTTATTCACGTGAGACTTAACCTCATTTTAATGTCCATCAAATATGTATAAGTAGTTGTTTGTTTTGTTGTGTTTTAGTGTGTTTTATTCTATTTGTAAGTTATTGTTTTAGGATTTGTGAGTGCGATTATTTACTAAGGTTCTCTCTGTTGTTTGTAGGTCTGGTGATGCTGGAAAGGGCGAAACACGTGTCTTGTTTGTTGTGAATTGTAAAATTATAATTTAATGAGACCGACACTTGGAGTCTTTTTCTATGTTTGTTATTAAAACTAGGTCTCTTTGAGCAAATATGGACAATTTCTTCGATTTTTTCTAATAGGTGGTTTAACGGGAAATGGATCTCGTTTGGCGCCGATCTCAAATGTTCAAATTCCAAGGGAATGATTGCTCACATATAGGCTGAAACTAGATTATTTCCAACAAAAAAAAACTAAAATTATCCACAAAATTTAACTGGTCTGTATTTAATAACCCAAACAAAGAGCAAGTGTCTTCCCCTTTTCTCAAGACCGTCTCTACTAATAAACTCCATAAATACTAGGAAATAAATATGTCAGTACGCACGCAGGTTACAGTACAGATTATTTTTAGCTCTATATATAACTACCAAATAAACATTTTTTAAATGCCTTAAATGGATTCATGATAACTTTTTCGCAGTTTTGATGCGGTAACTTTATAGGTGTCTTAATATGAATCAAAAACACTACAAGAGCCATTGATCCAATGCACGGGTTTAACGCTCACGTGCTTAAAACCAAACCAAAAACAAGTTGTTAAGCATTTATATTAAATAAGTTTTATATGAAAGCCCTATTGTTGCCATTAAATCCCTTTATTAAACAGTTTGCTCCTAACAACTCTCTTAAAACATTTTGGTTTTAATACTAACATCAAATAGTCATACGTGCTTTAAAATATAAATTAAAATGTTTTATAAAGCCTTCTTAAAACTTTTTTTTGTGAATAAGTACTGACTGATGCAAGACAGCAAGGAAACCTAGTGCTATTCCATAGAACAAAAACGGATTTTCGTGAAAATAAGTGGTGAAAGACAATTTAAATGGTTGCTTTAATTACACTGGCCGACAAAAAAATTTTTTTTTGTTGTAACACAAATGAGAATAGCATAATCTAATAGAATGGACCTATCCAAATACGAAAATGATAAATAGAAAGTTGTAGCACGTAGGGTTTTCTTGTTAGAGTTGTAGAACCATATCGAATGTTACGATACTTAACATCTATAGAAAAAATGACTTCAGTTTGTTTACTATGTTTACAGTTTTCGCCTATTAAACATACCATACATCTAAGAGAAAAGCAAACGAGAAAAATATTAACTTAAAACACTAATTAAACTTTATTTTTTCCGTTTATGAGGTGTCTTATCTTCTCTCTTCAAAAACCAACAGTATTCACCCATCATGGCTGGATCACATCGTCCTTGGTACCGAATTTCCATTGTTCTGATATCTTGGTGAAACCTTTCACCCTGCTCGTCACTAACATCTCACAAATTTTTAGGAAAAAATGAAGATGGGAATGGAGGAAGTGAATTTTTAATGACATTCTGGCACCAAGCGCTTTATAGGCATCTAAGAGTTCATTAACTAATTGTTCATAATTTTCATCCATATTGTTGCCTAAAAATTCTCTTACTATATTAACTAATGAATTCCATGCTCTGAGTTCCTGCCTGGTAAGCTTTTCCGAAAAAATTGACATCGTCCAGCAATTTTCTGATTTGTGGCCCAATAAAAACGCCTTCTTTTAATTTGACATCACTTAACTGGGGAAAGACTTGCCTTAGGTATTTAAATCCATCACCATCTTTATTCAAAGCCTTCACAAAGTTTTTCATCAGCATAAGTTTAATGTGAAGAGGAGGTAAAAGGGCATTTTTGGGATCAACAAGAGGTATAAATTTAACATTTTGATATCCCGGTTGAAATTCGCTTCTTTCTGGCCGAATTTTTGTTACATAATGCTGATTTATTGCATGACTGTCCCATAAACAAAGAAAACAGCAATATTTTGTAAATCACCCCTGAAGTCCCACTAAAATCGCTATAACTTTTAAGTCCCCACATATCTGCCATTTATACGCATATTTTCATAATTTTCTTTCATTGCAACTGAATGGGCAACTGGTATAGAGGGTTTTAAATTTCCATTATGCAATAACACAGCTTTTAAGCTATATTTAGATGAGTCTATGGATAAGCGCCACTCACGGGAAGAATGTTCAATATCATGTTCCTGCTTTAAAATGTCTATATCAGTACACGCGCACAACGAATTTTCCATACTGTAGAATTCAGAAAACATAGCATTTCTTTTTCTGAAATTCGTAATTTTTGTTTCTTTGGCCAATAGTTTCCATTCCTTAAGACGGGAACCCAGAAGTTCTGACTGTTGCTTGGATAACCCCAAATCACGTACTAAATCATTTAATTCACTTTGAACAATCAAATGTGGCTCGTCGGAACTGGGACCTGTGGTAAAAGTGGGATCGGCGTACTGTTTTTCTGAGCTGCCTGATGATGCGTTATCTCCATTATCTCCCAAATCAATAGCCTGCCAATTTAAAGGCGCAATCGGCACTGGCAAATTTGCATTATGAAAAACAGGTCATATGGCAGATTGCAAATTTGGATATTCTATATTGTGCTTTCCCCTTTTGGAATAACCTTCAGTCTTTGTCAGGCAAAAATAAGAATAGTCAGAATGATAGGTGGGTTCTCGCCATACCATTGGAACAACAAAATGCACACTTTTTCTCTTTCCCTTCATCCATTGCACCAATGATACACTAAAACTAACACAGCACACATAGGGAGCCCACCGCTTATTTTGATCCCCAATTAACATACTAAAATATTTAAAGTAGGTTTTTTTTCATTTTCGGAAAAAGGCCTGGCCTGTGATTTCACCAGAAATTTTCCACAAATATAACAAAATTTGTCACGAGAAATTTTGCGACTGCGGCGCGTTTGACTCGACATTCTCGTCTTCACATACAGTTGCTTATCGATACAGAGAGAACAACTCAATTCGAAACTCAACAGAAGAGTTATGCTTAACGTTTATTTTATGTCTAATGTTGTAAACAACCCAGTCTAGGTAATTTTTCCGTTGTAAAATGGACCCATTTTAGCCGCCCCACAATAAAATTGTTTACCTGCCAAAATAAAAGGTTCTAATTAGGCTAAAGGAATAGACAATTTACTACTCCACACAAGTCACCGTCCCAACAATGTAGCAAATCGTTTTCCTCTCCAAGTTGCATCAGACACTTAAGAGAAGAAACCTTTCCCCGTTAAGACTGAAACGTAAGAAAATTGATTTTTTTTGTTTTTCAAATAAACTACCCCAAATTTTGGCAAAATTCCAGTAATAAAAATTAATAATAAACAACTTTTTAAAAGTTCTTTAATCATACCCTTGAGAAATTCGAAAAGATGACATATTTGCCCTATTAATATTAACGTCACATTCATCAACACTGCAGTAAGAAGAATGAATAGCATTTCCAAAACTATCTCCAAATAGTTACATTTAAACGCACTCTTGTTCCAAATTCTATATTTTTGCTTCACCGCGTACAATGCTCCGCAAACACGTAGGTTTAATATCTATCGCGTAGCTTAACCACTGCGAAGTGACCTGCCGACTGACCGCTAGAAGCGGCAGATCGTAGGTGCGGGAGGTGCGTCGGCAAGAAGGAAATTTATTGCGGAATAGCCAAGTGCTTGGACTACTTAGAATAATTAAAGACTTTGCTTAGGTATCAAATTATATCGTATCCAATGGTGAGTTCCGCATTGCTGCCAAATTTACCGTTTTTCTGTTATTTGAATGGAATCCTCTATATTTTATTACTTTTTTGAAATCTGCGTAAAATTCTCAATATTTTTTATTATGAGCACTTTTATGAAATTCAACAGTTTTTTTGCGAAAATAAGGATCTAATATCCATTATTTAATGTATTAACTTTTATTGAAATACCTGCACACAAAACGTTACCTGATGTTTGACAACAATGTCAGTTTTGTTAATTTACAACTGAAACCTAAAGAATTGAAATTTTAAATATACTTGGTTATTGGGATAGAACGCGAAACCTGCAAGATGTTTGTAACATTTTTAATGACAAATATCCTAACAGAAATCCAATAACCAAATTTACCGTAAGTAAAATTAACAAACAATTTCGTGAAACTGAAAAGCTAAAAGACGTTGTAAGTTGTGGCAGACTGAAAATCACAATAATTCCTCATCTTGCTTCCAAAACACTAGCAAGAGAAAACAGCGTCCCAGATTTAAAAATAGGTTGTAAAAAACGACGAAAACAATACAATACAAATAAGAAATAACTAATACAATAAACAAAGTTAATGAAACTAAGTAAGGTGTTTAAAATGTTGTCCATTTACTTCCTAACAGTATGCCAAATTCTGTGGAAGCATATTTAATACATTAAAAAGAATACCAGCCTCCTCGTCTACATTCGATTTCCGATCTCTCCTTTAAATCCTCGAGATCATTGGGCTTAGTTTTATACAGCACATTTTTAAAGTGTCCTCACAAAAAATAGTCGAGGAGTGTCAAGACCGGAGACCGAGTTGACCACTCTATTGTGCTCCTACGTCTAATCAATCTTACAAAAAAAAAACATTCATCATACTGATGGAACCATATTTCATGGTTGGCTGCATCATTACTTAAAAAAAATCAACTTTAAATACTTAATACAACAGGTGAAGTAAAGGGACCATTTCGGTCCTTAAAAGATTCAAATATCACTCTCCAGTTAATGTGTCTTCCATGAACAAGTGATCGATTATTTTTGCATTCTTTTTTTTTTTGCAACTATCGTGATCATCCCCAGAGAGTTCTTGCATCAAAGTTATTTTGTTTCTACACAATACGCAAGTATAAAACACGTCATTACTTACTATATAGATTAACTTTTCGGATTGATGTACATAATCTCAACTTACTCTTCACTAAGCGACTAACGATTCCAAGTCACAATCGTTCACTTACAAACATAGCCACCTGCGATGGAATCACGGTCACAATTATTATTACTCTTGTATCTTTCTAACTATTACTAGATTAGATTTGATAAATTTGGTTCAAAACTTCAGAATAAGTTACAGTTTACGATTTGTTTGATTTTGTCCACTGGAACCTGTGGTGGAAAATAGATCAAAATACAAGAGTTCTAACCACACTACACCACAACTTGTTACGTTCTGGAAGCGCGCTTCGCTAACCAAGTTAGCATCATCAGCAGATGATATAAACTGTTCATATCATTTTTTTTTGTTCATTTTCGTAACTTTCCGGGCGTGCGGGGAACAAACAGTAGTTGTTACCCACTGTAGCGCCTTTTCACAGTTTGCATTATATGTTTAAGTCGCGTATTGTGTTCATGACTAATATTTCCCAGTTCATGCCTGTTTTTAAACCGCATATTAAGTATCCTACAGACGTATATCTGTCTTACGTCATATGTTACTAAGTTTATAAAGATCGTCATTTGGATTTAATATGCTTTTGACAGGTAGAGTAGGTAGAGCATAGTAAATACTTTTAAGTTGAGGAACATCGAGTATTTTTTTTATTTGTTTAAACTTGTAGAGTAGTTGCCTTAGCTCTTTAATTCATAAATTTATATGACAGTCCCATTTTAAATGTCTGCCTATCTCAAACCCCCAAATATTTAATACTGTCTGTTTCTTCGATGGTAACTGAATTATTTAGAAAGTTTCTGATTACAGCTGAAGGCAATATATTTCGTTTTTTCATAATTAATACTAAGATGCATTTCATCGAACCACCCTTTGATTTTGATGACCGTATCATCAAACGATGAGATGCATCCCTGGACATCCAAATTTAAAAGACCATTTATATAAAGAGAGAATACCACCGGACCCCAGGACAGTACTTTGTGGCACACCGCAGACCAGATTCTTCTCCCTACTGAAGGTATTATTTATTTTCACGACCTGATTTCAATTTCTAACTCATTAGTTAATACGGCATGATTAACGGTATCAAACGCCTTGGTCAAGTCTAAAAATAAGCATATCACGTTTTATCTTTATCTAAATTTTTATAGATATGGGACGTAAGAAACAAAATAGCATCATCTGTGGTCATACCTTTTCTAAAACCAAACTGATTGTTTGATAATAGGATATACTTATTTATAAAGACTTCCATTTTTAATTTTATAATTTTTTCTACTACTTTTGTAAGATTGGTTATTAATGTTATCGGCCTATAGTTTGTCATGTTTATAGCATATCCTTTTTTAAACAATGGTTTTACAATACCATTTTTCAAACAATGAGGAAAAATTCTTTTTTTTTTAAATTTTGTTAATTAGAAATGTTACAGGTTTTTTAATATAAGGAGTAATTGTTTATTGTGTCTTGGCCGAAATATTGTCATGGCCCGGTGCTTTGTTAAGCTTATGCTCCCCGATGGCATTGACAACCTTGAATAGTTGTCCGTCCTTCAGCCACCTGTTGGATGCTTCCGTATGAAAGTGACTTCAGGATGATGTTGTCACCTGCGAGATTAAGTGGAAAGAGTACCGGTTGTCACTTAAGGTCACTATGCGGTGGAGGCTTGATGTTTGTGCCTTTTTGGTAAAGAAATCTCTCAATTTTTACAGCTATCGGGAGTGCGAATTGGTCAAGTCAACAAGGGTTCTTCCACCTTTTCTTCGTCGTAAGATCATTCGGAGAGTTGATGACCTTCAAGATTCCGAAACTGTAGGTCAACATGAGCACAGCATAGGTGTTAATTGCTGTAATGCAGATTTCCAGCGTTTAGTTCTGTCTTCAGAAGAGCTCGCACTCTTTGGACGTACTGATCTTTCATCTTAGTCTTTCCTTGCTTATCATGGAGCAGTCTAGCATGTTGGAATCATAGGTATTTGTAGGTCTCTTCTTGGTTTATCGCTTAAACTATTTCTCCATTGGGTAGAGCTACATCACTATTAACGACTTTGCCTTTTTCGATGTTAAAGGCTTTACATTTTTCCATTCCAAATTCTATATGGATACCTTTCGAGAAGGTGTATGTCACGTCAATAAGCTTTTTGAGTTGGCTATGGTTTCCACCATATACAGAAGGTGGGATATGGTTCGAGAATTGGCTTTGATGTTGAAGCCATGTCCTGTATTGTTGAGAAACCTGGAGAAGGGGGTTCATCGCTTAGCAGAAACACAGTGGACTTAACGAGTCTCCTTGGTAAATTTCCCTATTGATGTGTATTTCATCGGTGGTAAAAGATTGATCGCATTATAGATCCTCAGGTTCGTTCTCCACTGGTGCTTGATAGTTGCCAGGAAATTGATGATCATAGGGTGAATTTTGTATAATCCTAGTACGTCTATGAGCCAGAAATGTGGTACACTATCAAACGCCTTTTTATAGTCTATTATTATTATGACCATGACTTGTTGTCTCACAGTATTCCTGTGGTTGTATTTTATACTGACGGGATTATACCAAGTCAGTACAAAAAATAAAAATAAAAAAAAGGAAATGAAAAAAAAACAAACTATTGTGTATTAAGAAATGATCTAACTATTGCATGCATTGAGATGTAACTTCCTGTGTTTAGTGAATTCAGAGCGTATGGGAAAGAGAAAGTGAATGTTTTCTATGTCTGTGTGTGACCATTTAATGATACCAAACGAATACGTAAGAATAGGTATGGCGAAGGTGTTAATAGCTTTCGTTAGATTTCTGAAATTCAGGTTTTATTATTCCATAAGATAAGCATAAAAGAAACTCTATTAATTATTATTATTATTATTAGTATTAATAAACAACTTTCTGTTACTTCGCTAAGTCACGTGATTCAGCGATCGTTATCTCCAAAATCGCACCCCAACTGAACCGTTGGAAGAAAGTATTATACACACAAATATATTGTTTCGATTAACTGATCGCTATTTTCTAAAAAAATCCGAATTTAATAGGTAAAGTTTCCATAAACAGACAGGATAATTTTATTTTGCAAATTATTCGCCTTAATTTGTGCCTCACTTCCGTGAAACGTAATCACGCGGACAGAAATCCCTGCCAAATGCCGCGTCGCGCCGCTGTGTCGTCGCTGGCGTCGCTCGGTCCGCTATAGGAGGCAATCACGGCCCTAGCAACGGACGTGACACCAGCCGGCTCTATTTGCCCATAAACAGTATAACCTGGAGATCATCCTCGGACTAATGAAGTGTGTTGTTTGCCTTCAGGATGGGGTTAAACACGGCGCCACGAGAGAGATTTCTAACT
This sequence comes from Kuschelorhynchus macadamiae, assembly GCA_030620095.1. Classification (NCBI taxonomy): domain Eukaryota; kingdom Metazoa; phylum Arthropoda; class Insecta; order Coleoptera; family Curculionidae; genus Kuschelorhynchus; species Kuschelorhynchus macadamiae. The sequence continues at coordinate 497,357 of JAUTXW010001077.1, forward strand.
GCTCTAACCTCCTAGATTGCGGAGTTTGTAGCTTAGTAAACTAGGTGGTTACGAAACCATTCATGTATCACGTTTTACGGCTTTATAAACCAGATCGGAGTCACAAATTATCAACTCGATACACCAATTCATTAGCCGTCTTGTTTATGCTCGTTGAAATTAGAATTCCAGACTATGTCGCCTCGAAGATTATATAGTACTATGAGGATTTATGTTTACACATATTAAATGAAGGAATCAACATCTAAACAATAAGGAATTTAATCTCGCTTATTTTGAAAGATAGAACCTTGCGGATTTCACGAACCTGAGCTAATTTTTTGTGAAACTCATGAAGCCGTAAACAAAATTTTCATAGCCTTCTTCGTTTATGAGATATAGGGCGAAATATAAAATTTTGCATTTTGGGACCCCCCTCGTATCTCGGTGATCCTTTAACTTAACGCAAAGGGAAAAATTGCTGCTTATGCAGTTTTTTTCGCTGGATCCAGTGGCGTAGTCATATTTTTCATTTGAGTTGTTATTTTTTAGATATGACCCATAGTTGTTTTTTTAAATGGGACACCCTGTATATTTGTCCAGAAATTGATTTGTCCTTTTAAAAGCTTCTCAAAAATATATAATAGTATGGGTATTTTAATAAACAACAACAAAAATTCTAATTTTTATAATTATCATCCCAAATTTTGCAGTAGGTCATGCAAAACGATGCCGTTTTTTTTCGTTTTCTTGGAAGCAAATGCCATTTCCCAATTTTGTACGCGTATATAAAATATAGCGATAGTTTTTTGTATTTATTTATTGTGTAAAAACATATTTGTATTATTATGGAAGAAAACCAAACTTTCGAACATTATGAAAAGTACGATATGTTAGCTTGTTTTGTATTAAGTAATGAAAATGTTGGAGCGGCTTCTGAGATGTATTTTAACAGGTAAATAGTTAATTTTTAGGTATGTTGAAATACTATTGCTTAATTTTTATTTAGATATCCAGAAAGGAGGCAACCTAATATATCCACTTTTTATCGGATAAAAAAGAATTTACTTAATCACGGATCATTTATCAAACCTCGTACGAAAACATATAATAAAGAAAATCGGGAGGCTGAGGAAATTACGGTTTTGGCTAATGCAGAAGCTTACCCTACAAACTCTTGTAGGGCCAGTGAAAAGAGCGTAGGGATTCCAAAAACTAGAGTTCAAGAAATTCTAAAAAAGCACAAATACCACCCATACAAATTTAGGCTCGTGCAGCACTTACAGCCAGGGGATGCAGAGCGTCGGGTAGTCTTCTATAATTGGTTTCGAGAAAGACGCGATATGGTTAGAGATTTTGAAAGGAAGGTTATATGGTCAGACGAAGCACATTTCAGTAATTCTGGTATATTCAATAGGCACAGTAGTAGATTCTGGTCCCAGGAAAATCAACACCAAATATTTCCCAGAAGACAGCAGGGCAGGTTTGGTCTAAATGTGTCCTGCTTCATATTAGGAACACATAAAATTTTATATATTTGAGGGAAATCTAACAGCCAATCGCTATATATAAATTTTAGAGGCAGCTATACCTGAATTACTTGACGATGTTCCTCTAGCGCAAATTAACGAAATTTATTTTCAACAGGACGAGAATTATTTCTGGACAATAATTTTACCAATCAATGGATCGGAACAAATGGACCTATAAGATGGCCCCCTAGGTCCCCAGATTTGTCGATTTTAGATTTCTTTCTTATGGGGATATCTGGAAAATAGAATTTACAAAGACCACTCTGATAATATCCAAGAATCGCTATTTACAAAATCATCCCGTTATTTTGTTTAATTCGCTAAAACGAATACGAAAATTGTGCGAAGCATGCATAGGACAAAATGGAAATCAGTTTGAACAGTTCTTTTGATTTCCTTGGTTACTGTAGTTCTTATACGACAGTTGATTTTTGCTGAAAGACTTGTTACATAATAATTTATTACTGTTTTGTTCTTGTGTTACATAAATCTAGGTAGGTGGTACTTTTTTGGTGCGAAATTATCAATACATATTTTGATAAATAGATTTAATTACATATTTATTTTGATTTATTGTTAGGATGTAGATATTGTTAACGACTTTAAATAAAAGGCAGAATTGTTTTGCATGGCCTACTGCAAAATTTGGGATGATAATTATAAAAATTAGAATTTTTGTTGTTGTTTATTAAAATAGACCCATACTATTATATATTTTTGAGAAGCTTTTAAAAGCACAAATCAATTACTGGACAAATATACATATCCAAAAAATAACAACTCAAATGAAAAATATGACTACTCCACCGGATCCAGCGTAAAAAACTGCATAAGCAGCAATTTTTCCCTTTGCGTTAAGTTAAAGGATAACCGAGATACGAGGGGGGTCCCAAAATGCGATGCAAAATTTTCTATTTCGCCCTGTATCACATAAACGAAGAAGGCTATGAAAATTTTGTTTACGGCTTAATGAGTTTCACAAAAAATTAGCTCAGGTTCGTGAAAACCGCAAGGTTCTATCTTTAAAAATAAGCGAGATTCCCTGCTTTTGCAACCAAATCCGGACATCCTGTACTGCTATAACGTATTACTATAAAGTACAACGAGTCGTTGCAGAGTAGAAAAGGTTATCGTCTATTGCTACTTTAAACTGGCTATTACCAGTCGTTATTCTTCTGTTGCAACTTAGAAATAAGAATTACAGTAATTATTTACTACAAATAAACTATTACCTCTTGTGCTTGAGGTTCTGGAGATAGGTGGCGCTGGTAAGAGATTCGGTCGGTGTCGGTATAAGGACAGTGGCAACAATAAAGTAACCAATTTTTGATTGGTTCGGCCATATTACTGCTAAAATCGCTTTGTTTATTTTTCTCCTACGTGGGTTTCTTATGAGGTTTGTTGTTTTAGTGTCTCATCTTATTAGTTTTTGTGATTATTAAAATAAATATCGATTCAAACAAGAAGTTCTCAGCCACTGACCATCTAGAGAAATGTATTTGAGTCTGGTTCACCTGTTTTTTGCTTGTAATTATAAAAGTGTTTGTGATGAATGTGTAAATGATTATGACCGTAAATGTCTTAAGTTTAGGTTTACTCCAAGAAAAGTTATTAAATCTTGCACATTATTATATATTGGTTTTATTTTACTGTAAAAGACAATATTGTTTCATGTCTTAGTTTATGTTTTACTTCATTCAGCACCTTAATTTGATGCAGAAGCTCTCTAAGATAAGCATAAAAGAAACTTTATTTTGTAGGCCTTCATCAATACATATTGCATTACTAAATTTACTTGCCAGACAAGTGTGTTGTCATTGAATTTAGAATTTCATTTAAAGTTAATTAAGCATAAAATGGAGTTTTTCTCCTATTTAAAAAACAAACTTGATGATGGTTGCAAATAAACGAAACGTCGGATTGAAAATCTAGCAGTGGCATCTTATAAAGCAGAAAAAGTAACTACGAGAATGTGGAATTTATTTTGTCATATCACTTCAAATATAGTCAGAAAAAAATAAAAACGGAATCGCACGGAATTTTCAAACTTTTAAGGCGGCATTTTGATTGGCATGAAATTGCGCAACTTTGCCCTTATTTAACCGACTTTGTATCTTTTACAGTTTCCGAGATCTACAATAAGCTGTAAAGGTTTACTGCTAGGGGGTGGGTTTTGGTCGGTATTCTGCGGGAAAGCGACACTACCAACTGGGCCATTGATGTGCGTAAAAGGATTTCTCACCTCTAAACCAAGAAAAAAAATAACCCTTCTATAAAATGCCACTTAATTACAAAATAGAAGGATCTTTAAATGCCCAAGAATAAATTCATAAAAAATAATTTATTTTAGGGTTGCATCAACTACCGTAAAGGTGTGCACCATATACCCAGTATATAGACTACACCAAATTAAAAAATGAAAACCTGAATATTTGAATACTTGTAGGAAATTGAGATCTTAAAATTATACGGCACTGACTCAAATTGGCGAAAAAGTAGCAGCTTGTTATTCAATAACGAGAACTCTTAGCCAGGGTAGGGAGAATGCAACTCCAATATAACAAGCTAAATCCCATTTTCAATGGAGAAAAGTAGCATGCTTTTAATGCATATTTGATTTGCACCGAGTTTTTACGACAAAGTGTCACATTTTATTCCAGGAAGACATTTTGCAAATGGTTTGTGCGCTAAACAATGTATATAAAGTTTTTTTAAAACTAATCTAATACTTATAAGACGAACTAATTAACAACAAAAGCTGCTTAACATTGCCCCATCAAGGCAAGATATACCGGGTGATTACAAAATCATGTGGCAGCGGGGGCGTGCGGTGAAATTTTAAGAAAGGGAAGCAATTTTTAGAAACTTACCTATTTGTAACGTAATTCGATTCTTCGATCATTTTTTGCAAATTCGTCAATGACGTCATCATAAAAACGTCGATGGTCCGACAAATTTTGGAGAAGTTTATTTTTAATGGACAACAGCGATGTATGCGAAAGTCTCTCCTGCCCCGTTGAATTTCTCACAAAATTTTTTATACGTTTAAGTGTAGAAAAATTGTGTTCTACTAATGAACTTGTGGCAGGTATTGTTAATACTAATTCCCACAATTTTGACACTTCGGTGTAGGCATTTTCCAGCTCCTTGTCTTTTAAAAATTGCATTAGTTCCTTAGCGTTATTTTTTGCGCTAATGTCATCAGTTTGGTAAATCACTTAGTTCAGATGGCAGTAACACTCGGTCGAAGAACTGGCCATAATGAAGAAGAAGAGATTTAAACGCATCTTCTGGACAAGTTTTTCCTTTAAATGCATCAAAATTGCAGAGCTCGAGGAATTTAAAATAATTTAAACCGTTAGATCTGTAGTTTATTTGCTGCTGAATTTGTTCGATTATTTCATAAAAGAGGCGTCTGTATGATGTTTGAACATCTCCCAGCTTGTCTGTTCGAAGACGCTTGGCTTGTGGCTCTACATTTAAGGTCATCGTTTTCTCCCAAAATAGGTCAAAGTCATCTTTTTTTTGGCTTAACATGGACTTAAAATCACCCACTTTTTTAAGCAAAAAGCAATATCATTTGTTTTAGTTTGTAATATATTAAAAACATTGTCCGAGAATGGAAATATTTCTGAAAATATGTTCAACAAATAATTAAAATCTCGTTTCACACAGTCCAAAAACCCCCTCGAACTATTTATTGCTTCTTAGTATCTGCATTATTTTCTATTATATTCTCAAATAGTTCAATCAGTGATTCTTGATTTTCAGATACTGTTAACACAAGTCTTCTATTATAGTTCCACCTAGTAGGAGCCACTTTGGGCAATCGTTTGTGCACAATGGAGTCCAAAGCTTGTGTACGTTTTGTTGACCTGGAAAAAAAAGCAGCCATGCCACTTAAAGTAACGAAAAATACTTTACACTCTTTAATGTGATTAATGGACTGGGATAAAACTAAATTTAATTTATGAGCAAAACAATGGACAAACACAGCACTTGGGAAAGTTTCTCGAACTTTAGCTTGCAGACCCCTAATTGTCCTGCCATCACTGCAGCTCCATCATAGCTTTGAGCAACTAATTTTTTCTCTCCATTAATTTCTTTATTAACGTTATAAACTACGGTATATAATGCATCTGCTGTATGATTTTCGGACACATTTTTAAAACCTAAAAACCGCTTGAATACTTCCGTCTGTTTTAACGTAGCGTATTACTATAGATAATTGGCTAAGATTAGTGATATCAGTTGTTTCGTCCAAAGCAACAACAATGAACCGCGCCTCGCCAATCTCCTGCTTAATTCTTTTTAAGATAATGGTTGCAAGAGCGGAAATTAAATCATTCTGGATTCGATTCGACGTTCCGCGAAAAAAGCTAGACTGCTCTAAATGAGTTTTTAAGCAATCATCATATTTAGCCATTAAACTAAGTAAATCTTGAAAATTTTCTGTACTTGAACAAACCCTTGTTTCGTCATGGCCTCTAAATCCCAATTCGTGCTGTCCGAGACATCGATAAGTCTTCTTAATATTTGCCTATTTTTATCGACTAGTTCACTGTGTTAGCGGTGACTAATTTCCAACTGTTTATTAAGGGCGTGTTCAATTCCGGTTTTTCCGAAGACTTTTTTTTTACGACGGCCTGCAAATGCGCTTTGGACATATTGTGTCTTTTTACAGCTTTATGGAAATTTTTTAAATCGGAAAAACTAGTTTTATTCCAGAGACCTTTTTCATTTTCAAAAAGCATGGCCAACACACACTGTTAGCCATTTAAATCGTTCGTATTGTTTTTTTGGATAAAAATATCTAATACAGTTTTTCATATTTGTGGCTAAATTGTCATAGGCGGTTTTGCCCTTCCTTTGGAAATTATTTGAAGCTTCTCAGCGAAGTTTAATGTTGAAAATCCCTTTATTATTAAGACACACATTTTCAACGTTATTACCGACAGCCGAAGTTGACGGTATTTGCATATCCACGTCCGTATTATTGTCTTCCATATTGCACCATGCACGACGCGACGTACGTATCACACAACACACAACATAGTCTTTGAAACAAAGAACCTACTCCAACGATAGCTTCCGCCCCCACTTAAAGCACGCGACTGAAATGCAAAAATTACAAACAGCCAGTGGAAAGTTCAATAACCTCTGGCTCGATTCACAGGAAATTAAGCATACAGGACTTGGCTGCAGAGAAGCTAGCGGTCCGAATAGATTCTATTCGATTCTATTGCTCGGTCGAAGTCAAGGCCGCATTTATTATGGGCTTGATAATTAAGATAATATTTTAGCATTTTTAATATAAACTAAATTAATGGTTTTCTATTTCAAAAATTACATTTTAGAAGATGTTTTGTAATTTTTTTTTTGGGGAACCACTGCTTCCCTTGCTTCCAAGGACTGCACGTTCCTGTGTAGCAGTCAATCGTGTTTTTACCTTTGAAACCTGGTATATTTATATAGTTAGATATAAGGCTAATTTTGAAGAGTAAACATTTTTCTGGTTTACCTGAAGTGACCCTATATTTGTTATTTTTAATGGAACCCCCTATATTTGATACACTATCTTAATCAGCATAAAATTTAATTTTCAACGACCTATCACAAGTTGGATTTTGTTTTTGAATTGGTGGAAAAACAACGATGTTATTTAAAAACCCAAATGGCTACCCTACAGTGCTAATAACGCTATCTACCAAAAAAATATATTTACAATGTCAGTATTAGGATGTTTTCTTTGTGTGTTATAAAATGGTAAAGCACCGCATTTGTTTAAACAAAAATGTCAAGAATTATATTAACTTTTCAAACCAACTTTTCTCTAAAATTATCGATAGAAAAGCCTAAATTTTAATACACCTAATCTCAGACTAATCCTTTCTATTCCATATAATGTTCACTATATGATTTCAAAATCAATCGAAATAATTTTATTTAATAAGTATGCCCGCATGGTATGGTTTTTGTAACTAGCACTGATGATGGATGTTCGGCTCGAAAAGCCGAATATATGTCAAGTGTGTTGTGATTGAATTTAGAATTTTAATTAAAGTTAATTAGGCATAAAATGGAATTTTTTGCCTATTTAAAAAACAAAGTTGATGATGGTTGCGAAGAAACGAAACGTCATCAAAATAGTCAGAAAAAAATAAAAAAAAATCGCGGATATTTGGTTTTTATCGAATATCTTCGGAAGTATTCGGAATTTTCAAACTTTTAATGCGGCATTTTGATTGGCATGAAATTGCGCAACTTTGCCCTTATTTAAACGACTTTGTATCTCTGATAGTTTCCGAGATCTACAATAAGCTGTAAAGGTTCACTGCTAGGGGGTGGGTTTTGGTCGGTATTCTGCGGGAGCGCGACACTACCAACTGGGCCATTGATGTGCTTAAAAGGATTTCCCACCTCTAAACCAAGAAAAAAAAAACCCTTCTATAAAATGCCACTTAATTACAAAATAGAAGGATCTTTAAATGCACAAGAATAAACTGATAAAAAATAATTTATTTTAGGGTTGCATAAATTACCGTAAAGATGTGCACCATACACTTTATAATATTAATTAATAAATAAAACAATACCTATATTACTAGGGAAAAAGAAGTTCTAACATTTATAAGACATACATTATACACTCATTTAATTTAATAAACGCTATGTATCAGCAGTATTAATACATTTAATCTTCAATACGCTGTCCTTGTCTGTTATGGCATAACCTAACTCTTTTTATTAGCTCTCTTTGGACGTTCTATAAACACTGATGACTTGAACTATCCAAGGCTGTTTGTATGCGTTGTTCTAGATCTTGTATTGATGTAGGAATTGTTGCATACACTTTATCTTTTATGTAACCCCAAATGTTGAAATCCAGCGAAGTAAGATCCGGCGACCTCGCTGGCCATCTAACTGGACCATTAGTACCAATCCAACGCTCAGCAGAATGTTCCTGTAAGAAGGTTGTGATAACTCTTGAATTGTGAGGGGGTACGCCATCTTGCTGGAAAACTAGTCATGTGTCTGATTCTCTAGAAATTCCAAATATCTTTCTCCGTTGAGGAGCTCATAAAAAATATCGGTACTAAAAGTTCTGTCCCCACCACACCAAGCAACACATTAACGCCAAATATTTCTTGGAATCCCGTTACCCTGATTAAGTGGGGGTTCTCCGTAGGCCAGTATGTGGAATTGTTCCGATTGAATATACCCAAATTTGTAAAACGGTAATCGCCCGTAAATAAAATTGTGAAATTGATTGTCGTTAGCTTCATGTTCCAAAAACCATTCACAAAATATTAATCTGCTATTAAAATCATTTTCATAAAGATGATGGTGGATTTCTGGTGCTCTCACGCCTGATTCCACATTCATTTGCAATTAACAAACGATTGATGGAATATTGGGTCAAATTCAACATACGCTAATACGTTGGTTTCAGCCTCTTCGCTTATTATTTGTTTCCTCAATATCTTGCCTATTTAGCCCTCTTTTAAGGTATGGCTCTAGCCTAATGAAATAGTTTGATGCAGGATGATTTCGATTAGGGTACCTTTTTATATAGTCTTAGTACTTCTCTTGAATTTCTTCGCCATAAATCATGATCATGTCAGCTTTATGCTCTAACGTGTAAATTGGCATATTGGATCTAAGTTCTACTATTTTCAAATACCTCTAATCAAATTATAGAACTGAATTTACAAATACTATTTACACAACAATAACAATAATGCTATTATGTCAAAAATTAAATAACATATTTTTGTCCACAGTTCACTAAACAGTTTTGTACGCTATTCATACAGCTTGGCAAGTTCTTTCTTCAATTGTTTTACTCATGGCTGACTGTTATTTTTATTTCAGTTTTCTTTTCAAAGCCCTTTTGTTATAACTCGAGATGAATGTACCATACTTTTGGTACATTTTTACCTTTTGGTCGCTATACCTCGGAAACATATTTTTGTCCACAGTTCACTAAACAGTTTTGTACGCTATTCATACAGCTTGGCAAGTTCTTTCTTCAATTGTTTTACTCATGGCTGACTGTTATTTTTATTTCACTTTTCTTTTCAAAGCCCTTTTGTTATAACTCGAGATGAATGTACCATACTTTTGGTACATTTTTACCTTTTGGTCGCTATACCTCGGAAACGTTTTCAGATAAACTTTTGAAATTTTGTATCGCTTTTGGTTTTTCGTCTATTAATGAAATAGGACATGTTTTTTTTTTCGAGTTTTTTAGAATTTCCCATGATACACGATAACTGTACGAAAAAATTGAAATATCAGATAATGTCGAGAGTTATAATCAAACCATAGCCAAAAGGTTATGATCTACAAAAAAAATATTAATAAAAAAACATAAAAAAGTGGACAAAACGTCACAGTCTAACATATCTCTTGTTTTATTTATAAGGATTAAGATCATGCGAGCATATTAAATAAATATTAAATAAAATTATATAAATAATTAATAAATCAATAACATTATATGGAATAGAAGGTATTAGTCTGAGATTAGGTGTATTAAAATGTAGGCTTTTCTATTTAGAATTTTCGAGAAAAGTTGGTTTTAAAAAAGATTTTTTGAAAAAATATAAATCTTGACATTTTTGTTTAAACACATGAGAGTGCTTTATCAACTTATAGAACAAGAAGGAAACATCCTAATACTGACATTATAAATAAAGCTTTTTGACATATACCGTTATTAGCACTGTAGGGTGGACATTTTGTTTTTTTAAGTAAAATCGTTGTTTTTCCACCATTTCCAACACAAAAGCCAAGTTGTGATGTGTCGTTGAAAAGGAATGCAGTATTATGCAGAATACGATAGTGTATAAAAATATACAGGGTTCCATAAAAAATAACAAAGATAGAGTCACTTCCGGTAAAACCAGAAACCAGAAAAATGTTTGCTCTTCAAATTTAGCCTTATATCTAGCGATATAAGTATACCAAGTTTCAAAATGATACCTCCAAAGATAAAAACACCACTGACTGCTACATGATTTCGTGGACACCCGGTATATATATATATATACAGGGTGCCTCCGGTTAAGTCGGCACCATTGCTAACTTCCTTATTATTGGAGATATGAGGTCGGTTAAATTAGCAAACTAGTAGCATTTTTTCTGCTGATTAAGATAGTGAAATCAGAAAAACAATTGAACATCGCGTCTTCGAGTTATTCCAAACAATGTATATTTTTTCAATGGAACACCCTGTATATTTTTCGACATAACGTTAGCAAATCGTCTTAAGAATAAAAAAGTTCATATGCACTATCTGCCTAAACCTAATAATAACAAAGTTATAACGATATTTTACTAACAGTCAAGTTGGCCATGAAATTAAAAATAAAAACAATTGATTGGGTGGCTTGGCGATATAAATGACAGTTTGTAGATGAGGGGCGTTTTGTTGTAGCAGAAAAATAATATATTTACAGTTTTAGTTGCTAAAGCTTGTTTTAAAATGTTGTTCACGCATATTGAAAAATGTGATATGTTAGAAACATACCTTATGTGTAGGAAAAATAGTACTATGGCAATACAAGAATACCGCCGAAGATTCCCTACTCGTAATTTACCGGACAGGAGGTATTTTTTAGTTCTCTATAGAAAATTTAGAAGTAACGAGGAGGTTTTTAAAAAGACAAAGAAGACACCTTTTATAATAAGCGAAGACGTTGAAATTACCATATTAGCCTATTTTGAAGCACACAAAGAATACTCAACAAGGGATTTAGCAAGAGATTACGGTGTTAGTTTAGTGACAATATGGCGGATCTTAAAGAAGCACAAGTTTATTCCGTATAAGTACCGGCCAATTCAAACATTGTTGCCTGGTGATAATGAAAGAAGACTTGCGTTTTGCCATTGGTTGCATCATGTTTATGAAAGAAATAATGACATTTTGAAGAACATTATTTGGAGCGATGAATCCAATTTTTCCAACAAAGGTATGTTCAATCGCAAAAACGTCCATTATTGGTCGCAAGAAAATTTATTTCTCACTGATCCCAGAAATCCTCAGCATCAATTTAGTGTCAATGTTTGGTGTGGTATGAGAGGAAGCGAAATACTTGGACCTGTATTTTATGAGGGTACTTTGACAGGAAGGAGATATGTTGACCTGATAATTTCTGGGGCGTTAGAAGAATATTTGGACGGCGTCAATTTGGCTACACGACAACTAATTTACTTCCAGCAAGATGGGGCCCCACCTCATCAGTTTGGTGATGTAAGAATGATGTTGCAGAGATTATTTGGAGACAAATGGATTGCCACAAATGGTCCAGTTCGCTGGCCACCTAGATCCCCAGACATAACTCCTCTTGATTTCTATTTTTGGGGTTACGTGAAAAATGAAGTTTATAAGAAGAAATATGCAAAGCAGAAAAAATGCTACTAGTTTGCTAACTTAACCGACCTCATATCTCCAATAATAAGGAAGTTAGCAATGGTGCCGACTTAACCGGAGGCACCCTGTATATATATATATATATATATATATATATATATATATATATATATCCCGTCCCTTTTGGGTAGGCTGGAAACAATAGCCGCTAGACTAATAAACGCAAATTCTAAATAAATACGATTCAATTACCGTTTAAATGTTGGACTCAACATTAGCTTTGACAACTGTCAAATATTTTTATTAAAAATATGAACTATTCTGTCTAACAAATGGAAACTCGAAAATCGATATTTTATACCTTCTAAAAATTAGAGTAAAATATTTTGACAGTCGTTAGAATTTATATATTTTTTTAAATCACTATCACTTCATCTACTAACGAAAGTTCAAACCAATATGCAAAAAATATACAATATATTTTTTTAAACATTACAGTTGTTTAATTTGTAATACACCTTGTAATATTAATAAAACCCGTGTTAAATGCTATCACACCCCATAATATGTAAAACATCTGAAACCCTTAATGGTTACTGATGATGTTTAACAGTCTTTAAGCAGTTTAGAATTTACAAAAAGTGGCGACTTATATGCCCAGTACTCAATATCAAAAATTAAATTAAAGCTGCCGATGACTTGAAAATTTCACTGCTCTGAACCGGATTGCTTTAACACCCCGTATATAAATATCTAATATGAAACCATACAACATACTAAAGTCAGCGACGCTTTACATAACCAATACCAGAATAAAGCAAGAAATATGAGTATAATTAATTCTGTGTATATTAAAGAAAGCAGATATTTCGGAAATACTTTACTAACCGTTACTAAACATACTGGAAAAAACAAACATTGCTATTACCTAAAAGGGAGACATCCCTTAATAATTAAAACATAAATATGTATTCCTTTAAGTCTTCACACCATCCACGTATTTATAATTTTGTATCGTACCTTCATTTCGTATATAAAATACTTCCTATAACTTTATTTTTACTGGATTCTTGATGTTTCTATACTTTTCGGGATGTATATTCATCTTCACCACTCCTCAAAGTGATTAAGATAGATAGATCAACAGATATTTGCAGATTTTGTAGACATTACGGATTAAAAACATCGTGACCCTGTCAACCTAACTTTTGTCAATCAAAGCTACACAGCTGCCAGAGCCATTGCAACTTGAAAAAGTGGTAAATTCAATGGCAAATAGAAAAATAATGCATTTAAATTTGTAACTAGCTTTTACCCAATTTCTCGACTTCAGATAAAAAAAATACAAATGTTTGTCTTGCAGGGAAAGGATGGAATTTTCGATATATTTAATCGTTTTTATCCCAGGAGGTACCGATACGACTTTACGAAGACCGGGTGAATGACAACCAGAATTCGTGCACGCTACAATTAAAAAAATTCTCATAGTTCACCCTTAATACTGACCGAGCTAATTTTTACACCAGTCTCTAGAGAAAATATAGACGTTTCTTTGTGTATCAACTGGATTCACCTAGGATTAGCCGTTCATATGCTACAGAGCCAAACGTAAAACCATAGCGAAATATATGGACAGAACATTACAATTTTATTTCTAAATCGCTCGCTCTGTATAAATCGGGTTAGCTGTTCTTTAGCTATGCAGCGAACAGACAGATCGACAGACAGACAAACAAACAGACAGACAGACCCACGGAATCGAAAAAACTTGTTTTTCGACACCTAGGGACCATGAAACCTGAAGATCTGAAAAAGTCTCGGAGGGTTATTACCATACTTCCCTTTTACGAGGGAAGTAGAAAATTACAAAAAAATTATTCTATAACTCTGAGAGGTCCTTTACATGATATATTTATATTAGGGGTGTTAACTCCGGGATCTCGAAGGAAAAACCTGTCTCGAAAATTCCGGGATTAACCGAGACCTTTTTTTATACTCGGGGAATTTCCCGTTGTTCAATTCTCGTGGTAAGTGTTAATACAAATTTTCTTCTTGTTTGACGCGTTGATGATTGTATTATTGTGATATTGTGCCTGCGCCTTTGAACAAATCTAAAATTCATTTTAAAGAAATTATCTAAAATTAAAACACTACTTAACGCTGATCTATAAGAGACCTTAAGAACGAAAATTAGGCAACGCAAATTTATTAATTCTGAAATTCTTTGCTACCTCACAAATTCGAACTCTATAAACTCTAAACAAGATGATTAATATAAAACATCAAGTATTTATCCGGTTAAATCTGAATTAGAAAAACTTTTAAACAGGTTAGTTTCAGAGATCAGCGTCGAAGATAATATTCTCCTTGCAGAAATCCTGGAAGCGGCAAATAAGCCTTTAAGCGTTAAATTGTAAAAATCATTACAAAAAAGTTCGAAATTTCGACTAATCAAAAGTAGTCGAAAAAAAAAAGCACAGTTGGCCAACATCATTAGCAAAAACTGGTGTATTCGTAAATGGTGACAGTCGCAGCCGTAATCTTCCAAAAGACATCGAATATTTAATACCTACTCAGCCCACAAGCGTGGAATCTGAAATATCTTTTTATTCCGCAGGGTTGGTTAATTTCTGCGTTTTCACTTAATACAATAAAAGTTATTCAATGTCATCGATACAAAATTAACCCTTCGAGATTGACATCCCTAATTTATATCGATCTGTAATAAACATTTAAATTTAACTCTTCCTATACTAAATGTTCCAAGTATTTCAAGGTTATTTAGAACATAAATTAGATAATTTCCATTGTCCAATTATATGGCCCAAAAATATTTTTTAAACTTTATTTAATGAAAATGCTTCTTATAATATGTTTCAGAATTTGTTGGTCTCTTTCAACAAGCGTTTGAATTAGTTGCAATTTGCAAAGCCTAAAGTAAATAACAAAATTTTACCTTTGCATCAAAATGGAAAATTCAGAAGACTTACCTGAAAAAAAAATAAAAAATTAGTTAACTTGTCTTTTTCTTAAAAAAAAAACAGCAACTTCAAATATGGGATACATTATGTCCACTCTGTTATTGATATTTAAAAAATTAAGTCACCTGGCTTATTTTAGAGCAAAAAACTGGTAAAAGCTTTATCTTAATTAATATTTTTCCTACCACCTCTATATTTATTAAAAATCAGTAGTTTGCATTTGCATAATGAGACCCACTTTTGCTCTTAAAAGTTATCGAGATTAGGGGTTCGCGAGACCTCGAGACTAGTCTCGGTCTCGGTGTCGAAACGAGACCGAGACTTGAAAAAGTATTTCGAGACCGAGACCGAGACTTACCTATCGAGACTATCAGTCTCGATCTCAAAGTGAAGTAGCAAAGTAACTAATGTTCGTAAATTATTTGTTTTATAGAACAATATGTTTGTATTGATTTTGTTTGTATTTGAAAATATTGGACGATATAAAATTTTTAACTATATTTGTAAAATAAAAATATTACATATACATACGGACAAGATTTTCAACAAATAAAACACAAAGTAGAATTTGGCTTAGGATTTTAAATAGATGATCAATAAAGCTAATTCAACTATTACGCTTAAAAAATAACGAATTGTTCTAATAACAAAGTAAAAATTTAAATTTCTAAACATACATTATAAGCATATTTTTAGATTCTATTTCAACCTATATAATAAACCTAATAATATTACAGAAAATTTAAACTAATATTTTATAATTTCATTTTTCAAATTACTTTTATACCATGAATGAATACATAATAAGCATTTGTTTGAAGTTTCATTTAACATGCTTCTTAGTTTTGTATTAATTAACCCTGTTTGTGAAAATAAACGCTCTACTGCTACAGAGGTCACCTGTATAGACAAAAGATCTTTTTTGCCATTTTCGCTATATTTGGAAATTGTTTATCGCGTGCTTCCCACCATTCTAAAATATCTGTACCCTTTGGAGCGCGCTTTAATTGCAAATATTCTATTATTTCTTTTCTTCAATTTTCGGAATCACTTTTTTTCAAATAGTGATGTATAATCGATGTCATAGTTATTATTGCCTGAGGAACTTGATATTATTGGTGATTCAGAAGGCACAATATAATATTTATCCCTATACATTTTCTCAAAAACAGGCTATAGATTGATCTTTCAGGCGTAAAATTGAACAAGTATATATTTGTTTAATAAATAAATTTACTTTTAAAATCTACTCCACTTTTAAAATTTATAGTTAATTTACCAAAAAACAAAAATAGTTGAGAGTTAAGAAAGTAAATACGCATCAAAATAATAAAAGTTTGGTTCGAAATAGCAAAGTTTACAGAATACCTAAGAGTGCTTTACTTGGCCATCGATCGTTTTTTACCTATTGAATTATAACGTCTGTCCCTAGAATGCCCAGCACGTTGCACAGTGTTGCGCTAAGTGGACAAAATTCAAAAATGCTTGAATTTTATTTTGGATATGTTAATACTGCTATCTTTAAAGGAATGCCAGTTGATGATAAGAATATAATGTTATACTTTTTTTGTTCACGAATTCCAAAGAAACAGAGATTTAAAATACGAAAAAGAATTTTGTGCGTTTATTGGGAGATCAGTATAAGATTAAATTTTTAAAAGGCATTATATCGTTTTAAGTTGAATATTTGTTTAATATATTACCGGGACTATGGACGTTATTGTTGAAGGTAAGCAATCAGTTACGCAATTATCCTTTAGTAGATAATTAATTAAAATAATTAAAATACTTTTTTTAACTTAGCATTGTAAAAATGTATGGAATTATAGTCCTATGAAATTTTAAAAATAAAATATTTAAAACATTTACTTTAAAATGACACCTACCATTTTTTGCGAATTTTTGCGATTGTTGCTATTTTTTTATTTTTATAGAACAATCTCCTGCAATTCCTAATAGGATGTTATATCAAAAATGGGTAACTTGCGAAAAGCATAAAAAACCTTTGGTAGTTATGGAAACAATTCAGGCTTACTTAAAACTCGAAAATTGTTCAACTAACATAGAAAAAAAATTACTGCAGAGCAGCAAGTTATTTTCATCAAATTTGGAACGAATGTGGAACGACTGTGGCAGACGCCCCGATGTTTTTGAAAAGAGGCATTTTAAATGGCTACAAGGTAATTTAAAATTGTTCAATATTCAATTCAACCGAGAAGAAGAAGAAATTGAACCCCGACCTGGACCTAGCCGTGGAAGACCGCGAGTCCCTTTTAAAGATGCGTCAACAAAAACTAAATTGCGTAGAATAGAAGAAATAATAGCCAATTATACTCCAGAAGAAATATGTTTTGCGGCAGAAAGGGTCAAATTTCAACGTTATGAGGTTCAGACAGGCCAAAAATTAATGCCTGAAAATGCTTTGGCCTTATTCTGTGATTTAAAGCTTTCTGTTGAAAAATATAATATACTGCGTTCAAAGATAAATTCTTTACATAAGGACTGTTTCCCGAGCTACCGCACACTTTTAGCAACTAAAAATGCACTTCTACCATCAAAAATTACTGTTACTGAAACATCAGCTGAAGTAGATCTTCAAGAGCTTTTAAATAAAACTACTGACAGTATTTTAAAAATTCCAAATTTAACGTTTAGTTCTAATATAAATTTAAAACTAGTTTGCAAATGGGGGTTTGATGGTAGCTCGGGGCACAGTCTCTATAAACAGGTATTTGACGATGGTTCCTCAACAGATGAGTACATGTTTCTTGTGGCATTAGTACCTCTTAAGTTAGTTGATGTCGAAAGTGAAAACGTTTTGTGGTCAAATCCACGTTCGTCTTCAATATGGTATTGTCGACCAATTGCATTTAAATTTGTTAAAGAAAATCCGGATATTATTCGTACCGTCGAAAATGACATACAAGCAATAATACGTGATCTTAAAATTTACACTCCTTTTTCTGAAAAAAATATAAGTGTTTTTTACGAGCTGCTACTAACAATGTTTGATGGAAGTGTGGCCAATGTTTTATCTGAAACTAATTCTACTTCAAGGTGTATCATTTGTGGAGCCACGCCAAAGGAAATGAATCAGGAAGCAGTGTTGCAAAAAACACCAAATACAGAAAATTATCGCTTTGGCTTATCGACACTTCATTGCTGGATTCGTTTTTTTGAATGTTTATTGCATATAGCCTATCGCTTACCGTTGAAAAAGTGGCAAGTAAAAGGTAACGAGAGTAAAGATATGTTTGAGCATACAAAGAAGCGAATTCAGTTAGATTTTAAAACTAAAATGGGATTAATTGTCGATAAACCAAAGCCTGGGTATGGCTCCACAAATGATGGCAATACTGCCAGGACTTTTTTTAAAAATATTGAACTAAGTTCAGAGATTATGGGCATTGATCTAAATCTAATTAAATATTTTTCATTAATATTAAGAGTACTTTCTTCAGGCTGTAGGATAAATATACCTAAATTTCAATCTCTCCTTAATGACACTAGAATACTTTATTTAAATTTGTATGCATGGTACTACATGCCAAGTACTATTCATAAAATTTTAATTCACGGATGCGATATTATTAGTTTTTTTGAATTACCTGTTGGGCAACTAGCAGAAGATGCGCTTGAAGCAACACATAAAGAATTTAGAAAAACTCGTTTACACCACACCCGCAAAACTTCAAGAATTCAAAGCAATACAGATCTAATTAGAACCCTTTTAATTAATTCTGACCCAAAAACTAGCCTACCTGAGAAATATTTCCAAATCATCAAAAAATGTCGTTAAGTGGGACATGGAAATTCAAGAATATTTATATGACAATGAAAGCATAGAACAATCATTCCAAAACGACTTGGATGAAAATATGCTTGAGTGATTTTCTTACAAATATTCGTATTGTAACACTTTTTTTATGGTTCATTATAGGGTGTTTAAAAAAAAATTATTTAATTTAGAAATTTATATTTTTATATTTTTTTATGTTAAGGACTGGTTTATTATTATTATTATTAATTAATTTTTCTAAAATTTCCTATTTTTAATGCCAAATATTTTTTTAAATCTATTTTTTACACGAATATTACTTTTTTAAAATTTAAACCTGCAATTACTTTTTGTTTCACCCTGTATAATAGGAGCCATTTTATTTTTCTTATATTTTTTGTGTTTAGGTTGTTGATTAAGGTGCATATGTATAAATAAAAATTTTCGCAATAAGTAATTTATGTCTGTATTCAATCTACGAATTTTGTCCCAGTTCTCCTATAATGTGCAACACTGTGCGTTGCTTGCATGAGTTCGGCAGCATTATACAGTGTGTCCTTATTTTGTGTTTAATATATCTTATTCCATTTGTATATCTTTCGAAATATCATGGTTTTTTTACATTAAATTTTTAAGATTGGAAAAACTCTGGGTTTTGAACCTAGGCTTCCATGTACTTTTGTCTAAATAACATCTCGGCGAATAGTGCATAACATGCAAGAGTGCCAGTTATCTAAAAGATTATTTGATATAATTTATAAGAAAATGCTAAAATATTTAGTGTAGGTAAATCTCAAAAATAATAGATCTGAAAACATGACGAATATCTTATAAAATATATATAGACATTTGAAACACCCTGTTTCAAATGTCCTAAATATCTTAAATTTTGAGATACTGAGTGGTAAAGTTTCCAAAAAATTATCCTGTTTTATAATATCTATGATACCACTCTAGATATATATTTGAATGAAATTTGGTACACAGCTCCTATGCATTAAGAGGAATTTTCTGATGTTGAACAATTTTTTTTATTTCTTCCAGATGCGTTCGTGCGGGATTTGATCTAAATATTTCTAACGAAAACAAAAATTATTTTTATTATTCTCATTCGCTTCTGGATAAATTTGAACTTTTGATTTTATTTCGTCCGACGCACTGTGGGCCACAAATACCCTAAACTATTTAAAAAGTCCAAAAATCATTTTCGTATTTTGCCTTTATTTATTATCACAAATTGGTTAAGTAGGCCATGAAGATTCGGAAACAAGTGTAACAAGTCGAGTGGTTGTCATAGTAATGACAGAAATAATTTTCAAAGTTTGTTGTCAGTAATATTCTTGTACTGTTATATGATATTTTAATAGTTTTGTCGGCTAAAAATCGAGCAGTTATTATAAGATAATTATCTTTTTACAAAAATTAAAATGCAAGAAACCATCGAAGGTGAGTTTTTATCCATTTTTGACGCTGATAAACTAATTCTTAAAGACAACCAGATCATAATCAGCATTCAGCTTATAAAAAAATATCACAATAAACTATTTTCTGACTTTATTAAGCAATATCTTAAAATGTTAGCATTTGTTAGGACTACCATTACTATTAAAAGTTCTACTAATATCTCATAATGTTTGCTGTATAATAAAATCCTGCTCCTAGCTGCTCCTTTTTCAAAAAAATATTTTTTTAGATAACTAAGTATATCATTTTAATTTTTATATTTTCTGAAAACACACAAGCACACAATATTCATATATGTAACTCTCCTAATAAATGACTGATTGCAGTGAAACAAAAAACATTTTATGAAAAATAGATTAAGTACTTACCCAATTACTAGAAATGACCGCCATTTTGAATACCAAGATGGCGGCCAAGTTCAAATACATTGCTAAGTGATTTTACACTTTCGTTGTACTTTTATTTCTCTATTTCTGAGTTAGATATTCTTTTTAATAAATTTGTAAAATATGGCGCTTTTTTTTTAGAAATTAGACATTCAATTCAGATAAAATCACTATATGAATCCCGTCATCAAGAACGTGCCATAGAAGATATCTTATCTAATATTTTATGTGCAAATTGTCGAGATCAGAACCAAAAACGGGTAAAATCTTTGGCACATAATTATTTCGTTCAATTCCGAAAAAAATGGCAAGCGGCCAATAGAAACGCAAATAGGTTTTTGACAAGTCATGCGGCATGGCTGGAAACAAATATTACAATAACGTGCACCAAGCCAAAAAATTCTACTTTGGGTCGACCAAAGGTACCATTTAATAGTTTAAGTTATGGTGGAAAGTACAAGAGAACCGAGAAACTACGAGAATGTGAAACCGATGAGCTCGTATTTGCTGCAGAAATGGGTCTGAGGGGTTCCGGCAAGCCAGCAGCTGCAAGTCTATTGGCTATACATTTAAAAGTATTAAATAAAAACAATACAACAAGTTCACCGCTCCAGATGTCTCCAGAAAAAGCACTATCTTTGATAATAGATACAAATCTTTCCAAGCGTCAGTATCAACTCTTAAGAAACAATGCAAAAGAAAGTAATGTAAACTTGTATCCATCATACAATATTGTAAGAAAGGCCAAACAATCTTGCTATCCAACAGAAATCACTGCTACTGAACACTCTGTCTCTGTCACATTACAATCTTTACTGGATCATACGGTATCCAGATTGTTCTTGGCACTTGACCTCTCCTCCGATAATTTTCCTCAAAATACTAATACATTTACTTTGCTGAGTAAGTGGGGTTGTGATGGTAGCTCAGGGCAAAAAGAGTATAAGCAAGGTTTTCAGGGTGAGTTTTCTGATACTAATTTACTTTTGTCCTGTTTGGTTCCGTTAGAATTATATTATAAAAATTTAAAAAATGAGAAAGTTCTTGTATGGCAAAATCCGCGGCCTTCTTCCACTGTTTACTGCAGGCCTATAAAAATGCAGTTTTTAAAAGAATCAATTCAAGTATCTAAGACTGAAAAGTATAACATGGATACAGAAATACAAAAATTGGTCGAAACTCGGGTTGTACTGAGTGAGCATGTGTCTGTTAACATAAATCATAGTTTAATCATGTCAATGATTGATGGTAAAATGGTCAGTGCTTTGACAGATACATCTTCTCAAACGTGCTATATTTGTGGGGCCTCACCGTCACAAATGAATTCCATAGATGATATTTTAAAGAGGCCGATTAAGGAACAATATTTAAATTTTGGTATGTCTACGTTACACGCGTGGATTCGCTGTCTTGAATGTCTCCTCAAAATAAGTTACAGGTTAAGTTTACAAAAATGGCAGGCTCGTGGAGAAGATAAAATAAAAATTAAAGAAGAAAAAGAGAGAATTCAGAAAGACTTTAGAAATCGTTTAGGAATAATTATAGATCAAACAAAACAAGGGGTGGAGACAAGTAATGACGGTAACACCGCTCGAAAATTTTTTCAAAATTTCAGAATTTCTGCTGAAATAACACGTTTAGATCAAAATTTATTATATCGTTTTTTTGTAATCCTACAAGTAATTGCCAGCGGACTTAACATTGATATAAACAGTTTTAAATCGTATTCCTTAGAAACCGCCAAATAATTTGTACATCTGTATCCATGGTATAAAATGCCTGTCACTATACATAAAATTCTTCTCCATGGAGCAGAAATCATCCAATCATGTCCTGTGCCCATTGGTCAATTATCGGAGGAGGCTCAAGAAGCTCGAAATAAAGAATATCGACAATACAGGGAACATCGTTCAAGAAAAATGAGCAGAGTGGAAACTAATATTGATGTCTTCCACAATTTGTTGATTTCTTCCGATCCTTTCATTACAAGTTTACGAAAACTTAAATTGCCGGTAAAGAAAAAACTCGTTCCAGAAGCATTAAATTTGTTAAAATCATTTAATCCAAATCCATCATCTTTAAACGACCGTGACAGTAGTGACAGTAGCAGTGATTCTGAATAACTGTCGATATTATTTGCTAACAAATGAGTTTTATTCTATTGTTAATAATATCGTTTTATTTGTTTGTTCTTAAATAAATATAGTTCAATTTTTATACCGTTCCCCCGTTTTGACCTTTGACAGCCTTTAATTGACAATTATTATGTCAAATTTTAATATAAATATGTCAATAATGTCATATTTTGTCATATGTCAAAAGTGGAACGTTAAAAAAATTGAACTATATAAGTTTATATAGTGTTACTGTTATAGGTATAATGATAAAGTTTAATTACTGATACTTCTTTGCCGTTACGTCATGAATGTCACCAAGCGTCATCTTATGGAATTCATCGGTTGCCATATTATGACGTAACAGCAAAGAATCAATAATTAAACCATAGTTAATATTTATTTGTTTTACTAGGAATAAAAGTCTATGAAAAATAAAAAAGTTTGTCAACTGTTAATCAAATTCTCACACACACTGTTACTAGGTTTATAAATATATAAATTATATAAAATTATATAAAATATAATTTAAAAATCGTTTCTGAATTTTGGTTATTCTTATCAAAATTATTTATCAATACATTGTTAACTTCAGTCAATTCAAACGACTGATCTGTTTTGTAATATAGATATTTTTGAGATTACCTTGTATAATAATAAGTTTTATGAATGTCAAATAAACTCAAAAAAATCAATTTTTCATTATTCAAATACTTATGAAAATTTTTTTGTCATTTAAACATATTTCGAGTTTTTCAAGATCACAGGGTCCCTCTGGCCCACTGTGCGACGCATGATTCTCGCGTAAAAATCTAAAATGAAATGAGCGACTCCACGCATCGTTTTAAAACAAAGTTGGCTTTGCTAATTGTTACGTAAAATATCATGAAGATGACATTTTGACAAAATAAATGATAAATTAATAGGCTTTATTTTTGTCGGTCAATAAGCTCCGAAAAGTTATAGTTAAGAAAAAAGTTTAATTAGCGAATAATAGTTTATAAAAAGGGATCCCGGCATAAATACTGAAATGGCTAACATGCATCTTTTCTATGGCTTAGGTAATGGTAAGTAATGCACTTGAAGCAAGACTCCTTTATGCGGAGCTTTATCCGCAAAATCGTTTACCATGTTCCAAAACATTCACGCAAATTCATATTCGTTTGCAAGAAACTGGTGTTTTTGGCAGATCAGAAGATATGATGGGAAGATCTAGAACTGCTGGAACATTACATTTTGAAGAAGTCCTTGATATTGTTGAAGAATCCCCTACAAATAGTACGAGGAAGATTGCTCGCCACGTAAATATTGGTTCCTCTTCGAATGTTTTCAGAATACCGAAAGAAAACTCAACTGCATCCTTACCATACTCAACGTGTAAAGGCGCTATCACCAGACGATTGCCTCCGACGTTTGTGGTATTGTCAGTGGCTTTCCTGACTGATGCTAATGCCAATTTTACTGCTAATGTTTTATCTGCAGATGAAGCGAATTTTTTTCAGAGAATCCATTACAAATTTTCACAATAATCATATGTGGTCCCATGAAAATCCACAATGCATGAAGACGTACCCATTAGAATTAGACAGAAAATGTGTATGACCGCGGGCCCGCCCATTTTATGTTGAACGTACGCCAGTTGTTAGTAGTAGTAAGATGGGGGGGACAACCCCTGCAACTAGGCCTCAAAGGCCCTTTTCACTAACCCCGGCTTCACCCACCTCACACCACTCCCCTACAAAGGCGACCCGTCCTTCTAATGAAGGAGAGTAACTTGCCCCAGTCGAGGTGTTGTAGTTCTTCCTTGGAAAGGGACTCGAAGCCGAAGGTGTTCCAGCGTAGTCTTGTCCACTCTTCACACGTACCAACAAGATGATAGGGATCCTCCTCCTCTGTCCCACAGTTAGGACAGGTAGGGGCGTCCGCTAGCCCCAGTCGGTGCATGTGCCTGTTAAGTATACAATGTCCTGTCAAAATGCCAATTAGGTCTCCAATTGCCTGTCTGCTCCTTGACATCAGCCAAGATGTCCTGGACTTGCATGGGTTGGGCAGCATTTCCTTTGCCTGTCTGCAATGGTTTATCCTTGACCAATTCTCCTTTGTCTAAACGCCAGTTGTTAAATAGAGTACATCCTAATAGATGGATATTAAAAGGTGGTCCTCAACCTTGGCCACTGCGATCCCCGGACCTTAATCCGCTAGATTTGTTTCTTACAGGAGCGCCTAAAGGAGTTGGTATACGCAACACCTGTACAAAATGTTGCGATTCGTCATTTAGAATCTTTCACCGCGTACGACAAATATTTTGCATCGTATTGAAGGTTCTATTACAGCAAAGGGAGGACACTTCCAAGATTTAATTTAATTTATTACTAGATTTGTTTGAATTATTTCAGTTTGTTATTAATTGTTAGTACATTATTAAACGTTTATTTAATAGTTGTTTAATTCATATTTTTTTTTCTGATTGGCATTATTTCAAGGAGCACCACTGATGCAAACCAGCTGAATCGTATCATTTCAAAAAGTGTATCCTGTAAAAACTGTTTTTTTTTAAATTCGTTCCTTCAAAACTTTTACCTTACATTTAAAACACTTTTCTCAAAATGCTCTTCAAAACAGCAAAAAGGCAACTCCTATCAATTTCCACGTTATAGCTCTACGACCATGCAGAGAAATGTTTCTTATTTTTTTACCCGAAAACCATTCGTTGGACGAAAGAAAATCAAGATATCAAATTTGCTCAGACGTAAATGAGAATTACAAATACTTTTTGTTAAGAGAAAAAGCAGTGGCGTACCATATTTTTCTTTAGAAATATTTAGTTCAAATCCCGCACCAACGCCAATAAAAAAAACTGTTGTACATCGAAAAATGCCTCTTGCATAGTAGCTGTATTTCAAATTGCAATAAAATATCTACAGTGATATCATAGATATTAATACCACCCAGTATACTTGTGAAACACCGTGTATAGACCAGTAAAAACTAAACTTTGGTTATACTTGGAAAGGTGAATTAAGAAAAAACAAAATTGCTGGTAAGTGTAACTTTACATCGACACTCTACTAGTCGCACTTAACTGAAGAATCCAGGAGGAGAAAAAGAACTAAAAATCAACCCACTTTCATTAATTAACAAACTTACAAATTAAGTAGAGCTTCTCAATGTTCCAACTCCCGTCTTTAAAGATCGCCTCTTTAATGTTAGCCTTAATCGGCATCAGCAAGGGATTTAGACAATAATTACAACCGCTGTTTTTAATTGAAGGTCTACTGGGATCAAAGTGTTTTACGATAACAGAAAAACTCAAAGAGGCATTTTAATATTAGCTACATAAGAAATTCCAATTTTCTAATATTAAACAACTCCATTAGTAGTGAAGCTTTGCGTAGTTTCTCGACAAAGAAAACACTCTAACAAGTTATGTTTCTTGCGAAGGCGTACAAGCCAAGTGGTTTAACCTGAAGATTAATATTTCGATAAGATTTAATACACGCTCCCGTAATTCTCCTTTGTGTAGATTATTGGAACGAGCTAGTAGTAAATGGTAATCATTATTGATAATTACCAATTTGCTGATTAATTTTAGGGAACAATTTAGGAAAATGTGTCTATGAACTTAAATCTATAATAATTTTCCAGCAATTTAGTCATAATAAAATCGTAAGGTACAATACAGTAGAAAGAGATGGTTATAGTGTATCCTTAAATTTACTGATAATGAGCTTTTATTTAGATTGAGTAACGTAGATGTCAAGTGGAGTACAGGGTTTTTTTTTATATATTGCCACCCCCCTTATCTTTTTTATTTGACATTTTAGAAAAATGTGTCCCAAATAAAAGTTTAATGGTTTCAAATGAATTTTTATGAAAACATTTTTTTTCATATACAGGGTGTTACAGAAAGTCTGGGCGTGGTCCAACTTTCTTATTTCAAATAGGTACCCCATTTTTTTATTGAATTTTCTGATTCTCCTGAGAATTTTACACATTTTTTATAAGGGATATTCTATACTTAAATCTAAAGCCTAAAGAGATATTGTTATTTTTTGAAAACTATTATGTAAAACAGGTAAACATTTTTCTGGTCGTAAACTGGTCATTGACGGTGATTGTTTTACTGTTTGGTAGACTTTCTGTCAATTTCTGGATAAAATGTCACATTTCCGATGAGGAAAAATCCGACAACCTTCGCATAGCTTATGAGAATAACGAAAATACACAGGCAACCAGAACAGAAATCACCATCTTCCAACGAATCGCCATCTAAACAAACACTTTTTGAAATATCAGACGTGGATTTTTTTCCTTCTACGGGGTATTCCAAAAACATCGAATTTTGGAAATATGCATATGAATCTAATTAAGGCAACACATGTTTTTAAAAAATATATGTATAATATTAACGAAAACAGAAAAGAATATTTTAAAAACTACACACAGCGTCAAAAAACTTGGACCCCTTCATAAGTCGCAATGCAAATAAGCTTTCCTCAAGACCGCGTATCTTCAGTAATAAATGAACCAACGAAGTGATTGAAAAATGATTATGTCAACGAATAGCGGGACTACCACTTTTAGTTAACTGAGCCATGATATTGTAATCAGCAAGCTAATAAGGAGAGTTTAATTTTTTTTAGCCAGACCTCCCATTTAATTTGCATTAGGTCCTGTGTTGAGAAACTTTTAAACACTCTGTAGAGCGTTCTAATTACAATAGAATATTTCATGTGGCTAAAAGTGGCAGCCCTGCTATTCGTTAACATACACTTTTTTTAATCACATGGTTGGATCATTTATTACTCAAGATACAAGGTCTTGAAACAGAGCATTTTTGCATTGCGTCTTATGAAGGGGTCCAAGTTTTTTGACGCTGTGTTTATTACAAAAAACTACATATTATCAAATAATTCAATAATGAAATGAAATATAAATATTATAATTGTTGAATATGTCCACCATTCATTTCAATACAATTTGTATAATCTGCTTCGATTTTATTAATCGCATTAATAATGAATTGTGCATGATTATTGTTTAAATCCTCAATGGCTTCAATTATTCTCCTTCTTAACACCTCTATATCTTCCGTGGGAGTTTCATATATTTTATTCTGCAAAAATCCCCACAGAAAAGAGTCAAGAGGTGTTAAGTCGGGACTATTGGGCGGCCACCGAATCGGTCCAGTCCGACCAATCCACGTTTCAAAATTTTGATTTAAAAAATTTAGGACCGCAAAAACATTGTGTGGTGGGGCTCCATCTTGTTACCAAATAATTTGGTTGTATTGACGGAGGGGTAAGTCATCCAAAATAGGTTCCAGATCATTATTTAATAAATTTAGATATTTTTCTCCATTTAAAGATCCATCAATGAAAATCGGTCCAATAATTTTGTTGTGAAGGAGCCCGCACCACACATTTAAAGTTTTCCGACCTTGGGTTTTAATTTCACGCATGGCCCGAGGGTTTTCCGTTGCCCAAAATCTAACATTTTTCCGGTTGTGAATCCCGGCAGTACTAAAGGCGCATTCATCTGACCATAAAACTTTTTGAAAAATATTGTTATCTTCATCTTTCATCAGCAACATTTCCTGGCAAAACATGGTTCGTTGGTTTTTCTGATCTTCAGTTAATTTCTGGACGGGTAAAATTTTGTATGGGAAATATCCATGCTTTTTTAATGTCGAATAAATTTTGAAAATAGATTTATTAAAAAAAATTGATGCGTCTTTTAAGGCTGCATTTGGATTTTCTGAAAATAAATAATATTTGCGTAAGTTACTTTATATCCTGTGGGTAATTTCTATTAACCTACCTTGAAAAAATAATAAAATATTTAATTCCTCCTCCTCATTAATAACCGCAGTACGTTTTTTTCTTTTAACAGTCATTCGATTTCGAAAGCCAAGTTCAATATTTTTGAAAGTTTTTCGAGATGGAATAGCTCGCATGAGGAAAAGCCGCTGATATTCTCTTCTTGCCGCGCAAGCATTATTATTATTCTTGTAGAAAATGCGAAGAATATCACATTTTTCTTCGTCAGTGTAATGCATCTTTTCAATGAATTGACAGAACGACAGATCACCGTCAATGACCAGTTTACGACCAGAAAAATGTTTACCTGTTTTACATAATAGTTTTCAAAAAATAACAATATCTCTTTAGGCTTTAGATTTAAGTATAGAATATCCCTTATAAAAAATGTGTAAAATTCTCAGGAGAATCCGAAAATTCAATAAAAAAATGGGGTACCTATTTGAAATAAAAAACTTGGACCACGCCCAGACTTTCTGTAACACCCTGTATATGAAAAAAAATGTTTTCATAAAAATTCATTTGAAACCATTAAACTTTTATTTGGGACACATTTTTCTAAAATGTCAAATAAAAAAGATAAGGGGGGTGGCAATATATAAAAAAAACCCTGTACAGCGTGTCCCATTTTGGGTACTTTTGCGGGGTATCTCCGTTATTTTTATAGATAGAAGTTGCGGTTTTCGCAAAAGTCGCTACTCTTTCGTAAAACTAAAGACGTTAACAAAATTATCATAACACTTTTGGTTTTTAAGATACAGGGCTAAATTGAAAATGTTGCATTTTCAGGCACCCCTCGTATCTCAACTATCAAAAATGTAAAAACTGTTTCTTATATAACTTTTCCCGTAGGTCTCAATTCCGCCTTCGGAATTAGTATACACGGTCAGGTCAAAAAGTTATCGGACCCTACTTTATTTTTTTAAATGGAACACCCTGTATGTTTATAGATTATAAAATTTGTCTTTTTTTTATCTTTTCAAAAATATATGTATAATATGCACTGTTTCTCAAAAACACGCAAATAAATGACAATTTTCTAAAATTAAATTGATAATTTAATAGTAGGCCATAAATAACAATAATAAACAATTGAAAGTTACATATTTGCTTATAGGTATCTTCTTATATAAAAATACCTTTAGAGTTTTTTAATAACAGTAAGTTTGTAACAACAGTTTTATAGCATAAAGTAACAATATAACAAACACAAAAAAATAACATTATTAAAAATATTTTCGAGCAGTTCTGGAATAACTTCCTCAAGGATTTTTAGGTATCTACGTGCTGTAAGACCCTATAAACTATATGTCTGCCCAAAATAAAACATGACACCCCAACTCCAAAGCGTCCTTGTTGTGCCCTTTCAAACATTAAATACTGATTTTCACACCACTGGCAAAACAGTGCCCGGCGCTCGAAATAGCCAGGTAGCAAATGTTGCACTATATTAAATTTGTATGGATAATACTTATATTTCTTCAAGATCCTCTGACCGTCAGTTCTTACCAACCAACTTTCTTCTCAATTTTTCTACATGAGGACGAAGTTGTTGCCTCTATACAGGGTTATTCACGCAACCCGTTCATTAAAAGTTTTTGATGATGCCATTTAGATAAAAATTTCAAATCTTGGGATTAAGGTAAGGTCAAGGAGTACTTCTTTTTTGAAATACTTTTAACTTCCTGTCACTTCCGGTTTAACCGGAAGTTGGTATCAACTTGCTTATTTTAAATGGAACACCCTGTATTTTATGATATTTTTGGATTCTACGTAGAATTTTAATGCTATTTTATGTAGCATGTCCTGTACCTAGGTTCAAGCGTTCGTAAGATACTTGACTTTGAACCAAAAATGAGCTTTCGGGGTACCAAATTTT
This sequence comes from Kuschelorhynchus macadamiae, assembly GCA_030620095.1. Lineage (NCBI taxonomy): Eukaryota > Metazoa > Arthropoda > Insecta > Coleoptera > Curculionidae > Kuschelorhynchus > Kuschelorhynchus macadamiae. The sequence goes on from JAUTXW010001077.1 coordinate 527,667, forward strand.
AAAATCTCATATTTTTGTAAGTTTTGAAGATATAATCTTCATATTTTGCAGACGATCGGTAAATAATCTTAGGTTTCTATTTTTTTTTATTGAATTTGTCTGTTTTTATACAGGGTGTCCTAAATTCAGCGGCAAACATTCACATTTTCAAAGCTGCTAAAGTCCGTTTTTTTAAACGGGACACCCTATAACTTTATGCACTATCAAAGGTAGAATTTCATTTTCTATCGAACTGTATTAAGGTTCCCTATACCTATTCGTAACCATTTTCGAAATAATCGGGTTTTTATTAAACTATGATATGTATTTGCTAAATGCTTATACCTTCCCGTAGTAAGCCATGGAAAAACAATTGTTGTGTTTTTCTATTCAACAAGACAGCTGATTTGAAATTTTTAAATTAAAATAAAATAACACTCAAAAGCTGATATTCTCAATTTATTTTATATTCGCGGAGAATGTTACAAAATATTGGAGAGAACGTGCTATGTTTTTAATGAAAAACATCCTCATTTATCGCCAATGAACAAGAGAAAATTGAAGAGGATTGAAACGAAATTTTTTCGTTTCGGAAAAGTTAAAGTTATAAAAAATGTAATAAATTGTTTACATTATTTTTAACCATATCTACTAAGTTCGAGACTATTCTAAGCTTGTTTTAGTGAACTTAAAAATTATAGCAATCTAACAATCAACAATAAATAAATAAAATAATAAAATTGAATTATAACAAATGTTCTATATGCTGTCCGTTCATTTGAAGACACATTTCAATTCTTTGTACAGTTGCTAATTCGGCAAAAGCTGTTCGTATCCTGTCCAGTAAATCTTGTTGGTTATTTACTGGGGAAGCATGGACTTTACCTTTGATAAATCCCCATAAATAATAGTCTAGGGGTGTTAAATCAAGCGATCGCGGGGGCCATCTCCAAGGGCCATTGGGACCAATCCAGCGATCTTCAAAAATTCGAGATAGTTGGAGATAAACTGCAGCGGAATTATGTGCTGGTGCCCCATCTAATTGATACCAATAATTTTGCAGCTCACCAATAGGATTTTCTTCTATAAATTCAGAAACCGTCCCTCGTAGAATTTCCAAATACTTATCACTGTTTAAATTGTCTTCATAAATACAGTACCACACCTGACCATTTAATACTATACCGAAAACATTGAATCTAAACCTCTCTTGAGAACGCGTTTCGCGTAAAGCGTGCGGATTTTCTGCTGCCCAGAAATGTTCGTTTCTTCTATTTGTTATTCCTTCTCTAGAAAATTTCGCTTCATCGGTCCAAAATATTTTTGAAAGGAATTAAAGGTCCTCTTGATTTTCAAAAACATGAATTCGCAAAATTCTACTCGTCGGACGTCATCACCAGGTCTCAAGGCTTGCACGTTTTGGAAGGAATAAGGGTGCATATGATGTTCGCTCAAATTCTTTGGACAGATGAAGAAGAAATTCCCAAATCGTTTTCTGCAGACGATATTGAACTTTGCGGGTTTGCGTGGAAATAAGCTAATGTGTTTATTACGTTATCCTCGGCATTTGTCACTGGTTTCGGAACATTTTTTGTAACTTTAACCTTGCCAAAACGCAGAAAGTTCGTTTTAATCCTCTTGAATTTTGACTTGTTCATTGGCGGCAAATCAGGGTGGCGTTCATTAAACACACGACACGTTCTCACCAAAATTTTATAACATTCTCCATGAATATAAAATAGATTGAGAATATCAGCGTTTGAGTATTCTTCCATTTCGATTTAGAAGATTTAGTTTATCACTGACAGCTTTCGATAAATACCGCATACTAATCATCTGTCATATTGGATATTGGATCTCAATTGTTTGAGAACATGAACATGTAAACATTTAAGCAAATACATACGATATTTTTATAAAACCCAATTATTTCGAAAATGGTTACGAATAGGTATAGGGAACCTTAATACAGTTCGATAGAAAATTAAATTCTACATTTGATAGTGCATAAAGTTATAGGTTGTCGCATTTAAAAAAACGGACTTAAGCCGCTTTGAAAATGTGAATGTTTGCCGCTGAATTTAGGACACCCTGTACAAAAATAGACAAATTCAATAAAAAAAATAGAAACCTAAGATTATTTACCGATCGTCTGCAAAATATGAAGATTATATCTTCAAAACTTACAAAAATATGAGATTTTAAAATTTGGTACCCCGAAGGCTCATTTTCGGTTCAAGGTCAAGTATCTTAAGAACGCTTGAACCTAGGTATAGGACATGCTACATAAAATAGCATTAAAATTCTTCGTAGAATCCAAAAATATCATAAAATACAGAGTGTTCCATTTAAAATAAGCAAGTTGATACCAACTTCCGGTTAAACCGGAAGTGACAGGAAGTGGAAAATATTTCAAAAAAGAAGTACCCCTTGACCTTACCTTAATCCCAAAATTTGAAGTTTTATCTAAGTGGCATCATCAAAAACTTTTAATGAACGGGTTGCGTGAATAACCCTGTATATCCCAAAATATCTATCTCTTATCTTTAACTGTTATCTTTGTTATATGTTAAATGTAAATTTGCTTTTAAACAAGCAAATATCAGAACAGTTGGCTTCTTTCTGGATATCTCACAAGCAAAACTTATATGATAATACAGATTTTCATACCCATAATGGCTTACTTACCTTTGGAAATATAATTCTTCAGAATTTTCATTACTCTGTATAAAAGATACCAGCATATCATATTTTTCATAATTTTCATACGCTGCCATTATTCGAAGAAATTGATAAATATCAATTAAATAAAAATACCAAAAAAACGGTTATAAACTGCTTTATAAACCAAAAGTCGATTAAAAACCGAAGAGGTATACAAATATTTGACATTTATTTTTGTTTGTTGTCATAAATTTAATTTCAAAAAATTGTCATTAATTTGCCTATTTCTAAGAAAAAGTGCATACTATTATATATTTAGGAAAAGGTAAAAAGAGACAAATTTTATGGTCTATAAATATACAGGGTGTTCCATTTAAAAAAATAAAGTAGGCTCCGGTAACTTTTTGACCTGACCCTGTATACTAAATCCGGCGGAATTGATTTCTACGGGAAAAGTTATACAAGAAACAGTTTTCACGTTTTCGATAAGTTATCTGATAGTTGGGATACGAGGGGTGCCTGAAAATGCAACATTTTCAATTTGTATCTTAAAAACTAAAAGGACTATAAAAATTTTGTTCACGACATCTTTAGTTTTACGAAAAAGTAGCACACTGACGCGAAAACTTCAACTTTCTATCTATAAAAATAGGAAGGTCGGCCAAGAAATCTCTTTAAACCAGTGGTGTCCCGTCGTTCTTTAAATAATATGGCACTCCTTTTTGATTATACACACTTCAGATAAATAAATAATTTAACACCCGGTATTGAACAGAAAATTAATTATTTTGAAGCAGTTTATTGACAGCTACTTTATGAACAATTTTACAAAATATATGAAAAAAAAACTAAGCCATTTTTGAGGTTGATGGCTGTGATTCTAATGGATCGATTCCTTCTAAATCGTTGTCTTCCTCTGAAAATGATGAGGTTTCGTCGTCACTACTTGAAGATCCCAGTGTAACTAAATAACTAAATCAGCAATAACCGCTTTAATTTTGCTACCTACTTCCCAGTATTTATCTTCAATAGAACGAACATGTTTAACATACGATTTCCAATTTTCAGCCGATATTGACTCAATCGCTTGTAATGTTATTTTATTTAAATCTTTAATTGAAATTTCACCGGTGTTGCGCTCTCGAATACATTTTTTTATTCCTGCCCATGCAAGTTCAATAGGGTTGAGGTCGCACATGTATGGAGGCAGCCTTAAAGGTGTATGACCGAGGTTACGTAAAAAACCATCAATTTTATACTTTTTTTCTCCAGGATTGCTGGCTGATATTACTTCATATAATTGATATTTTCTCCATGTTGGATCACATACAAGATTGTTCGATATAAGCCACGATATCATATGAGCTTTTGTAGAGTATATAGTTGGCACTGTATCTTCTACGTGAGAATGATAAGACGCATTATCCATTACCACGACTGATTTGGGAAGAATGTTAGATAGAAGCTTCTCGAGCAACTACTTTTCAAAATTATCTCTATTCATCTGTCCATGATAGTCTCCAGTTGTTAATCCCGAGCGAAAAACTAAAGCATGGAACAAATCCGCCTTCTGAACCAGCATGAACTCTAATAAAGCGACTACTAGAGCGGATTCCCTGAACAACACTTGTAACACTTTCACTTTGCCAGCATTTGTTCACTGTCATATCATTATCTACTCAGGTTTCTTCTAGATACACAATATTGCGTCCTTCTTGCCTATATTGCCTTACAGTTGATAGATATTTCACCAGCCAGTGAAAAATATTTGGTCTCTCAATGAGCAATTTTCGTTTATTTTGGCACTTGCGCCAAACAAAACCATTTGATCGTAAAAGCCGATTTAAGGTTTTATACCCGTAAGGAGAATCTATTTTGTTCTTTACAGCACGAAGTAGGGGTTTGCAGGTTGGAACCTTCTTCAAGTTTATATAAAAATCCTCTATTGTTCGTCGAATTATTTGAAAATCACCATTGTCAATTTTATCTTTGTATGATAATCGGGGTCTTTTTTTACCAGGAGATTATAAACGTGAAGTAGAACATGAGCGATCATTATGTCTCTTTGAATCTTTCTTACACTACTTTCCGAAATACCGGTGTAAAATGCAGCGCGTTCTGTTCGATTTTGAATTGGAATAGTCGAACTATTATTTTCAGCTTCTCTAGTACAGGCCTTTATAAAGCTCGCAATAACTTCACGTGTATAATTCAAATTCAACGCAACGCATTTATATAGAAATTAAAAACTCCAAATGTATAGGCGCCACTGAATATAGCTAGAACTTTCTAGCGGCAAGTGCATGAAGACTCTAGGCAATTACAAGTGGACCAGTGCGAAATTTACTAAATCCTCGATTAATTTTCCGTACCGCTTAGCTGGGGCACTTTATAGGTGAAGCGGCAAACTATCACAACAAATAAAATAACATACAATTATTTGAGTACACAAATTTGACTTTTCCGCTTGCTTAAGAAAAGATGCACACTGTGTGCTAAAAAAATATACAATATTATTCAAGAAAAAAAATATATATCTAATTTGTTGCACAGCTTTGGCCATAAAATGTTCACAATATGTCCAATAATTATGCACAAAATTGTTTGAAGAAAATGCATATTGATGTTATTAAAATATTTGCTATACAAAATTGTCCGAAAAATATGCATTCTCTTGTGCAAAAATCTTATATATTATTGTAAGTCCAATCAACACCGTATTCTTCAGAAGATATGCACAATTATTCAAAAAATATATACAACTAATTCTGACCAATCATTTTTGTTCCAAATACACATTCAGACACAATTTGAGTACTAAATCTACACAATTATGCAGAATTTATGCATAATTTTTTTAGACTGCATTTTTGATACTGTCACATTTTTTTTCTTTTTATAAACCATTTTTCTTTAAAAAAAAACCTGTTTGTAGTTAGAAACCTTATTAGATCTGCATCTAGGTACTCTTAACTCAACTTTGCACATATTTTAAGAATATTATAATAATTTGACTACAAATTACTAAAATGGACTTTTAAAAATGACAGAATTAAAAGTATGTTTACAACCTTTATGTGTGGGTCATTCACTTTAAACGCTCTTTTATTGACATCCGAGAACAACGAACGTAATATACTCGTCACATATAGAAAACGCTGAAAAAGAGAAGCTGGAAATTCGCTTAAATGTTACAATTTTACGGAATCGAACAACTTAATTAGTTATTAGGCTTTGTAGCTAAAGCAAACGCCGCTTTTGAAATTAAGCTCTACCTTTAGCGTTAATTGGTTATAAAGTTCTTGAAGCAGACAGATTTAAGCACGGCATTTATAAATTTTAGATTTGAGAAAATCTCGTTTAACTCAACTATGTTTTTATTTTCTGTTGTGAAAAAATACAGCATGTTATGATCACAGTCAAACTTATTATAACGGAAACCGAAATTTGGGATCAATTTTACAACTTAATACTCCCTTTAGAATAACAAACAGTTTAACTTTTCGAAATTATAATCAGACACACTTCTGTAGGAGCAATCACGAGAAGTAAAAGCAATGACAATCGGCGAGTTTGAAAATCGAAGATCACAAACCTCCCGACGCTTTCGCAGAAATCGGGCTGTTCCTTAAGTTTAAGAGGGACGATGGCTTAGAGGAAGAATAAAAATAGAGTTCATTATTTACATATTTAGCCACTGCCAAGATTACCTCACAGTATAAGGTCGATCGTAGGACGGTGCCAAGTCAGCCAGGAACTCCAATGTTTATAACAATTTATATTACGGTGAATATGTTTAAACATGATGCAATAAAATTTTCATACAAAGAATAGTAATGTGTTTCCAGTATTAGTTTCTAGGCAGTATAAAGAAATTACTTTTATTGCAAAATAGTAAAATACAAACTAAAATACCCAAAGCCTCAGATCAGATTACACCAGTAACAAGAATTTTAGTCAGATATGGCAAACCCGATCCACAACTCCACGTATTAGACCATGATATAAGCCGCACCAACTCATTTTCAACAGAACATGAGTTCATATTAAACTGACTTGCTATTTCAGTAGCTAATTCCTCAATGTTTTTACATGAAAAAGGATAACTCATAAATGATGCTACATTTGCCAATTTACTACAATCATAAAAACGCATTTCGAATTGTCCCAAAATATTTGATAATTCAGCCTCATACGTATCATAATTCAACTGAGGAATCCTTGCTTTCAAAGACGGAGAATGTTGCAGATCCTTTCTTTTCAGTTGATCTATCATAAGTTGCAATTTACATTTGAATGCGTTTACTGCGCTAATCATCTCAATAACAGTTCTTCCTTTACCTTGAAGCTCCAAGTTAATGGTGTTTAAGTGCATTGTGATGTCAGTCAAAAATGCCAAATCAGTCAGCCATTTTTCGTTTTTCAACATCTGTCATGACCTCTTTCGTCTAGAAAAGCTGTTATTTCGGGCAATAATTCTCGAAACCTTATTAGGAATTTTCCGCGACTCAACCACCTGACGTCCGTGTGAAGAAATAAATCGGTGTGTTCAGCTTACTCCCTATCTTCCAACTGTAACTTAAAGAGCCGCCGTTGCAAGCTACGTGCACGGACGGAATTCACAATTTTAATTGCAATGCCCATAGTTTTCTCCGTGTTTAAAACTTTTGAACACACAAATGTCGATGTATAATGCAATGGATTGAAAAAAATGAAGGGAAATCTTCATTAGGTCGACACAATGCCACAAAACCGTTTTTGTTTCTAGTCATTGCTGGTGCTCCATCAATTGTAATGCACACTAATTTATATATTGGTAGCTTGTAGTTTTTTACAAAATTGAAGAAAACGTCATATATATATATATCTTCGCCACGGGTCTTCCCCTTCAGAGGAATGATTGTCAAAAATTCTTCCTTAGCCAACATGTCAATACCATCCGAATAAAAATACACAGCTGGGCAGTGTCTGTCATATCGGTGGATTCGTCGAACTGTAAAGAAAAGTATGTACATTCCATGATATCATTTTTTAGTTTATCTGCCATGTCCTGACTCATGACTTCAATACGCCTTGTGACAGTCGGACGAGATAACTGAAGTTCTCTAATAGCAGACATGATTTCTGTTTTATTTTTAAAATCTCCAGATAAAGTCTCTGCGAATGGTTTCTTGTGTTTCGCCAATATATGAGATATTTGAAATGACGCGATCGTAGCAGCTTTTAATTGTTTGGCTGGTCTTGTGAACATGGTTTGTTCTTTTTTGAAACAAGATATCAAATCACGTACTTTTCGTTTTCTTAATTCACTCTGTAGCGGAAAGTTACCACGCTTAGGTATTACAACTGACGCACGACAAATAAGACAAATGCACTAGTCTTTCACCATACAAAACAAAAATTCTTCCTCCCAATCGTTATTAAAATGATACGTTTTAGACTTCTTAAAGGATTTTTATGCTGCTTCATACCTTTTTTTCGACTTTTCCGGTAGTAGAGATAAACAAGCAATATTCGCTGATTCTTCTATGTCTGAAACATCCATTTTGTTCACACAGAATCAAACAATTCGACTTTTTCTATGAATTGTAAACTTGACGTTGTTGATAAACTAAAAACTGCTAGTGTTGCTCTGGCAACGCATCACGGCTGCCTTCATAATTTAATGAGAATGCTATCGAATGTAATGATAATGAAAATCCAAAAATATATCCAGCATTTTCTTGTAAAGGGGGGAGGGAGAAATGTTATATACTATATGGGATGTAGGGGAGGGGGAAAAATGTTATATACTATATGGGATGTAAGTATATTTTGTAAAATGCCTAGGTAGATTATAAAAAGCCTAAATTTGCATTATGCCTTTTATTTTGATCAATTTTTCATATAATATTTAAAAATGTGCCAAAAAACTTTTTTTTAATCATATAAAGTATACAAGATTTCATTAATTTCCTTTAGTAAAACAAATCCGAAGAGTTCTATTGATGCAATAATATCCTTTGACAAAAATGGATGTATGTATTTATATCTATAAGGACGCGACGAGAGGAAAAATGTTGTCTTATCTCGCGTATCACTAATCGTGGCGGCACTGATATGCCATTGATATGTCTAAATAGATCTTAAATAAAATGTATAGCTCATATCTTTATATTTCAAAATTTAGTGCGCTAAATCCTAACATCATATCACATCCCCACACATAGCTATAGTATACCAACTCAGATATGTTCCAATCGATGCAGAATATTTCACCGTACCGCTGACAGTTAATTAATTGGAGCCAGTTCTCCGTTTCAAGAGTCCTAGGGGCCTGTTTAGCGAAAAACAAGGCAGGGAAACTGGAACAAGCCAGCGACTTAAGATAATTTTTAGAAGCTTCAAATATTGGAATCTAAAAGTAATTATAAGGGACTAATTGACGTTCTTTGCCGGTCTCAGTTTGATGTTATTATAAAAGGGAACTTGGCTGCCTTTTTTTTTTGGTTTGGGATTGACAGGGTATTTAAGGCTTGTAACATGGACAGAATTACGTTCATTAGACCGTCGAAACTGGGATAATACTCTAAGAAATTGTCCACAATGGAAATACCCTCCCCAATAATAAAAAAAATATTCGGAAAGCCCTAATACGTACCATTTATATTGTCAGGTAAACAATTTTATTATGGGGCGGCTAAAATGGGTCCATTTTACAACGGAAAAATTACCAGTTCCGGCGAGCCACATTTGATTGAATTAAATGATTTAGTACGTGATTGGGGGTTATCCAAGCAACAGTCAGAACTTCTGGGTTTCCGTTCTAAGGAATGGAACCTATTGGCCAAAGAAACAAAAATTACGAATTTCAGAAAAAGAAATGCTATGTTTTCTGAATTCTACAGTATGGAGAATTCGTTGCTGGACGCTGTCAATTTTACGGAAAAACTTACCAGGCAGGAACATCATTTATTAATGTAGTAAGAGGATTTTTAGGCAACAATATGGATGAAATTTATGAACAATTAGTTAATGAACTCTTAGATGCCTATAAAGCGCTTGGTGCCTTAATGTCATTAAAAATTCACTTCCTCCATTCCCATCTGTCATTTTTTTCTAAAAACTTGGAAATTGTTAGTGACGAGAAGGGTGAAAGGTTTCACCAAGATATCAGAACAATGGAAATTCGGTACCAAGGACGATAGGATCCAGCCATGATGGGTGATTACTGTTGGTTTTTGAAAAGAGAAGGTAGGACACCTCAGAAACGGAAAAAATAAAGTTTAATTAGTGTTTTAAATTTGTATTTTTCTCGTTTGCTTTTCTCTTAGATGTATGATATGTTTAATAGGCGAAAACTGCAAACATAGTCAATAAACAGGGTTAAGAATTTTCTGAAATCATTTTTTCTATAGATATTAAGTATCGTAACATTCGATATGGTTCTACAACTCTAACATTTATTAATTAAGTCATTTTCGTATTTGAATAGGTTCATTCTATTAGGCTATAGGGTCCGTCAAGGTGATACAATCTCGCCAAAATTATTTACCACTCTAGTAGAATATATGTTCAAGAACATCGAACTGGATGGCACAGGCATTAATATTAACGGGGAATACCTCACCCACTTACGTTTCGCCGACGATATCGCGTTGATCTCGGACAGTGTGTATATAAGGCAGAAATACAGCTCAGGGAACTCATAACGGCTTCACATAGGGTTGGCCTCAAAATCAACACTTCCAAAACGCAGTTCATGACAAATCTAGTTGCTAGCCGAAATATCTTGGTAGACGGAAACCAAATTTCCCAAGTCACATCCTACAAATACCTGGGGCATGAAATAAGAATCGGCAGAGATAATCAGACCTGCGAGATTGAAAGAAGAATTGACTGACATCCCTGTATGCTTGAAGCGTAGGGTGTTTGACCAATGCGTCCTACCGGTAATGACGTATGGCGGAGAGACCCTGACACTAACGAAATGGTCAATAAATAAGGTTCGAGTGGCTCAACGAGCCATGTAACGCTCTTTTCTGGAAATCACGTTGAGAGACAGAGTACCAAATGAGCAAATACGCCGAAGAACAAGAGTGACAGACGCAGTTAGGCGAATAACTCATCTTAAGTGGAATTGGGCTGGACACGTAGCCAGAATGTCTAACGAAAAATGGACCAAGAAAATCATGGAATGGCGTCCTAGACAGGACGCGTTCAGAAACAGACGACATAAAGCGCATAACAAACTGGCTTCAGAACGCTCAAGATCCAGATGGATACAGGCTGTTTGATGATGATGATGATTCTATTAGATTATGCTATTCGGATTTGTGTTACAACAAAAAATTATTTTTTGTCGGCCAGTGAATCAAAATTTAGAATTTTAAGGGGGGCAGGTACCTCATTAGGATATAAAAAAATAATGAGTCTTGTCTCCTATACAGTGACCTAATTGATGTTATTTGGGGTTTTTCTAGATAAAGATTATAATTATTTGTTTTATATAATCAATTAACGGACGGATTTTGGCGAATCTTAATCAAAGGAAAAGTAATTTCTTTATTAGCCAGGGAATATCACAAATATAATTAAAAATATCTGAATTTTCACAGAAACATTATAAGCCATAGAACACTAATAAATAATGTATCATTATAATGAATGTTCTGTTACAAATATAATTATAGGCTATGTTATCATCCCCTTTGATTCTCAACGAACCGTGCACACTACTTCGGCGGCCCTTATTAATTCTGGGGTCCGGGCGCGATGACAATCATGCAAATGCGATCCGTTCCCAAACCATTAGACTTGGTGTAATCGGTTTTGCGACGCTGTTCGGCCCCTTCAAGTCCCTCCAAACACGTTTCGGCCGATTTATGGCAGATGTTTTAAATAAATGGATAATCCGCAACCAAGGATGCACTCAAAAATGTCCACTTTTAAATATGATTTGACAGACTTCAATTATTAAAATCATGACTTATGCTCCACATTTATTTGTAAACTTCTAGTTGGGTTAGTTCATAGAGCTAGGAAACAAATTTCTCTTTTGGATTTTTCGCAACTGAATAAAATATCTGCTTTTAAATTCATTAAAATAAATCTTTAAGAAAATTACTTATCTCAACATGTGAACTAGTCTGTCCACACACAAGAACAAGGCAATTTGGTCGACTTTTCGGTACCACATCTCCTGTACCAAATGTGGTACACAAAAATTTTCAAACTGATCTCTTAGAAATACGTCTGCTACAAAAATACAGGCAAATTAATGGCCCTATCTGTAATATTTTCCGACATACGCTCTCCGAAAGTTCGTAAAAACCGTAGTAACAAACAGTCACTTCTAATGTATAGAATTGTTAACGTTTGTTAAAAATTCTAAACATAAAACGCGGCTACATATATTGTACAGTCATTTTGTAAATTCAAAAATATCTGATTTAAAGAAAAGTTACAGAAACTAGATTTTTTAAAGAAATCACTTTCCGACGTTTCGCCTTCCGATTAAACGAGGCATCTTCAGGGATCTTTACTTCACGAGATCGGAAGACTGAATTAGCTCGGAGAGACCCAGGCCGGCTATTTATAGTCGTTTGTATTTACCGAAGCGTAACTCAGTGTAACGAGCGGTTTCCACGTATGATGTAGACTGAAGCCCGTATCTATTAAAATTATTCAGGGTGTCCAATTTTGGTTGTAAATGCAAGATATCTCCGTTATTTGCAAATATTTAGGGTTGAGGTTTTCGCGATACCGTGCCACTTTTTTGTCAAACTCAAGCTGCCGTAATCAGATTTTCCATAGCCCGCCTCGTTTCGGAGATACAGGGCCAAATTGAAAAAATTGGATTTTGGGACACCCCTCGTATCTCGGTTATCTTTTAACGTATCCAAAAGGTAAAAACTGGCTCTTATAGAGTTTTTTTCCGTCCTACAGTGGCGTAGACAGATTTTTACTCGGGGTCGTCGTTTTTGATACATAACCCAAAGTTACGTTTTTTTTAAATGGGACACCCTGTATATTTTTACGTAGTCCTATTCGTCTTATTATGAGCTTTTCAAAAATATATAGTTATCTATACTTATTTTAAAAATAAGGCTACATTTTAAGTTTTTAATAATATATTAAGTATATCTATTTTTCGTAATTAGCCATGTTCAAAAGAACTGCTCAAACTGATTTCCATTTTCTCTTAGACATCTCTCACACACTCTCGCAATTTTACCCAGTGCATTTGAAATGACTACATTGCGTGCTTGTATTTTCAAAAATGCCTGCTCAGTAGTGTTACGCAAGTCTTGAACTGTGTTATGTCGGATACGAAAAATTAAATTTTTTAGGTGACCCCATAAAAAGAAGTCCAATATGGACAGGTCAGGCGACCTAGGAGGCCATCGGACAGGTCCGTGCGTTCCAATCCAGCGTTCGGGGAAGTTCTCTTCTAAATACCGCCTCACAATTTGGGAGTTATGTGCTGGAGCTCCGTCTTGTTGGAAATATATTTGATTCACATGTGCTAAAGGGACATCTTCTATGATTTCTGGCAATATATTTTGCAATATTTCAAGGTAGCGATTAGCAGTGAGACCTCCTTCAAAAATATGAAATTTTATTTTGGTTCCTAGTACGAAACAAGCCAAATCTTCCTTGTTGCTCGCGTGAAAATATCAGATGTTGATTTTCAGGTGACTAGTGTCTCGTATTGTGCCTATTAAATATTCCAGCACTACTTATATACGATTCGTCGGACCATATAACCGCCCTTCCAAAATTTTGGTTAGTATTAATTTTTTGTAAATACCACTGGCAAAAATCAATACGTCGTTCTGCATCTCCAGGATGTAGATTTTGCACAACTCTGACTTTATAAGGTTTATACTTATGTTTCTTTAAAATCGTTTGAACCCGAGACTTGATTACACCCACTTCATTCTCTATTTTTCTACAGGACGTTACAGGCGTTACATTTACACTTGCTAAGACGTTAATTTCATCAGCCTCACGATTCTCTTTGTTATATTTCTTTGATCTGGGCTTTTTGAAAGAACCGAAGTTTATTAAATTCGATTTCAGCCTATAGAATATTAATTTATTTGGCTGCAATGCTGCAATGGATCGCAATAATAATTATGAAAAAAAAAACATTACCTAATAAAATAAAGTAAAGTAAAGTAAAAGTAAAAATAAAAGTAAAAGTAAATTTTATTAGTGCCAATAAATATATAATATTTTTACACAAGTCACAATAGCTTAAAAATAGTGATAAAAATGTAGTCAAACATCTTAATTTCTACGTTTACAAAAATCCTAACCTCCACGATACTTGGCAGCAGAATTGAACAAAACAATCTATCCTGTGTACAAATTGGTGTTCAAAAATCCGTCTATACTATAGAATGCATTTTTCAATAAAATCCTTTTTACACTGATTACATATTGTTTCTCTTCAAGATTCCTGATTCCTTCAGGTAATTTATTATAGAACAATGGTCCGTAATATTGTGACCCAATACAGGTTCTTTTTAGTTCATGAAATTTTATATTTAAATCATTTTTTTGTCGAGTGTTATAATCATGATGTTCTTTACAAATATTAAATTTTGTCATATTTCTTTTAACGTAAATAAGACATTCCAATATATACCTACTTGGAAGAGATAAAATCTTTAATTTTTTAAAAGCTTCTCTTACGTCAGCTCTGAAACCAAGGCCTTCGACAACTCTTATAGCCCTTCTTTGAAGTTTAAAAACTCTTGCTGACTGTGGTGAATGACCCCAAATCATGAGCGCATAGCTACATGCAGACTGTATGAAAGAGTGATATACCATTAGAATAACAGATTTCTCTACGGTGTTTTTAAGTTGTTTTAGAAGAAAAATATAGCGTGACACCTTCCCGGCGACATAGTTCACATGGACATCAAATAGCAGACTGCTGTCCAGATAAAGACCCAAGAATTTCACATGTTTATCATTTAAACTGTCTCCCTCGCACTCATTGCTGAAAACATCGTTGCAGTTCCTGAGAGTAAAACATATTTCTTCTGTTTTTTTACTGTTTAGATTAAGTCTGTTTGCCAAAAACCAATCACTCAAGTTGGACAAGTTGTATATCATGGCAACTCTCAAGGCATCTACGTCCCTATCTCTACACAATGCGGTGGTGTCGTCGGCATATAGCACTAACTTACCATCTGTCGACCACACCACATCATTTATGTAAATGATAAATCACAATGGACCCAAAATGGAGCCCTGTGGGACACCATGTTCCACCATTCTCTCATCCGAGCATTCTCCTCCGAAAAGAGTTTGTTGAGTTCTCTCGTTCAAGTAGCTCTCAACAAGCTGAAGGCTTTTTTGGCTTAGACCATAGTACTTTAGTTTTTTTATAAGTATTTTGTGGGGTATACGGTCGAAGGCTTTCGACAGGTCGCAGAGAGTAGCACCCACATGCTGCCTATCCTCAAAGCCGTCAACTATGTACTCCAGCATCGTGCTTATTGCCGATTTTGTGGACTTGATCATTAGAAAACAAATTATTGCTCTCGAAATAATTGTAGAGTTGTTTTTTTAACAAGGATTCAAAAATTTTTGACAGAGTTGGAACTAAAGCGACTGGTCTATAGTTTCCAATATTAGAACGTTTCAAGCAGATTGGAAATGTGCCCTCGATAATACATTGATTTATAAGTTTAGTTATTGGAATAAGAAGTGGTTCTTTAACTTTTTTAATAAGATATGTGTTGAAGCCATAGATGTCCCTGCTGTGTTTAGTTTTTAACTCGTTAAATACTTGCCTCACCTCACTGGAAGTCACCCCACTGAAAGAAAACCCGTCCCCCGGTATACTCAGCTCAGATCTTTGCAGATATTCCTCGATGCCCACAGGAGAAACAGGCATTCCTCGAAGCAACGTTTCGGCGACCCCTGTAAAAAAGGTATTTAGTTCATTGGCAGAGATTACTGTTGAACCCTCAAGGCAAGGTGTCACTCTATGTCTATTTACTACTTGCCATGCTGCTCGAATTTTGTTATCTGAATTATCAATATATTTTGAATTTGCGTGTTTTTTTGGCTAAGTTTATTTCATTACGATAATGGTTTCTTAATTTATTTTTTTGAAGGGCTATTTGAGGAGTCTTATATATGATATATAATTCTTTTAGGAATTTTAGTTGTTCCCTAATATTAGCTAAGTGTTCGTTGTACCAAGTTATGTAAGTTTTTTGTTTACACTTTTTCTTCAGAGGAAAAGCTTCCTCATAAAATTCTAGAATGAGATTGTGAAGAATACTACATTTTTCTTCAACCAATATATTAGATGTTATGAAACTATAGTTCACATTTTCTAAAGAGTGAAATATACTATTAATACCTGATTCTGTTATTGGTCTATGCAAATAGTTTACCCGAGGTGTTGTTTGGTTCTCAGCTGGAAAGCTTCTTACGTTCAAGTCTACTGCCAAGTGGTCCGAGACCATGATATCCAAAGTATCTACACTAAAATCTAAAACATTCATAAAGTTTACAAATATGTTATCTAGACAAGCATTTTGACGTGTATTATTAAAAATTTGTTGGTTAAAACCATATGAGTTTAAAAGGTCTGTAAATTCGTTTTTTTTATTATCGAAACATAAATTAAAATGTATATTAAAATCGCCTGTGATGACTACATATTTAAAATTGAGACACAGATCTAAAAGTAATGTCATTTGCTCTACAAACACTTAAAAATTTCCATTTGGAGGACGATAAACAACAATTATAACTAGATTAAATTTTTTTATTTTCACAGCACAAACTTCGCAACACATTTCTATGGACAGATTGGTTATTTCGGGTTTTTCTTCGTATTCCAAGTTTTGTCTTAATAGGATGGCAACTCCACCATGAGCATGTTGTAGTCGGGCAAAGTATGATGAGATCTTGTAGTTCTCTATGTGAACGCCTTCTATCTCGTGAGGAGCCATAAAATGTTCGCTAAAGCACAAGACATCATAGCAGTCCTCTTTTTCATAAAGGAAATGTTCAATATCTCCTATTTTGTTGTGAAGTGAGCGTATGTTTTGATGTATTAAACTGAATTGGGACTCGCATTTGGTTTTCGCCTCTGGATGTTCAAAAAATGGTTAATTATTATACCACTGGGCCACATTTCAGGGGCCATAACATTATTTTTGTAATTGATCGGAACCTGTACCTTAAATGAGCTCTTATATTTGTCCTTAGCAGTTTTCATTTTATAACATGCACATTCCGCAATGTTGTTTTCTTTTAGATAATTTATTATTTGTTCCTCTGTAGTGTTAGCTTGAAATCCCGATATGAAGATTGATGACCGGGTTTTTGGACTTGCTACTAGAAGTAGTGTTACGTTCTCGTTCGTGCCTTTTTTCGGTTCTGGGCGCTTAATTCTAGTTTTTCTTTTGACAATCTGCCACTCGGATTTTGATTTTTCTTTACCATTTTCTTTTTCTTCGTTTAGTTCGTTTATCATTTGGAAATCCTTCTGTTTTTCATCGGATTTTACAGTTTCAATATTCGAAATTTGCTTGTCATTTTCGAATGTCAACGACTTTGACATTTCTTCATTTTTGCCGGTTTTGGACTGGGCAACAACTACATGGCTGACTTCGTTTTGAACGAGATTGACAGATGTGACAGCACTGACAGAAGCATGTTTTTCTACGTCATTTTTTGGCACATTTACTGGATTTTGGATAACCTTACCTTTCGAAAAATGTTTAAGTTTTTCTTCTAAAAGTCTTTTATTTCCCTCCAAGAGCAAGTTTTCACCTCTCATTTCTTCAATCAATTCCCTCAGGAGTGCAATTTCTTTGTTTTTCTCTTCAAGTTCATTGGTTATTTCCACGCTGTTTGAGGTTGTGTCGCATTCGTTGCAAATTAAGCGTGTTTTATCGAGATATCTCACTTTCCTGGTCAAATCTCTAGTCACACATGATTGATGGTACCCTTTTCCACATTTTACACATATAATATAATTAAAAACTCTGGTTTGGCAGCACTCGAAAGAATTTTTTGTTTTAGCCGTACTTTCGCGTTCATCTTCATTCGGCGCCATCATTATCAAGCTCAGAAGCAGCGTTTATATTTTCATGACTCTCTATGAAACAGGTCAGCTCTATGAAACATTCTTTATTCACGTTAATATACTATAAAACATGCAATATAATCGGAAACAAATATCGCCCAGGCGGCAAACACAATAAGCGTTAGCTAAAATCAATGCACAATCGAAAGGCTCGGGTGTTATCCTGTTCAGAAAAAATGTACCTAACTTTTTCCCAATTTTGCCGTCGAAAATGGGTGCGATGATAAAACGATAAATTGGTCCCACTTTCCAACAGCCCACTTTGCAACGGATCTGAATTTGGGAATTGACAGATTGATTTATCGCGAATATTCAACACGATTTGACATACATGAGGGTGTAATCCTTGCATAAAAATAAGACAAAAAGTTCCTATTCACATGGGTTCGGAAATGCTTCCTAGAGGAACTACGCCCATCTGTAGAGGGCACCCTAAGAACGATTTTTTGGCTATATTTTTGAAACCGTTTGCAGTTAAATTTCGAAAATCGATTTTTCAAAAATTTTGTCAGAAGCGCCACGTACCGGGGAGGTTAAGGGTGGAAACAACCCTACTTTTTACCTTCTATTTTTATTGCGATTTTATTTAGAGATTATTAAATTTCAGACTTTTCTACGTAAAACAGGTACTCTTAGTTGAGTTCGATAGAGCGTACCGTTTACGAGAAAATTGACTCTAAAAATTATTTGATTCTCGTATATTTATTCATTAAAATTCGGCATCTAACATTTAATACCCCGTACTTGCCTACCATAAATAGAACACACCTTTTTATTATTATTTTATTAAAAGTTACAGGAAATGTTCAAAACTATTGCCGTTAGCATCACGACAAGCTATTGATCCTTTTATTAAATTGTGATGCACAAGTTCCTGAGGTTGTTTCTTATTGTCTAAACTTATATTGGACTATATGTATCATAGTTCTTTTCTCTTAAAGAAGGAAGTAAAAACTTAGTGTTTTGGACGTGAAAATAATTTGTTTCATAATGGCGGCCACGCATCTTACTCAAAAGCCTACTATCAGAAAAACAATAATTTCAGTCCAGACTTGTGTTATATCGTTGGGGAGCTCTTTACAAACATGCAAAAATCCAATATGGCGTCCATATGAAAATAAAACGTTTATGTAAATATCTCGAAAACAAATGAAACTAGAAAAATATATTTTTTCCTGCAATAAAATCTACAGGCAAAAGTTAAAAATGCACCATATTGGATTTTCCTAATTACCTATAAAAGTTGTAGAATATTTCTAGGCACAAATTGTTTTAAGTTTGATGTACTATTTTAGATATCTATTGTTATCTTAGCTATATCACATGTTGCAACCGACTCACCACTTTAGAATTTCTGTCTCATATATTTATAAGTAAAATTACTTACTTTTATATTATTGTGATTTTTGCACATACGGAGATTAGTTCTCTCTGTGTAGTAAACTGTAAATGCATATACATACTTAATTGTAAACAAATCCGTAATATATTTGATTTGATTTGTATGAAAATCAATCGAATCAAACTTTAATCTATGTAACTTAAATGTTAATTCTAAATGAACTACTTTAGGATAGTGGTTAATAATGTCCCTTTTGTTAGCCTAAAGTAGTAAAAAATAAAAGTACAGCAATATGAAAGGAACGGGCGACAGATTTTGTTGTATTATTAGTGATAATAATAAAACAAATCCCTTTGATCTCAACAAACGAATCATTAATGTGGTTGTTATGTAAGACGGTTTCGTATATACACAATAAAACAGTAATTATAGTCATCGCCTTAATTTTCTACAACATAGAAATTGGTCTCATCCTTTAATTTGAATTCCCGACCGGGAACTGCGGGATAACATTGAACAATAGCGCCTCTAATTAAATTAATTGAGGCCGGGACATCTACAGCCATTTCGAGGTTGGTTTGCTCAAAATTTACAAACATGTGATTGATTGGGTATTCATCTGCGAAAGTCGGGAAATGTGAATGAGCCCAACTCATATTGGGGTCACGCATACATATTTCCAATGTTAATTAGTTGCCCTATATGAATCTAGCCGAAATGCATAGGTGTATGTTGTCGATTTAGTTCGCCAAAATTGTTACGTTTTGAATACGATTTATTTTAAAATACATATCGTATAAATTGATATATCGAAACTATCTATCGATATACAGGGTGTCCCGAATTGCAGTGTCCAAACTTCAACAGCGCATTCTGCATTCAAAATAAGCCCTAATTCTCTATATAAACATATATCGGCAAATGCTTCGTTTCCGAAATACAGGGTGTTAAAGTTTTAAGAAAAAAATTGTTTTTTAGTCATAACTTTTTTATTACTTGAGATATTGTTATTAAATTTGGTAAGCAGCCTTGGAGTAACAAAAGACATTTTTTGATTTGAAATATTTTTTAATTTTTCATCAGTGGCGTCCGTACGGGATTTTTTATTGAATATTCTTGAAGAAAAAATGGTACTCTACTGCTTTTTCTGAAAACAAAAATCATTCCTAAAATCCCCACTCAGTTTGGAGCAAATTTGATCCCTTGTTTTTTTTTCGTGCGGTGTAAGGTATTCGAGTAAAAAACTAAAAACCATTTATATGTATGGCATAGTTAAAATTTCCATTATTGTTAATTTCAGTAGCAAATCCTTTAGGGTGGGATTGTAACAGCAAGTTTTTAAAATTATTTGGTTTCCGATATTTATTTCATGCATTCCGGGTGAGTTCATAATTTCTGAACAACGTATGTAGGGTTTCTAAAATAAAAGCTTGTCTGACAACTAAGGAGAGATGACGTCATCGACCCGTTGTAATGGAGATTTGCATTATGTTTGGGTTATCAGGGTGACATCGCAGAAGTTAGCCGGCAACCTATTAAAATCTAATGTCCTTGGTCCTTACCATCATTCCTTCATTGTCGACTCTTGGTATGCCATGATTGCATTTTTGTGATAATTGAACAATTGCTAGGTTCGTCTTTAAAGTATAACAGATGAGTTTATAATTCTAAAATCGTCGATTCATTTTGTAAAACGGTAATTAGAATTAATTCAATTTTGAAGATGATATTTCATTTTACAGAAACAACTCTTTATTAACTAAGTTCGTAATTAATTTTACAAAAACTAGAATTCATAACTTTTATTAACTTAGATCGTGAAAAAAATTTATAGAGCACTTTAAATATCATTAAGGACTAATGTGGGCCTTAAAATTCACAATAATTGCTCAAAATGAGCTCCTCTAACTTCGACACATTTTCGGCATCTGCTCTTAACTGTGTCAGTGGCATGGCGTATAAAATTCGTATTGGCTCGCAAAGTTTCACAGGCTTGCTCTATCCTTAGAATCAGTTCTTCTCTTGTATGAACTGGTCTGGAATAAACTAAATTTTTCAAATAACCCCACACAAAGAAGTCGACAGGTGTGAGGTCAGGGGAACGTGGTGGCCAGGCTGTAGCTCCTAATCGTCCAATCCACCATTCTGGATAATTATTATTTAACCACTCGCGATTTATAAGTGCAAAATGCGCGGGAGCCCCGTCCATTTGAATCCAGAATTCGTTTCTAAGATTTAGAGGAATATTTTCTAGATATTGAAATAACTGCAGAAAATCATTAAATAACTGTCCATCTAGGCGTGGTGGTAGAATATTGGGCCCGCAAAAAATTTCATTTATTACACCACACCAAACATTAACAGAAAATTCTTGCTGAAATGCTCTAGTTCGTACAACACGTGGATTGTCATGGCTCCAGATTCGTAAATTACTGAGCCGCTTCGGGTAAATGTGGCTTCATCAGTCCATAAATTTTTTTTTGAGAAGTTCTCGTCTTCCTCTATTTGGCGCAAAAACCAATTGCAAAAACTGACACGTTTTTCGGCATCACCAGGTTGTAAGTTTTGAACTGGCTGCATCTGAAATGGCTTCCTGTGATCTTTCCTCAAAACGCGATGAACCTTATTTTTAGAAACAAAAACTGCGTTGCCTTGTAAATTATGAGCTGCTCTTCGTAGGCTTAATGTCCTATCGTTGTCAAACTTATTTAAAATTACGTTTCGATATTGTTCATTTCTCCTACATTCGTTTCTCGGATTCTTTTTGAGTCCAAAATTCCTAAACATTAAATGCTTTTTAATGAAAACTTGTTTACAAGGTAATCTTCTATTTGGAAATCTTCGTTGGTATTCCCGTACTGCTGCATTTGCATTTCCATTACAGAAACCATAAACGAAATGAATATCAGCATACTCAAAGTTACTGAATAACACCATTTTGAAATCACTAGTTAGACTGATAATTACCTTTTTGTATAAACTGTAATGTACCTGACATTTATTTACTCTGAAAACTCAAATGTCACACTTTAAAGACGAAACTAGCAATTGTTCAATTGTCACAAAAATGCAATCATACCAGGCATACCAAGATGTTAAAGGTTTTGCCACTGAAATAATTAACAATAATGGAAATTTTAACTACGCCATACATAAAAATAGTTTTTAGTTTTTAACTCGAAATCCTTGCATCGCACGAAAAAAAGGCAAGGGATCAAATTTGCTCCAAACTGAGTGGGGATTTTAGGAATGATTTTTGTTTTCAGAAAAAGCAGTAGCGTACCATTTTTTCTTTAAGAATATTCAATAAAAAATCCTGTACGGACGCCACTGATAAAGAATTAAAAAATATTTCAAATCAAAAAATGCCTTTTGTTACTCAAATGCTGTTTACCAAATTTAATTAAAGTAATATTTGTAATATGATATTGTCTGATTCCTACAAGCGATTCAAATAAACTTTTTTTTGTTTTAAGGGTACAGTGTTTTTGGTTATAAATGCACCCCACTATTAACTTTCTCATTTATACAGATACAAAAAAAGTTAAATATAAAAGTTTCTTTAAAATGAACCATTTTTTTTATAATGTAGTTTCTAGATATACAGGGTGTTTCGTTTTTCTGGAATCAACATCAACTTTTTTTTTTTTAAGAAACACACTGTATATTATCGACTAGAATGAAAGAGTTTTTTATCCCGATTCCAACGATATATGGTTTATTAATATTTGCTTTGGTAGTTTTTGAAACATTTCGAATTAAAATGTCATTAGTTGGCAATGACATCTGACTATATTACTATTTTATAATCTAAGTTTCGCAGAATTTTTTTTAGTCGTCATTACAGACACAACTAAAATTAAAAAAGTTAATCTGTCTTTGCTGGGATCCGAACCAAAGACCTCTTTCGTCATTAGCGAAGAGCTCAACCAACTGAGCCACGAAGACAGTTTAACCCCATACTACGACAATTTCACTATTCAATTTTATTAAAATAAAGTACAATCAAATAGCAACAACAAAATAACACTTCAAACGTGAACCCTTATTAGGATCTTAATAGGATGTGGTTTCGAGAGATTTTTCATTTATTATTAATATTTTAAATTCTTTAATTTAAATTATTAATATTATTTTAAATTTTCTCTTGTAAAATCCAAACTCAATTATGCATCACTAATTTGGTAGCCAATTTATAAAATTCATATCGACAGGCTAGAATATGTGCAGAGGAGATTTTTTAAGTTCTTGTTCTTTAGGGTCGAGGGTCATTACCCAGAAAGGGGCTTCAACCATGATATGTTACTAAACCAGTTCAGTGTTGCCACACTGGAAAATCACAGAAAATGCTTATCTCTTATATTTTTGTTTAAACTAACAAACAACTTAATAAACTGCCCGGAATTGCTTCAACAATTAAACTTCCACGTTCCAATATATAACTCTAGAAATCCCAATTTTTTCTACATAAATGCTTCATATACTAACATCGGGAAAAAAGCTCCCTTATACCAAATCTGTAACAACTACAACATCAGCGCTCATAATACTAACCTGGATATTTTCAGTTTTAGTTACAGGGAATTTAGAAAGACAGTATTACATCTTACTCTGTGATGATGATTTTTGCATTTGCTGTATTTGTCTGTTATTCCCATATTAAGTGGTTGGATATTTGTAAAAGTTTCGTTGTGTTGTATTTAGAATAATTAGAATTTACTATTATAATACTATACTTTTTTTATGTCCTTTTAAGTTTAGTGTCGTAAGTTTTGCAATACTCTATTTAAATTAATTAGTTAAATTGTCTTGTAATTGGGTGGTTTATCTGCCTGTAAGTCATACTACGTAAATAAATAAATAAATAAATAAATTTACATATTCTCTTAATTAAATAATAGAAATTTAAATCACATTGTTTTAAATACTATATATTACAATTACTATTTAAGTTTTGAATTGTTCAAAGTGGTCCCCATTTTCTATTAAGCAACGCCTGTAGGCTCACTTAAGCTTTTCCACGGCTCCATTGATTGAATGTTGATTTTCTGTGTTTAAAAGCAGAACTTCTCGAGTTACTGTATTTTCAATTTCCTGAAGCGTCAATAGCTGAAAGGAATTTACCTTATCTTTTAGATTACCCTATAAAAACGTATCCAAAGGTGTCAAGTCGGGACTGTGAGGTGGCCATCTTATAGACCCAAATTTTCAAATCCACAAAGGAAATCTATTGCCTAAAAAATTTCTCACAGCAACAATATTATGTAGTGGAGCACCCTCCTGCTGCCAAACCACATCATTTAGGTCGAGGCCAGGAAATGTTTCAAAAGAATCGCCATTATTTCATGTAAGAGATTTAAATATCTCGTACAAGTCAGAATGCCATTGTAAAAAATTTGACCTATTATTTTGCTCCTTCAAATGCCACACCACACATTAATTGTTTGATGGTCAGAAAATTTTATTTGCCTTGTTAGATGCGGATTAGTTGCTACCCAGTGGTGAGTGTTTTTTCTGTTATAAATACCACCAGTGGAAAAACTAGATTCGTCAGTCCATAAAACGTTATCAAAAAAAAATTCGTCAGCATTGACTGACAGCAACCTGACTCTTTTGTTTTCGTCAGTAAGAAATGGAAGTTTTGTAAATTTATAAAGGTAATATTTACGTTTTTTTTAAGGTTGAATGAATTTTTCAAGAGCTTAAATTTAGATGGCAATTTGCCTGCTGGACGGAAGCTTCAGGGTTCTCTAAAACAATAAACAGTATATTTGTAAAAAGAGGACATCCAACAGACCTTGATATTGAAGTAATGGTCTACAAAAATTAAAAACGAAGTGTAGTAACGTTTTTTATAAAAATTATCCTTACGAGATAACAAGCACCATCGGCGCAACCAAAATTTTTCCTTGGGAGGGCCATCTTAAAAATAATAAATCAGTTTACTTAGGATTTTATTAAGTTAGTATTTAGTTTTTTTAATTTATGGGTATCGTTAAAAAAACAGACACATAAATACAGTGCTGGAACTTTGAAACACATAATGAAAATTTTTGGGCTATTTTTAAAAATTACCATCTTTAAAACTTTAAAAGACATTTAACTGCGGTTTTCTACAAATAAGAAAACATTTTATGGTTTGTAAGCGCTAAGAACTCTATTTCAATTTAGCGATCTTAATTTATAATAATACAATGTCATTTTTTCAAATTTCATATCTTCCCTATTTTTTTTTAATGATGTTTTCTGATTTTTATTGATTGTGGGACAATCAGTAGTTCAAAAGTAAAAACTGATAGGAGGAATTTTTAATAATTACCGTAGTTGTAAAATAATTAAAATTTTACTAAAAATCCAATTTTTTGATAAGCGCCTTGTATTTTAATAACACTTTCTCAAAATGGCTATTAAAAATGGTTATTAGAAGAAAATTAATGTATTATTTAACAGGGCATTTGCCGACATATACTGGGTGATTCACGACCCACTGTACATACTTATGTGGTGTATAGGGTATCCCTAGGGTATATCGAAATGGATATTTAAATTTATTAATTCGGCTTTATTACCAAGATACAGGGTGATTTTCGTATTTCGTAAAAATTTGTTCACCCTGTATCTCCTAAATGGCCTAATCCATTTTTTTTAAATTTTGTACACAAACACTCTTGGTATATTATAACTTTTTGACGTTTGAAAAGTAGCGAAATTCCAGGGCCGTATCCAGCCAATTCACACAGGGGAGGGAGGTTAGTTTTGAGACAACCTGTACATCGGAATTCGGTATTTTTGAATTTTTTTCTTAAACTACATTCATTTGTGAACAAAAATATGCCACCATCTTGAATGGCACACTAAAGGTTATGTACGAAATTTAAATCTTTAGATAGTACATACCCCTTTTTTTAGCGGTATCTGTATTAAAGCTTTTAACTAAGTATAAAATTATTTCAATGATTGACTTTAAAAAAAAATTAAACTATCTTTACTAATAAAACACAGCCTTGTCGAATTAATTTTTATTTTCAGTAGCCCAAAAAAAACTAAAATCTACCCTAACACAATAACGTCTTAAAAGCTGCAAAATGTTTTCAAAATGCATACCACCGGTGTCTCTACATTTTTGTGCACGCTTTTGTAGGTTTGCAATTGAGCGGTGAATCATTTGACGGTTTTGTCTAACCTCGTCGCAATAAAAATGTATCCTATTTATTAATTGATCCCTAGTTTCGATTGGAACACTGTAAACTTTTTGTTTTAGATGCCCCCACAAAAAGTAGTCGGCTGGATTAAAGTCTGGCGACCTAGCTGGCCAAGGATGTGGTCCTCCGCGTCCAATCCACCGATCAGCAAATTGTTGATTGAGATAATTTCGAACATCAATTCCAAAATGTGCAGGTGCCCGATCGTGTTGAAACCATATGCCACTTAAATTTACATTTTCTAATAAGCCCGGTAAAATGTTTTGTAGAAAGTCCAAATACACAACAGCCGTTAGTCGTTGAGGGAAAATATGTGGTCCAATTAAATGATTATTTATTAAGCCGCACCAAACATTCACTGAAAACTTTTGTTGAGAATTGGCCAATCGCAACGAATGAGGGTTTTCATCTGCCCATACATGAGAGTTTCTAGAATTAAAGACTCCGTCCCTTGTAAATTGGGCTTCATCAGTGAATAGTGCTCTAAAAATAGTTCTTCGTTGATTTATTACCTACCTAGCAAATGCTAATCTAGGCAAGTAGTCGCCTTCTTCTAATCTTTGTACCACTTGTACATGGAAAGGGTATAAGTTTTCATTTTTTATAGTTCTCCATACTCTTGTCTGCGGTATCGCTAATTGGGCGGAAGTTCGCCTAGTGCTTGTGGTTGGATCTTCCCTCACAAGGTTGAGAATATTCTCTTCTTGGACCACGTTATTAGCACTCACTCTTTCAACATGAAGATCGGTTGAGGCAAACTTACCCTTTTCACGCAATGTATTAAAGGTTGCGGCAAACGTTTGGTGATTTGGAATTCTCCGATCCGGAAATCGTCTTCTGTATTCTTCTGTAGCAGCCCTTCCGTTACCATTACAAAATCCGTACACAAATACGATGTCTGCGTACTCAGCATTTGTAAATAACGGCATTTTTACAATTATTGAAACGTACAAACTTTTCGCAATGAGAAAATTCAAATAAAAAATCTTTAATTAACAATGTCAAACACAAATGATTGAATGTACGTAATGTCGTTTTTAAAATATCTGTCTAAATTCCAAGGCTTACTTTATTATTTTTAGGTATTAAAATTTATTGAATTTGTATTTTTTTGTAGGTTTTAAGGTTACGAAAAAAATAAAGGTAAATAAAAAAATTAAATAAAAAACAAGCTCTTACACGTAATTTGTATACAATAACAAGAATAAAAAAAGATAAATTTTTACGGTAGCCGATAAATGATCACGATCTCGAGCATTAGATAAGAGATGAGGCGAAAAAGACTCAAACAGAAATTAACTGGTTTATTAGTAGAGATAGTTTAATTTTTTTAAAAGTCAAGCATTTAGACAAAAACCTCAAATGTAAATGATTCAACGCTCAATTGCAATTCACAAAAGCGTGCACAAAAATGTAGAGATACCGTTAGACAGGCGTTATTGTGTTAGGGTAGATTTTGGTATTTTTGGGCCACTAAAAATAAAAAATAATTCGACAAGGCTGTGTTTTATTAGTAGACATAGTTTAATTTTTTTTTAAAGTCAATCATTGAAATAATTTTATACTTAGTTAAAAGCTTTAATACAGATACCGCTAAAAAAAAGGGGTATGTACTATCTAAAGATTTAAATTTCGTACATAACCTTTAGTGTGCCATTCAAGATGGTGGCATATTATTGTTCACAAATGAATGTAGTTTAAGAAAAAAATTCAAAAATACCGAATTCCGATGTACAGGGTGTCCCAAAACTAGCCCCCCTCCCCTGTGTAAATTGGCTGGATACGGCCCTGGAACTTTGATACTTTTCAAACGTCAAAAAGTTATGATATACCAAGAGTGTTTGTGTACAAAATTTAAAAAAAATGGATTAAGCCGTTACACAGGGTGAACAAATTTTTACCAAAATATAAAAATCACCCTGTATCTTAGTAATAAAGCCGAATTATTCAATTTAAATATCCCTTTCGATATACCCTAGGGATACCCTATACACCACATAAGTATGTACAGTGGGTCGTGAATCACCCAGTATTTATGAAAAATTTTCTTATTAGAATAATTAAAGGATTCACTTTTTCACTCTTTCAATCCTGACAATAGTTTTACACGATTTACACAGTCAAAAACTATAATTACGCAAAATCTCAGAGCTGTAATCAATGGTTTTATTGATTAAAAATATTCATTATGATTAAAAATAAACGTCTGAGTCCTCCCGGCACTGCTTCTCTCCTCCAGATGGACTTCTGGCTGCAACCTTGTTTGCTTATCTAGTAAGGAGCGTTTTAACAAAAAAAAATATTGCACCTTATCATTTTAAAAGACAAAAACGGTACCCTTATCTTGAAAATATAACAACATTTTTAATTCCGTGTCTCTATCACGTTCATTTGCCAAAATCAATCGCTGCTTTCTTTTGAATGAATTAGTTGCGGTTACTTTATCATATAATCTTTTAAATGTGTGGTAATCTGGTGTTACCCTCTCTGGATATAATCTGCGATTCTCCACTTGCGCTCTTTTACGATTATAACCATATTTAATAAAAACTTCATAAATTTGCCTTTTATCTTCTTCGGTGTAAACCATGATTAAAACTTAAATCAAATAATATTTTAAAATTAACGCAGAGAGTGAATTTCAAAAATATTTAATTGTGATTCTTTTATAAGTCAAGTTTAATGTTTTAGTTTTGTCAAAGCCAACTACGAAATAAACAAAAAATATTACTTAATATATTATATTATTAATCTTTCGAATACTAATACTACAGAATTATCAACAAAAAATATTAACAAACCTTATATCGTTCTGATCAGGATGTTTCAGCCGAAAATATACAGAGTATTAAATGAGAATAATATTAATAATACATATATTAATAATAATATTATCCAAACGTCATTACCAACTACTGAAAATTTAAAAAACTACGAAAGCAAATATTAATAAACCATATATCGTTGGAATCGGGATAAAAAAACTCTTTCATTCTAGTTGATAATATAGCGTGTGTTTCATTTAAAAAAACAAAGTTGATGTTGATTCCAGAAAAACGAAACACAATGTATATCTAAAAACTACATCATAAAAAAATTTGTTCAATTTAAAGAAACTTTTATATTTAACTTTTTTTTGTATCTGTATAAATGAGAAAGTTAATAGTGGGGTGCATTTATAACCAAAAACCTTGTACAGGGTGTCCGGATTTGGTTGCAAAAGCAGGGTATCTCGCTTATTTTTAAAGCTAGAACCTCGCGGTTTTCACGAACCTGAGCTAATTTTTTGTGAAACTCATGAAGCCGTAAACAAAATTTTCATAGTGGTCTTCGTTTATGAGATACAGGGCGAAATAGAAAATTTTGCATTTTGGGACCCCCCTCGTATCTCGGTTATCCTTTAACTTAACGCAAAAGGAAACATTGCTCCTTATGCAGTTTTTTACGCTGGATCCAGTGGCGTAGTCATATTTTTCATTTGAGTTGTTATTTTTTAGATATGAACCAAAGTTGTGTTTTTTTTAAATGGGACACCCACCCTGTATATTTGTCCAGAAATTGATTTGTCCTTTTAAAAGCTTCTCAAAAATATTTAATAGTATGGGCCTATTTTAATATGCAACAACAAAAATCCTAAAATTTTTATAATTATCCCAAATTTTGCTGTAGGCCATGCAAAACGATGCCGTTTTTTTTGTTTTCTTGGAAGCAAATGACATTTCCCATTTTTGTACGCATATATAAAATATAGCGCTAGTTTTTTGTATTTATTTATTGTGTAAAAATATATTTGTATTATTATGGAAGAAAACCAAACTTTCGAACATTAGAAAAGTACGATATGTTAGCTTGTTTTATATTAAGTAATGAAAATGTTGAAGCGGCTTCTGAGATGTATTTTAACAGGTAAATAGTTACTTTTTAGGTATGTTGAAATTCTATTGCTTAATTTTTATTTAGATATCCAGAAAGGAGGCAACCTAAATGTCTCCTTTTTATCGGATAAAAAAGAATTTATTTAATCACGGTTCATTTATCAAACCTCGTACGAAAACATAATAAAGAAAATCGGGAGGCTGAGGAAATTACGGTTTTGGCTAATGCACAAGCTTACCCTACAAACTCTTGTAGGGCCAGTGAAAAGAGCATAGGGATTCCAAAAACTAGAGTTCAAGAAATTCTAAAAAAGCACAAATACCATCCATACAAATTTAGGCTCGTGCAGCACTTACAGCCAGGGGATGCAGAGCGTCGGGTAGTCTTCTGCAATTGGTTTCGAGAAAGATGCGATATGGTTAGAGATTTTGAAAGGAAGGTTATATGGTCAGACTATACAGCATACTCAATAGGCACAATAGTAGATTCTGGTCCCAGGAAAATCAACACCAAATATTTCCCAGAAGACAGCAGGGCAGGTTTGGTCTAAATGTGTCTTGCTTCATATTAGGAACACATATAAAATTTAATATATTTTAGGGAAATCTAACAACCAATCGCTATATAGAAATTTTAGAGGCAGCTATACCTGAATTACTTGACGATGTTCCTCTAGCGCAGATTACCGAAATTTATTTTCAACAGGACGGTGCTCCTGCACACAATTCTGGAATGACGAGATTATTTCTGGACAATAATTTTACCAATCAATGGATCGGAACAAAAGGACCTATAAGATGGCCCCCTAGGTCCCCAGATTTGTCGATTTTAGATTTCTTTCTATGGGGATATCTGGAAAATAGAATTTACAAAGACCACTATGATAATGTCCAAGATTTAGGAAACGCAATAAGAGAAAATTTTCGCTATTTACCAAATCATCCCGTTATTTTGCTTAATTCCCTAAAACGAATACGAAAATTGTGCGAAGCATGCATAGAACAAAATGGAAATCAGTTTGAACAGTTCTTTTGATTTCCTTGGTTACTGTAGTTCTTATACGACAGTTGATTTTTGCTGAAAGGCTTGTTACATAATATTACTATTTTGTTCTTGTGTTACATAAATCTAGTTAGGTGGTACTTTTTTGGTGCGAAATTATCAATACGTATTTTGATAAATAGATTTAATTAAATATTTATTTTGATTTATTGTTAGGATGTAGATATTGTTAACGACTTTAAATAAAAGGCAGCATTGTTTTGCATGGCCTACTGCAAAATTTGGGATGATAATTATAAAAATTAGGATTTTTGTTGTTGTTTATTAAAATAGACCCATACTATTATATATTTTTGAGAAGCTTTTAAAAGGAGATATCAATTTCTGGACAAATATACAGGGTGTCCCATTTAAAAAAACACAACTTTGGGTCATACCTAAAAAATAACAACTCAAATGAAAATATGACTACGCCACTGGATCCAGCGTAAAAAACTGCATAAGCAGCAGTTTTTCCCTTTGCTTTAAGTTAAAGAATAACCGAGATACGAGGGGGGTCCCAAAATGCAAAATTTTCTATTTCGCCCTGTATCTCATAAACGAAGAAGGCTATGAAAATTTTGTTTACGGCTTCATGAGTTTTACAAAAAATTAGCTCAGGTTCGTGAAAACCGCAAGGTTCTATCTTTAAAAATAAGCGAGATACCCTGCTTTTGCAACCAAATCCGGACACCCTGTACATTATTACACTTTATTCTTGGGCAGGATCTTTGACCTGTTTTTTCCCAAAATTTAACTATCTTTCTGAGTTAAACAGGAAATCCCAAAATTATGTTTATCATGTCAAATGATACTCCCAATTTTGCTTTAAAACCTGCTTTTTAAAACATTTGCTAACTTGTTCTGTTTCTAAACTATTGAGATTTTTCTAAATACCTACATAATTGTATCATTTATTTTAAAACATGTTTTTTAAAAATCTTTGACAACGTTTTTAAATTATCAAGGTTTGCGTACACTTCTTTTTATTTATGGTACTACCATATTGGTGAAAAAGTGATACAACAATTTAACATTAAAACCCATTTATTAGCCAAATTAACCTTAAAAAAGCACTATTTTTAAAAGCGAAAGTAAAATTAAAAAACTATAGACAAGTTAGGTACTACAGGTACCAGTAACGGGTGGATCCTCCGCGAACTCTTATAACCTCCTGAAATCGTCTGGGCCTACTTGATATAACATTATATTAACTTTTGAGGAATTAAATATCATTCTTCATGAATTGCTTCAACCAATTCATCAATAATTCTAGGAAGTATTGCTCGAGCATACAAACTTTAAAGCATCCCATATAAGTTGGATTGGATTACAATCCGAGGAGCGGGAAGGCCAAACCATTCTGTTATATTGATGATTTTCGAAAAAATCGTCAAGTATTCCTGCCCTCTTCTCCCCTTTCCAAAAATATATAATTTGTCTGTATTCGGTACAGTAGTTTTTGACTTATTCCACTTTAAAGTTACTACATATGACAATTTCACAGATATGCAGCCATATTTAAATCGCTTTACCCGTGGAATATCACCAACAAAAACAAAACAATTTTATTCTTGAGAAAGATAAACGGAATATCATCTGGTCCTGCAGCTGAGTTTTTACATGTAGAAAGTGCATAAATAAGTTTCTGATATGAGAATGGAATGTTTAATGAGTCAGAGTGCGGCAGTTGTTTCAATGGGGTAATGGGTGCTGTTTGTGGTATGTTGTTGTTCTTTGATTTTTCTTGGAAATGTTTAACAAGTATGTTAGCTATATTTTGGTTATCGGTAATGATATTGCCGTTATGTATGATTGCAGGTATTTTATAGTTAGTTTTACGTCCTTGCATTTGCTTAATTTTTGTCCAGACTTGTGTAGGAGGTGTCTCGGTCGTTATTGTGCTTACATATTTGTTCCAGGACTGTTTTTTACTTTCTTTTAAGACTCTGTGTGACGAACTGTACAACAAAATATGGATACATCAAGAATTCCCGAACATATGGCGACAATCAATCATTTTACCCTTCAAGAAAAATAACACAACTTCACCAGAGGCAAAATCTTTTCGTCCTATCTCTCTCACATGTACAATGTGCAAGCTATTAGAAAAAATGGTTAACAAACGCTTAATTTGGTACCTCGAAATAAATAACTTAGCAGACATCTATCAATCGGGATTTACCCCAAATCGGAGCACTATCGACAATCTAGTACTCCTACAAAACGAAATCACTAAAGCTTTCGTTACAAAACAGGATGTAGTTGCAGTAATTTTTGACATTGAAAGCGCTTTTGATACCACTTGGGGACCAGGCATTTACAGTAAATTAAAGGAAATCAATCTAAATGGAAACATACTATCGTTTATACAGAATTTCCTTTCAACCAGAACAGCAAAACTGTTTGCAAATGGAGAAACATCTCATTCATTCACCTTAGCAGACGGAGTCCCGCAAGGAGCGGTGTTAAGTACGACCTTATTCAACCTAGCTATAAGTGACATATGCTCCTCAGTGCGTTCACCAGTAAAATACGCTCTCTATGCAGATGACCTAATTCTGTATTGCACAGGAAAAGTTACCTTGACAACATGCAAACTACTCCAAGACGCAATAAACAATCTTTCAGCTTGATCGAGGACTTCTGGCTTCAATTTCTCAACTTCAAAACCAAAGTTATTAAATTCAGCCGACAAAGGATGAACTACCACCCACATTTAACACTGAATAATGTTCCACTACAAGTGGTGTAAAATCACAAATTTCTGGGATTAAGATTTGACAGCAAACTCACTTGGCGAAAACATATACAAGAACTTAAAGCCGACTGTATGATACGAATGAATATATTAAAAACACTGTCACATAGACAATGGGGAGCGCAAGAATCAGTACTGCTTAGAATCTACAGAGCCCTGGTTCGCTCTAAACTAGACTATGGCAGTTTAGTATACGCTTCGGCCAGCAAATCCACCCTTAAAATATTAAATACTGTTCACAACACCGCTCTCCGTATCTGTTTAGGAGCATTCCGATCTAGCCCAGTAGAATCTCTATATTGGGAGTCCCATGAAATTCCCCTCTCTCTTTCTTACGCCACTAAAGTCTTTTCCAACCCTAGAAATCCAGTGTATCCTACCTTCACTTCAGCACAAGATGTTCAAGTTTTTTCGCCCAGATACCCACCTTCAATTTCAAGAACTCTCAAAAACGTCCTGATGGGTGACAAAAGTATCCACCAGATATCTACCATTCCAGTCTCAACAACACCTCCATGGACTAAAAAGATGCCACTTATGGACACCTCTTTGACAAAAACCAAAAAATCTGAAACTCATGGAGTCATTCTAAAGCAATCTTTCCTAGAACTCATGAGTGAAAACAAATCAGACCACACCTTGTACACAGATGCGTCCAAAGATGATAACGTTGTAAGCTGCTCAGTCACAACAGATTCCATCATGGCAAGTTACAAACTCCCAGAGACTTGCTGCATTCACACTGGAGAACTATATGGCCTCCTTAAAGCTTTTCAAATTATCAGAGGAAAAAATAAAACTATTACTATATGTACCGATTCATTAGCGTCGATTCACTCCATAGGCAACATATACACTAAACACCCTCTAGTACAAAACATACATGATACCTACCAAGACCTTTCATCCAAAAACATAAAAATTTCCATTATTTGGACGCCTTCACATGTTGGAATTCCTGGAAATGAGAGAACAGATTATGCTGCTAAAGAAGCATTAACATTGAATTTGCCAACAGAACAAATACAACTTCAGAAAGATGTCAACAATACTTTTAAACAGACAATATGGAATAAATGGCACAATATCTGGAGACAGTCAAACACCAAACTCTCACAGATGGATCCAAACCAAACCAAGGACATGTCACCTATGAATAGAAGAGAGCTGACGGTAATCCGAAGATTAAGAATAGGACACACAAAACTCACCCATAGTTATTTGATGGAAGCCCAGAACTCACCTTTTTGCGAACACTGCAATGGTGCCCTAACAGTACAACACCTCCTCATTGCGTGTCCCTATTACGCAGAAAGCCGACGTAAGAATCGAATCAGTGGTGATCTCAAAGACAATCTTATTTCGCCAAAAAGTTTCTTTAAAATTATAAAATTCCTAAAGGACATTAATTTATTTAATTATATTTAAGCTCAACTTTTGTTATAAATGTTCTAATTTGTTTTGATTTTGTTGTACTGTAAATGACTGTATAGTAATTGCGCCAATGACCATTAGCAGTCGAGGCACATTAAATTAAATAAAAAAAAAAAAAAATTTTATTCGTCAGTAAAATATTTTATTGATTTTACAGAAAACAAAATTAATAAACTGGAATTTACCGAAGAAGAAAAACTAAAAATTCTTCAACTTTATTTCGCAAATGCTAATAATGCGTCATTTTCAGTGCGACAATACAGGCTGCTATAAACTGATACAATTCCCTTGTTATCATTGTATTAGTACACATACAATCACATTAAATATATTTTAAAGCGATTTAAGTTCAGAATGTGCTCAACGACTTTGATAAATGGTGTAAAAATAATCATCTAATCATAAATTATGATAAAACTGTTTGTAGAGTTCACAGGAAACTACCTGTTGCCAAATAAGTTGAAAATTGATTTTGATAATAAGGAAATTCTCTATAAAAATTCTGCGAAATTTTTAGGCTGTATCGTGGATTCAAAATTAAGATTTGAGGAGTACATTAACAGCATTTGTAAAAAATTGAACAGTACATATTACGCTTTTCTAGTTTTAAAACAAAAATTTTTCCCCCAGCATTTACTTAATATTTCTTATTGTACGGTGTATCCCCTTAGCTCTCATATTGTGGTGTGGGGACAATCTATTGATCATGTAAGGCTCTTTATCACTCAAAAAAGATTTTTAAGATTAATATACAACTTAAAATATGACGAATCTTGCCGACCAGTGTTTAAACAATATAACATTTTAACTCAAAAACTATACAAGTTGGGTAAAAAAGTTTCATATAAAAGTTGTATAGTTCCTTACGATTTATGATTCAAAAATGTCTTGAAATATATAGGGTGTTTTAAAATCAAGTTACAAGCCAAAACTTCAGAATCTCTAATGGAACACCCTGTATATTATTTCATTTTAAGAATCTACATGAAATTCTGATCATATTTTATTAAGCATACCCTATCCCTAAAGTCAACCGTTTTTGAGATAAAAAAATGAGAAAACTGTTTTACAAAATTTTTTTAATAACGATTAACGTAATAAATGCTCGAACTGTTGTCCGTTCACTTCCTGACAATATCCTAATCGATTGATGAACTCTTGTAGATTTCGAATGAAAGTCGGTGGGATTTGTCGGATTTCATCTCTTATACGATTTTTCAGCGCATCGATATTAGGAGGTCTGTTCAAATAAACTTTGCTGTTTAAATATCCCCACAGAAAATAATCTAGGGGAGTTAAGTCCGGGGACCTGGCCGGCCATTCGTAGGGACCACGACGTCCTATCCACCTCCATCTTGTCGGAACCACATTGCTGCAGTAGGCATATCGGGCTCATTACCTGGATACAATTAAGCTAAGGCAGGAATCAACTCGAGTTGTAAAAAATCAAGATAAATTTAGCCGGTTAAATTTACGTCGAAAAAGTAGGGACCTATAATTCTATCTTGAAATATTCCAGCCCAAACATTGATTTTCTCGGGATATTGCGTATGAACCACTTGAGCCCAATGGGGATTCTCTGTAGACCAATACGTACAGTTTTGTCGGTTGACAGTACCATTAAGAAAAAAGGTGGCTTCATCGGAAAATAAAATATTTCTACAAAAGAATGGATCCAGGTTGCACCGCTCTTGCATACTTTCGCAAAACTCAAGTCGGCGGTCAAAGTCGTCTTCATTTAATACATGGATTAATCTTACTTTGTAGGGATGATACTTTGCCGTGTGCAGAATATTTTTTACCGGTGATTGACTAAGGTTTAAATCTAATGCTACTTGACTTGTAGGTAAATGTGGCTTTTCGTTATAACTGAGTAAAACATTCAATTTCATATCATCATCTAGTTTTGGCCTACCTGTCCTGGGAAGATCTTTTACACAACCATGATCACGAAATTTTTTGTTAATTTTGCTAATTGTGGATTTTGCAATTGCTTGTCCTCGCTCGGGATGCGTATTATTAAAAAGTTCACATACTTCGTCAAGATTTCTTTGGCGATCTCCCCATCCAAACATCATAAGAATCTCTATTCTTTCTCTTTCTGAAAGCATTTTTATCAGGAAAAAAGTAACTCTCCAACAATATGTTAAAAATTGACACAGTTTATCGTCAGTACATGACAGTTTCTATGGGAGTTCTAAAATAATCCACCAGGTTTCACTATGCATAGGGAAATGAGTTAATTTTGTTTAAAGCCAAATTTCCATTTTCTCATTTTTTTTATCTCAAAAACAGTTGGCTTTAGGGATAGGGTATGCTCAATAAAATATGATCAGAATTTCATGTAGATTCTTAAAATGAAATAATATACAGGGTGTTCCATTAGAGATTCTGAAGTTTTGGCGTGTAACTTGATTTTAAAACACCCTGTATATTTCAAGACCTTTTTGAATCATTATTCGTAAGGAACTATACAACTTTTATATGAAACTTTTTTACCCAACTTGTATAGTTTTTGACATATCTCAAGGTTACCAGACTTTATGCCCTCATTGTATAAATTACTTACGTACGTTCACTCTAAAAAAGATGAGTTTAAAAAACACTGTGATACTCACTCATATAATACAAGGGCAAAAAACCAGTTCCATCTGAATAACTTCAAATACTTTTAATATAAAAAAATCACCAGTTTATGCTGGACTACGCTTTTATAACCTACTACCTGTTGAATTTCAGATAATTGCAGATTTTAATAAATTTAAGACCACCCTAAAAAAATATTTAATTGGACATTGTTTTTACAATGTGAAAGAATTTATTAATCATGACCAGTGCTCGAGAAAAAGTTAGTTTTTTGTTAAAACTATATAGCAAAGTAAACAAAAAACACTTGCGTAAAATTTCCACTTTATTTATTTTACAAAAATAATGACAATTATTTCGCCAACACTGTGGCTTCATCAGATGTTAGATGTAAACTAAAATAAAATAAGAGTGTACCATAAATTATAGATTTTAAATATTTATATTATACAGTTTAAATGTTCTGGATTTACCCTTAATAAACTAATAAAGGTTTAACAATGGGGAACCGTTCAGGTCCAATTGATCGTTTAATAACGTGTTGTTATTTTTATGTTTGTTAATTTCCATACTTTCTAGTAAATTAAGTTTTTTACTTTTTCGTTCTACATGTAAAATTTCGAAGTTCTCATCAAAAGTATGGTTTTCTTGAATTAAATGTTTGGAGTAATTGGAATTATCTTTATGCTTCTGTAAATGAATTTATGTTCACTTATCCTTTTTTGAAATGTTCTGCCTGTTTGTTTCCAATTTAATTTGTAAACACCCGGTTTATTGTGTTTTTTGGTTTTACTCTTATTGTTTTTAATGAATTTACTAAGGCTGTTGTTAGTTCTAAAAGAAACGTTTGCACCTTTGTTTTTAAAAAACTTAGTAATAGTTAATGTTATTTTTCCTGTATAAGTAAAAGTATGGAAATTATTATTTTCTTTGAAACTGTTCGTAGGATAAATTAACTGTAATGCCTTTTTATGTTGTTTCTTTTCTACTATTTTGTCTATAAGATTTTCATGATAACCGTTATTAACAGCTATTTGTTTTATTATATTTAATTATTTAATATAACTTTCTTTACTTAGAGGTATGTTGATCAATCTATGAACAAAACTACTAAATGCTGATATTTTGAGCGTAAAATGGTGATTAGATGTATAGTGTATAGTAATATCGGTATGAGAAGGTTAGTGGAAGATTTGAAACTCGTGTTTATTATTTCTAACAGTTATTGTTAAGTCCAAGAAATTAATTTCTCTATTATTTTCTAATTCAACAGTAAAATGTATATTTTTGTTAGGTTATTGATATAATCTAAAAATGATTTTAGTTGCCTGTCAGTACCAATAAAACATGCTAGTATGTCATCCACATATCTATACCAATAAATGAAATTTTTACTAAGAGAATATTCATGAATTTTAGTTTCCAAATTGTCCATAAACATCTCGGCTAATATTGGACTTAAAGGGTTTCCCATTATTAAACCTTCCTTACTTATGTACACAGTTTCATTAAACTCAAAATAATTTTGATCTAAACAAGTCGACAAAGGCTTCTAAAATATCCTGTTTATATATTGGATTAACATTATTTTTAGTAAGAAGTTCTTCAACTAATAATAAAACATCAGCCGGTGGCATACTAGGGAATAAATTTTGAACGTCAAAAGATATTAGTCTGGCGTTACTTGGAATTTTTAAATTATTGATTTTACTTATTAATTGAGAGCTATTTTTTATACTGTACTTGGGTTTAAAATTACAATATTTTACTAAAACGTTTAATAACTTATTAGAAAGGATTACTGCTGGTGCTGAAATATAAGATACCACTGGTCTAATTGGCATATCGCTTTTGTGTAGTTTAATAAAAGAGTATAATTTGGGTATTTGAGGATTTATTAATGATATGTGATATTTTTCTTTTTCGGTGAATAAGCTAAGATCTTTGACTACATTTTTTACTAGTTTTTGAAAAAGTTCTGTAGGATCAAAATTAATTTGTTCCAACTTATCGGAATTGAGGAAATCCAGTGTTTTAGAAATATATTGATCTTTGTTCATAGCTATGACAGTTTTTCCTTTATCTGCTCTTGTAAAAATTATGTTATGTGTGTTACTTTTATTAACTATCGA
The DNA here is from genome assembly GCA_030620095.1 of Kuschelorhynchus macadamiae. Classification (NCBI taxonomy): domain Eukaryota; kingdom Metazoa; phylum Arthropoda; class Insecta; order Coleoptera; family Curculionidae; genus Kuschelorhynchus; species Kuschelorhynchus macadamiae. The sequence goes on from JAUTXW010001077.1 coordinate 567,793, forward strand.
TTTTACTACAGAATAATCATTAGAGAAATGGCCCTTAAAATCGTCGAATTTTTGATTGACTATCTTATTTGATAATAGGTGTTTTTCAGTATTTGTAAGTTGCATTTTTTGTGCTGCTACATTAACATCAGAAAAATTACGAATCTATGGTGGAATTTATGTTCTGAGAATACCTTTCTATTATTATTTATATTAATATCACACTTATGTGAAAAAATACAGGGTGCCCCATTTAAAATAACAAAGTTAATGGTGATTTAGTGATTTTCCGATGGTCTTTTGTTTTTAAAATAACTTTCGTAGAAACCATTTCTTTGTATCTTAAAAAAATAAGCCTCTCTGGGGCTTAAAAAATAACCCAGCCCAGTAAAACAAATGTTAGGTCTATGTATATAAAAGAAATAACACCTGAGAAATTATTAATAGCATTGAAAAGTTATTTTTAAATGTGTTCAGATTATTTGTTGCGTTTAGATTGACAAACAAAAATCTTTTTGGCTTTTTCGCAGGCTTTTGTTTGTCAGCACTGAAAAGTATTAAAAACAAGAGGGCTTGTTGCAGTAGTTGTGATGTTCCGATCTTTGTCCTTGACTATGTATGGGATCATATAAAACATCACATTTGCTACATTGTAAATGTATCTCTTGAGCAATGAAAATTCCCTTCTAGCTTAAAGTTAGGACACGTTACACCAATATACAAGAAGGGAGATCACCTACTGCACTCCAACTGTAGACTGATTACTGGATTGCCAACTATATCAAAATTGTTCAAAAAGGTAATGTGCAATCGTCTAAAATCCTTTGTATCAGCGTTTAGGCTTCTCTCAGGTAGTCAACATGGTTTCTGGGAGGGCCTGTCGACCAGCAGAGCAGCATATGACCTGATACAGTTTATTTATGGGTCAATGAATGACGGAAACTACACTCTCGCACTCTTCTTTGATCTGACCCAAGCATTTGACAGAGGAAACCTGGCTGAGTGGATGAAGTCCTTTTTGAACCAGAGGAAAATCACAGCACAGATTGGCCAAGCTACTTCTAAAGACTTTAATCTCCACAGTAGCGTGCCTCAGGGTGGGTACTCTCCCCACTACTCTTTGCACTTTTTATTAACGATATGCAAAGTCATACTATATGCAAATGACACCACTGTGTGTATTTGATCTGATGCAAACGATTTGTTAGAAAAGTTTTATAGTTGGTTAGGGAGAATAAGCTAATGCTGAATTTAAGGAAGACTCATTACATTCTACAAACGAAGAGCTCATCCGCAACTGATATTAAGCTTAAATAGTGAGACCATTAATCACGCAAAAGATTTCAAGTTCTTGGGCCTCTTTCTGGATGAACAGCTTACGTGGTCATCCCGTGTCGACCATGTTGCATGTTGCTAAATCAAACATACATAACGTTTAGCAGTATAGATTCAAGTTAAGTTACTTTAGGAAAAGCCCATTATATTTTTGCAGTAAGGCATACAATAAACTTCCTGAGAAAATTAAAATGCTCAAAAGCCCCCTGCAATATAGAAGACAAGTAAGAGGGTTTCTAACTAACCAGGGTTTCTACAGTTTAGAAGAATATTTTGTCGTTTAACAGTTATATTATTTGCCGCATTGTATATTATTATATTTTCGATCTGTTTAAATATATTCAATTTTAAGTGACAGTGTCAATATTTACTCCGTAAATCAACTGACATGAATAAATAAATAAATATTAAAGTGTTAAAGAACGTTTCGCGAAACCTAAAATACGTTTAATTTTTTCCACGTTCTTTGTCTAATTTTCACTCGTTATAGTTAAAAAGAAAACTATTTTTGAGTTTTTCGCCACAAGTACCATATAAAACCAAATAAAAAACAAAAACTTTGTCTATTTACCTTAGAAGTTTAATAGACAGTCTTAAGTTCTGGCTAATATACAGTCTTTGACAGAATGTCAATGATTAGACATTCTGATTATATTTCTGATACTAAGCATAAGACATATTCTGCTTTTAGTTTTTTATTTCTAGTTTTGTTGAAAACGGCAGTGGACTTTATAGATATTTTTCAGTGGCGTTCCTCGGCTCCCTTCATAGTGGACCCAGGACTAAAGACAGCATATTAAATCCAAAAACAGTTATCTATTTAAATCATTTTATATATTATTCAAAAAGACGTACAGTGAAACCTCCCCTTAACGGACACCTCCGAACAATGGACGCCTCTGCTGAACGGACAATTTTGAAGTCACCGACCGTCAGTATATGTATTAAAGCCTCTTGACAACGGACACTCTCAACAACGGACACGGAGAGTAAAATTTGGAACATTTTTAATAAAAACAGTAAAATTTACCTCCTCAGAACGGATAGAAGATTCAGATAATTTTTGAAAAACCCACATTTAATGCCGGTATTTTTGTTGCACATTATGGGCAATATTTAGATCTATACTAATAAGAGGCGCGGCGCCTATCTATTGTTAATAGCACTAATTTAACAATAGGCTGGCTTACGCTGTCTGCCTTGTAGGTAAATTGCGGTGAATTGCATAATAAATAGATCACCTTATTTTTATAAAATGTAGTCTTCATCAATAGAATATCTTAGTTTTGATGTTACTCTGGTGCGATCAATATGTCTTCAAACAAAAAAGTTTTTGGGTCTTCAAGAAAAAGTTGAAATAATCCAGTACGCGGAAAAAAAAAACTTATTTTATGGTAGGTTTTTCGTCCACTAATCCTAATCTTTGAAATGAAACAATAACAGCTTCCTTGGACAATAGAGTTGAACGTTTATTACTAAGCCAACGTTTCGGCACCAATTTGTGCCATCATCAGGGCTAAAACACAAAGGAACGCTCTAAATCTAATTATATACTTAAAGCAAAAGGTAGGTGAACTGAAGCACATACATATGCATATACATACACATACATACATGTAGGCATACACACATACACACAACATGTTCACATCTACGCAGATTAAAAACAGAAAAAGGAAAAAAAACAACACTTAGGGTATTATTGTGACAAACCGTTAAAACAAAGAGATAAAACGAACTCATCTGAGGTCACTTGGGAGTTTGCTTAATTAGTTTAATTGTTAATTTACTCTAACTTGGTACCTGGATAAACAATGAATTAGGTTTTTTTCCAATACTTGTTGTAATTTCTTGAATTTGACTCACCTAGTAAATTCTAATTACTTATGTAGTCTAAATAGAAATACATATTGTTGTTACTTCACAAACACAAAATAAAACAACGAACGAGCAGAGGAATTTTATGCCGCTGAGAAGAATAAAGGTTTTAAACTATATGATCAAAAATATGTATTTGCAAATGTGTGGTGTGTAGTACTTATGTATAGGTGAAAGTGGAGAGGAAGCAGGCGTCGATCGATATATAGATGCACAGTGGATACCGGGGGAGGCGCAAAAGTTAGCTTAGGTGTTTAATGATATTGTGGTAAACTATATTGAGATTTTGAACATCTGTATTTAGATTGACAGTATTCTCAGTTTTTTGTATATGTGCCATTTCGAGAAACAGCCTCTTTTTTGTATTAGGTTCTTCATCTAGAATTATTGTTTTTGAAAAATCAAACAGATGTCCCTCACTAAAGTGGTGGATTGCTAAGCCACTTTTTGGGTTGTCCCTGTATATAATGTTGCAATCTCGTTTATGTTGTGCTAAGCGTTTGTTAAGCAATTGTGTGGTTTGACCAATATAGAAGGACTGGCAATGTCCACACGAGATTCTGTACACTATATTATTGCGTGTTAATGAGTTTATGGGTTCTTTTATCTTTGAAAATACTTTGCCTATTTTTTTAGTATTGTAAAAAGCAATTTGAGAATTTTGAGTGGTTAGCTTCTCAGCAAGGGATTCAGATAAGTTATGGATATATGGCATCTTGAAGTATTTTTTAGTATTTAAATTCGGTCAATCGGTTTGGTTAATTAGAGAAAAGTGAGAAGGAGGTTTCTTGTTTAGAACAGTATTGATTAAAGAGTTGGGATAATTATTTGATTGTAACGTGGTTCGTAGATTATTTAAGTTTTTTGGCCAAAATATTTTGTCTGATAATGAATATATCTTGTTCTTTGCCTGAGTGATAATGTTAATTTTTTGGTGCATTGGATGTGACGATCTATAGTTTAGCACTCTGTTGGAGTTTGAAGGTTTTTTGTAAACGTCTAAAAGTATCTTGCTATCGCGATTAATAATTAGAACATCAAGAAATGGAATGCAATGGTCTGTTTCAATTTCGATCGTGAACTGAATGTCCGGGTTAATGCTGTTGAATGTATTAAGTGTGTGATCTATTTTGTTGGTTGGAATGCAAGTGAGTGTGTCATCCACATAGATGAAGAGGAACGGTAAATTAAAGTCTAATTTTGCAACTACAGCAGTTGCAATGTAGTTCATCACCATGTTAGCCAAGATTGGACTAATTGGATCACCCATGGGCATCCCGAGGTTTTGTTTATAAAATTCCCCTCTGTATACAAAATAACTGGAATCGAAAATGAATTTTATCAAGCGAAGGAATGTGTGTTTGTCTATTTCAGTAAAACGACATATGTCTTGCCAGTCACGGTCAATTATGTTTATTATGAGGTCTCTAGGGATGTTAGTGAAAAGGGACTTTACGTCCAACGATACTAATGTATGACCCGGAGGCATCGAAAGGTTTCGGAGTCTATTGGTAACCTCAAATGAGTTCTTAACATTAAATTGAAAATTTGGAATCAGATTTTTTAAAATGTTATTAAGAAACGTGGACAAACGACAGCTTGGGCTGTTAATACATGAGACAATTGGTCTAAGAGGTCTACCCTCTTTATGTAGTTTGGGGAGGCCATAGATGCGGGGTGCTACTGCATTATTCGTTTTTAGGATCTTAGAAACTGAATCTTCAATGAGATTGTTATCTTTAAGTGAATTTATGAGCGAGTTATTCAGTGTTTGAAATTTATTGGTTGGATCCTTTGTTAACTTGGAGTAAGTTCTGTCTTCACTGATAAGTGAAGTCATTTTTGTTTCATATTCCGTTTTTTCAAGGATAGTTGTGACATTACCTTTATCAGCAGGAAGAACACATATATTTTGGTGGTTATTAAGAAATTTTCTAGCGTCATTGTAGTCTTTTATCAAGGGGTTCTTAGAGTGTTTATTGTTCTTATTTTTTTGTAAAAAATTTGTTATGATGTTAGTTGTTTGCAGTCGGCACGATTCCTTGTCATTTATGTCTGTGTTGTTTTCTATGCAAAATTCAACATCGGCTAAGAGTTTAAGTGTTGGTAATTCGGAAAAATTGTGTTCTACTGAGAAATTCGGGCCTAGTTCTAGTATACGACTAACATTCTTCGGAATATTTATAGTAGTTGTGTTGACCAACCAATTGTTATTCAACGGATTAATCAACTCCGTAAAAGACGGATGTTGCGAATTTTTTAGTTTGTCCAGTTTTCTTAAGTGTTTACATTTATTTTCATTAAACATACGATTGTATCTAGTATTGACACTGCTTTGGAATGTTAACAAAATATTTTGAGGTAAGAGCGGTGAGGCAGTGTCTATATATAACTTTATCTCCCTATGTAGTTGATTAATTGAGAAAATTATAATTTTTATTTGAAGATTGAGGATCTTTTTGTTAAAATTACATATAGTTTTTTGTATTTTCCCCACATAGGGATGTTTCGAGGAAACACTAGTGAAAGTACATTTAAATGTATTGAGTAAATGATCTGGTAAAATACCCTTACTTCTACAGCTGAGCAAGAAAATCCTTTGGCTTTTAAGTGATGCTAGCTTCTCCATTGAAGTTGACCAATTTTTCAAAGAATACAAAGCTTCTTCTCCATACTGAGTCAAGATATCTCTGAAGAAACCCATGTCAGTAGTTCCAGCAAAAAACAGTATATTTTATGGTAGGTTTTTCGTCCACTAATCCTAATCTTTGAAATGAAACCCATAAACTCATTAACACGCAATAATATAGTGTACAGAATCCCGTGTGGACATTGCCAGTCCTTCTATATTGGTCAAACCACACAATTGCTTAACAAACGCTTAGCGCAACATAAACGAGATTGCAACATTATATACAGGGACAACCCAAAAAGTGGCTTAGCAATCCACCACTTTAGTGAGGGACATCTGTTTGATTTTTCAAAAACAATAATTCTAGATGAAGAACCTAATACAAAGAAGAGGCTGTTTCTCGAAATGGCACATATACAAAAAACTGAGAATACTGTCAATCTAAATACAGATGTTCAAAATCTCAATATACTTTACCACAATATCATTAAACACCTAAGCTAACTTTTGCGCCTCCCCCGGTATCCACTGTGCATCTATATATCGATCGAGGCCTGCTTCCTCTCCACTTCCACCTATACATAAGTACTACACACCACACATTTGCAAATACATATTTTTGATCATATAGTTTAAAACCTTTATTCTTCTCAGCGGCATAAAATTCCTCTGCTCGTTCGTTGTTTTATTTTGTGTTTGTGAAGTAACAACAATATGTATGTCTATTTAGACTACATAAGTAATTAGAATTTACTAGGTGAGTCAAATTCAAGAAATTACAACAAGTATTGGAAAAAAACCTAATTCATTGTTTATCCAGGTACCAAGTTAGAGTAAATTAACAATTAAACTAATTAAGCAAACTCCCAAGTGACCTCAGATGAGTTCGTTTTATCTCTTTGTTTTAACAGTTTGTCACAATAATACCCTAAGTGTTGTTTTTTTTTCCTTTTTCTGTTTTTAATCTGCGTAGATGTGAACATGTTGTGTGTATGTGTGTATGCCTACATGTATGTATGTGTATGTATATGCATATGTATGTGCTTCAGTTCACCTACCTTTTGCTTTAAGTATATAATTAGATTTAGAGCGTTCCTTTGTGTTTTAGCCCTGATGATGGCACAAATTGGTGCCGAAACGTTGGCTTAGTAATAAACGTTCAACTCTATTGTCCAAGGAAGCTGTTATTGTTTCATTTCAAAAACAAACTTAGTGTTAAAGTATTTGCCGAAAAATTCTATTTAGGAAAATCTCAAATAAGTGATATTTTAAGAAACAAGAGCGATCTTAACAAGCGATTTGCCGGGAACATGAAAAAGAAAAAGAAATATGCGAAAACTGAGGATGCTGTCTACGACTGGTTTTGTAAAGTACGCTCCAAAAACATTCCAATATCCGGTACAATAATAAAGGAAAAAGCCCAAGAAATTGCGAAGGATCTAGAAGTTGATGGTTTTAAAGGATCAAATGGATGGTTGGAGAAGTTCTGCCAACGTCATAATATCTCTTTCAAATCTGTAACTGATTGGCGGACGAAATTATGTGCTATTATCAAAAACTACGCACCGAGAGACATTTATAACGCCGATCAAACGGGACTTTTTTTCCGCGCCTTGCCAAATAAAACGTTTTGTTTGAAAGGCGAAACATGTGCTGGCGGGAAAGCGTCCAGGGAGACTCACTATTTTGCTTTGCTCCGCTATGAACGGAGAAAAAGAAAATGCACTGGTGATCAGAAAAAGTAAAAAACCCCGTTGTTTTAAAGGATCAAGCCTGGAAAATTGCCACTTGAATGGTACTATAACAAGAAAGCATGGATGACAAGGGATATAATGTCGGATTGGTTGATGAAATTTGACCGAAAAATGCAAAGGCAAAACCGAAATGTACTTTTATTTTTGGATAATGCTGCATCTCACCCAAAACTGGAGTTAAAAATGTTAAAATAATTTTCTTACAGCCAAATACGACATCACATTGCCAGCCATTGGACCAGGGCGTGATACAAAATTTTAAAAACCACTACAGAAAGTTTTTGATCAAGCGACTTTTGTCATCCATGGAGTATTCTGAATCCACCCAACAATGGGAGAAATCCATAAATGTTGTAAGTGCCTTGATTTGGATTGCCGCTGCATGGAAAAAAGTCGAATCCAAGACCATCAATAACTGCTTCCGCAAAGCTGGATTCGACGAAATTCTCGAAGAAAACGTTGACTACGATAGTGAAGATGATGTGCCATTATCGGAATTATGTAGAAACATCAATGTATTAACTTCATATTCAGAACTTGATGAAAGTTTACTCACGGAAAATCTTAACATAAGTGTACGTGAGTGCATCAGTGAATTTCAAAATAGTGAGAACGATCAGATTTCATCTGACAGTGATGAAGAAATTATTTCTTCCAATATTAAGAATATTAAGGAAGCATATAAAATGTTAAAGGATATTGAAAACTTTTGTATGTTATATGGAGATTCTGTTTTAGGGGAAAAAATCTCAGAAGTTTTTATAAAGTAGAACTGTATCAAACTGTATATGTAGGTAGTATAATAATGTATGTAAAAGATGTTGATGTATACATAGTAACAATTGTATTAATAATTTGTACTAAACATATCATTTGTTCACTCCTCACAACGGACACCTCTATACAACGGACAGTTTCTGGGGCACATCTACTGTCCGTTGTTGAGCGGTTTCACGGTAATACTTAAAACAGAAAAAAATTACAAAAAAAAGCAAGCAATACATGTAAAAATAATGTTAAAAATAATTCCTTGCATTACTAGACATAAATAAACTAGACGAAATATAGGAAAAAATCATCACATTTAATTGTTTTTACCATTATGCGAAGTTATTTAAATACAGAAAAAATATTTTTCTCTAATTAATAATTCAACCATAACAATCAAAATATCCTAAGCCTGGGCCATAAAACTGAAATGATAATTACAGTTTCATCCCGTATTATTATTAAATGGAGCTTTCATAACGACTATGACTTACAGTCGACAAGGTAAATAACCGAAATTAAAGCAGACATTTTCAACACGAGTGCCCCTATAAAATCTGGGAAAACTTCGGAATTATCTGGCTCACGATAATTTCGACTGTTTCAATCCGAAATGTACTATACATAAATGGTAGACAATATAATTCAAATTGCAATAAGGCATAGAAGTAAAAAAAGTTCCAATTTAAGTAACTTTAATGCAATTAAAATATTATATGCATCGTAATTTTGAAGTTTCTGATCGATTCCAGGCAAAGGAACAATTTTATTTACAACCACTTAAGTAATGTTAACATTTCTGAGATTTTAAAAGTTTGAAAGAAACATATTTCTGACTTTGGCATTTATCCGGGTGGAAAGTGATCATTTTCCACCGTACATAAGGCCAAATAACTAAATTACGACAAAAATAGAAAAACAATTTTTTTGCGAACGAATCACATATATACTTAAAACATTTCCTATAGTCCAGATCGCCATTTAACTTTTTTAATTTTAATTTTTAACGCAACACAATAGCTTTAGCATCAGCGCAAAGTTGGCTATGCTTTTGCACGGCCTATTAAATTACGTGTTTCGGAAGTGATGACAAAATAACATCGCTTGCATTTTAATTCTAACCGTCAAATAATAAGGGTGTTAACATGGATTGTGAGGCCTCAGGTAAGTGCTTTATTTTTCAGTTATTATTAACAAACGTTCGTAAAATAGTTGAAATATATATTTTATAAAATGGTATTTTTGGTTTAAAAAATCTTGAAATGTTTAGCTAGAGTTATAAAAACAGTTCGGCAAAGTACCTGATATTTCTTTCCTGTCTGAAAAAACATATCTTTTGACTAATTTAAAAAACAAAAATACACATCCACTTGTTTTCCCCTTTGTTGCATGAGCACATTTTTTTTCAGGTACCGTAAACTTGGGTGGCTTTGGACAGCAATGGTGGCTTTGGCCGTTTTTCAAAATTTATTATTATAATGTAGATGTGCATTAAAACATAAAATATTTGCAAGTTCATTTTTTTTTATGGTTCTGTACACTTTAGTAAATATAAAGGTTAGTCATATTTGCAAAATAACTTTTCTACTTTTTCGTTACAGCGTATAAAAAAACGCTCTTGAAAATACTAATTTTACTATCCTTAAAAACTTTATTCATATCGAGTTACCTGGTGCCACCTATGAGGTCGCGCTCAAAACATGACATTAACGAACATTAAGGAATCTTGTAACCTAATAGCTGCAATAATTTAGTTATCAGTACCTACAATAGAGGATGGCCAAAGTCTCCCAATACCTTTTTGACAGATTGGTGCCTGACTTTGGCCACTGCAGATATCTGTAAAATCGATTTATTTTTAACGTTCTGTCATATCTGTCGTGTTTCGACGCATTGTTTACTTGTTTTCGCGCTGTTTATGCTGAACGTTTTTTAGTTTCTTCTGTTATGTGAGTTTTGAGTGTTTGTTATCTTATGTGAACGTTGCCTATTTCATTTACTAATTTGGGGGATAGTTTACGAAAATAGGCCGATATAAAAGAGTTGCAGGAAGCAGAAATTACGTGAATTATAGCAAGGCAAATTTAGAGGAGGCTGTTCGACTGATTAACGAAGGAGCAATATCTCAAAGAAGAGCTTCCGAAAGGTACAAAATACCACGTGCTACACTGCAGAACAAGATCAAAGGTTTACATAAAAAAAACTGCTGGTGGGCAGACGGTTTTATCCATGGAGGAAGAAAATAAAATTGAGGCACACATTATATTAACATCTACATATGGTTTCCCTGTTGATGCACTAGATTTGAAAAGAATGGTCAAAGGTTATTTGGATCGAAAGGGTGTAGTTACGAGACAATTTCAAGATAATCTTCCAGGACCTGAATGGGTGAGGCTTTTTTTAAAAAGGCACCCAACTCTGTCACAAAGGTTTGCTGCAAATATAAAAACCGTTAGAGCTACTATTTCTCCTGAAATAATAAATTCGTATTTTGATAACTTAGAAAAAGAATTGCACGGAATTCCACCACAAAATATATGGAATTATGATAAGACAAATTTGTCAGATGACCCCGGTAACAAAAAAGTCATTACCAAACGGGGTTGCAAATACCCAGAAAGAATATTAAATTGGTCTAAACAATCTACCAGTGTAATGTTTGGTGGAAATGCATGTGGTGAAGTTTTACCCCCATACGTAGTGTATAAGGCTACAAATTTGTATGATACTTGAATGGAAGGTGGAGGAATTTTTACTTTTACCTGCTTTGAGACGCTTAGAAGGAACCAAAATTATGATTGGGGATAATCTTGCATCGCATTTAAGCGTGCATGTTTTGGATCTTTGTTCTCAGCATGACATAAAGTTTATTTGCTTACCACCGAACACGACACATCTTACGCAGCCACTGGATATTGCGTACTTTCGGCCATTAAAAATAAAATGACGACAACTTATCACCAATTATAAACTGACTGGAGCAAATAATACCGTACCTAAATCCCATTTTCCTCGATTTCTGAAGTCACTAACAGAACATTTATTAGAATCTGGACAAAACAATCTAAAAAGTGGATTCGAAAAAGCAGGAATTTTTGCTCTAAACAGGGCCAAAGTTTTAAATCGAATACCAACCAACAATAATCTCGATCCCACTATACAACTTAACGTCAGTGCTTCCGTGATTGATCTTTTAGAAGAGAGAAGGTTTTCAAATTATGGAGACAAAACATCAAGGAAAAAAAAATTTAACGTGAAGGTATTTCAACCATAGACATTCACAGAGACCCAGAAGCTGGCCCTAGCGGAATTCAAGAAAAAAAAACTTCCAAAAAAAGAGAAACGAGAGGATTTCCAGCGACTCTGAATCTTCATTGGACATTTCTATCCACTCTGAAGAAAATGACGATCCAAACCGTTCCGATGAAAGTGATTTCGAAACGAAAGATAGTCATGGTGAAGACCAAGCAATTAAAATTGGTAAATTCGTTCTGTTTTTTTTTATGAAAAAAGAATATATCCTGGTCAAGTTTTGGAAATAAATGTAGAGACAAACGAATATAAAATAAAATCTCTCACCTCAAGTGGAATCTACCAATGGAAATGGCCAACAAAGGATGATTTTCTCTGGTATGGAAAAGATGACATTTTGCAGGTGATTAACACACCGACCCCATCTAAAAGAAGCTTTTTCAAAATCCCAGAAATTGAAAAATATGTTTAATATTTTGTTCATCTGTAACACCATGTTTAATTCATAATTATTTTATTCTCTTTGTATCACACAGGACTGTAGTTTATTTTTTGCGAATAAATTTGCGCTATGTTTTGATTTGTTAAATAAAATAAGTTTTTTTAATATATTTTAGTTGTTTTTTTATGCAAAATATACAAAACTAAAAAGAAATATTTTTTTGGTGGCCAAAGTCATTCATATAACTGTTTGTCTTTGTAGTTTCATGGTATTATATAGTCTGGCCAAAGTGACCCGACTTAGCCTTCTGACTTTGGCCACCAATATTTTTTAAAAAAATATATATTTCGTAAGCCTGGAACTAACTGTTACTCTAAGCATTAAAAGTGTTATTATAGACCTGTAAAATAAGACCAAGAGCTAGAAAATATGTTGACCCCGATGTTAGTTACAAGCGTTCAAAGTTGAAAAGTGGACCAAAGTCACCCAAGTTTACGGTAGTCGTGGAGACCCCGTTGGAAAAGCAATGAAGATTAAGAGAAATGAGCTATTCGCAGTGTTAAAAAATAAACATTTTTTTAAATTATCGTCACTAAAGTGTAATGAACAGGTAGTACGATGTATAGGGGAGATATTTAGTGTTGGTGAACTTTCCGAATATTATATAAAACAAATAAAACTCGTAGTCAAAGTATTTGTAACGAAGCTATTGGCGAAATGGCGTAATTGTAATTATATGTACAACCGTTTTACCAAAAAACACATGAAATGGCTTGATGAACATGTGAAGCTCCCAGAAATACAGCCATCACAGTGTATATCATCAGTACCTCGAGGCAGGCTAAGAAAATCATTCCAGGAGTTTCCAATTGTATTGGACTTCAGACCAGGGCAAATTTGCTTGGCTGCAGAAACAAGCTTGGTAAAGTCGGGCAAGAGAACTGCGGCCCAAGTTGAGAAATTGGCAATCGAAACTTCGCCGAGACCACTAAAAAGATGAAAGTGGTACAAAATGCACCCTGGGCTGCTATAAGGCCGTATAGCCCTGAAGAAGCTTTAGGACTTATAGTGCACCTTGGCTTGAAAAAAGAAGATTATATTACGATGCGACTTGAAGCAAAAGAAAGAGGGGCCAATATCTATCCTTCATGTCATGCAGAGGCAAAAAGAATGTGTTATCCTGTAAATGTTAGAATAACTGAAAACGAAGCTGTTGTGTCACTGCTTGATCTGCAAATTCGTACTTCACAACGTTTGGCACAAGTCCAGGCTGATGTAATTTTGCAGAATATGTCTGATGACTGTGATACCATCGAAATCTACTATAAATAGGGCCTAGATGGTATCGGTGGACACAGTGTTTATAAACAAAATTTCGCGAAAAATTCAGAATATGCGGATTCCAACATAATATTGTGTACGATTTTGCCACTACAAATGTCTGACTTTGGTAATAACCAAAAAATATATTGCAAGAACTCGACACCGTCTTCGACAAGGTATTGTCATCTAATTCAGTTCAAAATACAAAAAGAAAATACCCAACACGTCAAAGAAATGTATAGCAGAGTACAAGCACAAATATGACAACTGGAGCCCACATTATTCGTTTTAGGTAATAGGGAAATTAAATTTAAACATACTATAATATGTACAGGGTGTCCGGATTTGGTTGCAAAAGCAGGGTATCTCGCTTATTTTTAAAGATAGAACCTTACGGTTTTCACGATCCTAAGCTAATTTTCTGTGAAACTCATGAAGCCGTAAACAAAATTTTCATAGCCTTCTTCGGTTATGAGATACAGGGCGAAATAGAAAATTTTGCATTTTGAGACCCCCCTCGTATCTCGGTTATCCTTTAACTTAACGCAAAGGGAAAAATTGCTGCTTATGCAGTTTTTTACGCTGGATCCAGTGGCGCATATTTTTCATTTGAGTTGTTATTTTTTAGATATGACCCAAAGTTGTGTTTTTTTAAATGGGACACCCTGTATATTTGTCCAGAAATTGATTTGTCCTTTTAAAAGCTTCTCAAAAATATATAATAGTATGGGTCTATTTTAATAAACAACAACAAAAATCCATGAGTTTCACAAAAAATTAGCTTAGGATCGTGAAAACCGTAAGGTTCTATCTTTAAAAATAAGCGAGATACCCTGCTTTCGTATTCGTATTAGTTTTAGGGAATTAAGCAAAATAACGGGATGATTTTGTAAATAGCGAAAATTTTCTCTTATTGCATTTCCTAAATCTTGGACATTATCATAGTGGTCTTTGTAAATTCTATTTTCCAGATATCCCCATAGAAAGAGATCTAAAATCGAAAAACCTGGGGACCTAGGGGGCCATCTTATAGGTCCATTTGTTCCGATCCATTGATTGGTAAAATTATTGTCCAGAGATAATCTCGTCATTCCAGAATTGTGTGCAGGAGCACCGTCCTGTTGAAAATAAATTTCGTTAATTTGCGCTAGAGGAACATCGTCAAATAATTCAGGTATAACTACCTCTAAAATTTCTATATAGCGATTAACTATTAGATTTCCCTCAAATATATAAAATTTTATATGTGTTCCTAATATGAAGCAGGACACATTTAGACCAAACCTGCCCTGCTGTCTTCTGGGAAATATTTGGTGTTGATTTTCCTGGGACCAGAATCTACTATTGTGCCTATTGAGTATACCAGAATTACTGAAATGTGCTTCGTCTGACCATATAACCTTCCTTTCAAAATCTCTAACCATATCGCGTCTTCCTCGAAACCAATTGCAGAAGATTACCGACGCTCTGCATCCCCTGGCTGTAAGCGCTGCACGAGCCTAAATTTGTATGGGTGGTATTTGTGCTTTTTTAGAATTTCTTGAACTCTAGTTTTTGGAATCCCTATGCTCTTTTCACTGGCCCTACAAGAGTTTGAAGGGTAAGCTTCTGCATTAGCCAAAACCGTAATTTCCTTAGCCTCCCCATTTTCTTCATTATATGTTTTCGTACGAGGTTTGATAAATTATCCGTGATTTAGTAAATTCTTTTTTATCCGATAAAAAGTGGATATATTAGGTTGCCTCCTTTCTGGATATCTAAATAAAAATTAAGCAATAGTATTTCAACATACCTAAAAATTAACTATTTACCTGTTAAAATACATCTCAGAAGCCGCTTCAACATTTTCATTACTTAATATAAAACAAGCTAACATATCGTACTTTTCATAATGTTCGAAAGTTTGGTTTTCTTCCATAATAATACAAATATATTTTTACACAATAAATAAATACAAAAAACTAGCGCTATATTTTATATACGCGTACAAAATTGGGAAATGTCATTTGCTTCCAAGAAAACAAAAGAAAACGGCATCGGTTTGCATGGCCTACTGCAAAATTTGGAATGCTGATTATAAAAATTAGGATTTTTGTTGTTGTTTATTAAAATAGACCCATACTATTATATATTTTTGAGAAGCTTTTAAAAGGACAAATCAATTTCTGGACAAATATACAGGGTGTCCCATTTAAAAAAACACAACTTTAGGTCATATCTAAAAAATAACAACTCAAATGAAAAATATGACTACGTCACTGGATCCAGCGTAAAAAACTGTATAAGCAGCAATTTTTCCCTTTGCGTTAACTTAAAGGATAACCGATATACGAGGGGGGTCCCAAAATGCAAAATTTTCTATGTCGCCCTGTATCTCATAAACGAAGAAGGCTATGAAAATTTTGTTTACGGCTTCATGACTTTCACAAAAAATTAGCTCAGGTTCGTGAAAACCGCAAGGTCCTATCTTTAAAAATAAGCGAGATACCCTGCTTTTGCAACCGAATCCGGACACCCTGTACGATGCTGGACGGAGAGACTGTCAATATTTTGACTGATACTGTAAGTTCTCAAGTGTGTAATGTTTGTAAGGCTACACCTAAAAATTTTAACAATCTAGAGGAAAAAAAGAACAGAGTGTGTGCTGAAGACACCATCAAGTATAGAATTTCTATACTACACGCACATCTTAGATGCTACGAATATTTACTTCATATAGCATATAAATTAGATTTACAGCAGTGGCAAGCAAGGGGTGAAAATGCAAAATCACAAGTAAAGGAAAGAAAAAGTAAAATAGCGACTCAGTGTTATGGGCCTGGAAACACGCAAATTTTTTAACAACCCTTCGCTTACTTCCCACATAACTGGAATCGATAAAGGATTAATAGAAAAATTTGCAAATATATTTTCCATCATTTCTTGTGGGCACTACATCAACGAGGAAAAGTTTAAAAAGTATTGCTTTGAAACAGCACAAATGACTATCTCCCTTTATGGATGGTATAAAATGAGTGCCAGCGTTCACAAATTATTACTTCATGGAGCTGATATTATAAAATCGTTACCTTTGCCAGTAGGTCAACTTTCAGAAGATGTGCTTGAGATAGGCCATAAACACTATAAAAAATTTAGACAATATTATGCAAGAAAAACTTTAAGAATCAACACCAATCGTGAAATTTTTAACTGAATGCTTGTATCCTCTAATCCTATTGTGTCGAATATGCGCAAAAAGTCGAAAAAAATAAAACAGAATTTAATGAAGTTATGTTAAGTATGTTGAGACTGCCTACCTTGTATGGTGGTGATGAGGAAAATAATGAAGATCGGGAGTCTGATGATAATGAAAAGGATGATGAAGATGTGGATGTAGAATAATATTTTACTAAAAATTGTACCTTATGTTCATAATATACTAATTATTAATATAACAATTTGAAGATGCAATTATTTTCTTTTAAATAAAATACATTTATTTTCTTTAAAATAAAAAACAACCTTAATTAGGCGTTTTTCTAAAATATAAGTGTTAAGTAGACTCTCCATAAGCGTTTCTTATCATATTATCGCATAAAATCATATTTTATATTTTTGTCGTTCTAAAATAATATTTTGTCCTTATGTGCACCGGTGTAAATCTCATTTTCCACCCAAGTAAATGTGGATAGTTATTCAATAACGAAAATGTTTCAATTTTATTCGATTATTTATTTTTTTCCGAACATTCCACGGCTTCTCTCATTTGAGGAGGAGTACAAATGATTTCTTCTGAATTGCTCATTGTCTTCGAAAACACTTTTTTGATGAGAATCTATCAAAAATGCAACTAATTTAAGTATAAATGCTTGGCTTGTTTAGCGCCATAGTAACCATTGTCAAAATGTCAATTTGACTTTTTATTTGTTGATGATAGCCAAGCTTGTGGTTATACAGGAGTCTTACTTCACTAATTTCTCACACATTTGCATTTGAAATGTATGGTTATAAATAAAATAGTATACAAACCTCTGTTGTCTGCAACATACAGAATCGGAAGAATTCTGAGGAAACACAACATACAAACAATACACAAGCCACAAACAACTATAGGTAAACTACTCGGAAACCCAAAAGATAAAATCAAACTGGAAAACCACGGAGTGTACAGTATTCCGTGCCAGGACTGTGAAAAGTTGTACGTTGGGCAAACTAACAGGCGAATATCAGCAAGAGTGGAAGAGCATAAACTCAGCATCAGAAATAAACAAACAACCTCAGCTTTATTCTTACATAATCAGGAAACCGGCCATAAAATAAATTTCGATGGGTGTAGGGAGATTGCCAATATAGAACATTATAAGACCAGAATAATCCGAGAAGTGATTGAAATTGAAAAACAAGGTGATTTGAATAAAAGGGACGAATCATTAAAACTACCAACAGTATGGAAGACAATAATCGACAAATCTAAAATCGCAAAAACTCAAGCCCAATTAGCGCAACAACAACAGCACCTTCCGGAAAACATAAATAACGACCAACGTCTGCGCAGATATAATCTTCGGCCCCGAGTGGGGTTATATAAGGAAGCGTCGCAGTCACCAACACTTCAGTCTCTATTCGGACGCCAGAAAGGAAGCTTCGAAAATGCCAAATGTGATTTTGGCGAAACGTCAGCAAAACTGTTCTTTTCAGAACGACAGTAGTGAACGGATGTACACCCGGAATGAAAACACATTATATATATATATATATATATATATATATATATATATATATATATATATATATATAGACTGTGTCTTTTTTTACCTTTTCATTTTTTTCACTTTTGGTTTATAAAGCAGTCTATAAACGTTCTTTTGGTTTTTATTTAATTGATATTTATGAATTTCTTCGAACAATGGCAGCGTATGAAAATCATGATATGCTGGTATGTTTTATACAGAGCAGGAGCGTGCAGTCCATAGAAGCAAGGGAAGCAGTGCTTCCCCAAAAAAAATTACAAAACATCTTCTAAAATGAAATTTGTGAAATAGCATAATATCAAGCCCATAATAAATGCGGCCTTGACTCCAACCGAGCCACAATCCAATAGAACCTATGGGGGCCGCTAGCTTCTCTGCAGCCAAGTCCAGTACGCTTAGTTTCCTGTGAATCGAGCCAGAGGTTATTAAACTTTCCACTGGCTTTTGCAATTTTTGCATCTCAGTAGCGTGCTTTAAGTGGGGGCGGAAGCTATCGTTGGAGTAGGCTCTTTGTTTGAACGGCTATCCGTGTGTTATGTGATACGTACATCGCGTCGTGCATGCATATATTCTCAACTTTGACTGTCGGTAATAACTAATAAAATAATAATAACGTTGAAAATGTTGAAGAATTTATTAAGAAGAGTGTGTGTGAATGTGTGATGTGTGTCTTAATAATAAAGGGATTTTCAACATTAAACTCCGCTGATAAGCTTCAAATAATTTCCAAAGGAGGGGCAAAACCGCCTATGAAAAATTTAACCACAAAAATGAAAAGACATTTTTATCCGGAAAAACAATACGAACAATTTAAATGGCTAACAGGGTGTGAAAATATAAGTAAATTGTTTTGTTGGCCATGTTTACTTTTTGAAAATAAAAAAGGTCTCTGGAATAAAACTGGTTTTTCCGATTTAAACAATTCCCATAAAGCTGTAAAAAGACATATTATGTCCAAAGCGCAACCAGAATTGAACACGCCCTTAATAAACAGTTGGAAATTAGTCACCGCCAGCACAATGAACTAGTCGATAAAAATAGGCAAATATTAAGAAGACTTAATATTTCATGAACAGATGTTATTTGTTTTCTCTTCTTCTTCAAATAGAGGAAATTTTTGAGATTTACTTAGTTTAATGGCTAAATATGATGATTGCTTAAAAAATCATTTAGAGCAGTCTAGCGTTTTTCGTGGAACGTCGAATCGAATCCAGAATGATTTAATTTCCGTTGTTGCAACCATTATTCTAAAAAGAATTAAGCAGGAGATTGGAGGCGCTGGACGAAACAACTGATATCACTAATTTTAGCCAATTTATCTATAGTAATAAGCTACGTTAAAACAGACGGAAGTATTCAAGAGCGATTTCTAGGTTTTAAGAATGTGTCCGAAAATCGTACAGCAGATGCATTATATACCGTAGTTTATAACGTTACTAAAGAAATTAATGGACAGAAAAAATTAGGTACTCAAAGCTATGATGGAGCTGCAGTGATGGTAGGACAATTAGGGGGTCTGCATCTAAAGTTCGAGAAACTCCCAAATGCTGTGTTTGTCCATTGTATTGCTTATAAATTAAATTTAGTTTTATCCCAGTTCATCAATCACATTAAAGAGTGTAGAATATTTTTCGTTACTTTAAGTGGCATGGCTGCTTTTTTTTCCAAGTCAACAAAACGTACACAAGCTTTGGACTCCATTGTCTACAAACGATTGCCCAAATTAGCTCCTACTAGGTGGAACTATAATGAAAGACTTGTCTTAACAGTATCTGAAAATGATTGATTTGAGAATATAATAGAAAATAATGAAACGTAGGACTCAAGCTTCAGCAACAAATAAACTATAGATTTAACGGTTTAAATGATTTTAAATTCATCGAGCTCTGCAATTTTGATCCGTTTAAGGGAAAAACTTTTACAGAATATGCGATTCGTCTGAGAACAATATGTTGGCCCAGTCTCTAACTTGTCAATTTAGGTGTTCACGCGCGAATTTCAAACGTTGTCTTCTTGCTGCCTTGTAAGTAGAGGTCCAGTAGCCTTATGAGGCCTCAATTGATTTTCAGCCAATCTTCTTGTAATAGTGCTTTGACTAATTGGAAAATCGTAGCGATCTGAAAGATCTGTTTGTAAATCTCTTGCCTGAGGTACTCCAAATCTCTGGCACACCTCAGTTTGATTAAAACCTTCTTGGGAAAGGGCAATCACTACAGCACATTCAGCTTCCGATGGACTGCGATTTCTTCTTTGGAATGGGTTCATTATTACAAGAATATAAAACACTGACAAGAAATAAAATTTAACACAAACTAACTTCTGATTGATAACTTGTCAGGTTTCACATGGATGTTTTTCTTGCATGCCAAGCACACTAGATGAATGATACTTTTTTAAAATGTGTGAACAAGGAAACACAATAAAAACATATAGGGATAAAAAACCTTATAATTCCACTAGAAATAAAGATAAATGGATGAATAAAAAAAGAGAATACCGATCAAGGATGGAACTACAACGTGAGTTTTGCAGGGAACTACTGAACATACCAGTTCTCTTTACAGGGTGTTTTGAATCCTTGGACAAAAATCATAAATACTTACAACACCCTGTATATCAGCGAAACACTGTCACAAAAATTAAGATCTTAGTTTGATTTCTGACATATAAAAGAAAGATCATCGAAATCGGTAGAGCGGTTAGAAAAATATTGAACATCAAACTTTTATATATATATATATATATATATATATATATATATATATATATATATATATATATAATTATTTGTATCTAATAGAGCTAAAATAAAAACCATGTTTAAAACAATAAAAAACTGTATAAAACGCATGTTTTCTTTAAAAATAAAAAAACACTTTTTTCAACCCTGTTTCAAACAATAAAGAATAAAAGCCTAATTTGTGCCAAGAAATAAAATCACCAGCAATGTGTCCTTAATCCGGATTCATCTCTTTAAACTTTAGATGGGCGTCGGACAAGTTGTTCACTTCTAACTTTTTATGAAGTTTAATAATTTAATTTCCCTAAAGTTAAATTCGCTCAAAATTTAAGCGGTTCTTGTTGTGGCGTCAGTTAGAACAAATGCAATTATGCTCGTCTGTGTCTCCCGGGGGTCTTTGATTTCCGCAGTTCATATTCGCTCCGAAACGACCGAAATAGAGGCTTTTTGAAGGGATTTTATAAAGCAACCATTGGAAAGTTAACTTTGGCCTGCATAAAGGCCATATCCATTGGGATGATGAACGACAAATTGCTTGTGGCTACGGGCGTATATTAAAAGCTGTCAGAATATAGACTGCTCATAAAGTCGCATATGTCGATTGCGCTCAATAAATGTCTTCCTTTATCAAAAATTTTCTATGAAAGCAGTACACCTGATTAAGAATAAATAGTTAAAAATGTAAAGATAAATATGTGAACATTCGGGATGGCTGACATTAGATTGTACCTATCGGTAGACGATAGCACAACGCCTATTGATCGATAGTTCATTGCCACTGTCAAATCTTTTAGTAAAAGAGACCATAACTATATGGATATAAATACATACGTCTTTCCATTTCTGTTAAAAGATATAACTGCACCAATAAAATTTTTCGGATTTGTTTTACTAAAACGTTGCATTGGAAACATTGAACACATTTTTTATTGTTTCTCAAACATCAGTGTTCTTTAGAAAAAGAAATGTTTTATATTTTTTAATAATTTTAAATTTAGATTTTAGTTTTAGGCCTTTTAATCTATTTTAACATATAATAATAATAAATCCTCAGGGGTTTAGAGAAATGCTTTTGTATCTCTATGCACGGGCACGCGCTCCCCTGGTAGCCTAGCCAGCTCTTCGCAGTCCTTTAGTCTCTTATTTCCTCACCAACCCAAAATCTTCTCCGCTTGCCTCATATTTCACTCTCCGAGGAGCAAACCTCGTTCGCAGAGTATAAAAATCCCTGGCAGTAGGTAAAATGCTACCCTTTTATCAAAATGTACAAGTTAGGGAATAAACGGGTGAATCGACATTGTACCACCATATTCTCTTGTCGCGGACAGGATTTAGGTAGAGGATCCTGTGTGTTAAATGAGTTACAGTCTCCGTCGACTAGCAATGGAAGCAGCGTGATGTCGAGTATGGCTACTACAACGACCCCACCAACCCTTGTAGCGTCCACCATCGATGTCACACGTCCAGCTCTCGCTGTTTCTGAGACGCATGTCACCTATCCTCAGGCCACGAAGTCTCGAAAGCCAAGGAAACGTATGAAATGGACACCAGAAATGAATTATTTCATAATGCGCTAGTCTTATAAGACCACCAGATTTGAGACCGACTTAACCACCTACCGGACCGGACTTCATAGTGCTTTCTTTTAGAAATACCCAGATTTTCAAAACATCACCGAGCAACGCATTGCTGACCAACGGCGAGAAAAATAGTCCATAATAAACTTTTGGCTAAACCATTCCTGTAACAACTTACAGAGGTGTAGTTTGTACTTGAACCCCAGGAGGAAGTAAGAAATGAAGAAAACATAGGCGAAGAAGAACCTACAGGACAAGACACCATTGACAGAGCTAACAACACCCAGGACAATGAAAAATATCAGTACACAACAAACTCCAAAGAGCTGTTGCTGAGTTTAACGGCCTAGATACAACACAAAGACCTAAACTCCCGAAACTTAGAACTAGACGAGAAACTCACAGCATCCTCAAGATTTTCAACACCATACTACAGAATTCAGTTTGGAGTATGACACCATTGAAAAGCCCTACACACTCATCTACTGCTCTGCCGTCTCCGGCCTTAGATGCTATAACAACAAGTGCATTCCCAGAAGTAAACAGTCAAAGCCACACACCAACAAAAACCCATATGGCAGAAAAGACTTGAGAAGACAATTGATAATTTGAGATAGGAAGACTCACAGAATTTCGGAAAAATAAACACCCCTCCCGCAGACTTAAAACGCGCATTAAGAAGATAGGTACAAAATCCACCGATCTCAACCATCAACGAAAACTAGATGAGTATCAGGATACACTAAAGCAAAAACAAAAAGCTAAAGCGAAACGTGTACAGAGACACAACAAATGCTCAAAGAGAAAACGGCTGAACTGGCTTTTCAACACCAACCAAATGCAGTTCTATTGGGATATCAATAACACCAAAAATCAAACCAATACTTAGAAAATAATGCCTAGCAAAGAGCATTTGACCGAGTATTGGTCGAACATCTGGAAAAAACCAAAAGAGCATAACCAAATTTATAATGCTAGGCTACCCAAAAGCAATAGGACAGAAGACCCGTCCCAGTACTGGCCCATCACCTGTTTGTCCACCATGTACAGGGTGTCCAAAATAAGAATGTATATCTCCTTATCTCGAGAACCGTAACAGATAGAAGGCAAGTTCATATACGAAAGTTTCTTAGCTTCGTTTGAGTTTTGATTTTATTATATTCTTATTTATACAGGGTGTTGCGTTTGGTCTGAGCTGAGATGCACTTTCTTATTTTAAATGGGACACCCTATATATTATTGCAGATTATGATAACGCGCTTAAAGACGAGTTCACCAATATATAACAGTATGGGCCTATAGTGCAACGTTTCGGATTTATTGACATTTTTCTTTAGTTTTCTACCTATTTTCAAATTAACAGAACTAAAGTACTTTTATGATTTTTTAAATTTTTGTTAAAGCCTTAAAAAATTAAAACCTCGTTCTACTCACAGTCTTATACTCGAGGTTTAAAACTTCATAAAAGTTGCAATGTTGCCATGCTTCGCGTATCGTAATTTTTTTTTTAATTTAAATGCAACACCCTGTACATTACAATAAATTCGGATAGAGAATTGAAGTAAGATTTCAACGACCCATAATAATATGGGTCTCCGACTTATAGTTTTAGACTTATTGACGATCATCTTCAGCATGCAACTAATTTTTTTAAGACAAAGTTTTCAATTTGTTTAATTTCAAAAAATTCGTGGGTGTATTATAATATATGCATTAAGAGTTATTACTTAGGTCCCGATAATCTTTATTTACCCTTGATTATTATCTTAATATAAAAGTGTCGTTAATTATAAAACCCTTAGAACCGTATTCACTAAAGAGGTTTACATTTAGACCATGTCTAACTTAACAGTTATAGGTTTAAAATGAGAAATGCAACGATAGAGCAAATAAATTATTGTAGTCACAATTACCAAATGACAGTGACATATACAAAACGCAACTGGCGAATTAACAGTTTTAAATGTCATGTTAACTAGATCTGGTCTAACCTTTTTAGCGAATACGGGGGCTAATTTTTTAAATTTAATTAATGTTCACCTATTTTTTGCTTAAATATTAAGATATTGGAAAAACAACAAAAAAATAACAAGAAACTCAGTTATTCAATAAAATCTAAACCGTGTATATTTTGCTTTTTTTAGATAGTAATTTAATTCAAAACATACTTTGTAAGCGTATCGCCTGTATTTCAGCCGGTATAAACGAAAAATGTGATACTTGTTAATTATTTTATAATTTTCCATATTTTTGTGTATTTCTAAATAAAAAACAGCGTTATTGGTTGGTAAAGAAATAATATTAATAAAAACAAATTATAACTAAATTTATTTGGAAAAAATTCTACAAAAAACTTATACAAAAAATTATTTTATTAAATGACCAATGAGTCCACCGTTTTCGGCAATGCAAGTTGTAAGAATCATTTCTAATTTATTGGTCGCTTTTCGAACTTATCCACTTTCATTTAAATACGCAACTTCCATAATAATTTTGTTTCTTAAATCCTCAATATTTTCGCAGCGGTTTTGTTAAACCTTATCCTTTAATGTTCCCCATAAGAAATAGTCCAATGGAGATAAGTCTGGGCTTCTAGGAGGCCACAGAATATCCCCATTTGGACCTATCCATTCCATAAAATTGTTGGAAAGAAAGTTCTTTACATCTAGCGTGTTATGGCATGGAGCGCCGTCCATTTGATATATTATTTCGTTGGTATTTCCTCGTATGTCTAGCAAGGGCTTAACTGTGTCTCTAAGTAACTGTAAATATCTAGGGCCAGTTAAATGCTGATCAATAAATACGGGGCCTATAATTGTACCTCTGTAGATTCCGCACCACACGTTAATGCTTCGTCGTCCTTGATGTTGTATAGTTTTAAATTTTTTCGGGTTCTTTTGTGCCCAGAAATGGCTATTTTTTCTGTTGAAAACTCCACAGGTACTAAAGGTTGCTTCATCTGTCCAACATATTTTATTTAATATAGATTCCTGGAATTGACGATCCATAATTAAATTGCTATATTCTAATCTAGTAACGGAGTCATTTCGCTCTAAATGATGTAATTTCGTAAACTTCCATGGCCTGTACTTATTAAGTTTAAGCGAAAAATGAATAGTAGATTTAGCAACGCCTAAATCGCGCTCTGCATCACGAATAGAATTTTCGGAATTCTCTTCAAAATACAAGGAAATATTTAGTTGTTCTTCTTCGGTTAAAACAGATCTTGGTGTTATTCTTTTATCGTATTTTAAAACGCTGTGCCCCTCGAGATCTCTTTCAATTTTCTGAAAAATTCTTCGATCTGGGATTCGGTTTTCGGGATATTTTCGTTGGTATGTCCTAAGAGCCAAAGCAGCACTACGATTATTTTCCAAATAGCACTGGTAAAGAATCAACTTTTCTTGATTTGAATACATTTTTATAATGTTAAAAGATATCAATAGCACTAGCAGGAAATTATGTTGACATTTCTTGCGACGTTTACCTTGGCGTCCTTTCAAACTCTATTTCCATGGCACTCTATGTGTCTTAAAAAAATTAGTTGCATGCTGAAGATGATCGTCAATAAGTCTAAAACTATAAGTCGGAGACCCATATTATTATGGGTCGTTGAAATCTTACTTCAATTCTCTATCCGAATTTATTGTAATATACAGGGTGTTGCATTTAAATTTAAAAAAAAAATTACGATACGCAAAGCATGGCAACATTGTAACTTTTTTGAAGTTTTAAAACTCGAATATAAGACTGTGAGTAGAACGAGGTTTTAATTTTTTAAGGCTCTAACAAAAATTTTAAAATTTATAAAAGTACTTTACTTCTGTTAATTTGAAAATAGGTAAAAAACTGAAGAAAAATGTCAATAAATCCGAAACGTTGCACTATAGGCCCATACTGTTATATATTGGTGAACTCGTCTTTAAGCGCGTTATCATAATCTGCAATAATATATAGGGTGTCCCATTTAAAATAAAAAAGTGCATGTCAGCCCAGGCCAAACGCAACACCCTGTATAAATAAGAATATAATAAAATAAAAATTCAAAAAAAAAGCTAAGAAACTTTTGTATATGAACTTGCCTTCTATCTGTTATGGTTCTCGAGATAAGGAGATATACATTCTTATTTTGGACACCCTGTACAAGATCCTAACAGGATACATTGCAAATCGCATCTATCACCATATTGACAGTAATAACCAATTAGCCGAGGAACAGAAGGGATGCATTCGAGACTATCAAGGATGCAAAGAACAATTATACACTATAATAAGGCGTTTGACAGTGTACCACATTCCTGGCTTATAGACGTACTAGGAATATACAAAACTCACCTTATGATCATCAATTTCCTGTCAACTATCAAGCACCAGTGGTGAACGGACCTCAGGATCTATAAAGGTGATCAATCTATTACCACCGATAAGATACACATCAATAGGGGAATTTACCAAGGAGATTCAACAATACAGGACATGGCTTCAACATCAAAGCCAATAGAGACAATCCCGAACCATATCACACCTTCTGTATATGGATGATATTAAGCTCTATGGTGGAAACCATAACCAACTGAAAAAGTTTATTGACGTGACATACACCTTCTGAAAGACATCCATATGGAATTTCGAATGGAAAAATGTAAAGCCCTAAACATCGAAAAAGGCAAAGTCATTAATAGTAATGTAGCCCTACCCAAGGGAGAAATAGTTCTAGCGATGCTCGATTTTAGACTGGTTCAGAATAAGCAAGGAAAGAGCAGCTCTCTGAAGACAGAACTGAACGCCAGAAATCTCATTACAACAATTAACACCTGTGCCCGTGCTGACCGACAGTTTCGAAATCTTGAAATGGACTAACACGGAGCTAGAGGGACTGCAACGAACTACTCGCCTAATGATGACCAAGTATAAGTCACACCACCTAAGGTCATCAACTCTCCGAATGATCTTACCACGAAAAGAAGGTGAAAGATCTCTGTTGATTTAACCAATTCGCACTCCCGACAGCTGCAAAATTTGAGAGATTTCTTCACCAACAAGGTAAAAAAATAAAGGCAGACAAGAATTATACAACACTCGACATGTCTCAAACGAGCCACGCAGCAGACGCACACAGTCATATCCAATCACGACTAGAAAAGATGAACACCTGGTGGTCACATAAACCACAATTTTCTGAATGATTATCGAGACCTTCGAACTAAGATCAAAGAGAAAATTAATGAGGCCTATAATATATACCTAATCTCTGTGCAGGGCTCTATGAAGCTGGATCCAAAACGTTTTTGGAGCTATGTCCACAGTAAAAAACGCAAATCACGAATTCCAAGCACTATGTCATATAATAGTAATGAAATTA
Source organism: Kuschelorhynchus macadamiae (assembly GCA_030620095.1). NCBI lineage: Eukaryota > Metazoa > Arthropoda > Insecta > Coleoptera > Curculionidae > Kuschelorhynchus > Kuschelorhynchus macadamiae. Next base: position 595,565 of record JAUTXW010001077.1, read on the forward strand.
CCTCTGAGCTGGACATTGTGGACTCCTTTGCCCACTTTTTTAAGAGTGTGTATTCCCCCTCTAGTACCACGGATCAGAATTCTACGACCCCAATAGCACCTCAAAATAATAGCAACTTAATAAAACTAGGAACTTTGAGTGTAGAAGATGTCACAAACGCGCTAAAATCTCTTAAGCCAAAACTAATATCTGGCCACGACAATATTCCTTCATTTATTTTAAAGGATTGTGCTCATGCACTTGCCTTACCACTTACAACCATTTTTAATTTATCCTTAAAAACCAACAGCTTTCCCGAGATCTGGAAAATATCAAAAATTTGTCCCATTTTCAAATCAGGGGAAAAAATCTCAATATCAAACTACCGCCCTGTTTCAATCATCCCAAACTTTGCAAAGGATCTTGAGAAGGCTGTATATAATAAATTGTTTTTTCAACTTAAATCTGTTATTATCCCGGAACAACATGGGTTCTTCCACCAACGTTCAACCGTCACAAACCTGGCTAGCTTCCTTCAGGACGTATATGATGCTTTAGATGAGGGTCTTCAAGTTGATGTAGTATACACAGACTTCTCTAAAGCGTTCGATAAAATAGACCACAAAATTGTACTAACCAAAATGCAGGATATCGGCTACGACGGCAACCTTATTTCTTTTTTTCAATCATACTTAAAAAACCGTTAACTATTCGTAGAATATAATGGGTATCAATCAGGTAAATTCTCTGATGCAAGTGGGGCCCCCCAGGGGAGTAATCTAGAGCCGTTAATTTTCTCCATTTTCATCAATGATATTGCAATGGGAATCTCTAGCAAGACCATCTTATTCGCGGACGATATGAAGGTCTACAGGGTGGTACGTTCCACGGCTGATTGCGAGGAACTTCAGAATGATCTGAAAATGATTACTGATTGGTGTAGCACAAACAAGCTTCCCTTAAATGTACAAAAATGTAAGAAGATGACACTCACCCGAAAGCATAATCAAATTCTGTTTCAGTATAGTATTTCCAATAATGTCCTACCTAACTGTGAATCGGTTAGGGATCTAGGAGTAGTTGTTGACAGGACCTTGTCGTTCAATGGTCATATTGAGGAGATAACGCAATCTGCATTGAAAACTCTTGGCTTTCCCATACACACAACCAGTAAATTCACTGACAGTGAATGTGTTATAACGTTGTACAATGCACTTGTTCGGTCCAAACTAGAATACGCCTCTATAGTGTGGTCACCTATATACATGGTGCAAATAAACCAAATTGAATATGTGCAACGGAAATTCTTAAAACACTTGGCATATAGGTTGGATAGAGTGTATCCTGCTCGAGGGTTTGATCACTCAGTCCTGCTTCAAAGGTTTGGATTTGTGTCCCTATCTGGTAGAAGGGCTTATGCTTCTTTAACTTTTTTATTTAGGTTGGCCAATAACCAGATCGACTGCAGTTCCCTTCTGCAGAAACTTAACTTTCATGTACCCCAACGGTATATGAGAACTACGACATATTTCTATCTTCCACGCTATCGAAATTATGGAGAGCACAAAGCCACACTGTTTCGGGCATGTCAGTATTTTAATTCTATCTCTGCAGAGATCGACATTGACATTCACGGTCTAACCTTCAGTAAATTTAGAAAGAAAGTTGTTGAGTATTTACATATGCATTATTGTTAAATAATAAACAGAAGATCGCAACGTGTTCCCAACGACGAGGACATCCAAGCGAAATACAGTGAGAAGATCGCCAAATACACCGACTTGGCAATGGAAGTAAAAAGGCTGTGAAAACAGGAAAGAGTCATCATTGTCACTCTCGTCATATCAGTAACAGGTCTCACCCCAACAACGTTTACACCGCATTTGGCTCAATTAGGAATTAATACAGGCATCCACAAGAACATCCAGAAATCGGTCATTTTGAAAATATGTAGCATCGTTTTTTAATATACAGTAGTTGTTTTTTTTTCCTTTTTTTTTGTACTGACTTGGTATAATCCCATCAGTGTAAAATACAACCACATGAATACTGTGAGACAACAAGTCGAGATAATAATAATAACAATAATTTTATTTCCTCTCAATTTAACTGATGTACATGCAAAATATATAAGTAATTGAAGAAAAAAAACGTCGACAACAATTATAACACCAATCTGTATAAATATACAGTGAGGACATAAAGTCCTTCGCCCTCCACTAATTTTTGAACCGCTCGGTATATTGTAACGAAATTTGGTTATTGGTTTCGAATTTGTTATCGTTTGAACCTAATTGTATTCGAACTTTTCTCAGTTTTTTCCAAATTTATGTTTCAAAATTGTTTATGTCGTTTAAATATGACAATCATGATATAATTTACGAATGAAAAGTTATTAAAAATTAATAAACCATGGTTCTTGGGATTAAACTTTGTCAAACTAAGATTACTATTCGACGTTTCGCCTTCGACGAGACATCTTCAGGGATCTTTAAGTCACGAGACCTGAACATTGAATATATTTAAATCTAGTGGAGATCTTTACAAAATCTGGGTAGGATCCGTGAAATATGTTCCACTACAAAACCATTTTCAAACATAATGTGTGACGTTTTAGTTCGTCAAAACGTAACTATTCGCCGTAATTCTACAGAAAAATTTCACCTAGTGGGCAATATTTGTTGTAAGTCGCTGAAAAATGCATTGTTCCAAAAGAAGTATTTAGAAGTGAAGAAAATAGTATAATTCAGTAAAAGTTACATCAATTTTGATACATAAGGAAAATAATTTTCGTCAAAGTTTCATGAAAAACCTGGAAAGATTGGCTAATAGCATTAGGAATATTTAATAAATTTTCGATGCTTTTAACGAAAAATAATTAATTTTATTCATCATCGGTCATAGTTTAATTAACATTGACTTTTAATTTAAAAAAATGCGCTAATTATTTAAATATATACGTCTGTGCTATCCCTAGCGTAACAAAATCCGCACCTTCGTTTTCGCCGTTAACATTCTTATTTTATTTATACGATTTTAATTAAGAAGACTTCCGAACTTTCTAAACAAATACCAGGCACGTTTGAAGACTGAAATACAACTTTAGGAAAATTAAATTACAAAACCTCATAAAAACTTTTTAGACGGCCAAGATGTGGCCCAGATTTAAGCAGATTATAGTTGATTTACGGCACGATGGATGGAATCTGCTTACGAAAATGGAACGCATGTCATAGAAGTGAAGGAATACTTAGTAGAACAAAAAAAAAAGAATTTAAGTAACAACAGTAAGGAAACGGCGAAATATCTCAGGTACCATTTACCTGAACTTAATAAAAACATGTACACAGGAATGAAATTATGCCGGATCCAATGGCGAGTTCCGCATCGTTTACCTTTTTTTGTTATAAAAGCATTTTATTTATGGGACGCTCTATATTATATTACTTTTTTAAAATCTGCGTAATACTTTTTATTAACACTTTTTATGAAAGTTAATAATCTAAACATGCATACACAACGTTACCTGATATGTTTGACAATGTCAGTTTTGTTGATTTACAAAAATATATCGTTTAACTGAAACCGGAAGAATTGACATTTTAATTATAAGTAGATTAACGATCCAAAATATATCTAATTTTGAAATAATTTAGTTATCTATCAAAATACCTAGCCGATATCATAGGGACAATGTTTGGTAAAGACGAGAAACATGTCCGTAACTCTTTTGAATTTGTAGAATCTTTAAACAATATTATTATTCCAACAAATTATGATGACAGATGTTGTCATTAATATTGTAAAGAAAAAATGGCACTTGGTGAGGAGCAATATACCATTAGGGAACTTCTTGGATCTGTTAAGCTTCGTTTTCGACACTAATTATTTCGAATATAAAAACGAATACAATTTTAGGGTTTGGGTATGGGAAATTGCTTGTCACCACTTTGCTCTGATTTAGTTATGCAAGACCTTCAGGAGTATTGCATTGCAAAACTTCCATTTGAGCTATCATTTTACAGGAGGTACGTTGATGAGATCCTTTCTTCAATTCCGAAAAACGAACAAGAAAGAACGTTAAATTTATTTAGTAGTTACCACCCGAAGTTACAATTTACTATTGAGGAAAAAAATTAAATAACGTTTTTAGACGTTCTGATAATTAACAATCAAAATGCTTCCTTAACTATTTTTTAGAACAACCATTCAACCAAAAAATAAACATTATAAATAACCTTAAGTTTAGAGCACTCTCCCTTTCCTCCAAAAAGTATCAGGAAAAAAATTTATATTATATTAGAACTATGCTTCTGAAAAACAATTACGCGATTACGTTGATCAGGAAAATACTGAATAATAATACCTATAATATAAGGCAAGCAAAAACAACTAATAATGAAAATAATTCATTAATGTATTGTAAAATACCATACGTAAAAAAATTATCGGAATAATTGAAAGGGTGTGGTCACCGTACAAAACTGTAGACAATAAAACTGCGAAGGTTACCTGCAAAAGTGAAAACACTAGTAAAACACGGTTTAAGTCAAAACTTAAAACTAAAACACAGAAAGAATTTAAATCCAACGTAATTTATAAGATTCCATGTAAGCAATGTGACAAATGCTATATTGGAGAAACAGGAAGATATATTAAAGATAGAATGAGGGAACATAAATTAGATCAAAAAAATTATCTCGTAAAAACGAACCCCACGGCTCTGGTAGAACACAAGAGAGATGCGGGGCATGATCTATATATAGAAAAAGATTATTGTGACGGAGATGATTTTCATACAAAAAAAAATAAAAATGCTGTTAATAAGAGAACAGACGTAGAAAATATCAAGACAGTCTACTTTAATATACTCAACAAATTAAAATGTTCGAAAACACACCATTATTATTCCCCTACACTGGAAAGTTAAAAAAACTGTAAACTCTTTTTCAGTGCTGATCAGAACGTTGCAACGAAAAAGGATTTAGTAGACACAAATAGGGTGAGCATACCAGAAGAATAGTGGTATTTGTTATTTTCAATTTTCTGTACGCCTAAATTATAAGTCCATTTCTACTTTATGCAATTACTACCAACAATGAATTTACCTACGTACAAGTCGATATTTATTACTTTAATGACAGCAAAGGTCGAAAATTAAATGTAAGTACCTACCTATGTATATATTTAGGGGAAAAAGTTGTTGTATGTGTCCTCTATTGCTTGTGTTGTAATTTTACTAATTTTGTGTTTGTTTCCTTTTTCTCTTTTCGTAACTTTATATTTAAAAAAAAATAACAATAGGCTAGTACCATTTTAATTACATTTAAATACGATAATTTTAATTTAATTAGTATCCATAAACAGTCATAACAATGTACTATACAACAATAATCAAATATTCATTGTCTTTCTTTTATATGATTGCAGGATCCTGATGAAGCAATAAAGCACAAACTATATTACTTCAAAATTTTAATTATACTTGGTATGGAGATAAAATGCGAAACATTTGTTATTATTTTTTATAAATTTCACTAGACACTAGACGAGACATTATTGGATATTATAAATATAAACATATCTTTTTTAGGAGGTGGTTTTAAAGTGGTACATAGCTACCAAAAAAAGGTATGTTTATGTTTATAATATCCAATAATTTCTTGCCTAATGAAAATGATGTTTTTTATGAACTTTAAGTCGAAGGGTTCAAAGCAGAGTTTGCCTCCACTAGGGCTAAAATATTCTTCCCCGGTATATTTGGGACGCCAAATGAGCATTCTGTCTACACTCTCCATGTATAAATAACATGTCTGCATATTCAATATTCGTATACATTTTTAAATTCCGTATTTAAAGTACGTATTAAAATGGTATGGAATTGCCTCATACGGCAAAAAAATTAAAGTGAAAGAACCAAAAAACAAGACAACTGCAACTGATATGTTTGCCAATTGTTACGTTCGTTGAAGCCCGCTCGTTTCTCGACGGTGAGCAGTATTTTCAAATAAGCATTTTATGGTAAAATAAAACAATTTATTCGTTTTTTATTTTTTAAATTTAGGTCGTTCAGATATTTAACTAAGAAAATAATTGCAGAAATTTTGTAGAAAATCATATGATTAATTGTTTTACAAATAAAATTAATAAACGTGTTAACGATGTGCTCAAAAATTAATAAAACGAAATACAACTTTAAGACCGTTTTTCTAAAAAATAGTAAGGAATTGACCCTATGTTATTTAATCAAAATGGTCCATACTATCACGTGTTAAAATATTTGTAGTCAAACCCCTAACACACTGTATATTTTTTAATGCAGAAGTGCAAGTCGAAAATTTGTATCCTCACTTCCTGACATCTTTCATAAAGAAAATACTTTAACAATTATTTCTTTGATTGAAGATAATCACGAAACATTATAGCTAGTAGTAATACGAGTAATGTGAGCTGCAAGTATGGAGATATAAGCTGTACTTACTTTAACCAGTGCCGTTTCGTAATTGCAGTGTGACAGCAAATAGCATCATACTGGTCAGCAAGCCACACAATTAGAATAACGTAAAAGGCCGTCGTTGTATCATTAAAGAATTCTGACATAATGGCTTCTATTCCTGAAAACAAGTTAAAATATTAAAAAATCGAAAAACACGACTGCTGAACTAATATATCAATATAGGAAAAGAAACCACAAAATATACTAAAATAAGTTACACTTTATATACTGAGAACGTAAAGGTTGGAATAAGATTCATAGGGAATTTTTTAAACCTCGGACATGCTGATTTTTTATTTTAGTTGGCGTTTGTTTATGATAATAGAAACTTTTTTTTATTAAGACAATTATTTTTTATTTTACATTTTATGTATAATGTCCTATACCTAAATTCACTTGTTTCCGAAATAATTATTATGAAGCTTACTAAATAAAAAAATGGCATCCTTACAAAAACCAGTTGATTCGTCAACCTAATGAAGATGACCCAGACAGATGATTAGAATTTTGTGAAACACTTATGAATTTGTGCAATAAGAATCTACAATCTCCAAAAAGAATTGTATTTTTGGATGTGGCAACATTTTGTCTCAATGGCAGTGTAAACAGGCAAAACTGTCGGTATTGAACTACTGAACATCCTTTTTGGATAATGGAATGCCACACCCACTATCCTCAAAAATGTAATGTTTGAGTCAGAGTAACTGAAACCTAAAGTATAGAGCCTTTTGTCTTTGAACTATTTAAATGACGACAGGTATTTAGAGTTTTTAGAAAACGTCCTAGTTCCATGCCTTGTCACTTTATACCCCAATCCACAAAATCCTGATATACGAGACAATTCTTTATGGTATTAGCAAGATGGAGCCCGGGTGCATTGCAATTGTCCCGTGCGTGAGTACCTCAATAGTGTTTTTCCTCGACCTTGGATTGATCGAAGGAGTGTAACTGAATGCCGGCCAGATAGCTGGATTTGACCCCTTTGGATTATTTTTTGTATGGGTATCTTAAGCCTAAGGTCTATGTTAACCGACCAAATAACATCGAAGACTTAAAAATTACGATAACAAACGAAATAAGATTGATATAACCTTTTGTTGTCAATAACGTTTTACAGGAATTTCAGGAACGTCTCGGATATTGCCAGGAGGTCACTACTAATGTTTAATAAAATAATTTTTATTTTTTATTTTTTATTACCTTTTTATTTCTCTATCTAAATAAATAAAAATAAAACAAAAAATGTGTGTTTTAATTAAAAAAAAGATAAGTTAGCTGTCATAAATTATTTTTGATTCACCCTGTAATCTGTTAAATTTTATGAATTTATTCCAACCTTGACGTTCTCACTATAGGTACCCGGGACCCCGTATAAAGCGAAATTTTGAATCCCCCGTATACTGAAGTAAGCATCTACTATGATGTTCTATTTGACATGACTCAACTATTTACTATTTTTATTATAACTACATTTGGCAAACAAAGTTGGGCATGAAATATGTTAGAAATTTTAGGCAGGATCCGTGAAATACTTTTTTATGTAGATCCATTTTTACCGACCCTAAAAGCGTTTGAGGAGATATTTATAAACCTGACCCATGTAAAAAAGCCCGTGTTGTCAAAATTTTCTTCAAAAACGAGAAAGGACCACGCACAAACATTATAGTAAACCGATTACATGAAATTGTTTGAATTTTCTATATCTTGTAGTTCAGCGATTGGCATTTTTTTCGTTGTGTCGATCCACTTTAATATCCTTCAAATAGACAGTGAGCTACCTAAACTCTTTTGACCAAAAAAACACAATACATATTTGGAAGTATTTTTAATTTTACTAGTTAGTTCTATATCATCATTCGATTTCAATTGTCCAAATGTCTGCGTCTAACTCGACTGCGACAATTAAAGGTGGATAATTTGTATGTTTTTATTTACAAAAAAAACATCCTATTATTTGCCTTATTGTGCCACCTGATATGCTCCAACACGTTAGAAGGGAATTTGAAAGTAAACTTTGTTATTACAAAAAAATTAACGGTGGTCATTTTCAACATCTTACTGGCCGAATTTGTGTCTGGCTCCTGTCAGTGAATCCACGTTTGTTTGTTTGTTTTCTAGGATTTTCAACAACTTTCCTATATCTTTAAACTGGGTTAAACTGATCTGCTGATAAAGTCCTAATAAGACTGAAACACGTGTAGTGCGGTTACCAAACTTTACACTTTTTTTCCCGACATGCCCACGATTTATTTTTCCTTCTCTTTTTGAGAATTCAGAAAAGCGGTTTTACGACTTGAAATTTTGTTTTTTAGAGGTCTTGTAAATAAAGATTCGATATAGATTACATTTAAAATACAAAAGTTCAACCCCCTCTCGCCACCCAAGAAGGGGTGAAATAAAAACGCTAGAAGGGAATTTCAGAGTAGACTTTGTTATTACAAAAAAGTTAACGGTGGTGATTTTCAACATCTTATTGGCCGAATTTACAAATGTGTGGCTGGCTCCTGTCAGTGAATCCACGTTTGTTTGTTTGTTTTCTAGGATTTTCAACAACTTTACTATATCTTTTAACTTGGTTAAACTGCTCTGCTTACACTTACTTTACACTTTTTTTTGCGGAAAATACCCACGATTTATTTTTCTTTCTTTTTTAAGAATCCATCCGCACAATCATCTTTCTCTTTTGATTTATCACCTTGGGCTTGGATGTCACGGCAGGTGGCTAAGGTCACCTTCATAGAGACGTCAGAAATGTATCCTAAATTTTGGTTTTTTCTGGCCGAATTTACAAATGTGTGGCTGGCTCCTGTCAGTGAATCCACGTTTGTTTGTTTGTTTCTAGGATTTTCAACAACTTTACTATATCTTTTAACTCGGTTAAACTGCTCTGCTTACACTTACTTTACACTTTTTTTTTTGCGGAAAATACCCACGATTTATTTTTCTTTCTTTTTTTAAGAATCCATCCGCACAATCATCTTTCTCTTTTGATTTATCACCTTGGGCTTGGATGTCACGGCAGGTGGCTAAGGTCACCTCCATAGAGACGTCAGAAATGTATCCTAAATTTTGGTTTTTTTCTGGCCGAATTTACAAATGTGTGGCTGGCTCCTGTCAGTGAATCCACGTTTGTTTGTTTTTTTTTCTAGGATTTTCAACAACTTCACTATATCTTTTAACTTGGTTAAACTACTCTGCTTACACTTGCTTTACACTTTTTTTTGCGGAAAATACCCACGATTTATTTTTCTTTCTCTTTTTAAGAATTCATCCGCACAAACATCTTTCTCTTTTGATTTATCACCTTGGGCTTCGATGTCACGACAGGTAGCTAAGGTCACCTCCGTAGAGACGTCAGAAATGTACCCTAAATTTTGTTTTTTTCTGGCCGAATTTACAAATCTGTGGCTGGCTCCTGTCAGTGAATCGACGTTTGTTTGTTTTCTAGGATTTTTAACAACTTTCCTATATCTTTAAACTCGGTTAAACTGGTCTCCTTTCTCTTTTGATCTCCTTTCTCTTTTGATCTTACAAAATAAAATTCAGAAAAGCGGTTTTCAACCCTACGACTGAAATTCTTAATTCAATACCTTACGACTTAAAATTTTGTTTTTTAGAGGTCTTCTAAATAAAGATTCGATATAGGTTCCATTTAAAATGCAATAGTTCAACCCCCTCTCGCCTCCCAAGAAGGGGTGAAATAATGTAAACAGCCGAAAAACCTGATCTGGTGGTAAACATATAACAAAATTTTAATATTTTTATCTTTACTAGTACTCCAATTATTAAGGCTTTTTGGACATGCTGTATAATTAAACAGATTTTAACTTGATAATTAAATTTTCGCTCAAACTCTCGTTTTTATTTACACATGTGAAAAGTGCAAAGAGTAAAATAATACAATGTTAATTGATGATCGACCCCCAAACAGTAAAGCCACGAGTAATTCTGTAATGCAGTAATTTAAAACCGTCATTAAACTTAAACAAGCATTAAACATTAAATTACCTACTGCGTCCGCTCATATATGAAATAATTATCCTGATGTAGTCATATGAAAAATGGCGTGTCTAAATAAATATGACCGATAATGGCGCATCAATCAGGAGAATATGACAACGTGTTGACATATAATACGAAGAGCCTCGCCCTGCTAGAGTGTCGTTGGCAGAATAAATATATTAAATTTAAGCGCATATATTAGCTTTAATTCGATTTAATTGTAGTGAGCATTTATTTTTTTATGAAATATCATGCTTTTTCCACGATACAGAGATTTCGCGGTATGTTCTTACCCATGCAGACGCTAGGTGTGGCGTCACATAGGTATTTTGAATCGTATTCGACAATGTTAAGTATATGGGAATATGTTTACATTTATACTTTCTAATATTCAATTGATTTGAAATTTGGCATATACAGGGTCCGTCAACTAAAACTCCCCAGGTCTACAGAGTGAACTTAAAAAAGTCTTATAGAAAGAAATTATGACGTTTATAAACTTACTTTTCGTGAATATTTTTTTACCTCACCCTATACACTCGATTTTATAAGTTAATTTGAAATAAACTTGAAAAAGCTTTAATTTTAGTTGTTACAACAACCGTCCGTTTTTCTTCCAGCCTGGAATGAATGAAAAAAAATTAAATAAAAAATAATTGGACGGAAATAAATGGACTTTTTCTCTACGTAAAAATATTAAGAATTAATTCGATTTCTTAATCTTGCTTTTTTGCCAAATCATCTACCGCAGGGGTGCTCAAACGGTCGATCGCGATCGACCAGTCGATCGCGAGTGCTTTTTGAGTAGATCTCGAGAAGAAAAAATTTTTTAATAAGTAGGTACTTAACTAAACTATAAAAATGTATTACGTACTAAAATAACACTCTGCTAGCGGCAAAAGGCGGCTTTATCAAAGGAACGCGCGGTACTTGTCAAAGAAAAGCCGCGTTTTTTATTCTTGCCGCTTTTCTAGAAATTTCGGGCGGCGCGTTTGACGGGAACATCGGAGACTTTCGTTCATTCCGATATAAATGTTGCGCCTGCAGGAATTGGAGTCATTCTGAATTGCAACTTGAAGGCAATACTACGTCGATACAAAGTTTATTATTAAATAGTACAAAATGAGTGCAGCGAAGAAATCTAAAACGTATCATTTTAATAACGATAGGGAGGAAGAATTTTTGTTTTGTATGATGAAGGATGAGTGCATTTGTCTTATTTGTCGTGCGTCAGTTGCAATACCTAAGCGTGGTAACTTAGAGAAGCACCATAAAACGGTTCATAAAAACTATGAAAAGGATTTTCCGCCACAGAGTGAATTAAGAAAACGAAAAGTACGTGATTTGATATCTTGTTTGAAAAAAGAACAAACCATGTTCACAAGACCAGCCAAACAATCAAAAGCTGCTACGATCGCGTCATTTAAAATATCTCATATATTGGCGAAACACAAGAAACCATTCGAAGATGGATCGGTTGTGAAGGAAGCATTTATTGAAGCGAGTGAGACTTTGGAGATTTTAAAAATAAAACAGAAATCATGTCTGCTATTAGAGAACTTCAGTTATCTCGTCCGACTGTCACAAGGCGTATTGAAGTCATGAGTCAGGACATGGCAGATAAACTAAAAAATGATATCATGGAATGTACATACTTTTCTTCACAGTTTGACGAATCCACCGATATGACAGACACTGCCCAGCTGTGTATTTTTATTCGGATGGTATTCAATGACATGTTGGCTAAGGAAGAATTTTTGACAATCATTCCTCTGAAGGGGACGTGGCGAAGATATATATGACGTTTTCTTCAAATTTGTAAAAAAACTACAAGCTACAAATATATAAATTAGTGTGCATTACAACCGATGGAGCACCAGCAATGACTGGAAACAAAAACGGTTTTGTGGCATTGTGTCGAGCTAATGAAGATTTCCCTTCATTTTTTTCAATCCATTGCATTTTACATCAACAAGTTTTGTGTTCAAAAGTTTTAAACACGGAGGAAATTATGGGCATTGCAACAAAAATTGTGAATACCATCCATGCACGTAGCTTGCAACGGCGGCTCTTTAAGTTGCAGTTGGAAGATAGGGAGTCAGCTGAACACACTGATTTAGTTCTTCATACGGACGTCAGGTGGTTGAGTCGCGGAAAATTTTTAGAAAGGCCTCAAGAATTATTGCCCGAAATAACAGCTTTTCTAAACGAAAGAGGTGATGACACTCAGATGTTGAAAACGAAAAATGGCTGACTGATTTGGCATTTTTGACTGACATCACAATGCACTTAAACACCATTAACTTGGAGCTTCAAGGTAAAGGAAAAACTGTTATTGAGATGATTAGCGCAGTAAACGCATTCAAAAGTAAATTGGGACTTATGATAGATCAACTGAAAAGAAAGGATCTGAAACATTTTCCGTCTTTGAAAGTAAGGATTTCTCAGTTGAATTATGATATGTATGAGGCTGAATTATCAAATATTTTGGGACAATTCGAAATGCGTTTTTATGATTTTAGTAAATTGGCAAATGCAGCATCATTTATGAGTTATCCTTTTTCATATAAAAACATTGAGGAATTAGCTACTGAAATAGCAAGTCAGTTTAATATGAACTCATGTTCTGTTGAAAATGAGTTGGTGCAGATTATATCAGATATACATCTCAAAGCTACAGCATCTAATACAAATTTCTGGTGTTTTATATCTGAACTGACTAACTATCGATCATATGTCATCATGCTTGAGATTAACACTCAGTGGTTACGTACCATCTTATGAAAAGTATGCTGAGGACATGCAGTGCCACGCTTCAACATCCATAGTCACTCCTTAGTTAAGTTTAACACCATATGTAACTCTTTTGTTTTGTAACAACCAATAAACTCGCAATTTTGAATAACTATGAGTTTTTTCATTGATATTGTAGAGAAGAACCTAACTAAACCTAACCCAAACCTTGACTAAAATAATGTATATTATGCAGAAAGCTAATATCTATATATGCTACGGTACACCCTACCTAGGTAGGTAGGTAGGTAGGTAGGTAAGTAGGTAGGTAAGTAGGTAGGGTGTATGTATCGTGTATGTACGACAACCCTGCATCACACATAATTGCAGCCTCTCAGATTCGATCGTAAGTAGTCTAAAAATATTGAGATAGATCGCCAGCAGTTCAAGTTTGAGCTCCCCTGATCTACCAGGATATTTGGAAGATGTTCCACATGCGACAGGGCAAATATTTGATTCCAGCAAGATGGCGCTCCTCCACTTTTTGTGAACACCACTGGATGCGTACTTCAGGACCTTTAAAATGGCCAGCGAGGTATCCAGACTTGAACCCGCTGGATTCCTTCTTATGGGGCTATCTGAAATCCGTTGTGTACAAAACATAGACACGTCACATCGATGATTTAAAAAGAAGGATACAGAATTCGTGCAATTTAATTAGATGTCATTTGCTTTTACATAGCGTGAATGGCCAGCTAATTAACAGTTCAATCTATGTATAAATGCTAACCGCCAAAATTTCGAAAAATTTAAAAATAATCGGAAGATTGGTTTTTTATTTCTTGTTTTTTTTTCCTTAAACAAGATAATGGCTGTTCGGAAATAATTGTTTCAATTTGTTTCAAAAGTTAAATCATATTTTGCAACCCCTCACTTTCCTGATTAACCATAGCCTTTCTGAAGGTGTTTTTCCTAAAAGTACTTAAAACTGCGAATGTAGTACCTATTCATAAGAAAAGTGCTCGTGATAACATTGATAATTTCCGTCCAATATCCTTACTTAGTGTATTTTCAAAAATATTCGAACGTCTAGTTTGTAACAAAATCATAAATTTTATTGACAGATAAAATTTGCTAAATTCCGCACAACATGGCTTCCTATCGGGCAAATCTATAGAATCGGCCTCGTATCAGTGTCTAAACCAGATTTACGAGAGTATAGATGCATGGTAAACTGGACAATTGTTATAGGCCTGTTCCAAGGGACCCGACAACGTACCTAGAAAAAACAACTAAAAATAAAATAAAAAGTTCACCAATAAACCCCGAAATTCAACAAAAAATCATACCACGGGAAAAGTTGAGCAGATGTCCTAAACTCTATGGTTTACCAAAAATACACAAACCAGGGGCACCCATCAGACCTATTGTCAGTGCTGTTAATTCGCCGCTACAAAAACTGGAGAAATACCTTTCTGAAATTATGCAACCAGCTGTAGAAAAAGCTGATTCATTTGTAAAAAAACTCGGAGCATTTTACTCGAATTATACGAGATATCGTCCTTAAAAAACGATATCATAGCAAGCCTAGACGTCAAATCATTATATCCCAGTATTTCCATCGACGAAGCATTGGACAAGATTGCTATGAACGATGATTTCCAGGCACATATAATACAACTCTCGGAGCATTGCCTTAAAAAATACTTATTTTTCATTCAACAGGCAAATGTATAAACAAATGGATGGTGCTCCATTGGGGTCCTCGCTATCACCAGTAGTCGCGAATTTATTTATGATATACTTCGAGAAAGAAGCTCTTGAGAAAGCAAGTTTAAAGCCCAAATTATGAATTCGTTATGTGGATGACATATTTATTATATGGCAACATGGTCATGCAGAGCAGAGTCAAGTAGCTGAAGTGCATGGTTGTAAACTCCCCTTATAAGATAACGCCACCGTTTTATCCAAGTTGAAGCAAAGCAGATTGGAATCGGACCAAGCCTTAATCATAACAAGGTCGTTGGAAATATTAAAATGTAAAAGCGTTGTATCAAAATCACTCCAAGTTATGCTTGTGTCGTCAGCAAAGATAGAGATTTTTCCATTAATTTTTAGGTTTAGGTATCATCGTATGTATATATCATGTATAACAAAAAAAGTGTGTGGCGACCTTTACGGAGATTGACGTGTTGTTAAATTCGGCTTCGAATTAAGTTACTAAATATCGTTTATTGAAGTGTAATAAAACGTTAAATTAGTTTGGCATTATGAATCAAAGTTGGTGCGCTAAATCAAACTGGAAAATCACCATAAAAGTGAATGATTTTTGAATAAACAACGTATGTTGGTTAAAATAAACATAGCCTAACTTTTTATTTATCGGCTGATCATGTCATATTTAAATAAAGGTATCCATGTACGTCGAGATTTCCCGGTATAGCACCCAAATCGATAAAGTGTGTGAGGGTGGCATTCCGTCAAGTTGCAAGTCCTTATTTAAAGTACAGTGTGGAACTTGTAAAAAATGTTTCCACATAGAGTGCGCCAGACTTAGCGAGTTGGACGCAAGACTGCTTCTACAGCAAAAACAGCCATGGTTTTGCTTTGACCGTAAAAAGAGAAGTTTTGAAATGTTTTCTAATTCGCCACCATCGAACAACAGTTCTTCTAATGCTACAGGAGCCAGCATGCGTCAGAATATGGGAGTGACGTCCATCGAGAAGCTGTCTGAACAGATTGAAACTCTGACTCTGATAATCAATAATCTGAAGACAGAAATCTTAGATCTAAAGGAGATGAAAAGAGGCCTTGAGTTTTTGAACGAAAAGTATGAGGAAGAAAAAAAGAAAACTAAAGTGTGTATGGATATGACTCAAGAACTTAAGAGTGATAATCAGAATATGAAAACTGAACTTAGACAATTAAAAAACGTGATACAAAGATCTGAGATAAAAAGCAAAAGCAACAATGCCGTTCTAGCAAGTCTTTGCAATGATACCAACGAAAATGATAACAAAATAAAAAGAAAAATGGGCAAGGTGTTGGGGTTTCTTGCATGTGGAGTGACGAAGAATGACTTGACATCAGTAAAAAAAGTCATTGCTAAAAATAATAAGCCCTTGATCATAGTAAGCTTTACGTCACAGGAAAAAAGAGATTTGGTAGTCAATTCTGATAACAGGAAAGAGTTGACTTTGTCAGTGTCTAATAAATGACCAAAATGTACCTATCTACCTCAAAGAGGAGTTATCCCATGCTCAATATAACATATTCAGGAAAGCCTTAAGTCTAAAAGCAAATGGATATAAATTTATTTGGCATCGGTATGGAAATATTTATGCAAGAAAAAATGAAGGCGAGGAAACAGTGCGCATAAAGACCTTCGAACAAACTGAAGCACTGTTGAGCTCTGCTTAATTAAGTTTAATATAACTATTGTGATGGTAAAATTCAACATTCACCTAAAATGGCTTTTCGCGATCACTCAATTTTTGATCTTGATAACCAGAAAGAGGTCGTAACCATACCTGATCCTTTCTCAGTGTCCAACAGTTTTCGATGCTGGAGGGCACATATCCGCAATCACACTGAACATCAGAAGTTTAAGACAAAACTTTGATAACTTTCTTCTGTACCTCAACTTCTTAAGGAAAAAACCGGAAATATTAGTCTTAATAGAGACATGGATCACTGAAAAAGAGGGAGAACTATTTAAGTGAATTTACCTCGTTCAGCTGTAAGGTTGTGAGATGTGATTGGAAGGCCAAGAGCGTGATTATTGTTGGTGTTTATCGGTTCAGGAATTCAATTCAGAATTTACTAATCTGTTGTCGGGTATTGATTGTACAAATAGTAAAGTTTTAGGGGACATGAATATAGATCTGCTTGTAAATTCAAAAAAAAAGTAGATTTGTCTCATGTGTGTCTCAGGTAACAAGACCTAGCCTCCAGGGATATGATGGTACATGCATAGATCATGTATTGTTAAATAAAAACATAGATGAAACCACTGCAAAGGTTCACATCATACAATCCTGCATCATTGATCATTTTTAGGTGAGTATTAAATTTGATTTTAACATGAATAATTTATCTACCGTTCACAACAAACAAAAAATTGATTTTGACAAACTGCGAAAATTACTATCAGAAAAGGACTGGGTTTCAATATATGGGGAAACAGACGTCAACCTAGTGGTAAAAAGATTTTTACTCATTATTAGAAAGCTCGGTTGACGCTTCACAAAGGCGCTTAATGTAAGCTCAGCTAAACAAAAAATTAAACCATGGATGAGAAACGGGCTATTACAAAGCTAGGCATAGAGAAGTACTCTACGAAAGATTGAAAAAAAGACCATTTGATCTAAACTTAAAAACTGAGTACAATACTTATAGGAACTATTTACACAATCTTATTATTACTACAAAAAAAACATACTACTCGCATCAGATAAATGTAAATAAAGGGGATATGAGAAAAACTTGGTTCACTTTGAACAATATCATTGGTTGTAGTAAGAAAAAAATACAAATATTGTTCTCCAGGGTGACTTAGGGGCTGTCAGCGATGAGGCGGAAGTTGCTGAGCAGTTGAGTAGTTATTTTTATGACGTACCTAAGACGGTTAGCAATTCAATTGTTCGAGATGGTGGTTTGAATAACTGCTCACGAACAGACTATTTTCGATGCAGCGACTCCTGAGCGGTACCGCACGTCGATTTTAATTTGGTTTCTGATGTAATAAACTTCTTACCACTGAATAAGAGTAGCGGTCTTGATAATACTGGTGCAGGTGTATTGAGAGCTGTTAACACCATTATAGCTCCGGTTGTGGCTCACTTGTTTAATATCTCGATTTCTCACGGAATTTTTCCCGTACGGTTTAAAAACGCTTTGCTGATTCCAGTATTTAAGGGAGGTGGAAAAAACAGCGAGAGTAATTACCGTCCAATCGCCCTTCTTATGACACTTTCAAAGGTTTTTGAAAAAATTATGATTCAGTTTTTAGTAAAGTTTCTTCAGAAAAAAAAATTCTTTTCAGAAGATCAATACGGATTTATCAAAAACCGCGGTACTGACTTAGCTCTTCTTAAATTCAGCAACGAAATATATTCTGGGCTAAATAAAAACTTGAAAGTGTCAGCGCTTTTTATAGATATCAGCAAGGCCTTCGATACTCATCCTCATGAGGTGCTGATGTCTAAACTAGAAAGTGCTGGTGTGAGAGGCCCTATTCATGCGTGGTTTCTGAGCTACCTTACAGGTAGAGCACAGGCAGTAAAGATGAGTGATAGTGTTAGTAATTACCAAAATGTGGATACCGGAGTACCCCAGGGCTCTGCCCTGGGACCTATTCTCTTTATCATATATATAAATGATCTCTTTGCTGACGACACAGCGCTTTATACACTGGTAATTCTGCAAACGATGTGTATTTGGATATAACTGAAAACCTCAGGTTCCTGAAGAAATGGTTTCATTTTAACAAAATGCTATTAAATACAAAAAAGACTAAATTTCTAAATTTCACCTTTAGGGGCCAGTAGACCTTCAAGCATCCAGTAAGGTATCATAAGTTGAACTGTGGAAATATGTATGCATGTGATTGTCATGTTATTGAACAGTGATCTGATATACGTTATCTTGGTGTCCATTTTGACACGAACATGTCCTGAAAAATTCACATAGAAAATACTAGGTAAAAACTATTGTATGTCCTTGCGAAAATAAGATACGCTTCACATCTTCTACCCAAACATGTATTATTGCTCCTTTACAATGCTTTAGCACACTCAATTTTAACATATTGAATATGCGTGTGGGGTGGCACTTATGAGACAAATCTATTACCGTTAATTAAACTGCAGAAGATGTTTCTAAGGGCAATCAATCATGTACCTAGACAGCATCCCTCTGAGAAGCTCTTCCGACAGTCGAACATTCTGTCACTTCGAAAGCAGTATGCTTCAACAATATCGTTGTTTATTTTTAAACATAAACATATATCAGATCTGAGATCTAATAATCAAAATTCGACCAGATTTGGGCAAGAACTAACCCTGAAGGTCGAGTTTACTGAAAAAAACAAGTATTCAAAAATCTTCCTACATTCTGGGACCAAAGATTTTTAATAAATTACCTGCCAGTTTTCGAAGTCTCTTCGCCCAAGATAATATTGGCCTAAATTGCTTGAAGAAAAAAATTTAAAATATATTCATGTCCTCTGATATTGCTGAATTTATATAAACTAATGTTTAATTCATATTATTCTATTACTCTAAATAGCCTAAATGTATTATATATCGGTTATAGTTAATAAGTGTACCGGTTTATTATTTACATATACTAGAATAGCAAGTGCATCCTGGGCTGTATCTATAAAACTTTCAGGATGCAAATTGCCTCTGATTGTCTAATATAATTATGTAGACCGAACCTTGAGGGACTCCACTTGTAATCAATTTACAATCAGAATCAGAACAATTTGCCCTTACAAATTGTTGCCTATTCCTGAGATAAGATTTAAACCAATTTAAAGAAATACCATGGATTCCATAAAAAATCAGCTTGCTTATCAAAATTTCATGCTAATACAGTTAAAGTCTTTTGCATAGTCACAAAAAACTGAGGCGGAGAAGTGGTTGTTTTTGGGGGATAAGTAGACGTCGTTAAGCAACGAGAACATGGCGTCACTGGTGCACTTGTTGGGTGAAAATCCAAACTGATCTGATGTTTAAGGAGAAATGGCATAAGACGATTCTTTACTAACCTTTCAATGACTTTTGATAGCACTGGTATTGCAAGAGTTAGTTTTTCGCCCCCTTTATGAAGAGGAATAATTATAGCTGTTTTAAGGCAGTCAGGGACTATACCTTGTATAAGGGATTCATTTATTAGTATTGTAAGGGCCTTTATGACTGGTAGCGGAAGGTTCAGGAATATTTTAACTAAGGGGCAATCAGTGCTACACGTAGATTTGCTTGTGATGTTAATCATTTCTTTCAATAGTTCCATGCTGCTAACAGGGCTTAAGAAAAGGCTACCAGCGACATTTTTTGATGGATGAAGAGACGAAAGAGGGTCCAAACTTGGCGAAATACCAGAGGTAACATTTTTGCTTACATTAATGAAATACTCATTTAGGTCATTTGGCCTTGGCAAGATATGAGTCACAGGGTTGCATTTGTTTCTGAGGTCATTGATAATGAACCAGGTTTCCTTTGAAACACAGTGGAGGTCTTTTAAAAGAATTGTTTCGGAGTTTTCAGGAAACAAAAAAGTAGGGAACTTGTAAAAAAACTACTTGAAAACTACTGCAAAATGGGCTATCGCATGTCTCTTAAAATCTAGCAATGATGAGGAATTATCGTTAAAAAGACTTGCTATAGAAGTATTTTCATGTTTATTTGTGCAAATAAAACCTGTTATCACTATTTTATATTATTCGTAAAAATAAATTAAGTGGAAATTTTAAACAAGTGTTTACTCTGGTATTTCATATACGTTCTAAAATATGAAAAAAAAACAGATTCCAAAAAAAAATACAGTATCGCCTGTGGATAAAATTGTATGTATAGAGAAAATATATTTTAAAAAAACTCAACGAGGCAGGTCTAAAATACTAAGCGTTTGGCAACAGCCGTTAAGGCAGCGTCATCGATTCAAACAACGTACAAACTTTTCTATAAAAATGTTAATGCCGAACTCAAAAAAAGCTTTGACATACGGGTCGAAAATAAGGCGATGTTTTAAAATTTTCAGGCAAACTTTAAAAGCAGTAGAGAGAGATAAAAAGTTTTTAATTCTGAAGGGGACAAATGCACAGAATCTGAAAACATTTTACGGCAAATTAGAAGTGGTTCATCAGGCGAATAATGTATCAAGTTTCGAATGTAACTTTTTAGGGAATGCTTCAATAAATATATATCCAGGGTGATTCAGGAGGGGCGAAAAAAAAGCATAGCAACCGCTACTGAGATACAGGCCAGTAACAATAAATAAGAACGTAAAAAGTAAAGCGTAAAGAATTTTATTTTTAATAAACAACTGGGATTAACATTTTTCTTTGCCCTAAATAGCCAAAATACGTTGATCTAAAGTGAGAAATTTTGTTTTCATTGTTAACCTAACCCACGAAAATAAGGTCCCGTATATACAGGGTGATTCATGAGGAAATGTCAATACTTCAGGTACATATTCAGGACCAAAAAGTAAACATAAAAGGTTATATAAATAAGTGTCCGCAAGGCCTTAGTTCTCGAGATACAGGGTGTTAAAGTTTTTATTTAATTTTCCTATTTTTTAAATAAAATCTATGATAATGTAAATAATGGAGTGAAAATTGATATAGGGGGGTTTTTTGGTATGACAAATTCGAATCTAATATTAGTATTGCTCTTACTTGTAGGGGGCGCCACCTACGTGTCTTTCTACATCTTCGAACAATCACAACTTTTTAGTACAGTTTTGTATTACATTTTTGAGCAAAACAAATTATTCCCTTGCCATTTCTACGTCAAAAAGGTATACCTGTTAAAAGTGGATACGAGCAACCGTTTTTGAGATACTTGGATTTAAAACAGTTTAGGCGCCTGTGATTTTTTTTATCAAATTCACATAAAGTATGCATGTATTGTAAAAAAATAGAAGTGTGCCTTACCTGACTTACTTAGCAATAGTAATGTCAGTTAATAATAAGATCAAATTTTGTCACTGTCAATTTCTGTTCATAACTTTTATTATCTGACAATAATCATTTAAGAAACTTTAGATCTAAATACGTCATTATGCCTGTGATATTCCCGCATCGTGAATATGCAGATATGATATTCGTATATGGCTTCTGCAATGGGGTCGCAATTCAAGCAGTCGCGGAGAACCAGCGTCGTTTTCCAGATAGAAGGGTGCCAGATAGAAGAGTTTTTCAACAAATTTTCACTACTGCTGGAGAATCTGGGATGTTTCCAAGTACGAAAATTGTATCTGAAAGGGAATCTGGACCCAACGTTGAAGTAGAAGAGGCTATACTTAATGCCGTCGAAAATGATCCAAGCATAAGCACTAGGCGGATTGCAGATACTTATCAAATTACACAATCGTCTGCTTGGAGAAATCTTCACATTAATTGTTTATACCCATTTCATTTACAACGGGTTCAACATTTGCAGGAGGGTGATTTTGAGTTGAGAATGCAATTCTGTAACTGGATTAATGAAGATCGAAGGTTGTATAAGTATGTTTTGTTCACTATTGAAGCACAGTTCACACGTGATGGTATACATAATCTTCACAATAAACACCAGTGGTCCTATAAAAATCCTCACGCTACAGTAGAACATAATTTCCAACATAAATTTAGCATTAATGTGTGGTGTGGAATGTTAAATGGTCATTTACTTGGTCCATTTATAATCGACGGTAGTCTTACAGGAGAAAAATATTTAAACTCTCTTGAAAATCACTTGCGAAATCTATTAGAAGATGTTCCCCCCTAATGTAAGACAAAACATGTATTTGCAGCATGATGGAGCCCATGCACACTACAGCTTACTTGTAAGAGATTTTTTAAACCAAAACTTTCCAAACCGATGGATTGGTCGGGGAGGTCCGTTTAATTGGCCACCTAGATCGCCAGACCTTAATCCTTTGGATTATTGTCTTTGGGGATGGTTCAAATCACTGGTATATTCCACTAAAGTAAATACAAGAGAAGCATTATTGGATCGGATAACAAACGCAGCACAAACACTAAGAAATGCGCCCGAATGTATCCACAGAGCAACTCGAGCTATACACCATAGAGCTGACCTGTGCTTAGAAGCAAATGGTGGAATTTTTGAAAATTATAAAACGTAACCTAGATTTTATTAAAAACAACTTAATAATAACAATTTTAATAAAAAAATTTTGTTTAGTTTATGTCTGAGGCACTGAATACACACCTCAAAAAATGTGTTAGTCTTTTATTTCAAAGCTTTTGTGCCAAGATGCGTTTAAATTTGGACAAAATAACAAACTTTTAAAATTTTGCGATAAAAAATTACATGCGCCGAAATTGTTTTAAATCCAAATATCTCGAAAACGGTTGTTCGTATCCACTTTTAACAGGTATACTTTTTTGACGTAGAAATGGCAAGGGAATAATTTGTTTTACTCAAAAATGTAATACAAGACTGTACCAAAAAGTTGTGTTTGTTCGAAGGAGTAGAAAGACATGTAGGTGGCGCCCCCTACAAGTAAGAGCAATACTAATATTAGATTCGAATTTGTCATACCAAAAAACCCCGTATATCAATTTTCCCTCCATTATCTACATTATCATAGATTTTATTTAAAAAATGGGAAAATTAAATAAAAAGTTTAACACCCTGTATCTCGGGAACTAAGGCATTGCGGACACTTATTTATATAGACTTTTATGTTAATTTTTTGGTCCTGAATATGTACCTGAAGTATTGACATTTCCTCATGAATCACCCTGTATATATATATATATATATATATATATATATATATATATATATATATATATATATATATATATATATATATATATATATATATATATATATATATATATATATATATATATATATATATATATATATATATATATATATATATATATATATATTATATATATATATATATATATATATATATATATATATATATATATATATATATATATATATATATATATATATATGTATATATATATATATATATATATATATATATATATATATATATATATATATATATAGGTTTTCTTGGACCGTAACTTTTATATATATTTTTTTGGTTTTTTATTTTCATGGGATTTTTGTCTATTTATTTTACTATTGTGGGTTGTCATACTAAACATCGTGTTAAATGTACTGACGTGTAATGACTAAAACTAATTTGTGTTTTATGAGAAATTATCCAGGAAATTATAGTTTATGACTGAAATAATGCATTTTGCTAGATTGATTGTTCCTAAGTAAGTAAAAGTAAAAAATTGTACAATACAGAACATGATTTAACAGTTACAATTTGTTTAGTTTCTAACTTCAATGTATTCTGAAGAAGGTCAAAATAGACCGAAACGTTAATAAATGTGTGAATAAGAACATAAACACATCTTACTTTTACAAGGACCGTAAGAAAATCCAAAAAAAAAAATATATATATATATATATATATATATATATATATATATAATTTTTCGTATAGCATAACCTAAGTCTAAAATTTCACTTAAAAATGTGCCATAATTCCCACTTATTTGTATTTTATGGAAAAACGGAGGAGGCCAGAAAACAGTCACGGTTATTAACTTTTTATTTAAGTGTTCATCCAACAAAATGTCAAAAAAGAAAATGTTCCGAGTTTTAAAAAAATGCGTTTTTCGCAAATCGATTTTTCAAGTTTTTATCAGACCCTGTACCACAACGGGTCAACTGACTGGAACAAAAATTTCACTACCCAATCCTACTTTTTTAGCCTTCATCCACATATGACCAATTCAACTTCGACAGAACGCTGCAAACTGGAAAGTTTGATACCCTATTTTCATGTTGTTAATGCTCATCAAAAGCGAGAATCTATAATACTAGCTTATTTAATTATACCACCGGCAAAGTTGGCCATGGATGAAAAATAATCTACTGTTCAAAGGAGTCCTCTTTTAATTCTTTTAAATTAAAAAAAAACGAATATGATAAGACGAAAACAAATGAACTTTATTATACCTAGAGATGATTAATATTAATTAATAATAAAAGAAATAGAAAAAAGAACGTACTTAATCATAATTAAGATTTTCGAAAACACGACCTTCTTATTCTATACAGGTCTCACATTTTCCAACAATTTTCCGTAATACATTTTCTTTTTGAGTTATACTAATATTGTTAATAGCACTAATAATTCGATTTCTTAAAATGACCCCAGAAGAAAAAATCTAGAGGTGTCAAATCAGGCGAACGTGCTGGTCACCTTACAAGTCCATTCGTTCCTATCCATTGGTCCCCAAACCTGTCATTTAAATAATTTACACAAATTCGAGCATTATGGGCCGGTGCACCATTTTGTTGAAAGTAGATGTTGGGAATTTCTGCAAGAGCTAAAATGTCCGAAAAATCGGTAATTGTTGTTTCTAGAAAGTTCAAATAAGTTTGTGCTGTAAGGGGCTCATTAAGAAATATTGGGCCCAGAATTTTCGTTCTTCCTGTTGTACAGGGTGATCAGTTAAGGGTAGCGAGCGGCCATATCTCATAAGATATTGGTCATATAGATTTGAGAAAAAAAATCGTAATAAAAGTCGCCAAAAGAAATTGCTGAAAATTATTTTCGAGTTTGTCAAACGTCCTCTAGAGGGCGTAACAACCAACACCAAGTAGAAAAATGGGGTTTTTATAGAATTTTGCCTAATATCGATGATATCATTTTCATATTTAGTGACCGTTTCCCTACACTTTTTGTCTAAAATGTTTTGTTCTATATATCAAAATAAAGCGGTGGGGGAAGTTCAATTTTTTTTTCAAACAAACCAAGATGTCTCCCGTTTCTTTTGACCGATTTTAGCAAACTTAGGCTCATATGAAAGAGCATAATTTGCACTACAAAACGCTTATTTGGTTTTGAATTTTTGACTTTTGCTGGCGTCGCTAGATGGCGTTAACTGAATTAGTAGCATATTTTTTAGTTTTTTTCAAAAAAAAAACAAATGTAATGGTATATTCATTTTTACATATTTTAAAAGGGGATACATTTCTCTATAATTTAATGAAAATAATTTATCATCTACCTTTTTTTGAACCGTTGATATTGACCAAAATATTATTTTATTTTATTAAAAAATGGCACGCCACTGCTTTTTGTCAAAATAAAAATCATTTTCGTCATCACTTTTTAGTTGCTAACAAAAAGAACCTCTTGACTTTTTTTCGTTAGACGAACGGTTTTGGATTGAAAAAATAAGATGTTTAACAATGATAACTATAAGGTTCAAAATTATTTTTAAATATTACATCTCACAACAATAAAATTATTACCTATTATTTTTATCATTAATAATCATTTAATTAGCGAGAGAATGCTTTAGTTCATAATTTATTATTAATAATTATTATTATTTCATAAATTCAAAAAAAATTAAAAATCAAACTTAACTAACATCGCATTTAAGCGAAGCAGGCCATGATCTACGTTAAGAAACCAAACACCAAATTGTCAATCACGTTGATATTCATTTTGATAGTTCCTGCTATTGACATCTAATTTAATGCTATGTAAAAAGTATTTTTACAACAAATCATGCCTTTTACGAATGAAGAAGCCTTTGATATGTTGAGAATTTATTTTCAATGTTTTGAAAATGCCGCGATTGCTTCTAGGCAGTATGCACTGCGTTATCCCCTCCGAAGACACCATTCGAGAATGGTTTTTCATCGTTTAGCCTTACGTTTAAGGCAACATGGCCAAGTGCAACCAACTCCAACTTTGAGAAGAAATCGTAGAGTAAGAAGAGAAGATAACATTATAAATGTGTTGGCTTATATTCATGCAGATCCCCATTTAAGCATAAGAGAGATCTCCAGAGATTTAGGAATATCCTATGGCTCAGTGCAAAAAATATTAATGGATTTTAAAATGCATCCATATCACATCGTGATTCATCAAGCCCTAAATGACACTGACTTTGAACGTAGGCTCGATTACTGCTACTGGCTTAGAGACTTCATTAGGGAAAACCATCATATTTTGTCACAAATATTGTGGACAGACGAAGCATCGTTTTGCAGTAATGGCAGGGTAAATCTTCATAACGTGCATTACTGGTCGGACACTAATCCACACTGGTTACGTGAAGATTATCAGCAGGGTCGATGTAGCGTCAACGTCTGGTGCGGTGTTATTAATGGTGCTATTATCGGTCCGCACATCTTTAATGGCAATCTAACCGGTGACATGTATTTGAACTTTTTATTTAAAGATTTACCAGGACTCTTAGAAAATGTGCCTTTACAAGTAAGAAGAAACATGTGGTTTCAATAAGACGGATGCCCGGCACATTATTCACGAAATGTGCAAGATTTTTTGAACAGGCATTTTCCTAACCGTTGGATTGGCAGAGGCAGTCTATTTTTCTGGCCACCACGGTCCCCCGATTTAACCTGCCTTGATTTTTATCTGTGGGGCCGAATAAAGGATTTGGTGTATAAAACTCGACCAACTACTCGAGAAGACATGATAGTCCGAATTCAAAACGCCATAAATATTATACCAAGAGCGGAACTTGAGACAGCTGTCAACTCCACCCAGAAGAGATTGGACCAGTGCATTCAAAATAATGGACAACATTTTGAACACTTACGACAAAACTATTAATTTATTTTTAACGTTTATTTTTAAAGTTCCATGTTCTTGTTTTTAGTGTTATTGCTCCTGTTGTTGTTGGACAGTTTTATTAAGATTTTTCATTGTTAAACATCTTATTTTTTCAATCCAAAACCGTCGTCTAACGAAAAAAAGTCAAGAGGTTCTTTTTGTTAGCAACTAATAAGTGATTACGAAAATGATTTTTATTTTGACAAAAAGCAGTGGCGTGCCATTTTTTAATAAAATAAAATAATATTTTGGTCAATATCAACGGTTCAAAAAAAGGTAGATGATAAATTATTTTCATTAAATTATAGAGAAATTTATCCCCTTTTAAAATATGTAAAAATGAATATACCGTTACATTTGTTTTTTTTTTTTTTAACTAAAAAATATGCTACTAATTCAGTTAACGCCATCTAGCGACGCCAGCAGAAGTCAAAAATTCAAAACCAAATAAGCGTTTTGTAGTGCAAATTATGCTCTTCCATATGAGCCTAAGTTTGCTGAAATCGGTCAAAAGAAACGGGAGACATCTTGGTTTGTTTGAAAAAACAATTGAACTTCCCCCACCGCTTTATTTTGATATATAGAACAAAACATTTTAGACAAAAAGTGTAGGGAAATGGTCACTAAATATGAAAATGATATCATCGATATATTTTCATTAGGCAAAATTCTATAAAAACCCCATTTTTCTACTTGGTGTTGGTTGTTACGCCCTCTAGCGGACGTTTGACAAACTCGAAAATAATTTTCAGCAATTTCTCTTGGCGACTTTTATTATGATTTTTTTTTCTCAAATCTATATGACCAATATCTTATGAGATATGGCCGCTCGCTACCCTTAACTGATCACCCTGTACATTCCCAAATTTATGAAGCGAGACTCTTTTAATTTGAAAAATCGATTTGCGAGAAACACATTTTTTTAAACTCGGACATTTTCTTTTTTGACATTTTGTTGGATTAAGGCTTGAATAAAGAGTTATTTACAGTGATTGTTTTTATCCTGGCCTATTCCGTTTTTCCATATGATACAATTAAGTGGGAATTATGACACATTTTTTATGTTATGTTATACAAAAGTTGTTTAGAATTGTTAAGAGGGTCCAAAAAATGCACCAAATTCCATATTTTTATCTCTAGCCGTTGTCAAATGGCGCCTTGGGAAGTAGTTTCATTGTCACCCGATATATATATATATATATATATATATATATATATATATATATATATATATATATATATGTAACTCGTAGGAAAATCTTATTTAATTATTTTAAACCAGTCCGAGGACGCACGGACGTCGCAAAATATGATCAATCAACGCGATGGATAAAAGGCCCCGAAGCCGAAAAGTTTTGCATTAAATGCGGCAACCTTTGACAGCTTTTTATTAAACTCATTATGCTCAAGATTTTAGATAGGGTTCGAGGGGCGAGCAGTTCGCGGCATTTACCCTATGTGAGCGAATTTGTAATTTTATTCAACCAGAAGCGGCGGCTCTTTCTACGCTCTGACGGCGGCGCGCGTTTCGCGACACTATGAATACGAAATCTCTCCCACGTCGCGCCCCGTTGGCGGCGACGCTCCGATCATAATAATGACCTGCCAAAGAGCACGCTGAATGTTTTTGCGAAATTATAATTGAATCGGTTCCGGCATGTAATAGACAAGTTGACAAATACGTTCGGAGAGTGCGAGGTTATTTAGTGGAAAATTTAATAGGAATAAATAAACAGATTCAGAAATGTAACGTTTTAAAATTATTCTACAACCCCTTTAAATGAAGCGTTACGAGAGATAACTCTGATTCAAGTAGACCGTCCAGAATTAGAATTTAATGGTCATGTTTAAAATAACAGTTCACGGGTGTAAGAGGGACTAGAATTGCTATAAGCAATTTTTCAGATGAAATACGAATTATCAAACTACTTAATTAGATGATTTAGATGCAAATAGATGCTTTATATTTTTTCCAGTTTCGGATCGGCCCTATCGATACGCCCCTAAGGTTTGACCAGTCAGCACATTTTACAACTCAAAATTGGTGTCGCAAAATTAAAACATCTAAACAAAAATCATAGTCAAGGACGCAGAATCATTTTTACGCCAAGCCCAAAAAAATTAAGAAACGGATGAATTTTTTATTGTAGCACTTTGAGAGTCCAAGTTTCACTCCTAGATGTACTAGAAGTTGAAAAAAATCGGTAAATTTCCTTTGCCCGGGAGTTCCCTCGTTATAAATGTCTTCTTTGAGACTCTGACGGTTGAGCAATATAAAAAAATTCGAAAATACAGCATTTCCCAGTGCAGTAATCTGGTGCACATTAGGTATTAGGTATTAGTTTAAAAGTGAGTGGATCAAACCGACCCTCCACTGCGACTCTGTGATCTATTGTGGCTCACACCTATGTTTACCCTTCCCCAAGCAACTCTAAGTCCTCAAGGAGTCTGATTATTGCCTTTAAGGGGGAAAAAACTCATACCACTAAAAATGTAGAGGAGGTCTAAACCTATACGACGACGTATATGAAGATTCAGTTTACGACGCGCGACGGTCCGTTTCACGATTATAGGCCAAAAACCATATTTTCGGCTATATAATCGGAGATAACTCGTAAACCGTGCCCCCTATCGAAAAAACTCATACCACTAAAAATGTAGAGGAGCTCTAAATGTATATGACGACGTATTAAGATCGAGTGTACAGTGGTCCGTTTCGCTGCTATAGATCGAAAACCAAATTTTCGGCAATATCTGGTAGGTAAACAAAAACTCTTACATCGCAATTCTCTTTTATTTTGTAAACGTGCTACTTGAGATTCACTAAAAAGCAAAATCAAATATACAAGGATGGTAAGCATATGCTGATAGAATAGTTAATTTTTCTAAAGTGGGACTAGTAAGGGTAAGTAAATTTCGAGTCATAAAAAAGGCGAACGCAAAAGAAATTTCTCTCATGTTCGCCTTTAATATTCATTCGTATTTGTTTTCGAAACAGAGAATACACAAGGTATATTCTGATAAAAAAAAATTTCTAAGCTGCAAAAAAAGTAAAAGTAAGTAAATTTCGAGTCATAAAAAAAGGCGAGCGCAAAAGAAATTTCTCTCTCGTCTGCCTTCAATATTCATACGTATTTGCTTTCGAAACAGAGAATACGCAAGGTATATTCTGATTTTTCTAAGCGGCAGGACAAGTAAGGTTAAGTAAATTTCGAGTCATAAAAAGGCGAACGCAAAAGAAATTTCTTTCATTTACGTTCGCCTTTCTCTCATTTGTGTTTAATAAAAAACACACACAGGGGTCTCGTCTCACCGACAAGACGAATCCCCAAGCTAAGGGCTGAGTCTCAACAGATCGGAGTATGCTTACCAAGCGGATGTCGCCTAAGAGCTACGTCCCTAATGTGCTCATCGAGGATTCTCTCTAGGCTTTTCAACAGAAAGGAGGTTAGACTTATTGGTCAAAGCGAACTTGGTAGAGGATCATTTCGACCCACTTTAGGTATATAAATTACCTTAGTCGCAGACCATCTGGCCGGTATATAATTCCAAGCCAGACTTGCTCTGAATAGTCTTGTTATGAAAGGAAGGAGTGCGTCCAACCCGTTTTGTATCAGAGCTGGAAAGACTCCATTCTCCCCAAGCGGTTTGAAGGGCCGAAAGGAATTTACGGCCCTTTGGACCGCCCTTACTGTGATTATTTTGTTAGCAGTCAGCCAATCATCTCTGTGAGGTCGTTTGTGTCGACCTACGAAATGGAAAGTTGACCGACTATCCATTATCAGGCTACCTGGGAAGTGATTTAGTGCTAAAAGCTCCAAAGTTTCTTTCCTAGAGCCTGTAAAGGTTCCATCTGGCCGTTTTAGCGATCCATATTGGTCACATTCACCTGATATTTTAGCTCGATTGAACAGTCTGGTGTACATAGCCACTTCAATGATTTTGGAAAATTTTGGTACAAGACTTATTGGTCTATAATTTTCAAGCAGTGTAGGGTCCCCCTTTTTATATGGAGGTTTGACCAGTGATAATTTCAGGTCATCGGGAAAAATCCCATGCTTGAAAAAGTTATTAATTATGTGAGACAAGGGCACAGCAAGCTCGGCAGCACATTCTTTAATAATTCTGGAGGACAGTTCATCGTAGCAGGCACTGACCTTGGTTTTAGGTTTGGATATGGTAGTTAAAACCTCGTCGATAGTAAGTTCCAGGAAGAAAGAATTATTATGGAATGGAATACTGCAAGAAATAACAAAGTTATTGAAGTCATTAGATACTGCTTTGGGGTCTCCAGGGATCTGCGATTCCCGGGGAGTTAATTTTCCTGTGATTTCCCTTAGAATCTGCCAGACATATCTGAACCTATTTTCAGACTCCTGAATTTGTTCGCCGAATTGTGCTTTTCGAGCATCTCCAATAAGAAGATTATATTCTCATTTCTTATCCCTCTTATACTCAACGTATTCATCCAAAGATCTGCTGAGTACCAGTAAGTCCAGGTCACGTTTGCAGGATGAGACTTCCTCAGTAGAATGCAAAAGCTTTTTGGACCTGGGATTAATTGATTTAATTGGAAAGCATCCACAAGATACTCAGGAACACCAAAGATGGAATCCCAGTTCTCCCCTGTGAAAATGTATTTAAATTTAAAATTCCCCTTGTTATGTCCTCTAAAAATACGCCTCTTTAATCTTATATTTTTATTCTTGCCCACCCCCCTGCGCTGTGTAATCTGATATATGAGTGCTAAGAACTTCTGACTTAAATGATTCACAATTTGTAAAAATATTGTCAATGCAGCAACGACTGGTCCCGTATATGCGTGTATAATCTAACACCGATGGACTTACATTGAACGAGCTTAACAAAAATCACAGGTTTTTTTTTGACGTCGGCGTCGGTTTAATTTTGTTATAAAAATTTGTATTTCTCTCGACACATTTTCGTTAATCTAGGAACTAATTTTATTCACCTGCCTATATTAATTTATTTTCTCCTAATGAATTTTGCGGTTAAAAAATAAATTTGTGTTTCCCTCCTAATAGACAAATTAAATGAAATGTATCGCTGATTATAATACGATACATAATAAACCAAATGACAAATTCGTTCGAGAATAATGAGGTTATTCGGGTCAAATTTTAATAGGAACAAATAAATAGATTCACGGGGGCGGCTTTAAAATTACTCCATAACCCATCCAAATGAAGCAATTTAACGAAGATAAATAAACGGCTAAAATTCGAAACGCCACAGCTCGATTTCTGTTTGCCTCTAAAATATCACATTAAAAAAACAGAAATATAATAATTATATTGAAAATATAATACGAAAATATACTTTTGTATTATGTTTACTTGACAATTACAAAAAAATTATTTTTTCCTGTAAAAAAAATCCGTACAATTCAAAAAAAATATACCTTACAGGGTGGCCCATTTTGGGTACTTTTGCGGGGTATCTACGTTATTTTTTAGATAGAATGTTGCGGTTTTCGCGACAGTGTGCTACTTTTTCGTAAAACTAAAGAAGCCTTTAACAAAATTTGTATAACCGTTTTAGTTTTTAAGATACAAGGCTAAATCGAAAATGTTGCATTTTCAGACACCCCTCCTGTCTCAACTATCAGATAACTTATCGAAAATGTGAAAACCTTTTTTTTATATAACTTTTCCCGTAGAACTCAATTCCACCTTCGGAATTAATATACAGGATCAGGTCAAAAAGTTATCGGACCCTACTTTATTTTTTTAAACTATATATTTATAGACTATAAAATTTGTCTTTTTTACATTTTCAAAAATATATAATACACGGGCCCACAAAAAAACTGGCGAGCCTAAAATTTGTATCAATTTCAACCCTCAATAATTTTTGAATGGATTCTTAGATTCTGTTAATTTTTTTGCAATTTATTTCGATACCTTTTCACAATGATTTTGTGATATAAATTTAAACTTCGGAATCATACTGGATAATATACAGGGTCAAACGCAAACTTGTGTTTTTTCACCAATTTTTGAGACGCTTTATAGACTGACCTGGCTTAAATATCACTATCGTCTATGAGCAACGTTTTGTTTTTTTGAATGACCTTCGTATCTTTCTTTTTAGAAAATATAGAGCAGTGTAAGTAAAGTGATGTTTTACTGTAATTTCCCTTACACTCAATAAAAATGGAATTTTATAAGAGTAGAGTGCTTTGAAATTTAAAATGTCTTTGAAATGTCAAGCCTTGAAAAGACTTTCTGTCAGTTTTGAAGCGTTGTTTTCATTAGTAATGGCACGACAAATTAGTCCAGAGCAAGTTGCTCAGATTGTAGCATTAGTAAATGATGGATGGAGCGTTGCGCATGCCGCACGAATAGTGGGTGTTCCAGAAACCACGGCTAGAAAGGGAAGGAACAGGTGGGGTCGTCCCAGAGTTACATCAAACTTAGACGACAGGTTTGTTACCCTGCAAAGCTTAAGAAGGCCTTTTCAGAATGCCCTAATTGTAAAGAGACATTTACTTGAGTTCGTAAAAAAAATTTATGTGATGAGACAGTGCGTCGTCGGCTTAAAGAGAGAGGATTAAAGTCAAGAGTACCCGCAAATGGTCCAAGATTGCTACCAGAACATCGTTTTCTCGACTTAATTTTGCACGCGAAAAAAATCAGTGGAACGTACGACAGTGGTCCCAAGTATTATTTTCCGACGAGTCACGGTTTTGCTTACATTCTTCCGATGGGCGTAAACGAGTTTCGAGGCAGGAAGGCCAAAGGTACGCTGAGGGTATGTTTGTAGAAAAGCAACCTTTTGGAGGTGGTTCTGTGATGGTACAACTTTGCATATTACCAAGAAATTCGCTCAATGGCGAGCGTTATATTGATGTACTGGCTGAACACGTAGTACCGTTTGCTCATTTCATAGGGCAGGAGTTCCTTTTTATGCATGATAATGCCCGACCTCACACTGCTCGTATTCTGTGGCAATATATGGACAAAGTGGGCATACATCTTTTGCCATGGCCAGCTAGGAGCCCGGATTTAAATCCGATTGAACATGTTTGGGATCAGCTTGGTAAGCGTATTCGTAGTCGTCCACATGTACCCGCCAATTTAGAGGAACTTGGAGAAAATTCAATTGCACGACTGATTGAAAGCATGCCAAGGCGTTTACAAAGTGTAATAAGGGCCAGAGGGGGAAACACTCGTTATTAATTTTAGTTCTTGTTTATAAAACGTTATTAATTTAAGTTCTTGTTTATAAAATTTAAATCAAAAGTTTGATTATTGCTTAAAATAAAAGTTGTCTATAAATACGCAGTCTTTTCATGTTTTTATCTAGTAAAAACAGCACTTTACATATAGAGCTGCACTTTCTCTAAAAAAAAGATAAAACGATCATATAAAAAAACAAAATGATTCTAAAGAAACAGGCAACAAAATGACTCATAGATAGATGATAGTGATATTTAAGCCAGGTCATTCTATAGAGCGTGTCAAAAATTAGTGAAAAAACACAAGTTTGCGTTTGACCCTGCATATTATTCCGAAGTTTAAATTTATACCACAAAATTTTTGTGGGCCTATTTAGTATACAATTTTTTCTCAGAAACACGCAAATAACTGACAATTTTCTGAAATTAAATGCATAATTTAATAGTAGGCCATGAATAACAATAATAAACAATTGAAAATTACATATTCCTAACGAAGAATTAGATACACTGCCTATAGATATCTTCTTATTAAAAATACCTATAGAGTTATTTAATAACAGTAAGTTTGTAACAACAGTTTTATAGCATAAAGTAACAATATAACAAATACAAAAAAATAACATTAAAAAAAGGAAAAAAAACAATTTTTAAAGGTGATGTTTGAATTGACGACCATTATCTCTAATGCAACATTGGCTCATTATTGTAATTCTTTGAATTGCGCTAAAAAGAACCATTGATCTCATTCGCAGATTTCGAAAGGCTAAATGAATTGCCACTCGAAGGTCTGCCATGCCGTCATATCGAGTTTTATATACTTCATTTTGTATATAGCCCCATAAATAAAAATCTAAAATTGAGAGATCTGGAGATCGTGGAGGCCATCTAATAGGTCCGTGCTACCTATTGATCTTTGAGTCCTTGTTGTGCTCTTTCAAACATTAAATGCTGATTTTCACTATGCCAGTTCCTGGTATTGACGATTAAAAATTCCCGCACTTGAAAAAAAGTATTCGTCTGACCAGATAACAAGTCTGTCAAATAAATCGTTAGCATCGATTTGTTGCAAATACCACTGGCAAAACAGTGCCCGGCGCTCGGCATCGCCAGGATGCAAATGTTGCACTATACTAATTTTGTATGGATGACACTTATATTTCTTCAAGATCCTCTGACCGTCAGTTTTTGGCACACCAATTTCCTTCTCAATTTTTCTACATGAGGACGAAAGTGTTGCTTCTATATATCCCAAAACATCTAGCTCTTTTCTTTCCCTGCTCTCTTTGTTTTAAGTTTTAGAACGCGTGTGAACAAATGATCCGTGCTCAACTAAATTTGCTTTTAAACGAGCAAATATCTCAAAAACGGTTGCCTTCTTTCTGGATATCTAACAAGCAAAAACTTATAATGATAATACAAATTTTCATAGCCATAATAGCTTACTTATCTTTGGAAATATAATTCCGAGGCTTCTTCAAGAATTTTCATTTCTCTGTATAAAAAATACCAGCATATCATATTTTTCATAATTTTCATACGCTGCAATTATTCGAAGAAACTGATAAATATCGATTAAATAAAAATACCAAAATAACCGCTTTATAAAACAAAAATCGTTCCAAAAACCGATGAGATATTTGACATTTATTTTTGTTTGTTGTCATAAACAATAGCCATAGCTTACGCCTACTATTAAATTATGCATTTAATTTCAGAAAAGTGTCATTTATTTGCGTGTTTCTAAGAAAAAATGCATACTATTATATATTTTTGAAAAGGTAAAGAAAAGACAAATTTTATAGTCTATAAATATACAGGGTTTTCTGTTTAAAAAATAAAGTAGGGTCCGATAACTTTAGCTATATAAGAAACCGTTTTCACATATTCGATAAGTTATCTGATAGTTGTGCAACATTTTCAATTTAATCCTGTATCTTAAAAACTAAAAGGGCTATAAAAATTTTGTTAACGGCATTTAACCAAAAAGTAGCATAGCACACTTTCTATCTATAAAAATAACGGAGATACCCCGCAAAAGTACCCAAAATCGGACACACTGTACTTTTTTGTTTACATATCACAAAACTCTGTTTGTTCGAATTGGAGCATAATGTATCCAACATAAATGTTTCGATTCATACTGTCACACTTATAATATAACTTTACCTTTTGCGTACAGTTCACATACATTTTAGTTAGCTCTAATACCGATGATCAACTGATATTTAACATAACTTTACAACATATGATCCACAAGTAACTGTATTTAATTCATAATCTTCTTTGGAAAATGCCAAAAAATTCGCTGATACTTTTTTGATCTGTTTTCCGGATGAAATAATATCATTCTGCACATTCGATGTATATCACTTGAAAAGACGTATTTATTTAGTTTAAATTAAGTAATATTTTGACAATATCTCTTTGCAATTTGGGTCCAGTTTAAAAAGCATTATTTAAATATATTTTTTCAACAGCCGTGCGGACAATTGGATTTCTCGCACTAGCGCGGAAAAATGTTTCTGTTTAAAGGCAATTGTTAGAAATCAACAAACTGACATATTTATTCGTCATTAATTGCTTTTACATATGCGTATTTTCCGTAATTTTGCATTATTACAATGCATTTAAGTGAATTTAACAATCTGGCCATGCAAGACGGCGGTTTGACGAAGTAGATTTGGATTTGCTTCCAAAGAAATCCAAAATCAGATACATTCAGGAAAGTTCATTAAATGGTGCGCCAACAAGAAAATCAACAACATTAGAGGTACTTCCAGTTTACTTTCAAGAAATTCAAAGAATTTTCAACCTTCTACAATGTGGTCGAAGTACTCAATGATAAAATCTATGCTAAAAATTAAGAAAACCGTTGATATTATCTAATAGTTTATCTAAAAAAGAAAATTATGGGTTTTAGACCAAAAAATTTTAAAATTTACTAATCAAAGTCGCAACACTAATTCGAGTCGCTGGAGCCTGCAGGCGGCGTGAAGAATTAACTCATGTGTTGTGTGAAAACGTAGTCAAACAAGATTTGTTTCTGGCGAAAATACCAGATAGCAAGAATTACCAGAGTAGAAGCTTTGTTATAACTGAAGAAAAAAATCTCAATTTAATCAAGAATCGCCAACCAAATTCTATGTTCTACAGGAGAAAAGTCCAAGGAAAATTTGCCTCCGCCTTCGCCTTTGCTTTCTAAAAGTTTCGCGTATGAAACTAATAGTCAGTAACGGCTGCTCCATAAGGCCGCGCGCCCCCCTGATAAATGTTAACATAACAGACTATTTCAATTCTTATAAATTTAATATTAATATAAAATTATGCTAAATTTTTTTACCCCAAAAGGCATCAGTTCCTATCTCTAATTACCCGACCTCGTTGACTCGTGAGAATTATCAAACATATGTTTCAGGCGCAGCCTCTACAGCCGGTATTACTAGCTCTATCGGTATCACGCAGAACAGCATACGAAGTGGCCCGAACATATCGTTCGGTTCGCTGCCTTTCCGACGCGGGTTTCTCACGCCGGGACCTCTTATTTTAATTTAGTTTGTGGATTAAGGATATGCTTTGGACGTTAAGCCACGTATGATTGTAGGTCGCGTCAGATGAAAATCCGATATCGGGAGTGTGTTTGGTTAGGTTAGGTTAGGTTAGGTTAGCGGAAAAGGCAGCAGATCCTTATCTCTTTTACGATAAAATGTAATATTAGTACCTGGACAAAGTACATTTTTTTCTTTTAATCTGGATGCAACTAATTCAGCGGATTCTTTGAGAGATTCAGGTCTCTTATAAGATCGTTTAGTTCTTCTTGATTGAAACATTGCGGAGTTGCTAAATCTGCTTCAAATTCGCTGTCGTTTTCTGATTGAATTCTTTGAACTGTGTCAGACGTTGATGTTTCTGTAACATCTTCTGCCAGTTCGGGTAGACTGCTGAATGATGGAACGGGTATTTCTTCCGAATGCGCTACAGGCCTTCTTTCAGAATCTAGATCAGGATTTGTCCATTTGTGTCTATTGTTTCTATTTATGCCTTTAATATTAACGAGACAAAAATAGCAGTCGTCATGATGGTTTCACGGTTCTCTGCAAACCATTGGTACACCAAACTTTAGGCACTTCCTCTTTCCAGTTGTCAACTGTCACAAATGTTCAACACATGTTTTACATATGAAATGTGGGGCCCAAGATTTATCTTGATCTCCTAAATGAACGCCAAAATAGGCAAGATAAGCTCTTTTCACAAAGTCAGAAATCGTTTTTCTGCTTTCTTTCAAAGTGTATTCACCAAACACATAACAAAAAACATCGGGATGATTTACACAAGTACGTCTGCTTGTGGATGCCATTGTTTCAGCTTAGTGTCTTGATACTACAAAACGACCAAAATTTACACAAAATGATAACACAACTTTACTTGGGAACACTACTTGGGAAGGTTATTCCGAAAAGGGAAAGCACAATATAGAATATCCAAATTTGCAATCTTCCATACGACCTGTTCCTCATAATGCAAATTTGCCAGTGCCGATTGCGCTTTTAAATTGGCAAGCTATTGATTTGGGAGATAATGGACATAACGCATCATCAGACAGCTCAGAAGAACAGTGCACCGATCCCACTTTTACCACAGGTCTCAGTTCCGCCGAGCCACTTTTGATTGTTCAAAGAGAATTAAATGATTTAGTACGTGATTTGGGTTTATCCAAGCAACAGTCAGAACTTCTGGGTTCCCGTCTTAAGGAATGGAACCTATTGGCCAAAGAAACAAAAATTACGAATTTCAGAAAAAGAAATACTATGTTTTCTGAATTCTACAGTATGGAAAATTCGTTGTGCGCGTGTACTGATATAGACAGTTTAATGCAGGAACTTGATATTGAACATTCTTCCCGTGAGTGGCGCTTATTCATAGACTCATCTAAATATAGCTTAAAAGCTGTGTTATTGCATAATGGAAATTTAAAACCCTCTATACCAGTTGCCCATTCAGTTGTAATGAAAAAAAATTATGAAAATATGTGCACGATTTTGGGTAAAATAAACTACAATAGGTATAAATGGCAGATATGTGGGGACTTAAAAGTTATAGCGATTTTAGTGGGACAGTCGTGCAATAAATCAGCATTATGTAACGAAAATTTGGCCAGAAAGAAGCGAATTTCAACCGGGATCTCAAAATGTTAAATTTATACCTCTTGTTGATCCCAAAAATGTCCTTTTGCCTCCCCTTCACATTAAACTTGGGCTGATGAAAAACTTTGTGAAGGTTTTGAATAAAGATGGTGATGGATTTACAAGACAAGTCCTTCCCCCAGTTAAGTAATTCCAAATTAAAAGAAGGCATTTTTATTGGGCCACAAATCAGAAAATTGCTGGACGATGTCAATTTTACGGATAAGCTTACCAGGCAGGAACTCAGAGCATGAAGTTCATTTGTTAATGTAGTAAGAGGATTTTTAGGCAACAATATATATGAAAATTATGAACAATTAGTTAATGAACTCTTAGATGCATGTAAAGCGCTTGGTACCAGAATGTCATTAAAGATTCACTTCCTCCATTCCCATCTGCCATTTTTTCCTAAAAATTTGGGAGCTGTTAGTGACGAGCAGGGTTCACCAAGATATCAAAACAATGGAAATTCGGTACCAAGTACAATGGGATCCAGCCATGATGGGTGACTACTGTTGGTTTTTGAAGAGAGAAGATAGGACACCTCATAAATGGAAAAAATAAAGTTTAATTAGTGTTTTAAGTTAATATTTTCCTCGTTTGGTTTTCTCTTAGATGTATGGTATGTTTAGGAGGCGAAAACTGTACACATAGTCAATAAACAGGGTTAAGAATTTTCTGAAATCATTTTTTCTATAGATATTAAGTATCGTAACATTCGATATGGTTCTACAACTCTAACCAGAAAACTCTACGTGCTACAACTTTCTATTTGTCATTTTCTTATTTGGATAGGTCCATTCTATTAGATTATGCTATTCTGATTTGTGCTACAACAAAAAAAATTTTTTTTGTCGGCCAGTGTAATTAAAGGTATGTCAATATGAATGCTGTACACAATCTTATACAAAAAAAAATCGACTCATTAGAGGATAAGTTTAAAATTAAAGAGCTTGGCAGGCCTTTGCCTTTGCTAAATTTAACACAAGTTTGTGAACTAGAGGCCGACAGCAGGTCTTTTACACGACGAAAGAGACTTATAACAAAATAATAGGATATGTGGATGTGAGATAAAAAATGTATTGTGCTGTTTCCCGTGTTTGCTGTTTTATAAAGTCGACTCTAGAATAGACCTTAACTGGGCAAGAAAAGGAATAAACGATTTACACCACCTTCCTGAAAAAATGAGGAAGCATGCGTCATCTCGCGACCATATTAATTCTTGCACAGCTTTTGCTATTATGGTATTCTAGACAGCATGCTACAAGTGTTTAGGGAAGAAATTTCTATCCAAATTGAAACGTCAGATTTTTTATCAATTCAAGCTTATGAAACCACCTATGTATTAAGTTATTGTCAAATAGTTATAATACTAAGATATTTTTATAAAGGATCAATCCGTGAGGGGGAGAGTGGGGATTTATACGGGTTAAAGACAAAACAGCAACCGGGTTGAAAACTTGCATTGAAAATGAAATTGACCCCCTAATTTTAAAAACTCCCTCAAAAATTTAGTGCAAGGAATTAAACATTTTGAGGAGAAAGTTATGGACAAACTTATTTCTATGAAAGAGCGCAGAGGGGATTTCAATTTTAAAAATTGACGTTATATTTGTGTATATATTTATTACCCAGTTTATTGCTTTTGCCTCCTTAGAGAGTAAGATAGTTACTAGTGAAATGACTTTTATTGACTAAAAATATTCATATTCCTGCCCTTTGAAGGTTTTGAAGCTCATTTTGGAGAAGATTTTAATTTTAAAAATTTATATTATATTTGTGTATATATTATGGTGGCTTTTTTACCTTCATAGACAGTACCTAATGAAGTGTCGTTTTCAAGATTTAAGCTGATTTTAAGGTAGGTGAGCTAGTAAGTACTCGTGAGCTTATATTTATAATAATATACCAATAATCTTGCATGAGTGGGCCCCTCCAAAGTCAAACCCCACGAGCCGCCACTGTTGATAGTATTGCTGACCACAATGGACCAGTGAATCAGCACCAATATGACAAGTTAAGAAGAAAAAGTGTCAACATTATTGCCTGCTCCAAAAAGACTAACCATCAAAATTCTCCCAATTTAGTCAATAATACCTATAATTGTCAATTTTTGGTTCCCTGCCATGTTAATTACAACAAAGCATCATTTTTTTAACAGTTTTCTATAACTCTAGGAAGTAACTACCTTTTTCCAAATAATTAGTTACTTTTAAATAT
Source organism: Kuschelorhynchus macadamiae (assembly GCA_030620095.1). Classification (NCBI taxonomy): domain Eukaryota; kingdom Metazoa; phylum Arthropoda; class Insecta; order Coleoptera; family Curculionidae; genus Kuschelorhynchus; species Kuschelorhynchus macadamiae. The sequence goes on from JAUTXW010001077.1 coordinate 637,758, forward strand.
ATAATAGTTTGTTTCTTATAACTTAATAAAAAAAACTATTATACTACTATAATAGCTGTAATGACTGCGATCTAAAATATGTTGGGCAAACTAAACGCTCCACAAACATTCGTTTTAAAGAACACATGGCACATTTAAGATAAGGAAGAACAGAAAAGTCAAGCGTTGCCCAACATGCTTTGGAAAACAATCACCGAATAGGAATAAATAATCTTAAGTTGATTAAACATTTATCTAATAATAGATTATTGGATGCATTTGACAGTGTAGAAATAGTTAAATGCGGTAAGAAAGCACTAAATAAAGACAGAGGGCCTATTCCCTATAGTCCCTCTGTTGTTTACTTGACAACGGTGCAGTCGGGTGCAACCAAGTGTGACCACATTTACCTATAAATAGTCTCGGTTAGGATGAGTTACTATAGATTATATCATCTGCTGATGATGCTAACTTGGTTAGCGAAACGCGCGTCCAGAACGTAACCAAGTTGTGGTGTAGTATGGTTAGAACTCTTGTATTTTGATCTATCTTCCACCACAGGTTCCAGTGTTAGGACGATCCAAATTAATCTTTTATTATAATTGAATACGTATTATAAAATGTGTCATCTTATAAAAGACGTTTCTCTAAGGCTAGAAATGTATGCAGTGCAATCGGATTTCACCAAAAACTAGAGACAAAATGCTTAAGATACAACATTGGTGTTGTCTCCTATATTAGATTCCAAATCATTTTCATTTCTTACGAAGAAAACAATAAAGATAACATTTAAATGGAAAACCACTGGCCGCAAAAAATGTATCCCAGATATCTCAATTCCCGCTTAGCGTAGAATTAATTGATTAATAATTAAATAATAAGAAATCCTTTCAGGACTGACTCAAGTACTTCTCAAACTAAAATGAACAAAACCAAAATTTCATAATCTCCACTATTACCTACTGAATTTAATTACTGGGCTCTTTTAAAGCCTTTCTAAGGTTTTAAAAACAATAATTAAAAATTAATAGGGATCTAGTAGCTATTTTCTATCCATTAAATTCGACGAGATTTAATTAATACTAAGAAAAAAAAACGTTTTTTTGCTCTAGAACATAAAAATTATTTTGATATTATAAAACAGACGTTTATTTGCTTTTTGCTAGACTATTTGTAATATCCCCGCCTCTTCTGAAAACAGTAATATATATTATGTATTTCATACAACACTATGGGCCATTTTACTCCTAACACGCAAATCACAATCTTGATAAGAACTTTTTGGATCGTTCTATTTTATGTCAAAACAACACCAACCAGCTATCTCCAAAAAGGACACAAACATCACAGCAACTTAACATTAACAAATTGGAATTAACAATTGCTACTTTCACGGCTAGCCAGATTACATACATATATCGTATCCACGTCTATTCCTATCCGTGTCAAATCCTACATTGTGAAAAATAAATGTTCGGCGCCCATGAAGGAACACAAAGCGGAGGTCGCGATAGCAACTGGTTGCCATTGCTGCTGCTTTCGGCGCTACACATCACCGAGTTCGCCCTTACTTGTTGCAACTTTCGCATGTTGTGGCCAGCCTTTATTAACGTTGATAGCACTTTATAATATACTTAGAGCATCGACACAGAAACGGAAAACGGACTATGGAATATTGGACAAATATATGTTACGGATTTCCAAAGCAAGATAGATGGAGAAGAAAGTAAACTGGTGTGCCACAGGGCTCTATATTGTGACCTGTCCTATTTACAATTTATAAAGCATATATACACACAGAAACGGAAAACGGACTATGGAATATTGGACAAATATATGTTACGGATTTCCAAAGCAAGATAGATGCGGAAGAGAATAAACTGGTGTGCCACAGGGCTCTATCTTGTGACCTGTCCTATTTACAATTTATAAAGTATATATACACACCTCTATTCACAATTCGGAATTGCAACAATACGCTGAAGATTCCCAAATTTATGTACCTTTAAATTTATCAAATGTTGATAATTCTTAGCAAAAAATTAGTTCAGACATTCTAAAATTAGTTCAGACATTCTAGGTATAGTTGAATATGCCACTCAACATAATTTAAAAATTATCCCTGCTAAGTCAAACATAACTTTTTACGGTGGTAATTCGAATAACTTAAAATATATATCTGAGAATATTAATATTGAGATTAATGGGCTAGTAATTTCGGTTATAAATGAGGACTAAAAATTAGGGTTAAGTTTGGATTAAAGCCTTCGCTTTGAGATCCATATCAAGGCAAGTATTGCCTACATGCGCCCAAGAAATGTATATAAAATTTGAAATTTTTTCTACGTTCCTTTTTACAATCTTCTGAACCCACTAAAAATGGGAAAACGAAGTATCTTTTTTTTATTTTTACGTCAAAAGCGAGGATCAACTGAACGCCGTTTATTGTGTAAACGGTTCTAGTTTTCTCCAAAAACAGAAATAAATTCTAAAGGAGCATAGATAAGATAAAAAAATTCTTATATGATTTTGTCTTTAAGAGGTCTAAGAAAAATACTAATAACGCAGAGTGTTGAAAAAAAAATCAATTTTTTAAATTTCCTTTTGTTCTAATTATTACTTCGCTCGTAAAAGGGATTTTTTTTCCGTTATTTAATGTTTTTCATTTTAATTTATTTATTTAATGTTGGAAGAATTGTAGGAAGAAAGTATTTGTACAACTACTATGTGTCTATAAAAACTTAAGGTAAATGACATAATTTCTTATGGGATGTAGGGACATAAAAATACATGGTGGTGTTGCCATCTATCTAAAAACAAAAATTCAATCCAACCCAATATATTTTAATAAATTGTGCTCTGAACAACACTGTGAGGCTGCCGGAGTATATCTTAATAAATGTGAGATACAAATTATATCAATTTATAGATCTCCCAATGGTGATTTTGATAAGTTTATTACAACTTTAGCCTTAATTTTAAATAAGCTGGATATTTCTAAACATATTGTTGTGACAGGAGACTTTAATGTTCATTTTAACACCGAGGATTCCAAAGCTCTTGAGGTATCTAACTTTTTTCGAACCTTTAATCTGCATGGTGTTGCCTTAACACGCGAGGTGAAAATTGTCTTGACAACATTTTCACTAATATGCCAATGATGTGGAGCTTGATAAATCTTCACCACATATCGGACCACGATGGTGTTTTAGAAGTGCAATATACTCAACAAACGTAGCAGAGTAAACCGTGGGACTATATTTCAGATATGTCCACTAACATTGAACTGAAGTTTAGGAGATTTGTTGACACTATCCTTGACGCGGTCACTTTGGTTTCCGTAACAAAAGGACTACTGCTCATGCTATTGACTGTCTTGTGAGGCATGTGATTGACAGTTTTGAGAATGGCTGCGATACTTATGCCTGCTGTCTAGATCTTACAAAGACGTTCGATTGCGTTTCTCATGAGATCCCACTGAAGAAACTTCCTTATTATGGTTTTCAGCCAGAGAGCATAGGTCTCCTAAAATCATATTTATCTGATAGAACCCAGTTTGTATCTTGCAATCAAGTCACATCCCTGAGTAGAGCAGTCAAGTGCGGTGTGCCCCAGGGCTCTGTGCTTAGTCCTGTGCTCTTTTTGATTTATATAAATGACCTTGCCAACTTCCAATCGACGGGAAACCTAATTTTGTTTGCTGACGATACCACAACATTCACTTCCTTCGCAGAGTGAAAACTCATGTATCTCTGAAACTGCCTCAAACATCGAAGACTGGTTTGCCACTAACAAACTGTGTATGAATGCTGGCAAAACCCAGTCAATCAATTTCACTTTGAGTAAAGGTAAAAAATATCATAGATTTTTGGCAGATTGTTCCAAGGCAGTGAATTTTCTGGGGGTAAGTCTAGATACTGTGCTATCATGGAAAAACCATGTGATGCAGCTTGGTAGGAAGCTATCCAAGTCCACTTATTTGATCAGAAACCTGGCTAAGTGTGTATCTACTGAAACTCTTCTGGCAGCCTACCATGGCTACTTCGATTCTCTCATGTCTTATGCCGTACTAGAGTGGGGTCATTCTCCACATGCTAAGTTTATTTTTAAACAACAAAGAAGATGTGTAAGGCTTGTAGAAGGGCTGAAGTACCTGGATGACTGTCGGCAGAGTTTTATTAGATGTAGGTTAATGACTCTTCCCTGCATATACATCCTGCAGTGTCTTTTGCATGTCAGGCAAAACCTGCAGCTTTTCATCTCGCATCACGATGTACATGACTACCAGACAAGGCATGGCACTAATCTAATAATTAACCATCTCCGCCTTACTAGGGCCAGCGTGGGCACTAACTATTATGTTATGGTTTTTCAATTGCTTACCCTCTCATATTAGAGCCTTAGAGATGAACACCTTGAAAAATACCTTCTGCAGAATGCTTTTTATACTTTTGAGGAGTATTTCAATAATGGCTTCCACTTTTAGTTTCGGTTACTATGTCTTTTTTTAAGTGTTTATTATTTTCTAATTGTATTTTATTATGATAGGTACATTTAAAACTTTTTAGCATTGTCCACTGACTATTGTACAGCAATTTTCAGAATTTTTAAAATTGTTATGGATTGTTTGAATGCAAACCTATGCATTTTACTTTTGTTTGTTTGTAAGAAATGTTTTTGTCTTGTTTTTTTTTAAACTATTTTTAAGAATGTCTTACATACCTACATTTTTATATAGTATTGGGCTTAAATCAATATGTAGACATTATTTTCTTTTATAATACATTGTCCTTTATTCATTCATTGTTATGTTGACTTGGGTAAATGCAATTTTATTGTGTACTGACATCAATAAAGATCTATCTATCTATCTATCTATGCTTGTTTAAATAATATTGTTTATATTATATATCTAAACATTCCGTAGACAGACTAGATGCAAATACATGTTGAGGTATGTAATTTTATTAAATATTTGCTTCAATTAATTTAGATTTAAATATTTTTACTCATCAGTTGCGAAAAAGTCAAAAAATATTTTTGTTTGTCAATCTAAATGAAAAAATTATCTGCACATTTAAAAATAATAATGGCGATAACTAAGTGATTTATGTATCTCTATACGGGGTGTAATAAAGGCTACAAAAGCTTATTTTGGGTAATAGATAGGGCACATTTTGTTTTCGCAGCTGCTAATTGTTCAATTTTTGCTTACCATGAGACATTCCGAGATTTTTTCATATCTTCACGTTTAATTTCTATCAATATGGTCAACGTAGACTTTTACGTAGAATCGAATGGTGTAGTCAGATGACTTTTTTCATATATTACCTTGAAGTTATTTTTTACACTATGATAATTATTATTGTGGCTTTTAATTAAAGAATGGCTGAACATAGGTATAGGAACACCTTATATGGAAAAGTTCGAATTTTCGTGCTCTGTTCAATGATGTAATAATAAATAGGTCATTCCATTAAAAAAATGAATTTCGGACACTTTTATTATAAGTTGACATAACACTTTTTTTTTGGGCCACTTTGTATGCCTCAACTAAAATATGAATAAACGATCCAATGCCTAAAGACATCGATTAATCACAACTCAAATTTCAGCTTAAAATTAATAATCGTCATCTCAAATCCCGCTACAAACAGGCATAGGAAAGTATTCAGGGAAGTTAGTTGGGAATGAACGTAGATTCCAAAAACTGAAAAATATACAGGGTGTTCCATTTAAAATATTAATGTTGCATCAGTTTTGGGTAGAAGCGGCAACACCGCGTTGCCGAAAAGAACAACAAATCAGAGTTCTTTATCTATGCATACACTAATGTACCATCGAACGTGGGACACCCTGTATAAAAGAGTTATTTTAGTACAACAATTTCTGAATTTCTTGAGGAATACATTGAGAAATACTAATTAATTATAACAATAATAACCAGAACAGAACAGATTCAGAACAGTCACCTGTGCAGGTTTCGAAAAGGCTTCCAGAGGAAAACAGTACTTATTGATGAAATAGAAAACCGAAATTTAATTATTTAATAAGATTTAAGGATTCATTATAAGAATGTTTACATAAAAACTGTAATTTGTCCTATGTAAGTTCAGTAGTAAACTTTAGGGTTTTAATAATTCTGCTCAGACAAGAAGGTTCTCATGTACTCCGAATAATTTTGAAGCATTTAAAATTTAAACTGCCGCTCTCTCCCGCGTCTACCCACCATTTATTTTAATAAGGCCCCCGTTCATTAAGGCCGCCAGCCTGGCAGGCAGCAGCAAGGACGAGACAAATTTCTGTGTACACAAACAAATTATTCATGGGTCCGTCTTTGCCTAATAATTAAAATTAATCTGTATACAGTACGAATAACAATGTGCCGTCGACGTCGCCGGGTTAATGTATGCAAAAAAATCCACTGAAACGTTTCGCAAGTTGAGTAAATAAACAGTAATTTAATTTGTTCCGAAATAAAAATAAATAGACTGGCGTTAAGAGAGGACCATACTGTGATATTTTTCTCCATTTAGGAGAGCTTTATGAACATTCAAAAAAGGTAAACTAAACCTACATATATATATATATATATATATATATATATATATATATATATATATAATCAGGGGCGTGCAGTCCATGGAAGCAAGGGAAGCAGTGCTTCCCCAAAAAAAAAATACAAACCATCTCCTAAAATGTAATTTTTGAAATAGGAAACCATTCATTTAGTTTATATTAAAAATGCTAAAATATTATCTTAATTATCAAGCCCATAATTAATGCGGCCTTGACTCCGACCGAGCCACAATACAAATCGAATAGAACCTATGGGGGCCGCCGCGGCCGCTAGCTTCTCTGCAGCCAAGTCCTGTATGCTTGATTTCCTGTGAGTCGAGCCAGAGGTTATTGAACTTTCCTGTTTGCAATTTTTGCATTTCAGTCGCGTGCTTTAAGTGGGGGCCGAAGCTATCGTTGGAGTAGGTTCTTTGTTTGAATGGCTATCCGTGTGTTGTGTGATACGTACGTCGCGTCGTGCATGGTGCGATATGGAAGACAATAATGCGGACGTGGATATCCAAATACCGTCAACTTCGGCTGTCGGTAATAACGTTGAAAATGTTGGAGAATTTAGTAAGAAGAGTGTAGAGTGTATGTGAATGTGTGGTGTGTGTCTTAATAATAAAGGGATTTTCAACATTAAACTTCGCTGATAAGCTTCAAATAATGTCCAAAGGAAGGGCAAAACCGCCTATGAAAAATTTAACCACAAAAATGAAAAACTGTATTAGACATTTTTATCCGGAAAAACAATACGAACAATTTAAATGGCTAACAGTGTGTGAAAATATAAGTAAATTATTTTGTTGGCCATGTTTACTTTTTGAAAATGAAAAAGGTCTCTGGAATAAAACTGGTTTTTCCGATTTAAACAATTTCCATAAAGCTGTAAAAAGACACATTATGTCCAAAGCGCATTTGCAGGCCGTCATAAAAGAAAAAGTCTTCGGCAAAACCAGAATTGAACACGCCCTTAATAAACAGTTGGAAATTATTCACCGCCAACACAATGAACTAGTCGATAAAAATAGGCAAATATTAAGAAGACTTATCGATGTTGTTTGTTTTCTCGGACAGCACCAATTGGGATTTAGAGGTCATGACGAAACAATGGTTTCTTCAAATAGAGGAAATTTTCAAGATTTACTTAGTTTAATGGCTAAATATGATGATTGCTTAAAAAATCATTTAGAGCAGTCTAGCGTTTTTCGCGGAACGTCGAATCGAATCCAGAATGATTTAATTTCCACTGTTGCAACCATTATTCTAAAAAGAATTAAGCAGGAGACTGGCGAGGCGCGGTTCATTGCTATTGTTCTGGACGAAACAACTGATATCACTAATTTTAGCCAATTATCTATAGTAATACGCTACGTTAAAAGAGACGGAAGTATTCAAGAGCGATTTTTAAGTTTTAAGAATGTGTCCGAAAATCGTACAGTAGATGCATTATATATACGGTAGTTTATAACGTTACTAAAGAAATTAATGGAGAGAAAAAATTAGTTGCTCAAAGCTATGATGAAGCTGCAGTGATGGCAGGACAATTAGGGGGTCTGCAAGCTAAAGTTCGAGAAACTTTTCAAAGGGCTGTGTTTGTCCATTGTTTTGCTCATAAATTAAATTTGGTTTTATCCCAGTCCACCAATTATATTAAAAAATGTAAAGTATTTTTCGTTACTTTAAGTGGCATGGCTGCTTTTTTTCCAAGTCAACAAAACGTACACAACTTTGAACTCCATTGTCCACAAACGATTGTCCAAAGTAGCTCCTACTAGGTGGAACTATAATGGATGACTTGTGTTGACAGTATCTGAAAATCGTGAATCACTGATTGAACTATTTGAGAATATAATAGAAAATAATGAAACGTGGGACTCAGAAGCAATAAATAGTTCGAGGGGGTTTTTGGACTGTTTGAAACGAGATTTTAATTTTAATTATTTGTTGAACATATTTTCAAAAATATTTCCATTCTGGGACAATGTTTTTAATATATTACAAACTAAAACAAATGATACTGATTTTTGCCTAAAAAAAGTAGATGATTTTAAGTCCGTGTTAAGCCAAAAAATGACTGACAAAACGATGACGTTAAATATAGAGCCACAAGCCAAGCGTCTTCGAACAGACAAGGTGGGAGATGTTTAAACATCATACAGACGCCTCTTTTATGAAATAATCGATCAAATTCAGCAACAAATAAACTTTAGATTTAACGGTTCAAATGATTTTTAAATTCCTCGAGCTCTGCAATTTTGATGCATTTAAAGGAAAAACTTTTCCAGAAGATGCTTTTAAATCTCTTCTTCTTCATTATGGCCAGTTCTTCGACCGAGTGTTACTGCGATCTGAACTAAAAGTGATTTACGAAACTGATGACAGTAGCGCAAAAAATAACGCTAAGAAACTAATGCAATTTTTAAAAGAGAAGGAGCTAGAAGATGCCTACACCGAAGTGTCGAAATTGTGTGAATTAGTATTGACAATACCTGCCACAAGTTTATCAGTAGAACGCAACTTTTCAACACTTAAACGTATAAAAAATTTCTTAAGAAATTCAACGTGGCAGAAGAGACTTTCGCATACATCGCTGTTGTCCATTGAAAATAAACTTCTCCAAAATATGTCGCAGCATCGACGTTTTTATGATGACGTCATTGACGAATTTGCAAAAAATTATCGAAGAATCGAATTACAATACAAATAGGTAAGTTTCTAAAAATTGCTTCCTATATATATATATATATATATATATATATATATATATATATATATATATATATATATACCAAAAGTTTTTATTTTTCTTGGGTATAGGTTTGATTAATGAAACTTTCTTTTCTGCAACTAACTCCACGTTTCGCTTCTTGTTTGAAGCATTTTATTGCATGTCTAAAAAATATACATAATACATGGATTTTAACAAACATACACAAATATTTAACATGTACTATACGGAACAAAACAAACATAATACTTAACTATTGAACAATTAATTAATTAAAATATTTTTGTACTCACAACATTTAATAAAACAACTATAGCGTAAAATATTAAAATAAATATTATATGTACCTTACCTTGGAAACGAAAATATTATTTACAGTAATAATTTTGATGTTCTGAATGTTTTAACCGATGGGTGAGATCTATATAAATTCCGTAGTTATAAAAACCATTATCTTGATTTTTTTTATTTTATTAAAAACCTATGTATTTTGGTATACAGTGGACGACTGAAAACATATATAATTGTTTATTTACAGGTGTTATTTAAATTGAATTTTAGTGTTTTGAAAATCATTATATTATTTTAGGTTATTTTTTATTATTAAATTTAATTATTATTTGATTAAGTTGTGATAAATTTGACTTAGATTTTGTATGTACTTTTTGTCATTTACTGCATTCTGATCTTTCTTTATATGAATCATCTCTTAAATTGCCAATTTATGAAATTGCTGTCTCGACTTAAAATTTTTGTTTCAGAAAAGTTGAATTCATGTTTTTCAGTTTTTTCGTGTTTATGTAAGGCCATCGAAGCGTTCTTTGTATATTTATGGCCGTTTAACCGATTTTCTAAGTACTGTGTGGATATACCTATATACTTTTTAGGACAATTTATGCAAGGCACAAAATAAATTACATTTGATTTTTTCTTTTTAGGAATTTCACTTTTCAGAGGAGTGTATAAATTTGTTAATAAATTATGTGATTTATGACATATAATTAAGTCATATTTGGATAAACTGTGTTTTAATTTTTCTGACAAACAATCTGTGTATGGCATTGATATGTATTTAGTGTTGTTTGCGATGCTGTGTTTGTTATTCTGTTTCTGGCTATTATAGAATTCCAGATAATCATAAACTACTTTCATTGAATGTAATTTCATTATACACAAACATTCCAAATGATTTAGTAACAGAAATTATCAAACATAAGTGGAATTTAATTAAAGAACATACTACTCTTTCTTGCAACGAATTTATAGAAGCAATAAACTTAACATTAAATATAAATAAAAAATTAAAACTATATATATATATATATATATATATATATATATATATATATATATATATATATATATATATATATATATATATCAGGGTGTTTCACAACTTATCCACGAAATTTTAACCACATATGCACTGTTACGAAAGAAGTTGATCTCTAAATGTAATAAAAGTCCTACAGAAATTAAGTTATAATTCTGAGTGTCAATAACAAAATGAAAAATAAATATCTGTATTTTGCGCTTATCGTTGCGATATCACAACACTCATTAATAATTTCTTGTAGCAAATGTTGTACCAATCCACTAAAGAAAACAAAATACCAGGAATTTTTTGTTTTTTCATATTGATAAGAACATGTAAATAATGTTTAATCTGTATCGTGAGTGATCTGAATGAACAACGGTCGATTTTTGTGAATTTAAAAAAAGTATTTTGCGAGTTTATGTTTTTCGATATTTTAAAAATGGCACATGTGTACAGTAATGAGGAGTTAATGGATATTGTTTTAGCGTACGGAGAAGCAGGGCAAAATTCGCCAGCGGCTTCTCGTTTGTATGCAAACCGATTTCCAAATAGGCACATACCACATCCACAAACATTTACTTCAATTGTTTTACGTACACGTGCTAGTGGAGATTTGCGCCCCAGACGTGGGGTGGATTGGGGTCGGGTTCGCCCACAACGCGTTTTAAACGCCGAAGAAGAAATTTTGCATATTGTGGAAGAAAATCCAGGAATAAGCACAAGGAGGTTAGCCCAACAGGTACCAGAAGTCTCACATGCGACAGCGTGGCGCATATTACATGAAGCCCAACTATACCCTTATCACGTCCAGACAGTCCAAGCGTTGCTACCCACAGTTTACCCCCTCAGAATAAGATTTTGTGAGTGGTTGTTGCAAAAAAATGCTCGAAATGCCCGTTTTACAGCTGATGTTTTCGCGACCGATGAATCAATTTTTACTCGTAATGATATAACCAATCTTCACAATACACACGTTTGGTCTTTTGAAAATCCTCACGCAATAGTCCAGACAAACTTCCAACATCGTTTTTCTTTAAACATGTGGGCAGGTATTGTCGATGAACGTCTAACTGGATCGTTCATATTGCCAGATCGGATGGATGGTCACCAGTATTTGGAATTTCTTCGGAATGATTTGCCGGTCCTTCTTGAAGCCATTGGCGGTCCGAGCAAGGATATGGTTTCTGCACTATGGGGCACCTCCGCATTTTCGTTTAGAAGTACGTAATTTTTTGAATGAGGTACAGCAGATACGCTGGATCGGTAGGAGTGGACCAATTGCATGGCCTCCACGGTCTCCCGATCTAAATCCTCTGGACTTCTTTTTATGGGGATATTTGAAAAACGAGGTATACCGTACTCCAGTTCAGAATATTGAAGATCTGCGTGACCGAATCACAGTGGCTGCCAATAATTTGAGACTTCAAGCACAGCAGGAAGGAGGTGTATTTTAGTTAGTGCGCCGAAATTGGATTAGACGCGCCCAAGCTTGCACTGAAGCCAATGGAAACAATTTTGAACAGCTTTTATAAGTAAGTGAACTGGTAAACTGTATTATTTTATTATCTCGATTTCTGTACGACTTTTATTACTTTTTTTTTTGAGAAATCAACTTCTTTCGTAACAGTGCATATGTGGTTAAAATTTCGTGGATAAGTTGTGAAACACCCTATATATATATATATATATATATATATATATATATATATATATATATATATATATATACAGGGTGTCCGGGAAAATGTAGGAGATCTCTCGGACTCAGATAGAACATTAAAAAATAAGATGACAAGTTCCCATAAATTTTTTTCCTAGCGGCCCTCCCTACGGAGATACGGCCCCCTAAAGGACCCCACTGGAAATCGGTTTTTCTAGAATAACTTTTAAACGACTCAATATAATTTAACGAAAATTTAATATGATAAACAGTAGTAAGGACCTCTCAAAATGCTTCCCTTAAAACATAATTAGCTTGTTTAGTTTACCAGGGACGGACTAGATTGTACATTTTAACGCTCAAATTTTTAACACCCTGTATGATAAGGAGTTAAAAAAAATAAATTTGGATACCTTAAACATTAAGCTAAAGAAAAGGTGCTCTTGTTCATTGTCGATAAAATGAACCGTTTTCGAGAAAAAAAAATAATAAAAGAATACAACTTTGGGAGTATTAAATATGTTTTGATCCTGAACAACCTAATACGCTAAATAGAAAAAAGTCAATTAAAAACTTCATAAGTGGGTTCAACATGTGCTCCGTGATTTGTGATGCACTCGCGGGCACGACGAATAGAGGACTTCTGTACTCGCCACAACAACCCAGCATTGTTCCTTATCATATCGCAATGAAACGTGATTCTCTGTAAAAGTTCCTCCCTAGTAGCAACCGGAGAGGAATACACCAAGGTTTTGAGATGACCCCACAGGTAGAAATCCATTGGCGTTAGGTCGGGAGACCGTGGAGGCCAGGCAATGGGACCTCCTCTGCCTATCCAACGGTTTCCATAGACGTTATTTAGGTGGTCCCGTACAGCAACGCTAAAATGGGGTGGGGCTCCATCATGCATAAAATGCATCCTTTGGCGGGTTTCAAGTGGCAAATGCTCTATTGAATCTAGAAAAGCGTTCTGAAGGAACTCTAAATAAAGTTCACCATTCAATCGTGCCGGTAATACGCATGGTCCAATGAAAAAATTGCCGATTATTCCTGCCCAAACATTAATGGATTGAAACTGATGTTGATGATGATGAACGACAGTGGCATGAGGGTTTTCATCAGCCCATACATGCGAGTTATGTAAATTTACAATACCATCTTTGGTAAATCCTGCTTCATCGGTAAAAAGAATAATGCTAATGAAGTTTGGGTTTGTTCGTTGTTGATCTAACAACCAGTTTGCGAACTGGATTCTTCGAGGAAAATCTTCAGGAAGTAGTTGATGCACTTTTTGCAGATGATAAGGGTATAACAACTGTTCTTTAAGTACTTCAGCAACTGTACTTTTTGACACATGAAGCTGCGCGGCTAATATTCGAGTGCTTATTGAGGGAGTATCAGCTACAGTATCCAAAATATCTTCCTCCAATTGCACCGTACGTACTGTTCTCCTCACACCAGCATCAGTACTCCTTTTCCCAAAACTTCCTAAAAATAATTAATAAACGTCAATAATGTTACCTTATTAATTGAGAATTGCCCACCAGTTTCTATTAGACGTTGGTCAATTCGCTGAAATGTTTTCTCATTTGGAATATTGCGATTAGGATATCTTTCTCCATACAACCTTCTTGCTTCATAAGCATTGCAAGATGCAAGTCCGTACATAAGATGCATATCTGCATACTCACTAAATGTGTATCCCATTATCGAATTAAATTTACCAAGGTATTCAAAATTTAATAAATTAATATCGAAGTAGGTACAAAAAGATCAACGTGTCAAGAAGATTTCAAATGCACACGTCAATGCGAGATTATTTATTTCGTACCATAGTAACGTTTGTAAAAAAGTGCATTCTTTAATACTGATAAATAAACAATAATAAAACATTAATACTTTTATTATTTTTTTTCTCGAAAACGGTTCATTTTATCGACAATGAACAAGAGTACCTTTTCTTTAGCTTAATGTTCAAGGTATCCAAATTTATTTTTTTTAACTCCTTATCATACAGGTTGTTAAAAATTTGAGCGTTAAAATGTACAATCTAGTCCGTCCCTGGTAAACTAAACAAGCTAATTATGTTTTAAGGGAGTATTTTGAGAGGTCCTTACTACTGTCTATCATATTAAATTTTCGTTAAATTATATTGAGTCGTTTAAAAGTTATACCTAGAAAAACCGATTTCCAGTGGGGTTCTTTAGGGGGCCGTATCTCCCTAGGGAGGGCCGCTAGGAAAAAAATTTATGGGAACTTGTCATCTTATTTTTTAATGTTCTATCTGAGTCCGAGAGATCTCCCACATTTACCCGGACACCCGGTATATATATATATATATATATATATATATATATATATATATATATATATATAATATTTAAAAAGTTTACATACTGGAACATAATAGTAACTATGAATACTATGACGACGACATTTGCCGCTCACTTCTAATTAGTCGATTAGTGCTTTTGTTTTTGTTTCGTTTTTTGTTAATATACGCTGCTTGTTACTTTACACTCTGGTATCAGCCCACAATACGTTGTATACACAATTAAATGTAAATCAATCTTGACAACTCTTTTTTATAATTTAAATTAAATTATTTTTGAATTATACGGGGGTAGTGTAATTTTATTGCTAGTGACGAAAATTCATCAATGAGATTTCTTTTAACTGCAAAAAATTTCAATATAGGAAACTTTGGGAAAACATTGATTTATTAATTAAAATAAAATGCTGAAAACATAAAGTAGTCAAATCTAAAGTTTATGCAACCAGACTTACCGACTCTTACCGAGTAACCCGAGTTTGTCTGGCATAACTCTAGGATCTTCTTATTCCATATTCAACGATGCTGTATAACAATGATTCTGTGTTTGTAGGGAGCTGTAAGATGAAGAAAAACAAGAGCAGCCCAAATGTGTTATTAAAAGTCTCACAGAAAAAGAAGCCCACTGAAAATATTGAAGTTTCAAGCGAAAGTCCGAAAACCCAAATAAGGAGCACGTGAACTCTGGTTGTTTAATTCGATCTGCTTTTTAAATGCTTATTATTTAATGTATACAGGTTGCCTCAAAAAAGCAAGGCAAGTACCAGTTTTGTTTTTTAAATATAATATACCACATTTTTAAACTTCAAATTCGGCAAAATATGATTTGGCCTAAGACGAGGCACCACGGCATAATAATGTAGCAGTAAGAGTATTTCCTCAAAATAATTATTAAGTGTAGATGGAGAGATATGGAATAATCAGCTGGCCCGCAGAACAGTCTAAAGCTAACGCCCACGAATACCTTCGTTTGAGACGCTATCTGAAAGATTTAGTTTATAAAGAAAAAATAATAATGAAGTAAACAGATAAAAATTGAAGAAATAAGAAAATATTACCAGACCAACCCCATATGACCCTTAATTTTGGACTAAAATTTAAAGTCAATCTGTTGAGCTATGCCGAGAAATGTCAGACAGATAGACGGACCGACGAAATTGACAAAACCTATTTTTTTTTCATTTAGGAACACTAAAACCTGAGAGAGTGATTTTTTTCACGATTAAAAATATTTTATTAGGCCACCATTTTGTAACACCACCTTGGATTCAAGCCAAAATTTTAGCAGTTGATTCTTACATAATACTTGATTTTCGTGCAAAATTTTAGATAAATTGGATAAGTCGTTTTTTAGTAATAATTATTTTAACATTTTTTTAGGTCGCCATTTTGTTTTGCCATATTGGATTTTTACATAACTATTGCAATGTCATCCTCATATAACCCTTAATCTGACCAAAGTTGAAAGTCAATCGAGCAAGTAGGTTTTTAGCTAAGCTGCGAAAAGACAGATCGACAGGCAGACAGACCGACGGAATCGACAAATAATGTTTTTCGGCATCTAAGGACCCTAAAACGTTAGGATCTAGAAAAATCTAGAAGGGCGATTTTTTTAAGATTACAATACTTTTTAGAAATTTTACATATTACTATTATATTATATTACTATTATACTTATAATATAAATATATCTCGATTTTGTAAACAAATATACCACACATAATTCAAAAAAACTGTAGAGGAATTAACATAATTAAATACAGAGCCAAACATATACTTTAGTGTAAAAAAATGTGCCTATAATATACTCAAAAAAAAATAACTTACTTGCCTAATAATGACGTGGGTTGCTGTACTTTACCTTTTAGTGCTAATATCCCATTAAATCAAAACAAAAGTTGTTGTTTCCATAATTAAAAAATTTTAAAGCTACCAAGGGCGCATTTTTGTTAAAGCAAACTGATGTTTCCCTAATCAGTTTATGACCGTTTTACAGATAAACCGATTTACCATTTCTGTTTTCAACTTTTAAAACGTGGTACTGTTATTTATTAGTTCATAGTTTACATTTGGCGACTGATATGGAGGCAATTGAAAAATTACTAAAAACTAAACAAATTACGTTTGTTTATTTATGTACAAATGCTTTATAAACGTATCTTAATTACAGTCGATACCTTGGATCTTTACGCATGCGTCATGAATCGATGAAATATAAACATCGTATTTCTCTTATCGATTAGTGTTCTGTGAATCGATAATGAAGAAAAGGATGAAACATGAAATATTGTCTTCCTGTTACGAGAAAAATGTTAAAACATTGCCAAAATGAATTTGCTAGACAAAGACATCAACATAGGCAGGCTTTTCACGTCAAAGCCTTCAGAAGTTAAGGACACAAATTAACCTAATACAGATGCGAAAGAATACCGAAATTCGCGTAAGTTTGATGTAGTCTTGAGAAAGATGTTCATAGATAATCCGCGCCAATGCATGTATCAAGTTATTATTTGTTTAGGTAAGAATAATATACATCAATACTTTATCGAGGCATATTATCTCACAGTAAATTAATATATTGCTCGTATATCAATTCCTAGGAAATTAGAGAAAAAAATAAAACATTTGAAATATTTGAAATTCATTTATTTAACAAAACTTAACTAAAAATGTTTAATTTTCCATTGGATTTTTTGGGCTATATATATCTTCGGCAAGCCTATAGAACGACATATTAATCGATTTTTCCAACATCTTAATTTTCATTCCATTTTCTTTTCACCCTTACCCCATACTTTGGACAAAGAGGATATATTATTAAAATCTATATACCAAAAAACTCACAAAACGACATATTACAAGGTTATTCGCTTCAGCCGATTTTGCACAAAAACAATACAAACCGTTCTCTCTGTGTACCAAATTTCAACTCGATAGCTCAATTCATTCGTTAGCGAAAAAAAATGTTTTTGTCGATCTTATAGATGTGGAAGTAATATAATAAAACAATCAAGTTTTATTTAAAATAACTTATTAATATTACTATGACAAATATAATATGTTTAGGTTAATTTCTGTCAAGGATTTGTTTGAAATAATTATTTTTGTCATTATATATTATTAGTATTTGTGTCTTTTTAGGAAGCTACTCATGTTGTATTTTTTGTTGCTGGTAAGTACTGTTATTAGTATCATAGTAATTTAATTTATGAATATTATTTATATCTACGCTCATAATAAATGTGGACTTTTTTTGACTATTTAATCCACGAACTTTTGATGTGACTCGTATGACTACGAATGATGACGCATGCGTATAGATCAAGCCTTGACCTCCTGTGTCACTGTGAAAAGAATTAATTCTGGAAGTTTTAAAAATGCAGTGTATTCGGAAAGAAAGTTAACAATCAATTATTCAGCAGATATACATATACAGAGTGATTCATGGTCGATGGTAGGTTAGACGTTTACGGAAAACGGGTGGTAGGATTGTTTCGAAAATTTGGTTTCTTGGGTAAACGGAAGTGCTCTATCGATCTAAAATATTTTCAACAATACAGTGTTGCCAATTCTACCTAAAAGTCGTAGCAATTTTGTTATTTTAAAAGGAACTCCCTATTGTTACTTTTTTGCAATGGCTGATAAATTCCAACTCTGTATATTATTTTAAGAACTGAAAGACAATTAAATTTGCTCTCAAATGATATAACATGTTCCTTTACCTAAAGTGTCAGGTATTTCTAAAAAACACGGTTTTTAGTGAATTTAAGAGATTTGATGTTTTTGTCATAGGTAGCCATGATAGTTCGTTGCTAAGAGTCTTAAAATAGTGTAAAATGAATCCGAATAATACGCATTCAAATGAATCACATACATTAAAACATTCAAAAGTTAAAATTGATTTTTCAAAACTAAATGTCGTATACTGTGCCAGAAAGCTTCTTTTATGAATGATTTGTTTGTTGACATTTTATTATGATGCCGGAGATTACCTTCTAAGAAACACTGGTGAAGACAAAAACTTGCCGAAACGTTTGTAAATAAAAAAAATGATACATACAAACTAAGACTTCGTTTTATATATAAAATATTTGAAGATATATATATATATATATATATATATATATATATATATATATATATATATATATATAAGAATCTTGATTGTTAGTATCAAGGACGTTTCTTTAATAATAGCTTTAGTATGTTCAAAACGGCGTTAAATTATATTAACTCCAAAAGAAATCGGAACGATCTAAGTGATTTATACAAAGAAATATACAATTTTTCCACCTATTTAGGGTAAGAAAAGTTCTTTATTGTACAACCACCTCGCTCAACAAAAGAAAGGGATACCGCTATAATGCCCTTTTTAAAAGAAAATAGAAGTAACCACCAGTGAAAACCTCGAGCAATGCTGAAATGGCGGCGTTTTAAAGGTTTCTCGTTTTTGATGCCATAATAAAATCTTTTCCCGCTCGCCATCTAAACCCTCTTGTATTTATGTTATTGTTATGGTTCGTACAAAGTTCCCCTTTTAAATAACTTTTCCTTCTATCAATTCTTCCTACCTTCACTAATTAAATTGAGGCTATTTTAAAAAAACTCGCCTGCTTAAAAATTTGCATGTTATGGTTTTAGACCGACAGAGGCGATACGTAAAGGATTTTTAATTAATTACTTAAGCAAACTAAATAAGTTTATGCTGTGATTAAAAAAAAAAGAAATTTTATTTAATTTGTATTTCTATTTTTTTTTTAGAGCAAGACTTCTCAAAAAGTACGTAATATCAACAACTAAATTATATAAAAAAATATATGCCGGCATAAGTTATGGTCATTAAAGAGCCTCAACAATCCCCAGACTTTAATACCCAGGCGGCATAGTGTCATTTTATTCCTATAGTCTGCTTCAGAAATGTATAGAGTAATAAAATCGCATTTTGCAAATATCTTTCTTTTCATCAATTGCAGATAGTACCACCCGGTTTTGGGTCAATTTATGCGTTTTGTCTATTGTTATCCGTTCATAAACATTGAAAATGGTACACCAAAGGCGTGCGGTTGGATACTTATGGAAAGAATTTAAATTTAAGAAAATTTTATTTTAACAAAATAAAAATTATATATAATATGTATATATATATATATATATATATATATATATATATATATATATATATATATATATATATATATATATATATATATATATGTTGATTTTTAGTCCTTCGCGGATGGAAAAATACAATGTGTTTTCATTCCGGGTGTACATCCGTTCACTACTGTCGTTCTGAAAAGAACAGTTTTGCTGACGTTTCGCCAAAATCACATTTGGCATTTTCGAAGCATTCTTTCGCGCGTCTGAATAGAGACTGAAGTGTTGGTGACTGCGACGCTGCCTTTTATACCCCCACTCGGGGCCGAAGGTTATATCTGCGCAGGCGTTGGTCGTTATTTATGTTTTCCGGATGGTGCTGTTGTTGCGCTAATTGCGTTTGAGTTTTTGCGATTGTAGATTTGTCGATTATTGTCTTCCATACTGTTGGTAGTTTTAATGATTCGTCCCTTTTATTCAAATCACCTTGTTTTTCAATTTCTATGGCTTCTCGGATTATTCTGGTCTTATAATGTTCTATATTGGCAATCTCCATACACCTATCGAAATTTATTGTATGGCCGGTTTCCTGATGATGTAGGAATAAAGCTGAGGTTGTTTGTTTATTTCTGATGCTGAGTTTACGCTCTTCCACTCTTGCTGATATTCGCCTGTTAGTTTGCCCCACGTACAACTTTTCACAGTCCTGGCACGGAATACTGTATACTCCGTGGTTTTCCAGTTTGATTTTATCTTTTGGGTTTCCAAGTAGTTTACTTATAGTTGTTTGTGGCTTGTGTATTGTTTGTATGTTGTGTTTTCTAAGAATTCTTCCGATTCTGTCTGTTGTGCCTTTTACATATGGTAAGACTACTTGTTGCTTTCCCGGTTCATAAGTTTTGTTGTTCGTTATTCGGGAAACCTGTGCATTAATAGTTTTCTCTATGGTGTGATTTGTGTAGCCATTTTTCTTTAAAGCACTAGATATTACCTTAAGTTCGTTTTGTCTCGTCTGTGTTTCATCTGGATATTAGATTATTTGCCACAGCTTGAATTTGTGCTGGATGATGGTGTGATTTTGCATTTATATATCTGTCTGTATGTGTTGGTTTTCTATAAACGGTGTATTCGAAATCTCCGTTATGCAGTTTTGTGACCAAAACATCTAAAAACGGTAGTTTGTTGTTTTCAGTTTATTGCTTCTATAAATTCTATAAAAATCTTCGAATTTTAAAATGATTTAATTTTGAATTTTTTTGATCGATTTACCTATAAATATATTTTTTCTTGAGTTCTGTCATTAACGGTTCCCGGGCTACTGCCTACGTCCACTATTATTGAACCACCCAGTACAGTGATACACGATTTACAAGTCCAGATTTTAGAAGGGCAGCCAGCATCAGATCCAGTGAACCACACTTATCAAAATTTTAATTTATGCAGTGCGACTTTGGGCTACTCGGGTATGCCAAAAGTGGCCGTCTGTCTCCGTTTGTCATATTACTTTATACAGGGGCCGTCAATGTGAAGTACTATACACGGCGTTTCCTAATTGCGTGCTGATGTTAAAGGGGGTATTTTTATGTCCTAAAAGTTTTAACTTTTGAGATACAGGATGGTAAAGTTTAAAAAGAAAACATTTTTTCTCATCCCAATTCGGATGCTATTGTAGATAACTCTATCAAATTTCACACAGTTATTTATCTACAATAGCATCAGAATTAAGATTTTAAAAAAATGTTTTTTTAAAACCCTGTATCTCATATTAAATTTTTAATATTATACTTTTTTCTTAAAAGGTCCAAGAATCACCCCCCTTTAACATTAGCACGCAATTAGGAAACGCCCTGTATAGTACTTCTCAATGACGCCTGTACAAAGTAATATGACAGACGGAGACAAACGGTCACTTTTAGCATACCCGAATAGCCCAAAGTCGAACTGCATAAGTTAAAATTTTGATATATCTTGTTCACTGGAATCAGTGCTGGCTCCCCTACTATAACTACACTGATGTGTTAATTTTGGAAGAATATGAATTCTGTAGTTTTTCAAATATGAATTGCAATATTAGATATTTTTTGACACCCGGTATTAAACAGAAAATTAATTATTTTGAAGCAGTTTATTGACAGCTACTTTATGAACAATTTTACAAAATATATGAAAAAAAAAAGCCATTTTGGAGGTTGATGGCTGTGATTCTAATGGTTCGATTCCTTCTAAATCGTTGTCTTCTTCTGAAAATGATGAGGTTTCGTCGTCACTACTTAAAGATCCCAGTGTGATAACTAAATCACCAATAACTGTTTCAATTTTGCCATCTACTTCGCAGTATTTATCTTCAATAGAACAATGGAGGCTTAAAGGTGTATGACCGAAGTTACGTAAAAGACCGTCAATTTTATACTTTTTTTCTCTAGGCTTGTTGACTGATATTACCTCATATAATTGATATTTTCTCCATGTTAAGTCACATACAAGATTGTTCGATTTAAGCCACGATATCACATGAGCTTTTGTAGAGTATTTAGTTGGTACTTTATCTTCTCCGTGAGAATGATAAGACGCATTATCCATTACCACGACTGATTTGGGAGGAATGTTAGGCTGGTTCTCGAGCAACCACTTTTCAAAATTATCTTGAACTTTCTAGCGGCAAGTGCATGAAGACTCTAGGCACATCCCAATTACAAGTGGACCAGTGCGAAATTTACTAAATCCTCGATTAATTTTCCGTACCGCTTAGCTGGGGCACTTTATAGGTGAGGCGGCAAACTATTACAACAAATAAAATAACATAAAATTTATTTGCGTACACAAATTTTACTTTTCCGTTTGCTTAAGAGTATGATCTTTTATTTTAAGGACCGCCCGGTTTTCTTTCGTGTCCCGCACTTTACCCGTTGACAGGCTGATGAAAGCTTAGCGGGCACTGGTTATATTTTTGTCTTGCCAGATTTTTTGTACTATATAACCTTCATTGATCCACGCCTCATCAAGATAAAAATTTTTTTTTCCTCCCTGCGGTGCTGCTTTATAATTCTGAAGTATTTTCGTCGCCGGCAAACAATTTCATCGCTTTTCAGTAAAAGTGCTTTTCTGTTATGCTTTTCACAGGCAAAATTCATATTTTTTAACATTACCCATAAGGGTTTTCTAGTTATCAAAGGAATACTGTCATCTTGGCCAAACTGCATCAAAATTTTATCTAGACTGGATATTTCTTTTTTAAAATAAAAAGAGTAAACTTTTCTGGGAATTACAGATTTGGTGTCTTCATCAAGGACTTTTCTTGGTCTTCCAGGAATTTTCTTGGGAGTCTCACCTGACCTGCTACCTTTCTCTCCCGCAATAATTTGAAAACGGTGGGCTTTCCAATTCAACAGAACATCTTTTCGTTAGAGTGAATGTCGCTATTTTATTAATATTCTTATAATACTCTTAACAGTATGGTCTAACAGCAAATACTAACATGTTTAAAACACAATTAAGAAGTATTTATAATCTGTGTTTTATTACCTGCCTCCATTTGGTACTAGCCTATTATGTATGCTTTGAGTAATAAATGTAATCTATAGAATAATAAAACCACATTATGTATGCAATAGGACAGGGAAAAGGACAGGGATTTAAAAGGATCTTTATAGTATTTCTACAAAAAAGTTTACCTACGCCTATGGACTACCCCAAAATTCAGCCAAACTAGCCCGAATTCTCCATTTTATTATTCGATACATTTCTGACACAGACTATAGTGGGTTTCTACATTTCTTGTACAGTGAAATAAGCTATGGCAACTGAAGAGATTTAGTGCATTTTAGTAATTAGTAAAAAATGCAAAGATCTAACAAAGAATGGATACAGCGTTAAAATTCTATTTAAAATAATGTTTTGAAGACATAATTGCTTCCAAAAAAACGGCTTCGAGGTACGTAGACAGCATCGGCTCGTTCAACTTACAAAAATATTCAATTCGTTTTACCCGTGTTCCACATAAAAGTGCTTATAATACTATCTGAAAATCCGTAACAGTTACGAAAAAAAGTTTCATATAAGAGTTTCTTTAAATTTGAAGTTCTTTTAAAACAAAATGTTTCCATGTATACAGGGTGTCCCAATTTATCTGGGACGACATCAAAATTTTAAACTGGACACCCTGTATTTTGGTCCATTATTTGATTCCTTGTCTAAAATAACCTTAAGTTTACACTCTAGTCGATGTCTGCATAGTTTGTTTGAAAAGGCAGCATATGTTACACATATATACTGTGACTATGTACTGAACTAAGGATTATTTAACTCAGCAGAGTATAGAGAGAGCTTTACTTTGATATCCCGTTTTTTAAATTCTGGTGCAGCGTTTCCACGGAATTATTTTTTGTATGATATTTTTTTCAGAGGGCCCGTTTAAAAGATCGTAGTTATCTATGGATTCAATTTAGACCAACAACATTTTATCACAGGTAGTCTAAGGTACCTGCTATAGGTTCTTAGTGATATTTTGTAAATTTTTTATACAGAGTGTTTTTTATAAATTTACCAATTTACCAAAATTAAATATGCAATATCTCAATATTTTTAAATGGAAGACCCTGTATTTTTTTATTTCAGTGCAGTTATTCATGCAATACCTTCATTTTTTTCTAAATATGTCCTATACCTAAACCCTTTACTTTTTAAGATATTTCACTTTCATTGTAAGTTATACATAAAAAGCGAATTCTGCTTTTTTATTAAGATTGCTTAGAAAAAATAAACGAAATATCGTTGATGTGCTGTCAGCGATCATCATTTCTAACAACCTTTTCATGTTGTTACAAAGTATTTGTAAATTTCAATATTTTAACTTAAATAGAAATCAATTTATCTATATATTCCTTAGTTCACTTGAAATTTAACTACGGCTATGCTTATTTCAATTTTCATAGTAATTAAATGTATTGACTACTACACTGGTTCGAATAGATTTGAACAGGTATTTTGTTGAGATTTGTGCCTGCACCGAAAAAGCAGTTGAAAGAGTGAGAGGGTTGATGGGTCACTTCATTTTTTGTTAATCTAGGTTATTTATTTCGCCAGTTGGAAATGTTGACTCCCTTCCCTTGAAACTTCGCAGAAGGGCAAATTTGGCTGCCATGTTTAATTAGATAGTTTTTGTGAATTGTGCCATTTGGTTTCACGCGACTTTAAATGTCGGATTAGTTTTCACAAATTTAAAATCTAATTTTATCTTCGTTATGTCGAAGTAAAAGCAGTACCCTAGCAGAAAGAAAAGCCAGTTCAACAGGTAAAAATTCTTCAATCGACGCCATTTTGTGCAGGTCATGCTGAAATGTGAATTTTTCTTTGTTTCAGGCTTTTTTTTTTATCTTAGCTCTGTAACGATGAACATTCCTCCGAAAGGAAAGAGTGATCCCATTCCATGGTATCACCCCGTCCAATAAAGACATTATGTTTTGTCCTTGTTAAAAGTTTTTAGTAGTAGAGTTTTGATGATGGATGTCAATAAAGTGACTTAAAAAATTCTATTCGCGATTCATTAATTTCTCCACGAAAACCCACAAAATTATTGTAACCATTCTTACCGGTTATAATTGGCGCTCCAACTCGTGGCCGTGAGAAAGTATTCGCGAGTAAAAGGTCGGAAAAACTCAAGTTTTGTAAAGTATTGTGCCGGTCGTCTTTTCAAGTTTTGTTCATCGTTAAAGTGATTAGTACCGATAAGTTGCTTCTAGAGACTTAGGACAACATCAATCGGGCTATTTTCGCAATAATTTTCAGCGATAATTTCAAAAGTGACTAGGTACTTTGTAAAAAACTACGTTTTTGTGAATAATTCGCACCGAAATATTGCTTCTACGGGCGTAGGACAAATATTTGGACTCTTTTGCAATTATTTTCATCGTTTGACTCAACCAAAAGATCAGGTACTCTGTTAAATTGATTGATTAATTTACTAATCATTGTTTTCCATTTTTTCAATCATTCCAAACGTCAACATTACCGCTCAAAAAGTTCAAGGTTTGAGGTTATGTGCTCAAACCTTCTTCTTCATTTTAACTACGACTGGATGGACTTTGCTGCCTGATGCCGGTTGGTGGTCCCATGTTCCAAGGGTGATACCATATAACTAAAATCGACTTTACACATCGAATTCCAGGTAATGACTTGAATTTTATTATTTTTCTCTGAATGTTAGAAAGAGATTCTGACGATCCAAGAAGCCCTTATCTACTTCGTTCAAAGACAAACTCATCAATAAATATGTCTGTTACTATGTCGAATGAACAATTTCAACAACTATTGGCTAGTTTAACTGTTCAAACTGGACAAGTTGTCCAACAGCCTGCTTCCAATGGAAACTTCGCGAAATGTAGTTCGAGATTTGACGGCTCAAAAGACTCAGATGTGAATGCATTCATCGACGCGATTGAAATTTACAAAGACTGCACGCAAATAAGTGACTTTAACGCGTTAAAAGGACTTCCAATGCTCCTTGACGGTTTCGCCGCGACATGGTATCAAGGTGTTAAATCTTCTTTAGGGACATGGCTAGATGCCACAGCCTTGTTAAAATCTACTTTCGGACCTAGTAAACCACCGTATCGTGTTTACCGAGAACTTTTCTCTCAAGAGCAAGACTTAAAGACTAACACTGATATGTTTATATGTAAATGCCGCGCGATTTTGGCGCAGTTGCCAAGTGGAACTTTAACCGAAAACATTCAGTTAGACATGGTGTACGTTTTATTGAACAGAAGTATTCGTGAAAAAGTACCGCGCGATAAAGTGGACTGTTTTCAGGAACTTTTAAAACAAGCTCGCTTAGCGGAAGAGACTTTCGATGTTGTGGACGATAGCGGTGTTCTTACTGTAAAAACATTGGTCACGTGAAAGACGAATGCCGTAAATTAAAGAACCAAAACAAATCCACGGAAACGAGTGTCGCGCCTGCCCAAAACGTTAACAAACCTTGCGTAGCGAATGTGCCGAATCAAAGTACCTCTATCTCGTGTTACGGTTGTGGTGCTCCGGGATTCATTCGTACTAACTGTCCTACGTGTTCCCAAAAAACTATTTTTAAGAATCCTGTTATGAATACTGAGTTTTTGTACAATTCTTGTTCAAATAATCCTAATTTTCGACCATTAGTTCCGATAACAATATCAGGTCATAACGGTTATGCATACATTGACACAGGTGCAAAATCCAGTATTGCCGGTTCAGCCCTGATGCAGATATTGCTAAAAGACAATACCCCTTATACGGTTATAGCAGATATGAACATGACTCTTGCTGATGGTGTTCAAAGGAAAGTTACTGCTTATAGTTTTGATATTAATATTATGTTACATGGAAAAAATATTTAGATTTGTTTGTTGTCAGTCCCAGAACATGAAAATAGTCGCATACTCCTTGGGGTTGATTTCATTTAAATGGCAAATCTGATCATTAATGTGCCTCTTGGTTTATACTATTTTGGTGAACAGCCAAATGAATTTTATAATTTTGTAACAGAAAAGGAAGTATTACCCCTTACCTATTAGCCCAATAGAATTATCAGAAGTTTCACTACGTGAAGACGAAGGCCGTTCCTTGCAAAGCGTGGAAAAACAGCAGCTCAACAGAGTGTTATCAGAACATTCTGCTGTTTTCGAGTCCAGCAACGAACCAACGCCATATGCAGAGCATTCGATTGTTCTTCTAGATGACAACCCTATTGCCGATCCTCCTTATAGAATGTCTGAACCAAAGAAGCAACAACTCAAGACGGAATTAGACAAACTGTTAGAAGCTGGTGTTATAGAAGAATGCGAGTCTTCATACGCAGCTCCAGTAGTTCTTGTCCCGAAAAAAGACGGAAGCATCCGCTTTTACAGGGTCCCAAAAATATCCTGTGCCGAGGATAGACGATCTCCTACATGAGGCCAAAAAGACCAGTTACATGACCACCCTTGATCTTAAAAGTGGCTATCATCAGGTCAATGTCAAACCTTCTGACAGAGACAAAACCGCTTCCATTACCCCGTTTGGTATTTTTAGGTATACCCGCATGCCCTTTGGCTCATCTACAGCCCCGTCTACGTTCCAAAGATTGATGGATCGATTTCGATCTGGTATCCCCGATGTCTTTGTGCTAGTCTACCTAGACGACTTAATTGTCATTTCTTCTAGTTTTGAAACCCACCTCAGTGACTTGAGAAAAATCTTTGCAAGACTTAACTTATACAAGTTAAAGTTAAATCGAACAAAATGTTCCTTTTGTTGTGACTCAGTAAAATACCTTATCATATTATTTCCGCTAATGGTATACATCCCGATGATGACAAAGTATCCGCCATAATGAAAATGCCTCCGCCCAAGAACGCTAAACAAGTACTTAGTTTCCTACAGACTTGTTCATGGTTCAGGCGCTTTATAGACAAGTTTGCTGAGATATCCAGACCTCTATCAACCCTAACCCGTAAAAATTCAAAATGGGAATGGGGAGAGACTCAAGATGCATCTTTCAACCAGCTGAAAACTTTGTTAAGTACCGCTCCTATTCTTCGACAGGCAGATTTCCGTTTACCCTACATTTTGTGTACTGATGCTAGTAACTACGCTCTTGGAGCATGTTTACTCCAGGGGGAGGGTGAGGCAGATGAACGCCCTGTTGAGTATGCATCCAGATTACTCACCCCGGCAGAACAAAATTACAGTACCACAGAACGAGAAGCCTTTGCTGTTGTATGGTCCGTTGAGAAGTTTAGAGGATATTTGGAAAATGCAACAATACTCGTACAAAGTGATCACCAGCCTTTAAGGTGGCTTATGTCTCTAAAGACACCCACTGGTCGCCTAGCTCGATGGGCCCTACTTCTACAGGCCTATGACTTACGAATTGATTATATCAATGGGAAAAAGAATGTCATTGCAGACACTTTTTCCAGACCTCCTAAAGCCGAAACAGACGAGACTATCAATGTTGTATCCGTGGATCTACCTTCCAAACAAGCCAGCGATATCCGAGCTGAACAGTTAGCAGACCCCGACTTAAAGAAAATCATCGATGGATTGGAATCCTCTGCTACTGGTGTCGAGTTTAAAAATTGGGCAGAAAGAGGTTACATCATGTCGAATGGCATATTATATAGATACAATCCCGATATAGATGAAGAAGAGCCTCAACAAGTAGCATCAAGATCCCAATTCCCTGAAATATTAAAAGAATACCATGATTCCGAAACTGCAGGCCATTATGGAATCGAACGCACATACCAAAGAATAGTTCGCAGATACTAACACAGAAATGCATCGAATGCCAAAGATTTAAAGTTACCAATCTGAAACCTGCAGGTCTCTTACAGACTCCGATCCAATCCCAGCGATTTGAAGTAGTATCAATCGATCTTTTCGGACCACTTCCAGAAACTCCGGAAGGATACAAATGGATTTTTATAATTGAAGACGTTTCAAGTCGATGGACAGAAATGTTTCCCCTACGAAATGCAACCGCAGAAGCATGTGCACGGTGTTTGATGAAATTCTACTAAGATATGGAGTTTCCAGAAGAGTCATCAGCGACCATGGAAGCCAGTTCGTTAGTGCCGTAATGCAATAGGTAGCTCACTGTCTAGGCTTTCAGCACTGTCTTACACCTGTTTATCATCCAGAATCAAATCCCGTAGAAAGGAAAAATAGGGATATGAAGTCAACTTGCCATACTTACATCAGGAAATCATACCTCCTGGAACGATAAGTTGCCAGCAGTAAGATTTGCTATGAATACTGCTAAGTGCGAATCAACAGGTTTTACTCCTGCGTACTCAACATTTGGATGAGAACTTCGAACCCCAGACGACGTGAGCCGTGATATGAGAGCCATAACCCAGAATGACAATTTTGTTCCACAAATTACTCCTTACCTACTTACTCTGAGTAATACTCTTCATGAAGCCCGAGAAAATCACGAGCACACTCAAGATAGACGAAACGTCTATAAAAATGTGCATAGACGCCCTGTCACTTATGAAGTGGGAGATAAGGTGCTTGTAGACACACATCTTGTCAGTAAAGCTAGTAGCCAGTTTACTTCAAAATTTACTCCCAAACGTGATGGACCTTACTTGATACAGAAGGAAGTAAGTCCCTCCACCTATCAAATTTCTTCACCAGAAAATCCTCACTCGCCACTGGGAAAGTATTATGTTTCTGCTTTAACTCCATTCCGAGAGACCGAAGAAACAACCCCTGTCCCAGTGCATCCCTTACGAAAAAGAGGAAGACCTCCTAGAAATCAAATACAGTGCCGAGATTGACCCCACTCAGCGCCAGAGGAAAATGCCGTGGTATCCGTGCCTGGCGCTGCGCCAGAAGAAATTTCCAATGCAGAGGTTCCCAGTTGTTCAGGTCGACAACGTAGGATGCGTTCAAGTAGAAAATGCCTCTGCTGTTCTTAATACTTTGTGTTGCCCCACGTACGAGGACGTTTATGTGGTGCAAAGGGGGAGGTTGTAACGATGAACATTCCTCCGAAAGGAAAGAGTGATCCCATTCCATGGTATCACCCCGTCCAATAAAAAGACATTATGTTTTGTCCTTGTTAAAAGTTTTTAGTAGTAGAGTTTTGATGATGGATGTCAATAAAGTGACTTAAAAAATTCTATTCGCGATTCATTAATTTCTCCACGAAAATCCACAAAATTATTGTAACCATTCTTACCGGTTATAGCTTCTAAATCCTTTTTTATCCACTACATCTTTTAATCTTATCTATATTAAATTTACTTGCTTTTACTTTTTTAACATGTTTTAAAAATTGGAGCAAGTATTGAATTTTTGAAACAATAAGAAAATTTGAACCTTTGGCTGAAAACTCCGGAGAAGATTTTTTGATGTTTAGAAGAAGCTGGAATAGTTTTCCTTTTGCCGTGTGGTGTATACTGTTCTCTTAGAGGTTTTGTGTTGGGACCCTTCCACTGGCGTGGCGCCGCTGCTGTTTGATGCATTGGAAGTCCAGACGCTTTTGATTTCTCCGGGAAATGGCAGCATAAAAGATGAGTATTTTGATGTAGTGTAGTAAAATTATTATTTTGACTAATGATCTCCTTTTGATAAAATTTTTAGAAATTTCTGAATCTTTTTGTAAAATTTTGCTATTTTTTTGGAATATTATTGGAGTGTTGAGAACCATTCTTATGTTAATTAACACTATAATTGAGTGAAGAGGTAATTCAAGGAATTGAGCAACATTCAGCTCATTTAAACAGATTTTGAGAACCATTAAATTTCTATTTCTTGTTTATAACTATGATCAATGGTGAGTTTTAATTCTTAATTGCTAGTTGTTCAACTAAATATAATACAGAATTTCTTACAACCTAATTATTTATATTATTTTCAGTTCATAAAGAACCGAATATATATTGGGTTTTTAGTTCTTATTAGCCAATGGCATTCCACTAAATAAAACATATAATCGTCTTACAGCTTAAAAGTTTAATTCAATTTTAGTTCTTGAACAACTGAATATTTGTGCGTTGTTTGAATGGCATTTCTACATATAAGTTTAAAAAAGTTATATAAAATATCCTATTAACTTATTATTCTTGATACAGAGCTGAGTGAAATTTTATATTTCAACTGTTAATGGTAAATGGTTTTTAGTTATATTTTGCTGGCATATTATGAAATGTCGTATTACATTAAATAGTTACATAATTAACCTTAATACAACTAAGTATTTTGGTATTATTGCGTACAAACTTTGTTTATTCCACTAATGTCACTCTGCTTAACTTTTTGTTATTAATATAAGTAAGTAGCTAGATAAGGCTTTGTCCTTTACATCTATGTGAAAATTTGGATAAAAAAAGTGCATAAATCACAGTGTTAAATTTAAATGTATATTTGGGTAAATTATTAACCAAGGATTGGTTATTTGCAAATTTAGTTGGTACCTTTTTGGTAAAATTAGCTAGGGTATAAATAGAAAACTTTTGTGACTCTGTTTTGTGCTTGTTGAACTTAGATATCAGAATAAATCTGAATTTTTGTTTTTAAATATAATTGTTTTCTTTATTAGTGTAATTTCAGGTTAAATTATTGTGTTTTTGGTCAATATCTTCCTTTTCTTTCTTTATGTCCAACTCCTAAAGTTGGTGGCGCCCATAAAAGTCTGAAATCATCTCGAACCTACGAATCGCCTTCGACTAGCCTAACTGAGTAGCCGTGGTAACCAATGTAATAAATTAAATAACCAAATCTAACATCATATAATAGAACAAATGTAACATCTCTATAAATTATTAATTATTTTTTATTTTATTTTTTTAATTTATTACACATTGTCAGTCGGTTAAACAGCCATTTATTGTTTACTGTGTTTTCCTTTACTGTTTTATTAATTTTGCTGTGTTTTATTTTAATTGTTTTTTTTTGTTTCATTTTATTACATCCAAGTATTACTGGAATAGTTTTCTACGAATTTTAAATTATATTATTTATGATGAATTTTCCACGTGATGAACTTGTTGACATGATATGTGCCTTAGGAGCTGCTGGAAGGAATATATTATTGGCATCCAGAATGTAGTCACAACTTTATCCCAATAGAAGACATCCTTAGCAACAAGTATTTCAAAAACTAAAAGACAGATTCGAAAAAACAGGAAATGTGATGTATGAAAAACATAAACGCAAAAAACCAGTTACAAATGATAATAATAAAATGATGGTGGCTTTAAGTGTAGTTGAGGATCCTCAAAATATGGGCAGGAATCATAGTGAATTACGTTATTGCTCGGCAATTTTTTGATGGACATCTTACAGGTGAAGTGTATTTGAACTTTTTGCAGAATAACCTAAATGTGCTTCTACAAATCTTACCCCAGAATGTTCGAAATAAAATTTGGTTTCAACACGATGGGGCTCTAGCTCATTATAGCCAAGCAGTTCGAAATTTTTTAAATGAACAATTTAATAATCGATGGGGATAGGTAGAGGTGGTCCGGTCCCTTGGCCAGCAAGGTCCCCCGAATTGACCAAATTAGATTATTTCTTGTGGGAATATGTAAAGGAAAAAGTGTGTGAAGCGATTCCTTCCACAAGTGAAAACATGAAACCAAAATTCGGGAGGTTTTCTAAACAATGACCCCAAATATACTGGAAAAAGTTAGCGAATCATTTTCAAGACGAATTCATGCTTGCGCACTGAATTTAGGAGATCATACTGAACCTAATTTGTAGTTTGTTAAAAATATTGTTGATTTTATAAAAAAAAAGCTCTTAAGTACATATAATTACATTGAACATGTTTAAAAATAAAAAAATAATTTTCCTTGATTCTAAAATATCTTTAATAATGTAAAAGTTAATGAATAAACAACCAGTTACCAGCCTAATACTGATCAGATACTGCACCGGTCAAAACGTCGCTAAAATTAAATAAAAAGATAGTGTAAAATCCAAAAAAGCCTTTTGACAACAACACATTATCTACCACCTTCAAACAATCAATATTTAAACTATTTTTCCCCCTCGCTATATTGTAAGCAACCTATTTTGACACTGCTTTGAGAGACGCAAGTGAAAGTTCCTCAACAAGGTATTGGTTGCCCTTAACGATAGGATGTAAGTCAACTTACATCCCTAGGGAAATAATGATCTAAAATCATTATAAGTAGCTTTAATTTTTGATTTCATCAACATATTACAAAAATCCGGTGATATTAATTGAAATGAATATTAATGGTACAATTACTACAGTTATTCACATTATTAATAAAATTTGGAAACACGTTTTCCCGTTTCTTCTCGATGTGTATTACATTTTCTGACTCCACAGATCCTTCATTTCTAACCAATGTTTCTGTCACTGTTGAAGCACTGCAAGAGACTTCTTCTGGCTGGGTCTTATTGTATAAAATTTTATTCGCTACTTCCTTTTTATTATTGAGGCTCTCAGCTACGTAACTTTCCACAATAGTAGCGGATTTCCATCCACCATGTCGCTTGATAGCTAATGCATCAACTCCAGTATTTGCTAATAAAGTTGCCGACGTTCTTCTAAACGAGTGTCCAGTATACATTTTGAAGTTCTCAAACTTTAGAAATTTCGCAATTCGACAGGCTGGTTTAAGCACTTTCCATTTTGATATCGCATAAAAAAGCGCGGTTTAATAGTCGTCATGTGGGATCTTGTATCAATGTACTTTTGAATTATTTTGAAATGACAAACCTGAGTGCCGTCACTTTTTGTCACTGTAAATGTACGTGACATTCCATTTTTGGAGTCAGGAATGGTCATAATTATGACTTCTTGACTTATTTTAACATTATCCATTTTCATTTCACAGAGTTCATTAGAACGGCACGCTCCAGCAACTCCCATTACCATTACGACTTTCATCAATAAGTATCTATCATTGCGGGCTTCAAGCATGAACTTATTCACATCTTCCCTGTTAAACACATTCAATTTTTTGGATCTATAACCATCATTTTTTCTTTTCAAAAATGCTCGAAGTTTTGGATACTTAGAAATATCTATATTTTCCTCTATAAAAAGGGTGGACTTCAACATCGAATACTCACACCATAAGCTTGATAGGGACTTCAATATAGCACTTTTTTCGTGGAAATAAGTCAAAAACAAGGTTTCTGAAACTGCAGTAGCCGTCTTACTTTGGCACCAATTCTTAAAGGATTTATTGCTTCATAACTTTTTTTCGACTTTTCCGGTACTAGAGATAAACAAGCATTATTCGCTGATTCTTCTATGTATGAATTGTCAATTTGACGTTGTTGATAAAATAAAAACTGCTTATGTTGCTCTGGCAACGGATCACGTCTGCCTTCATAATTTAATGAGAATGCTATCGAATGTAATGATAATGAAAATCCAAAAATATATCGAGCATTTTCTTGCAAATATACAATACAGGGAGGAGGAAAAATGTTATGTACTATATGGGATGTAAGTACATTAAGCAGTTTCGAACTTTTTTGCCAGCCCTCGCTATCGCTCGGACGCAAATTCGTCCTCGGCTGGTAAATGTTACTTGTATCCCTTATAGTATAAATAACTATTTTTAAGCAATCTTGATAAGAATAAGCTTTTTATGCTTAGCTAACAAAGAAAGTAAAATATCTTAAACAGTAAAGGGTTTAGGTATAGGACATATTTAGTAAATAATGAAAGTATTCCATGAATAACTTTAATGCAATAAAAAATACAGGGTGTTCCATTTAAAAATATTCAGATATTGCATATTTAATTTTGGTAAATTCATAAAAAACACTCGGTACAAAAAATTTACAAAATATCACTAGGGACCTATAGCAGGTATCTTAGAATAATTATAAAAAAAATTGTTGTTCTAAATTGAATCCATAGATAACTACGATCTTTTAAACGAACCCTCTGAAACACAAAAATTTTTATAAAAAAATTAATTCTGTGGCAACGCATTGCCAGATTTTAAAAAACGAGATATCAAAGTAAAGCTCTCTCTCTGTTGAGTCAGATAATCATATAATATAGAGTTCCATTTAAAAAAAAATACATATTTACCATAACTTTTTTTTGACTCACCCTGTACATATAAAATTATTTTCCGTTTATAGATTTTTGTCAACCCTACAATTTTGCTATAGAAATTTTTTCTATATCTCTTACGGTTTAGGCACTATCTTAGCGGAACACCTTGTTGGCGCACTCTGTATATTAAAAGAAAACTAATTACGACCAATAAAAACAGCGATAAGCGGTATTTCCAGATATAGCGAAGAAATAAATACATGATTGTCAAATGTCTTGTTAAATTTAAATTTTCTAAATAAAAATATTAAGTTTGAAAATTCAAGAAATAAAAGTATGCATCCATCTTTCCTTTGCATTCGTTTGATGTATAATTTTAATACTGCTGAAAACGAATCTAGAGACCTATGTTGCAACTGCGGAAATTATTCCAAAATACCTATAGCTCCTTTCATCAAACTCAAACGAAAAGATCAAATACCTCATATATCTTAAATATTAACTATGGGAACATCGTAATTCTTCCAGGAATTTTCATAAAATGTAAGAAAAATAATTTTAGTTTGTAGAAGAACATACAACCAATAAAAGAGCTGAAATAAATAAGCAGTAATTATGTTAGTATTTGTGACTTTACTGAATAATTGTATGTACAGGGTGATCAGTTAAGGGTAGCGAGCGGCCATATCTCATAAGATATTGGTTGTATAGATTTGAGAAAAAAAAATCATAATAAAAGTCGCCAAGAGAAATTGCTGAAAATTATTTTCGAGTTTGTCAAACGTCCGCTAGAGGGCGTAACAACTAACACCAAGTAGAAAAATGAGGTTTTTATAGAATTTTGCCTAATGAAAATATATCGATGATATCATTTTCATATTTAGTGACCTTTTCCCTACACTTTTTGTCTAAAATATTTTGTTCTATATATAAAAATAAAGCGGTGGGGGAAGTTCAATTGTTTTTTCAAACAAACCAAGATGTCTACCGTTTCTTTTGACCGATTTTAGCAAACTTAGGCTCATATGAAAGAGCATAATTTGCACTACAAAACGCTTATTTGGTTTTGAATTTTTGACTTTTGCTGGCGTCGCTAGATGGCGTTAACTGAATTAGTAGCATATTTTTTAGTTTTTTTCAAAAAAAACAAATGTAATGGTATATTCATTTTTACATATTTTAAAAGGGGATAAATTTCTCTATAATTTAATGAAAATAGTTTATCATCTACCTTTTTTTGAACCGTTGATATTGACCAAAATATTATTTTATTTTGTTAAAAAATGGCACGCCACTGCTTTTTGTCAAAATAAAAATCATTTTCATAATCACTTATTAGTTGCTAACAAAAAGAACCTCTTGATTTTTTTTGTCTAACAAACGGTTTTGGATTGAAAAAATAAGATGTTTAACAATGAAAAATCTTAATAAAACTGTCCAACAACAACATCTTATTTTTTCAATCCAAAACCGTTCGTCTAACGAAAAAAAGTCAAGGGGTTCTTTTTATTAGCAACTAATAAGTGATTACGAAAATAATTTTTATTGTGACAAAAAGCAGTGGCGTGCCATTTTTTAATATAATAAAATAATATTTTGGTCAATATCAACGGTTCAAAAAAAGGTAGATGATAAACTATTTTCATTAAATTAGAGAGAAATTTATCCCCTTTTAAAATAGGTAAAAATGAATATACCATTATATTTGTTTTTTTTTTGAAAAAAACTAAAAAATATGCTACTAATTCAGTTAACGCCATCTAGCGACGCCAGCAAAAGTCAAAAATTCAAAACCAAATAAGCGTTTTGTAGTGCAAATTATGCTCTTTTATATGAGCCTAAGTTTGCTAAAATCGGTCAAAAGAAACGGGAGACATCTTGGTTTGTTTGAAAAAACAATTGAACTTCCCCCACCGCTTTATTTTGATATATAGAACAAAACATTTTAGACAAAAAGTGTAGGGAAATGGTCACTAAATATGAAAATGATATCATCGATATATTTTCGTTAGGCAAAATTCTACAAAAACCCCATTTTTCTACTTGGTGTTGGTTGTTACGCCCTCCAGGGGACGGTTGACAAACTCGAAAATAATTTTCAGCAATTTCTCTTGGTGACTTTTATTACGATTTTTTTTTCTCAAATCTATACGACCAATATCTTATGAGATATGGCCGCTCGCTACCCTTAACTGATCACCCTGTACACATTACATTATTTAAATACAGAAAAAAAATGCAAACAATGTTAAAGGATATTTTTTTGTCTCACGTCTTTTAGATACGCAAAGTAGTGTCACAATTAGGAATGGACGTTTTATCGACATATCGATAGATAACTGATAATTTCGATAGTTGGAAAACTTCCGGAGAAATCCGAGATATACCGACGTTTCGTTTTCGAACCACCATCATCAAAGTCATTTCTCTAAATACAGACCTGCAAAATGAAACAAATTTTAAAAAATCAACAAAAATTGAAAATCAATCTATTTTATTTTGTAAAACACCCTCTTCCAAATTCTGAACATAAATAGAATAGTTAAACATAAACGATCTCATACATAACATTTTCTACAACATTCATATTCATATTCTGCTATGGCTCTCTTATTTAAAACGAATAGGTGGCTCCGACTCATAGTTGTCATGGAGAATGAAACAAGTGAAAAACTGACACCATTATAATGTAACACATAATTTCTTTTGTAAGAAATCACGATTTGTTTTTAAAACCAAGAAAAGCTTGATATGATCACATGTTTTATTGTGTGCCATAGAAATTGTTTTGAAGATCACAGCATTTATCATGACAGACATCCAGAACCTCGAGTGCCCAACCAAACAATTTTCAGAAAACTCATGACGAACCTAAGAGAGAAATGATGGGTCATTTTCTAAACCAGTCATAAAGCGTAACAGAGATGAACCCCAAACAAAAGTTAAGGGTTTTATTAGCTGTTACGGAAAATGATACAGTATCCCTGAGAGAGATTGAGACAGAATATAAATTGCCGAAATCATATTGTCAAAAAATACTTCCCCGAGAAAAATATACTCCTTATAAATATAGAACGAAAGCTTTCACGGCTGTGATCAATTAAGAAATCATGCTTCTTGGGATTAGACCGTGTCAAAATGGAATCACTTTCCGACGTTTCGCCTTCGATTGCACGAGGCATCTTCAGCGATCTTCACTTCACGAGATCGGAAAGCTGAATGAGCTCGGAGAGACCCAGGCCGGCTATTTAAAGTCGACCTGTGTTTACTGAAGCGTGACTCGCTGTAACGATCGGTTTCCACGTATGATGTAGACTGAAGCCCGTATCTCTATTAAAATTGTTAGGATGCTTATAAATTTCAATAAATTCTCTAATTTTGCGTTTAGTCCCGAAACCGATGCAAGAACTTTGGTTTCTTTTACATTTATGATATGCCCAGTAGAATGTTGGTGTTCAGATAGAGCAGATTGTACAATTTGTTTCTTTGTGATACATCGTTCATGTTCCTTAAGCCTAGTTGATATGGATCGTCCAGTTTCTCCAATATAAACATCACCACAGGAACAAGGACTTGCATATACTCCTTCCGTTTGAAAAGGAATAATGAATGAATGAAGTGAAGATCCCTGAAGATGCCTCGTGCACTCGAAGGCGAAACGTCGGAAAGTGATTCCATTTTGACACGGTCTAATTCCAAGAATCATGATTTCTTAACTCCTTATAAATAATAAATTTGTCATACTTTGAAACCATGCGGCGACGAACGTACATTAACCGTCTGTGGATGGTTCACCAGGATATGTGATGATGTTCCGAATTCTCCAATTAAAATACTTCATCAGACGAATCATTTTTTCCCACAATGGCATTTTCAATAGAATAAATAGGCATATTGGTCACAACAAAATGAATATCGCGTACATCATGCCCGACATCAAAACCGTTTCGAGTTCAAAATATGGTGTGGCATTTTTGGAACCAGAATGCTATAATATAAAAGCTGATAGATATCACCAGTATTTAAAGAATGATATAGAGAAGCATCTGGACAACATCCCATGGGCTGAAGCAAATAATGTGTGTCAGCAAGACGAAGCACCAGCGCATAATGCTCAAATTAACATGCAGTATCTGCTGGAACGATTCCCCAACAGAGTAAAGCAGCCCATGATACTAAAAGGTAGACCGCAAGCGATGACGTTTATAAGAAAAGATTCAATGATGTAAACCAAACCAATTGAGATCTGAAGTCGAGAGAGCTTTTAGAGAAATTACTTCTGGAATGTTACAGAATATTATGAATGAAATCGTTCAACGATCTTATTTATGTTTAAAATACGAAGGGGTAAAGATAGTGATTAGCGAATATGTAGTTCTATCTCTGTCTAACACAGTGTCTATCTATATTTTTGAGCAAGTGTAATACATTGATTTTGGGACGTCAAATGCTCTTCAAAAATGCAAAAAAAGTTGCAGGTCTGTATTTACAAAAAGGACTTTCATGTTGGTGACCCAAAAATACAACGAATATTCTAAAAATCTAACCTAGCAGTCAATTGATTTCGAGAACAAAAAAACACTTCCAATACCCTTTCATTGTACTTATTCGTATTGATGATGAGTTATATAATGCGAAACGTTCTACAAATAGTATATTTGATATATCGATAAATTCAGAATAAAAATGAGAATTTAGCAATCATTAAAGAAATATTTCCGCCTATTTCAAAAAAATAAAGTTGAAGATGGCCACGAAAAACCGAAACGTCGGATCAAAAATTTGATGAGGCCGTTATGTAATTTATTTTGAGATATCTCATCAAATAGTCAAAAAAAATAAAAATGAAAATTGAATGAACATTTCGGCTTTTCTCGGGTATTTTCGAAAGTTTTCCAAATATCTCGTATCTCTTACGATTTCTGATAGTCCTGTAATGTGCCTTCTTCTCTGGTACACCCTGTCTAATGACAAAATAGAAAAAATAGTATAAAATACTCGTTTCATAAGACATTTAATCTCACTCGCCTGTGGGTCGTTTTCTAAAATAATGTCTTCTACTGTTTTACAATCACACAATTATATGGATCTTGTTTCATACATATTTATTAAAAATAAATAAATACACAAATTTGCTTTTTTTGTTGTTTACTTTAATACGTCTGCGATTGTTTCTTAGCAGTAAAATGTAATGTATAGTTTTCCACTACACCAAGTAGGTATGATATATATATATATATATATATATATATATATATATATATATATATATATATATATATACAGAACAAGGATCATTTTCTTGTTATGACGTTGGTGTAAGTGGAATGAAAACATACTATCATTTAATACTTCCAACGAAAGCCAGGAGTCACAATGTAATTCAATGCCGGTCGTGGTATTAGCCAGCGGAGTAGTTGTTTTTGTGATTCAATTTTGAGCCTTTGCCCTACACGGGGCTCGCTAGTCTATGGCGGCCTGATGAGCTCTAAAAAGAGCGAAATCGCGATCGTCGTTTGACTAAAATGGATCATTGTGTCTGCTGTGATGCAGAATATGTTCCAAACAAGAATCATTTTCTTGTTATGACGTTGGTGTAAGTGGAATGAAAACTATCATATATATATATATATATATATATATATATATATATATATATATATATATATATATATATATATATATATATATATATATATATATATATATATATATATATATATATATATATATATATATATATATATATATATATATATATATATATATATATATATATATATATATATATATATATATATATATATATAT
Source organism: Kuschelorhynchus macadamiae (assembly GCA_030620095.1). Taxonomy (NCBI): domain Eukaryota; kingdom Metazoa; phylum Arthropoda; class Insecta; order Coleoptera; family Curculionidae; genus Kuschelorhynchus; species Kuschelorhynchus macadamiae. The sequence continues at coordinate 678,773 of JAUTXW010001077.1, forward strand.
ATATATATATATATATATATATATATATATATATATATATATATATATATATATATATATATATATATATATATATATATATAGATATGTATATATATATATATATATCTATATGTATATATATATATATATATCTATATATATATATATATATATATATATATATATATATATATATATATATATATATATATATATATATATATATATATATATATATATATATATATATATATATATATATATATATATATATATATATATATATATATATATATATATATATATATATATATATATATATATATATATATATATATATATATATATATATATATATATATATATATATATATATATATATATATATATATATATATATATATATATATATATATATATATATATATATATATATATATATATATATATATATATATAGAGAGATATATATATATATATATATATATATAGAGATATATATATATACATATATACGTCGTTTGACTAAAATGGATCATTGTGTCTCGTGTAATGCAGAACATGTTCCAAACAAGGATCATTTTCTTGTTATGACGTTGGTGTAAGTGGAATGAAAACATACTATCATTTAATACTTCCAACGAAAGCCAGGAGTCACAATGTAATTCAATGCCGGTCGTGGTATTAGCCAGCGGAGTAGTTGTTTTTGTGATTCAATTTTGAGCCTTTGCCCTACACGGGGCTCGCTAGTCTATGGCGGCCTGATGAGCTCTAATAAGAGCGAAATCGCGATCGTCGTTTGACTAAAATGGATCATTGTGTCTGCTGTGATGCAGAATATGTTCCAAACAAGAATCATTTTCTTGTTATGACGTTGGTGTAAGTGGAATGAAAACATACTATCATATATATATATATATATATATATATATATATATATATATATATATATATATATATATATATATATATATATATATATATATATATATATATATATATATATATATATATATATATATATATATATATATATATATATATATATATATATATATATATATATATATATATATATATATATATATATATATATATATATATATAGAGATATATATATACATATATATATATATATATATATATATATATATATATATATATATATATATATATATATATATATATATATATAGATAGACATAGATGGGGAGCCCGACAAGGGCAGCACTTAGGCTCACTGGGGCCCATTGTACTATCCCCCCAAGTAGGCGTGTCAGGCCAAGAGCCCACTCCTTTTTAGAAAGGATAGGACCCTTTCTGGTCGCGCACGTCCCACAAGCTCGGGTTCCACGTAGGTGTCACCCAAGCAAAGCAGTCTGGCGTTGAATTAGATATATATAGATATATATATATATATATATATATATATATATATATATATATATATATTATTATCATGGGGAAGAACGGCAAAAATGTGTTTAATGCATACCATATTGTAAAATGTTTACTCAAACAAAAGGAAATTCGAACAAAATAAAGACTTCATTCATATCCAGCCAGATATCGAGTGATGCAAAAGGGCCAGAATTGGTAAATATCTCAGGTACATATTAAACTTAAATGTTGGATCCTATGTAATATTGGTCATGTTGTCAAGTTTACCAGTTCCACAGAAAATGTACAAACATGTATTTCAAAAGTTAACCTAAACTGATCACATTTTTTTTTTAATGACAACCTATATATTTTTCATTCATAAAATATATTAAAAAACCTCGGTCGGGTTGATTTTTAATATTAGTTGCCGTTTTTGATGATGATAATTTCATGTATATAGAGTGAGCTAAAAATAAGTTATGACAGCTAATATCATTTATTTTTTTTTAAATTAAAACACCTATTTTTTACTTTATTTTATTTTTATTCATTTAGAAACGTTAAAAGGCAATAAGAAACAAAAATTATTTCATTGAATATTGGAAACGACCTCCACCGACCTCCTAGAAGTATCCAAGATGATCCTGAAATTCCTGCAAAACATTATTGACATCGAAAGGTTCTATCAATCTTATTTTGTTTGTCATCCTAATTTTTAAGTCTTCGAACTTGTTTAGTCGGTTAAAATAAACTTTAGACTTAAGACACCCTATAAAAAGTAATCTAAAGGGGTCAAATCCGGCGATCTAGCCGTCCATTCAATTGGACCCCTTTGACCAATCCAACGTTCAGAAAAAAACCTTATTGAGGTACTCACGCATGATGAGTGTAATGCGCCGGAGCGCCATCTTGCTGATTTGTCTGGTGCATTAGGCATGGTCTAGGTCTTCTCTAAATACCTCTGGCCATTTAAGTTCCCATGAAAGAAAAAGGGCCCTATATTTTTGTTTTCAATTAATCAATTTGTTGAGTATATTAAGTGAGGCATTCCATTATACAGGGGGGATTTTCAGTAGCCCAATACCGACAGTTTTCACTGTTTACACTGCCATTGAGACAAAATGTTGCCTCATCCCATAACACAATTCTTTTTAGAAATGTGGATTATTGCGACCATTTGAATAATTATCCCTAACGTGACCCAAATCTCGATTTTTTTTTATCTTTGCCTCACAGTACATTGAGATATCGGTTCTGTGCGACGATACTAGGTAATAAAAATTTCAGAAACTTCCATTTGATCCCATAACCAATAATCATTAAACTCACTATTCGCTCTCGTTCACATAGACGTACCATTTTTTAAAATTTAAATGGTATCGTTAATAACTTCTGCTATGCCACTTTTGAATTCAGACAAAATTACTTGATATATGTCAGTTATCAACTGTCACCAGTATTACTAAAGGGGAGTTAGGTAGGTAAATGTGAATTTTTTAAGCTTTACAATTATTATTTCGGAAATAATTGAGTTCGGGTATAGAACACGATACATAAAATATGTTCAGAATTTGACGTAGAATTAAAAAATAGAATATAAAAATGGTTGTTTTAATAAAAAAAAAGTTAACTGTCGTAACTTATATTTGGATCCCCCTGTATACCTGAAATTATCATTAAAAAAACGCAAACTAAATTTAAAAATCAACGTGTCAATCAATAGGTGTTTTAATTTCTCATTCTTTAATTCTCATCAAAAAATGGCAACTAAAATTAAAAATCAAAGTGTCTGAGGAATTTTGAGTAAAAACGACCCTGTATATTTTACGAATTTTATTCCAACCTTTACGTTCTCACTGTATATACATACGCACACTTAATTAATTAATAATGCTTTAATTATTAATTAATTAATAATGCCACCTTAAACAATAGAGCAGAAAAAATTACATCTTCACTTACCAACTAATGCCAATATAACTGTCAATAATGGAGCAGTCGGAAAGGTGATTGACAGGTTAAACTCCAGCATTTGTAGCAGATCCACTAGAAAAAAAAACACGTGATATTACTAGAACAAGTCGCGCACAGAAAGTTTTGTAAAAAACTACATGACAAATACAATCTGCTATAAAACTTTTACCCAGTTGGAGTGACGATAAAAATGAGCCTAAACAATTTAAACTACTGTCGATTTCGTAGTTTCCGAGGTAATTAAGGGTATGTGTGATTTTTTGAAAACTAGACCTATTTTTCAAATCATTATAAAAAATAAAAATCTAAAATTGCATTTCTGAGTAGTAATTTCCAGTCTATAAAGCATCAATGCATATATATACGGAATATAAAATTTGTGTCCAAACCTATACAGGGTGGACACACTACGAAATCAATTTTGCAGCTTTTTAAAGTTAAAAAAGTCGATTTTTTTAAATAGAACACCGACTATGTTTTTTATTTACGCAAATGATCGTAAAAATACCTATTTTTTGTATATATATATATATATATATATATATATATATATATATATATATAGGGGGTTTCAGAAATAAGTGCCTTAAATTTGACTGATGAAATGTGAGAAAAAGTTAAGTAAAATTTTTCTCTAAGTCGCACCTTTCAAAAAATACAGGGTGTTACATGTAGGTGTTAAAAACTATATTTTCTTTGTTATTTCCGTAGATAAGTACGGTGACAAATTGAAATTTTAACCACAGTATGCATAAGTTAGGACTCATAAGAAGAAGAGTCAGATATAGAAACAGAGACCAACAGAACGGAGAGCAAAACATCTCCAAATTCGCACGATTATATTTGCTCAGAAAAACATCCAATAAGAGCCAATAACAGCGCTCCAGCCACCCCAACTACAAGGCCTATTTCGGAAGGCGATATTGAGCAAGGCCGAGGAGAAAAGGATTCACCTGTGCCTGAAAAAGTTGAAGACATACAAAAGAAAAGACTCAAAACAGCAAACCAACCTATCAACAAAATAGGAAGAACCACTAGATTGAACAACAACAAGACCCCAGGCCAATCCAGTGCATCAAAAACTATAAAAAAATAACAGGTTGGTTAGACTATCTCTTGATTTTTTTGTTGTAGATATGTACATTTTTTGTTTTTTTTTTAAATTTTGTTATGAAGATATAAGTGTTCTGTGTAGGTTAGTGGACAGTTGTAGCATTCATTTTTTATCTTTGTTTTATCAGGATTTTTTGTTTGATAAGCCGAATTATTTTGTATTTTACTTATTTTAATGAAAGGTTAGTATGGATGGGTATATAAGAGATTTCGATTGTTTTGATATTAATACATGTGAAGTCAATAATATTACTGAAGCCAAACTGGCACTTGGATCTACTAAAACAAAAAAGCAATTTTCAATATTTCACACAAATATTCGCAGTATATATAAAAATTTTTCACTTCTTGATACATTGTTGGCGAGTTTAGAACATAGTTATTATATAATAGTGTTAACAGAGACTTTTCAAATTAAAGACATAAATGCATTTGGCTTAAAAGATTATGTTTGTGTTTATAATGATGGTCAAATTAATCAGAATGATGGTGTGCTTGTATTTATTAAAAATGTATATAAATTTAAATTTAAAATAGTTAAGATCGCCAATATAAATTGTCTAAGAATTGAATTAATAATGTCAGACAAAACTACATCTATAACAGCTATATATAGACCAAGCCCTACGGATATAAATTTGTTCATTTCTGATCTGCAAATTTACCTAAAGGATATTGCGACAAATGATACGGAAATATTGATAGGGGATTTAAATATTAATATTTTAGGTAACACTATAGAAACCCAGGACTACCTAAACTTGTTATATGCTGCCGGCTACAAGTCTCTTATAAATCAATTTACTAGAGTCGAAAGGGATGCTAAAAGTTGTATAGATCACATTTTTTTTAAAAGTGCCTCTATTAGCCAAAAGACACTTAAACCAATCATACGTCATTCTAAAATAACTGACCATTATCCTATTATGCTAACATATGAAATATCTAATAAACAAACAAAATTGGCAGAGAGAAAGACATATATTAATTATACAAAGTTTGGAAAATCATTGGAGAAACACAATTTTAACAATATTTTCCTCGGAAACGGAAATGTTATGATGATATGTGAGGAAATGTATGAATGAGAGCATATCAACATATTTACCAAAAACAAAAAGAACACCTTGGATTACGAATGGAATTTTAAAATCAATGAAAATAAGAGATGAGATCTATAAAAAATATAAAAGAAGAGCGAGGCATTATACATAGAATACAAAACCTACAGAAATAAGATCAATAAACTAATTGAGATAACAAAGCAAAGGTATTTTAAAAGTGTAATTATTAATAATGTAAATAATACTAAAAAGATTTGGCAGACAATAACCAGTTACAATAATTCTAATTATACAAAAAGTTCAATCAAAATTCCAGCTATTTTCGATAAAAACAAAACAGTACAATACACAGATTCTCAAACCATCGCTGAATGTTTTAACGAGTACTATGCCTCTGTAGGCGAACGGATGGCTCAGGATATTATAAAAAATAATAGAACAGCAAGAAAATACCAAAACATTTATATGAGGCTACAGAAGATGAGATAAGTAAAATTATCGACTCCCTAAAAAACGATTCTACTCCAGGAATTGATGAAATAACAACAAAAATATTAAAATTGAGTAGTTACAAACTAGTACCTCCAATAACCTATCTAATAAACTTGATATTTTTGACTGGAAAATGCCCAAAACATTTTAAAAAGGCAAAAATTAAGCCGATTTACAAAAATGGTGAGATGGACAAAATGGAAAATTATAGACCAATAAGCTTAATTTCAAACCTTGCTAAAATTTTCGAAAAGGCCCTTAAAACAAGATTAATGTCATTTTTAAATAGTGATAATCTATTATCCTCCTACCAATTCGGATTTCAAAACAATAAATCAACAAATGACGCAATAGCATTATTAACTAGCAAAATAAATCAAAGTTTGGATAAAAGTAAACCAAGTGCTGCGGTATTTGTTGATTTAGCAAAGGCTTTTGACACTGTAAGCCATAAAAAATTGTTGTCTAAACTTTACAATATCGGTATCCGTGGACCTGCACATGATCTCTTTAAAGATTATCTTAGCGAAAGGGAGCAAGTCGTAGAAATAGATCATAAAATCAGCAAACCAAAGGTGGTTAATTACGGTATCCCACAAGGAACAGTTTTGGGTCCAGTATTATTTTTAATATATTTAAACGAACTTCTTACACTACAATGTACCGGAACCATTATATCATTCGCGGATGATACAGCACTTTTTATAGAAGGCGATACATGGGAACAAGTAGAGCGAAAAATAAAAACAGATTTACAAATAATAGTAGAGTGGTTCGATTCTAATTTACTTACAATAAATTTAACAAAAACAGTTTATATAATGTTCTCAAGTTATAAAAGAGGATTACCTCAAGCGGCATCAATTGATATAAACTTACCTCTGAGAAATCACGTCTGGACTCTACATCGCTCTAAAAATACAAAATATCTTGGAATATTTATAGATGAAAATCTAAGATGGGATACTCAAGCTGAAGCCCTTGCAAAAAAACTGAGATCGCTTATGTATCTGTTTAAAACTATGTCGAAAATTCTTGACGCTAAGTATCTCAAAATGATGTATTACGCCCTTATACAGTCTCTGTTAGAGTATGGAATAATTGGATGGGGGGGGCATATCAGTCAAATCTAATTCCTGTAATTATGGCACAAAACAAAATTCTTAAAATAATGTTTAAGCTTGAATGGCGATATCCTACCCATCTTCTGTATTCCCAAACGAATATGTTAAGTGTAAGGTCTCTTTATTATAAATCGTCTATTTTATACTTGGCAAAAAAACATATGCTTAGCCAAAACAATACTCATAATTATCGGACAAGATTTAGGGAAGGACTAAATTTGACATTGCCTAGACCAAACAAGCAAGTAGGAAGGCAACAGTTTAACTATATTGGCCAAAAAGTTTATAACTTAATGCCTCAAGATCTGAAAAATAAAATATATAATAAAAACTTTAAAAAACACTTAACAAGGTGGCTGATAAGAGAGGCAATTATTTTATAGCTATCTAGTTTTTTTTTCTATTTGCTTTTTTGTATCATCGATCATTAGATAGATGTATGTTTGTAATGTTTTTTACTAAATACTATGTCGTATATCGTTCTTTTATGTCTTAATAACATTTAAACTAACAGTTATGTTTTTATAATTAATTAAGACTGTGTTTTTTTTGTATCACAGTTCATATTTATGTCTGTAATATTTTGTTTTCTACATTTTATACTGTATGCTGCTCTCTTATCCTTTTAAAAGTTAAAATGGTGTTTTGCTTTAATATACCGGTTAATTTTACTTAATTTTTACATAAATTTTTTTTCCACTTCCAAACTCTGTTTATACCTACATGGCTGACAAGCCGCAAGCTTAGCGATGGTAAACAGGGATATCTGGGTTTAAATTAGATATATAAGAGTAAGATTCCTTTAATATTTATTTACCTTATAAAACTGTTATTTCTTGTATTTTTACTGTTGTAAATAAATATTATTATTATTATTATTATTATAATTTGACAAAATTTTACTTAACAGAGTCACTCCAATGGCGTAGAACAGGGGTCGCCACAGCACATTATCGCCCGGAACTTTTTACCACCCGGTATATTTGATTTGCAGAGATTGATGGTAGAGATGAGAGACTTTCCACAGAAACTCGAAATATGGTGAATCGTAGCGAGTACATCCTACAGAACAGCACAGACGACCAAGTTGAACGTAGACAGCTGGACAAGGAAATTTCGAAAGCCGTTCGGAAGGATACTAGAGAATTCAATACAAAATGGGTAACAAAAGTCATAGAAGAGAATAAAAGCATGAAAGTATTGAAGAATAAGCTCGCAATAGGTAGGACCGCGATAATTAAACTTGAAAAGTCAAGTGGGCAAGTAGTCAGGGACACACAGGAGATTCTAAAGGTCGTAGAAGACTTCTACTCAAAACTATATCATAGCGACGATCAACCAAAACGTAATAATTCCTCGAATCATAAATCAAGGATCAGAAGAAATGCCAGAGGTTACCAGAGAAGAAATTGTTAAGTCCATGGCAGAAATGAAAAACAACAAAGCGCCAGGAGGAGATGAACTGGTTATTGAAGCAGTGAAGGAGGGTGGGGAAGCCATAACGAGGCTATTTAACAAATGTCTTGTAGAATCTACAACACCCGAGGCATGGAATAACGCAGTTATCGTTATCATGCACAAAAAGGGAAACATCGCAGACCTAAAAAACTATAGACCCATTAGCTTACTTCCCCATCTCTACAAACTGTTCACGAAGATTCTCACCAGGCGGCTAACACCCAAGCTAGACCTCTACCAGCCCGTGGAGCAGGCTGGTTTTCGATCCGGGTACGGCACTAACGATCACTTGATGGATATTAAAACCTTAATTGAGAAATCTGTGGAATACAATTGACCATTCCTGCTTGTTTTCGTCGATTACGAGAAAGCATTCGACTCCATAAAGCACACCGAAATGCTCAAAGCACTTGCCGACTGTCGAATAGACTACAGATATTTTGCCGTAATACAACACATTTGCGAGAATGCAACAGCGAGGGTCAGACTGCATGAAGAAACGGACAAATTTAGAGTAGCACGTGGGGTCCGTCAAGGTGAAACAATCTCGCCAAAATTATTTACCACTCTAGTAGAATATGTGTTCAAGAACATCGAACTGGATGGCACAGGCATTAATATTAACGGGGAATACCTCACCCACCTACGTTTCGCCGACGATATCGTGTTGATCTCGGACAGTGTGTATAAGGCAGAAATACAGCTCAGGGAAGCCATAACGGCTTCACACAGGGTTGGCCTCAAAATCAACACTCCCAAAACGCAGTTCATGACAAATCTAGTTGCTAGCCGAAATATCTTGGTAGACGGAAACCAAATTTCCCAAGTCACATCCTACAAATACCTGGGGCATGAAATAAGAATCGGCAGAGATAATCAGACCTGCGAGATTGAAAGAAGAAGAAAACTAAAACATGTCTTCAAGACTGATATCCCTGTATGCTTGAAGGATTGGCGTGGGCTGCTGTTGGAAAACTAAAACATGTCTTCAAGACTGATATCCCTGTATGCTTGAAGCGTAGAGTGTTTGCCCAATGCGTCCTACCGGTAATGGCGTATGGCGGAGAGACCCTGACACTAACGAAAAGGTCAATAAATAAGGTTCGAGTGGCTCAACGAGCCATCGAACGCTCCCTTCTGGGAATCACGTTGAGAGACAGAGTACCAAGTGAGCAAATACGCCGAAGAACAAGAGTGACAGACGCAGTCAGCCGAATAACTCATCTTAAGTGGAATTGGGCTGGACACGTAGCCAGAATTCCTAACGAAAAATGGACCAAGAAAATCATGGAATGGCGTCCTAGACAGGACGCGTTCAGAAACAGAAGGCGTCCCCTAACCCGCTGGACAGACGACATAAAGCGCATAACAACAAACTGGCTTCAGAGCGCTCAAGATCGAGATGGATGGAAGCTAATGAGAGAGGCCTATGTTCAGCAGTGGACGATACAGGCTGTTTGATGATGATGATGATATTAGATTTATTCTTAATGTTATTTTATTGGCCAGTTTATTTGTTAAAAATTTGCTCCCTCAGAAATTTCCTAACGGAGGTTTAGTTTTCGAGATATTTTCACTTTTTTGCATGAATGTAGCTAAATTAATTCCTATTGGACAAAATTGTTCTTACTTAATTAGTTCTGAAACCCATTGTTATAAAAGCTCAGATGATTTATGCTGGATATAAGGCGAAAAACAACAATTCTAAAAACACTAATAACAAATTATGTTGTTTATTTACGATAAGTAGATTAGGTTAAAAAAGTAAAAAAGTAACTTAATATTAATATAAATCATTTTTATAACTATGCTACTTAACTAAAATCCTAGCACATAGTTTAATCTATTCTACAATTGCTGAAAATGGTTACCGTTTAGGTCAATACATTTTCGAGCATTCCCTAAAAGTTTTGAGGAAGTGTTTTGTAGTGTATGCCTTGCAAGGGACAAGCCGTTGCAGGCAGTATCAATTCTAGCAGTACTCGTCTTTATTTTTAAAGTTGGAAAATAAGGAATTTGCATCTTCTAAAAACGCCTGTTTTATCATTTCCCCGTTTTCATACAGTTTCTTTTTTTGAGCAATTATTTGGGACACACGGTATGATGCTTCCTTGCAGAGTTATTTTTGTCAACTGCTTTTAAAAATATTGAGTGTTGTCCAATTAACTGGTTCTTTAATTGAGTAAATTTTCCTTTTCTGCTGGCAGCATGTTACGGAAAATATTTTTCAAAATTCGGATGTATACTTTTACGATGCCTCTCAATCAGTGGCGGCGCGTGGTTAAATAACTTGGGGGTGCACAACCTTAGAATAGAACATGAGTGCCGTTGGTAAATCGGCGGAAGCGAAACGTTTTTTGGGTGCCACGCCCAAAAGACTTTCATTGGACTATCAAATCATACAAATTAAATAAACTTATAAGAATTTAAGAATTAAGTAACTTACCTCTCTGAGTACATCGGTCTGGCCAAACAATAATTGTTTTTATATTTTACAAACACGTTTTGTATTGAAAATGAAGTCTTCTATCCTTTTTTGAGACAAATTCTTCAATAACCAATTCATTAAAATTTGGAATTTCTTGAATCATTTGTTTCTCAATAGATAACATTGCGAGAGCAGTTAGTCTATTCTGGCCCATTGTACTTCTAAGAAAAGTTTTTATGCGATTCAATGTGGAAAAACAACGTTCCGCTTCTGCGGTTGTCATTGGCATTGTAACAATCGCCTGTAACACTGAAAATGTTTCTGAGAAATCTATTTGCAAATTATTTTCAATTAAAAATTTAAGCAAGTGGACTGCTCCGGAAACTTCTCTAAAATCTGCTCTTCTGTATATTATTTCTAATTCTGTCTTTAATTTATTTTTATTTAAAAATGGAAAGTTTTGAATTGCTGAATCTAAATGTAGTATAGGAAAATTTGCTGAATATGTTTCAAAATTTTCCACCGAAAATAAGTGAGCTATTTCCAAATGGCCTGTGAACGAAAACCTTCTTTTTATTTCTGCAATTATGGTGTCACACACTTCTTTAGCTTGCACAGTCGTGGAAACATAAGAATTTCTCTCATCCGTCTTCCTTCTTTTTCTAGCTTGACTTTCATCAATGTCTACTAACCCGGTTTCTCTAATAGTATGTATGTTATCTCTCTCCTTTTGAATATTTTTTTCGAACTCAGTAATACATCGTTTTACAGTAACGGAATCAGTAGCCCTTTTTTGCAGCTGTGAATATAAAATATCAACATGGGGCATTACACGATGAAACACTGTCAACCAAAAAACAAATTTAGAGTCATTCAATAATCTGAAAATAGCACCCGCCTTTCTAATGGTATCAGATTGTTTGGATGTGGATTGTATTTTTTCCATATACTCTAAAAGTGCTTCTCTGTTTTCGTATACAGTGTTAACTGTTCTAATTTTAAAATTCCATCTTGTAGCAGATGCTCTAGGAACCCTATTTCCAACCACTTCATCTAATATTGCAACTCTTTGTGGAGAATTCGAAAAAAAAATTGGTAAGGTCACTCAAATCGGAAAAAAATATGCGTACATTTGTATTTATGCTTGTTGCCTGCGACATTATCAAATTTAGTAGATAAGCATAACAATGGATATAATGCGCATATTTAAATTTATCTTTAATACGTTTTTGCACACCACCATGGGCGCCACTCATGACACTTGCTTCGTCATAACTTTGGGAAATCAATTGTTCAGAATTTTTTAAAACATAATTAAGAGCCTCCTCTATGCAGCCAACTAAGGCAACAGCATCATGTTCATTTGGTTTTACAAATGTCCAAAATCGTTCAACGGGGGTGCCGTTTGCTAAAGTATAACGGTAAACTATAACCATTTGAAAAATATTCGAAATGTCACTTGTTTCGTCACTCATAACAGACAAAAAATTTGCAGCGGCAATTTCTTTTTTTATATGTGCCTGACTCACGGAAAGCATACATTCTAATAAATCATTTTGAATGTCTTTTGACGTGCCTTTAAACACGGTAGCTTGCTGCAAATGATCCCTCAGTGCTAAATCCAATTCGGCAGAAAAATTTATGAGGCCTCTAAATATACCAGGGTTTAATGAATCTTGTTGTTCATCGTGTCCACGGAGAGCAAGCTCAAATGCGCCACAAAATTTAATACAATTTATAATTTTAGATAAGACATACCTATTATTCTTTACTTCGTCATTATGTTTTTGAATGCTTAATCGGTATTCACTATTTAATTGTTGCCGAATATCTTGTTTACCTAATAAATTAAATCCTAATTTAGCAGATAGATGTGACTTTGAATTTTGATGCTTTTTAATTTTTTCGGATAAATGTACTAAATCTTTAACCCCGGATTTTGTCCATTCTGATGCCTCACCGCTTTCAAATAATAAACACGGAAAACAGTAAAGACTATTACTAATACTACAACCACTCGGTTTTTTCGTAAGTTTCTATTTTAAAAGTTCGTTTATAATCACGACTTTTGCATTTAGTTACACTCGTAATTAACAAATTTGGTTTTGGACGACCGACACTTTTAATTTTTATTTTTTCGTTTAAAGATAACGAGGAAAATTTAATTGTCTTTAAATATTGCACGCTAATGCAATCAAGGTTTGATAATTCCGTCATTCTTGCAATCGCGAAATGAAAACAACCTTATCGTACCGCAAAGCGCTAATTCTAATGTGCACTGCTTTCAGGTGCTCGGGAGCTATCGGACGTAGCCTGATTGTCGCGGGGAACAAAGAGTGCGGGGGGCAGGTTTCCACCAATTAGATTTAATATTCGGGCGAGCAGTGAACGAAGTCGCTGCGGCAGGATGGATGGATCCGATGAAAGGCCCGCTTCGATATTTAATACGTACGCATAGGCGTCCAGGTCCAGCGTCAAAGTCTACAGAAATATTTATTCTGCAAACTTTGGTTTTGTTTAGTGCTTATTATTGATGAATCATGACATTGCCGCTAGTTAAGAAATTCGTCGATCAATTTACATCGCATATTTAAATGTCTGGTCTTTGGATCATGTTCTTTGACGGCATGGTTTTTAAATTATTATTTTATGATAATATTGTTTAAAGAAAATTAACATTTAAATATGTTTGTTTAAAAAATTTGGGAGTGCACGTGCACATGTGCACTTATTGAGGAGCCGCCACTGCTCTCAATATGTCCTTTTTTTTATCAACCGAAACACAGGCATTACATAACAAACATACATTTTTACCTTTAAAATCTGTATAAAAACACTGTTCTTCCCATTTCGAATAAAAATTGTATGTCTTTACTTTCTTACTACTGCTCTCCATAATTTTTTTTATTGTTCACTCTGTGTACTAACATATCTAATGCCTTTTAGTTTTAAACTGAACGCCTTGTATCCCCGATATGCGCATTTATCACGCGATGCTGGCGCTCTGGTAAATTCTAGCAGCTGTTGCCCAAAGCGCTCACAGCAGTGTTGCCGCTGTTAGCTTTCATATTGTGATTTTTTTTTCAAAATTTATGAACGCTTCTATTTTACAAGATATGTTGTGAGCTACCAGAAAAATGTTGGCGACCGCTGGTCTAGTGGATATTAAGCACCCTGTTTCTCCCACCTACACTTCTCAACAGGAGCGAATTTTACTTATGTTTGGAAACTTATGCGTATTAAAGTACGGGGTGGCCAACTAAGAATGGACGCCGGCCATAACTCGCTAACCGTTAATCATATAACTTGGGGGAAAAAAAATTATTAGCTAAATCGACTAAGAGAAATCGCTGGAAAATATTTTGAAGTTCCGCATATGGCCGCTAGGGGGCGCAACTGTTATGGTCAATCAGAAAAAGGGCTGTTTCTTAAAAAATATTCATGTAAAGGTATATTATAAATACTGCCATCGTAAAGAGTAGAAAAATTGTGATTTTTTTGTTAAGGATATTTTGCTCTATCTCGTAAAATGTAGTGGTGGGGGAAGGTCAAACATGTTTTTATTTAAATATCAATAACTCCGTTATAAGTCAACGGAATTGAACAAACTAGGTCTCGTTTAAAAGAGCCCATCTTAACTAATAATCTGATGTAAAAAAAATCCGATTTGATTTCGCCGTGGTAACTAGAGGGCGCTGATTGACATCACAACAATTATTACGCATTATTTTGAAAATTTTAAATAGCACGCTATATCTCTTTTAACACAATTTAATAGAGGAGGAAATTCTCAATAAGTCAGTGCAAATTTCAGCTTCCTAACTTTTTTCAAACCGGAAATATAAATAAAACAAATATTACGGCGCTGGGTACGCAACATCTCCCTAATATGTATGGACATAGCCTACATCACAATAATTCAGTAATAATACCACAGATAATATTCAACGCAAATCGCTAAAAATTATACTAATGTTCTGAAATAACCACCAGGTGGCGCAGTAGACGTTAATAAGCATAGTTTTACTAGCAATTTTACTTTTCTCTATATTTTTTTGTAGTTTACTCTATTTTCAGTAAGTTAGATATTATAAGGTAATAAATAAGAAAAATCCTAATATATTCGACCGTTGCAAATCTCCGTCTTTCTTAAAATCGACAATTTATGCACAAGAATAACAATAAGCTAAAAACATAGATAAATAATAATTCCTTAGCAATTTTCTGCTACATCAAGCAAAAAAAATAGTAGGCTGTGAAAACAAAATTGAAAGTAATACGTCAAAAAATAAACAATAGTTTCTTGTCAGTGCCTTTTAGTTGCTATTTATCGTTCTTGAATTTCCTAATAGTATTGCTATCATTTCGCGTTTTTGTCCGAGATTTTCGTGTTTTTTGAGTTTTTCTAGTTGCTGTTCATGTTATTGTTGTAGTTCGTATTTTTCTTGTTCAAGATTTGTTATTGTTCGTGTTGCGTTGTGTTAAGAACAAAATGATTTATACAAATCAAGAACTATTCGACATGATAGGTGTTTATTTTGAATGTTTGAGAAATGCTACGGTTGCTGCAAGAGTATATGCGCAGGAATATCCGCAGAGACGCCACCCAAGTAAAAAGGTTTTTCTTCGAGTGATCCAACGTTTGCGAACCACTGGAAACGTGCATATTCCCGTATACCGCAGACAACGCAGAGGACGCACCGAAGAGAATGTAATTAATGTGCTAGCGTATATCGAGTTTAATCCTCAACTTAGTACTCGAATTATTGCGCTAGACCTAGGAGTAACGCGAACCACTGTTCAAAATATACTCAAAGAGCACAGGTAAGCAACGACATTGCAAATATAAACTGGACATATTTTTTAACAAAAGTCACGTGATTCTGATGTCACATAGGTCTTTAAGCCTAGAAAACCAATAATTTCCTTTAACATCAATTAAATATCTTCATCTTGTTTTAGGTTACATCCATATCACTTAGTGCTGCATCAGGAATTGACTGCTGCAGATTTTGATCACAGACTAAACCATTGTCACTGGCTTTTGGGTGTAATGAGGGAAGATCGGCAATTTCTGAGGCGAATATTGTGGACCGATGAGGCTACCTTCCAGAGCGATGGACGTGTCAATCTTCACAATACACATTATTGGTCCAGAACAAATCCACATTGGATGCGCGAAGTCCAGCACCAAGGCCGTTGGTCTGTAAATTGTTGGGCAGGGATTTTAGGCGGACGAATTATCGGACCATTTTTTTTCGATAATCCATTGAATGGTGAGAGATATCTAAGATTTTTAAGGGAGGAATTGCCGATTTTGTTGGAGGACGTACCTCTGAACGTCCGACAACGATTGGTATACCAGCACGATGGTTGTCCAGCGCACTTCGCCGTCAACGTTCGGGAATTTTTAGATGCCCACTATCCTGGCCGATGGATAGGGCGAGGCGGCACCCTTCCATGGCCAGCTAGGTCACCCGACCTAACGTGTTTAGATTTTTATTTATGGGGTCGAGTGAAAGATTTAGTTTTTGCCACCAGACCCACTACACGGGAAAATATGATTCAGCGAATAAGAGACTGTATAAATACTATTTCAGTTGGTGAACTGGAGGCTGCAGTTTTATCCACGCGAGATAGGATGCATAAGTGCATCGAAAACGATGGCCGACAATTTGAACATTTAGGGCGGCATTAATTGAATTATATTTTTATTATCGTTTCTTTCACACGTTCCATTTAAATGGCTTTCATTTCCCATTATAATGAAAATTTAATATTGCACTTATTGACTCCTACTGCGCCACCTGGTGGTTATTTCAGAACATTAGTATAATTTTTAGCGATTTGCATTGAATATTATCTGTGGTATTATTACTGAATTATTGTGATGTAGGCTATGTCCATACAGATTAGGGAGATGTTGCGTACCCAGCGCCCTAATATTTGTTTTATTTATATTTCCGGTTTGAAAAAAGTTAGGAAGCTGAAATTTGCACTGACTTATTGAGAATTTCCTCCTCTATTAAATTGTGTTAAAAGAGATATAGCGTGCTATTTAAAATTTTCAAAATAATGCGTAATAATTGTTGTGATGTCAATCAGCGCCCTCTAGTTACCACGGCGAAATCAAATCGGATTTTTTTTTTACATCAGATTATTAGTTAAGATGGGCTCTTTTAAACGAGACCTAGTTTGTTCAATTCCGTTGACTTATAACGGAGTTATTGACATTTAAATAAAAACATGTTTGACCTTCCCCCACCACTACATTTTACGAGATAGAGCAAAATATCCTTAACAAAAAAATCACAATTTTTCTACTCTTTACGATGGCAGTATTTATAATATACCTTTACATGAATATTTTTTAAGAAACAGCCCTTTTTCTGATTGACCATAACAGTTGCGCACCCTAGCTAATAGATTTAGCTAATAATTTTTTTTCCCCCAAGTTATATGATTAACGGTTAGCGAGTTATGGCCGGCGTCCATTCTTAGTTGGCCACCCGGTACGTATGTTAAACCATATGACCAAAAAAATCTTATAAAAAAAAGCAATCAATTTTGTTTTCCCATCAGTTAAAAACGTCAACCACAGTACTTTAAAAACTATCACACATATGGGAAATTCAGTACCAAAATATCTAAACACCTTTTTTTATTCAGTGCATAATGGATTTTCATCAAATATCGGCTAACTCAACTGAATTTTTTATTGTTTGGATATATTTTTATAAAATAACATTATTGAGATATTGTGTATCACCACGTTTCTAAATGATTTTATAAATTTTGCGACTGACTGTCGATGTCGCAATGAAAATACTTTTAGAATTAAAAAGTAAATTTCTTCTCCGTGCAATTTAGGAACTAAGTTAATAAAATACAGATTTTAATTTTGCGTCTTATTTAGGTTTTTATTTTTTTTTTGCAGCCCGGATATTTGCAATCCAATCATTATCGCATCGCTGAAATAAAAGTAGACTCCCTTTGAATAACAGTAAAACTTACCAGGCACCGAAGCCGTGATATTTTTGTTCGAAACTCCATAAAACTTTACCACCCTCTTTACTAAAGTGCTTACCCTTTTTACCGTTACTTCATCAATCTCGGTTAAGTTTATAAATTCAAACTTGAAAAGTTTAGTCGCTTAAAAGTTATCTGACACGTTTCCGCTCTAATTACATGTAAGAAATTAACTACGGATATTGGTTAGAACTTGTTCGGGTAAAAATACTTTTGGATAAAAATGCTCGACATTCATTAAATATTAATAACATGAATCCCTTATAGAGGGAAAATTTTTTACAGGGTATCCATCGACAAAATGTTAGCGCAATAAGCAGGAGGTTGGGGATGCGCCTTTGAATAAATACACAACAAGAAAGGGCCTGCCTCATGCATTATTTTAAATCAGCAGACGGAACTACGTCATTTTTGGGACCTTATTTTTCTGATGTTTACGTTTTGGTTTCTTGATGTGTGTTGTCAAACCGTTTATAAATAATACACACATCGAATTAATATAAAAGTTGATTAATAAGTTGTGTTGTGTTTTATAAAACGTAACTAACACATTTTTGGTCGTCTGCATTATCCTAAATACAAAAAATGATCAGTTGGGTGGCGTCCGGTCGTACCTATATTAAAAGTATAAGGAAGAATGGAATTTCGTTCCAGCGCTAAGTGCATTTATATTTACGTAAGTAAAAAAATTAACTAGACACTTTTAAATCCGATTTAAGGGAAAAAATAATTGTTATTATAATGAAAAACATAATTCTTAAAGTGTCAAACGGTTAGGTTAGGAACCAAGTGGTAAAAAACACAGTAGTGTAACACTTCGTGTACTATTTTGTTAGGTCAAAACATTTAAATTCCCTTAAGTATGTTTTATAACGGAAAAAAAGTTGGAGTTATGAGTTTCTAGGAACAATTTTATGGGACAAAATAAGTTTAAATATCTGACATTATATATTCCTTTTTTTGGGTCTGATACTGTGCTGAAGTGGAAACAGTTTGATTATATTTCTCAACAAATGTTATTTGTTTAACAGACAGTAAAGGCAAACAAAAAAGTATAAAATTCTATTTTGGAGATTTTATTTCATGTTTTTTTGGGAAAAATAGAATATACTTATGCCTATAGGTACATACTTTTTTTTTAATTTCTGTAAGAATATTTTATTTTTTGCAAAAATATAGTATTTTTTCTGTATTTATTAATTATTTATTTATTGCAGGTAACCAAAATCTAACCCTAAGTAGCCCAAACATTTGTGCTTTCATGAGCTATTCTTAGTGTAATATATTTTTTAAGTCTAACCCAAAATGAATTTAAATCAGTAAAAAAAAACTAACCTAATCTTACAGCGTTTAAAATATAAAATATCTGATTCTGTAAGCGTAAACTAACTTAACCAGACCTAACCTAAAATTATATATACATATATATATATATATATATATATATATATATATATATATATATATATATATATATATAGAAAAAAATTCTTGTTATTATAAATAAATTATACTTAAAAAATTCATTTGTTTTGTAAGCAATCCCAGCCTACTACTACTAACTGAGTCTATCTCTAAAAAAATGCAATTTACTGGGCGTTTCGAATAGAAAAGTTTATACTATTATATATTTTCGAGAAGCTTATTGTGAACTGAATAATATAAAATAAAATAATACGGGGTGTCCCATTTAAAAAATTATAAGTTTGTGTTATATCTCAAAAATGACAGCTCACATAAGAAATCTGACTAAGCCACTGGATTCTATGTGAAAAACTGTATCAGAGCCAGTTTTTACCTTTTCGATAAGTTAAACAACAACCCAAAAATGCAATATTTTCAATTTCACACTGTATCTTAAAAACGAAGGGGGCTATGAAAATTTTGTTTTGGTCATCTTTCGTTTCACAAAAAAGGAGCACCACGTCGCGAAAACTGCAACCCTCTAACTACAACAATCTGTTTGACTTGTTAGTATTAATATTCGAGAAAACGGAAAACTTGCTTGACTTTCCCAATTTTTGTGTCATCTTATTATTTTATCATATTAGTGCGGATATTATCGCGTAAAGTCCTTATGAACTTACCAATACATGCGAACGGCAGCCAGTCAGTATAAAGTATTTCGCCAAGGTTGTTTTACAAAAAAATATAGGTTACTTACTTCCTTTCTGCTACCTTATATAAAATTTATAAATATAAAAATTAAGAATTAATTCCTCGTTCTCTCACAGGAAGGAACTCCAAAACCATTGTAGAACTCTTGGTTTATGTACCCCAAAAATTACAACATAAACTTGTAACTATATCCCAAAACCATATCTAGATTATTAACCTGAAACCCTCTAGTCATCTAGAGGGCTCCTTCGACGCCAACGGTCACCAAAAAAAGGAATTTCCCGACATCTAGAAAGGCTTCTCAAGGACCGACAGCCAAAAACAAAATTCAGGGCGCCATTCACGTGGTTGATCAAATGTGGAACCAAACAAAACGGGACCAAAATTTAGGGCCAGATGATGTCCATAAATAGGCCTTAGGCTTTCAACAGCACAATAAATTACTTATTACATACTTTCAGTACTTTAAAAAATTGGTTCATTAAGGCACTTTTATAAAGACGGACACATGTTGAACCTCTAAGGAGAGCCAATAGAAAGGGGCGAGAAAATCAGTTCCAGAAAATTCAAAGAAGTTTGACATTCCCCTTCATCATTCTTCCTCACTTCAGACTTATGCCAACCTAATGCCATAAAATAAAATAATAATTACAGTGGAGTCCACTGCTGGCGCCACTAGTGGAAGGGAGTAAGAACTCGATAATATTCGGTGTCCCCAAATAGAACTGGCGAATTTCTCCTGAGCAGAACCAAAATTATAACTGAAGTGAAAAAATACGACACTGTCAAAGCTGGCTGGATGCCGAAAAATAAGAAACCAATGAAACCATAGTGACAGAAGAAAAAGGCAGGCAAATTACGAGTATTTGTAAACAAAACAAAAACAAATTTCTTTTGTCTTAATTTAGAGAAGTTGAGAATACTTTACAAAATGCAATCCAATGAATTATGAATAAAACATATTGAGGTATGTAAAATGTAATTTACATAAAAGTCTTGATATTTTAACGGTTATATTTAACTTGCAGTTAAATAAAGTTATACGTTCAATTTTGTTTCAGATTACTAATTGGCTTAAAATAATGAAAAACCATCAGCCAAAATGTCTGTTTAACATTCCATACCAAGCAAGCATAAAGAAAAGCAGCTTGGACAAATGAAAACAAAAAGTTATATAAACTGAAACTTTCTAATAGTTCAAGTGTTCTCAAAGTGTCAAATTGATATGTTACAAGAAAGAAGAGAGTAAATATGTTTATCATAATTCATGTGAGTGAAATGGACTGAAAGAAGAAACCAAAAAAAAAAAACAGAATATTTTATTGTAAATGAAAAAATTGTTATTTTCATTAATAAAGGCCAGTATCTTATGAACTAAAACTGATTATATATTCAAAATATGTCACTTTCAATAGTAACACCTTATTAATAAAGATTCTATTAACTTTCTTTTATAAAGTGTATGATATGTAAATTTGGAAAAATCCAACTCGTAGGATCGACAGGATGGTGTTAGAACACTGTGTGAAAATCAGTAACTATATAACTAGCCAAATTTTGTAATTGTCTTAGGGTTAATATAAACTAAATAATTCTCCATACATTTGAAAATGTTATAATATGTTAATGGTCATTTTTCCAAGCTATGCTCATTATGAATGTGTTCGTACTTTGGATTTATAACGGAGGGCAACTAAAGAAATTTTATTAGAAAAGTGGTATTTGTTTCAATTGCTCTAAAGCTAAACTAAAAATATAATTGAAATGTGGATTTTTAATCATAAAAAAGCTGAATTTTAAGATTTTAGTTTTTATTTTGGCATAAACTTTCTTAAATGAAATCACCTACTTAAATTTGAATAACCCAAATTCAAAAATGTCAGAATAATGGCAGGTGATTTATTGTTTGAATTCCTCCCTTCCAGGACGAATAGTCAATGTGCTGCTTCTAGCGAACGTAATCTGCGTACAAAAGGTTAAAAATTTAGTATTTTACATTAGTAGTTCTTATTTCTATTTCATGCAGTATTAATATTAGTACCTATTTACGATTTCAAAAATAAAAAATGATAGCGTAAAACATTCGCGGATTTAAACACTTGCTCTATATCAAAAATCGCGCGTATTTTTAAACTAAATTACAATAATAGAAAACATAATGTGCATTTTTCCTTATGCATATGAATTCAAGACAATATTTCTTAATTGTCGACGCTCGAGCAAAATACCCTCAATAATTGGCCAAAAAAAAATGTTCCGTAGCAAATCAAATTAGCAAAATAGCAATTATACCAAGTAAAGTCAAACAATGAAAGAGCAAATATTAAACATTGCCTGACAGTGAACCGCCATGCTGTAGGACTATATTAGCGTCTACACTATTTAGTTAAAATCTAAATGCAAAACAGAATAATTATACATTTAGCTAAACTAAACTCTAACATTAAACTGCAAACAAATGTAATTGCTATAAGTAATAATTAAAATACCATTTGGCGTTTAAAATGGTTTTGATTTAAACATTCTCAGCAAATATTAAATGTGTTTATCCAACAGACGCTAGTTACACCATAGTAGAAGAAAACTAGTAGGTTCACTCCTCGACAAATCCTTTGATCTATTTCTACCACATTTTTTTCGCGTCGCGCGATGACTTATGCCTACGGATAAGGCCGAATTGTTACGGAAGTTTCCGAACGCCGCGGTTGGCAAAGGGAAGTCGGGCACTAGCCAGAGGTGTAGGGAAATATGGGCACACAAGAAAATAAAAAATATCGTTTGATCATCGGGCAAAAAAGTACGTGAAAACAGAATATTGTAAAAACCTTTCATGTAATCAATAGGACTTCTGCATCTCCAATATGAGAATAAATACGGCAAAAATATAATTTTTTTTATCTAAATAGTCTTAAATGTGTCAAGTTTTGCACAACGTGTCAAAACCAATTTGTATCAATATCTCTGTATGACTATTAGCTCATGTTCACGAGTTAAATGGACTGATTTTGGGCATAATCAAATTAGTGGTTTATTTAAATAGTGGTTTATTAAAAAAAAAAAAAAAAAACTTTGGATTTTTAATGTTTCATTTATTAGAGAGTTACTCTACGTATGTTTCGGCTTTTTAGGCCTTTCTGATGAGATGCTTCAGTGAATACTAAACTAAAAATGAGCTATATCTAATGGTGTGCATAATGCAATTTAGTTTTATTGCCTATCTATTTAAAATGGGATTTTTTTACATTTATATTATAGGTACTTAGAAGGCTGTCTATTATTGGGGTAATTTGGAAATTTTGTTGGTCATTCGTTGTGAGTGAATTCCTTGATAAATTTAATTTCAAGTTGTTCTAAAAGATCCAAACGTTTACCTTTATTTTCTTGATGTAATAACATTACATTATCGGTGTCAATAAAATGGTTGTTTTCTATGCAATGAGCAGGTAATCCTGAATTTTTAACATTATATAAAATAGAGTTACGTTGTTCTTTTACTCTTGTTTGGATATTTCTACCCGTTTGCCCAATATAGACAGCTTCACAGTCCTTACATTTAACTTTGTACACACCTGATTTATTAGACTGACAATTTTTTTCCTTATTATTTATTAAAACACTACCTAAATTTAGTTTAGTTACAGAAATTGTGTTGCAACCTAATCTATTAAGCCCTTTTGATATTTTGTCACTATAATTGGGAATATAATTTAAAAACCTAAAATTTTTGGTTAATTGAGGCGTGACACTATAAAACTGTCTTCTAAGAATTTTGCGTTTTTTATTCTTTATCATGTTATCTATTAGAGATTCATTATAACCGTTATTTCTTGCAATTTGTTTTAGTACATTTAGCTCGTTATTATAGTCTTCTTTACTTAAGGGAAAGGTTAATAGCCTATTTACGAAACTATGAAAAGGTGACATTTTTATTCTCCAAGACTGTTTAGAATGGTTATGAATAACTGTGTCTGTTGTTGTTGGTTTTCTGTATATGTTAAATTTAAGTTGTTTATTGATTCTTTTTATAGTTATATCTAAAAAGTTGATTTCGTTGTTATCTTCTAATTCCATTGTAAACTGAATTTTTGGATTAATTGTATTTAGAAAATCTAAAAATTGGGATAGTCTCCTTTCTGTACTATCCCATATATAGAAAACATCATCGACATAACGAGTCCAATAGATAACATGTGATTTTAAATTGTTATTGCTATTAAATATTAGTTCCTCAAAATGTGACATAAATATTTCCGCTAATAAAGGAGAAATGGGTGATCCCATTGGCAGTCCTTCTTTTTGTAAGTAAATTTCATTTTTAAATTGGAAATAACTTTGATTTACACAGATTCGGGAAAGGTTTATTAATTCTGTTTTTTCTTTTACGGATGTTTCCGATTTTTGTATAAGTTTTTCTAGTATATCTAGCAGTTCTTTTGTGGGTATTGATGTAAACAGACTTTTTACATCAAAAGAGACAAGTTTAGCGTTATTAGGTAACTGTAGATATTCTGTATTTTTTATAAACTCAAAAGAATTTTTTACCGAATATTTTGAATGAAAATTGGTTAGTTTTGGAAGAATGTTACTTAGTTCTTTGCATAGCTTATAGGATGGAGCATTAATGTATGATACAATAGGTCTAATTGGATTATTTTCTTTATGAATTTTCGGAAGGCCGTATAATATTGGTGGCAAAGGGTTTATTGATTTTAGTTTGTAGTAATTAATACCTGAAAGAACTGTATTATTGTATTTAATAGCCCTTGTAACTGTATTCTGATATTCAGTGGTTGGGTTATGATTAGTTTTCACGAATTCATTAGAGTTAAGGAGTTCTTGAATTTTTGAATCGTATTCAGCTCTAGTTAGTATGGTGACAGTATTGCCTTTATCTGCTCTGCAAAGTACTAGCTCATTCTGTTCTAGCTTGTTTTTTAATTTTTTTATAATATTGGTTTCTCCTTTATTAGCGTTATATTGTATGTTAGTAAAAATATTAGCTATACTATATTTCTGGAGTTGTGATACATTTTCTAGCGAACTAACTGCTAGTTCTGAGTTAACTGCTAGGATATCGAATTCTTTCTTATTACAGATATTGGGAGCATATTTTAATCCTTTTTCTAGAATATTTAACTCAGACAAAGAAAATACAGTATTCGAGAGATTTTTTACTCTAGGATAAAATTGGACATTATTTATATTTTTAAATTTATTAGTATTTTTAGTAAGATTATTATTTTTGGAAGCTACTAAATTTTCTAATTTTTTGGTTTGGTTTGTGCGCATTAAATCGATTTTTTCTTTTACTGATTCCCTAATTTGTCTATCTAAATGTTGAAATAGAAAATAATTTTCTTTAGCTAGTAGTTCTGTGTGTATTCATTTTAAATGTAAACCTGTATTGTCCCTCTGAGAGTACCAGTACTGTTGTTCTTTTTGAAGCCATGTTCTGTACCCGTTCTTTATTGCTTCGTGATGACTTGGGATTGGTACGTCGTTTCATATGTTTTGGTACAACACTGTTCACTAAACACTGCTTGGCAAACCATATATGACAACAACACTTTTTCAACTTTAGTATACACCGTTGATACATAACCGCTAATTTTCGCTTGCTAGCACTTTTAATACAATCAATCGAATTTGCGGTTGGTTCCTTGTGAAACATTTTAAATAGTGGTTTATTAAAGAGAAAAAAAAAAAAAAAAAAAAAAAAAAAACTTTGGCTTTTTAATGTTTCATTTATTAGAGAGTTACTCTACATATGTTTCGGTTTTTTAGGCCTTTCTCAAGAGATGCTTCAGTGAATACTAAACTAAAAATGAGCTATAATTAGATTTAAAAGGGTCATGAAATAACAAAAACTTATTTTTAGGGTAAAATCATGTAGTATTTACTTATTACGCATTTTTGGGTATACACACTTTTAATTCTAAAGTTAGTGTTTTTTTTTACGGAAACAATCAATTTTTAAATGCTTCCGGCGAACATACAATTATATTTTCAGATATTTTAGAAATACAAATTCGGACTTAAAGGATATAAAATTAATTAAATTAACAAAAACAGGTTTAAAATGTGACACGTTAAATTTTCCATTTAAATAAAAAATAGGTTGTCCTATTAGGTTATTGTTTCGGAGATTTTCTGCTACTTACATCAATTTTAATTTTAACATCCAATTAATGTTTTATTTTTTGTTTTACTATTTAGAAATAGAAAATTAGGATTGAGGCCAAAGGTTGGAGGTGACAAAAATTGAAGATTGCATCACTAAGTATTTATTATTTTTGGATATACAGCTTTTAAAATACTACCTCTTTAAATTTAATTTTTTTAACCCATATGGTCAAGAATACTCAGCATCACTGTTTTACATTTACGTTACGTTTACGTGCGGTTAAAACTGCAATTTGTTCAAAATATTAAATAGAAACATATTGTGTATTTTATTTGAAATGTACCGATTAGAAAATCTAAATCAACTATGATTCAAAAAAGAAAATAAAAAAAATTCGAGGTGTTGAGACACCCAACAGCAGCACACAGTAACGTACTCATTTTCGCCAATCCAATTCTGTTCTGGAACGCCACGCTCGTACAATCTGCCTAACGAGGGTGATCCAGATATTCCCCATAAAAGAATATGGTTTCAACAAGATGGTGCACCACCGTATTTTGCTATAAATGATCGAAGGTATTTGGACTAAAATTATTCCAAATAGGTCGACGGGGTTCCATTGAATGGCCACCAAGTTAACCGGACCTTACACCACTAAACTTTTTTCTATGGAGATATTTGAAGGGAGAGTGTTTAAACACACAGCCCTTTTTCTTTAGCAAACTACTAACTTGATACCTAGCAATATCAAACAAATACCAATAAACAAACGACATGCATTTTTTAAGAAATGTATTTTATTAATCTTGTTAATTTTTTTTGTAAATAGAATAAAGTTTTAAATTAGTTCTAAAAAAATGTTGATGTGTTTTTATAATTTCATACTAAATGTTAAAAGAAGGATATTGTTTAAATTGTAGGTAAAAACATGTATAAAAAAACCATTCATAGAATTAATTATTACTGTTATTTTCATTATTATTATTTTGTTAGTAGAAAATTTGTTTTATCTGAGAATAAAATATAAGAGTAAATTGAACTTAAATTTTCGTTACTTGTTTTTTTTACTCACTCAAAGTTTCTTTTTTAATTGCTGCCATTTCTAAATACGTTCTTTCGCTGGTATTATTTTCTAGGCGTAATATCCTAATTTTATGAAAATTGCACAAGATCTTTGGTATAAATTTTATACAGAGTGTTAATTAAGTACTTGTACAAACTTTAAGGGGTGATTCTTCGACTAATTTTAAGATTAAAAGTTCATATGAACATGGGTCTGAAACGGCTTTGTTTCTGAGATACAGGGCGTCCAAAAATACAATATTATTTGGTTTTTTGCTTATATTTTAGTTAAGGAATATGACAATTGGACAAAATTTGGGATTCTGGGTATATTGATAACGAGAAATTAAAATATTAGCTTAGTTTTTTATTTAATGTTAGAGGGCGCCACATATAGTGTTGTTCCTGAATTTAATTAACCATAACTTTTTTGTGAAGCCTTTTATGTCATTTTTGACTAGGCAGACCTATTTTCCATTCAATTTTACTACAAAAGTTACTCTTAGTATTTATCGCTAAAAGCAGCCGTTTTGGATAAAAAGGGTTTGAAGTTAAATCTGTGTTGACTTTTTTAAATTGAATCATTTCCGACATTTTGAAAAACAAGGGAAAAAATTCTTTTTCAAAATCATGTGCTATGTTACTCTATCACATTAGCATATCACAATTACCAAATTAGTGAAAATTGGATAAAAATAATAAAATCGTAAAAATGTGCTGCATCTTTCCTCTGCAGCCGCAGTACACAAGAAAATAGTATAGGTGAATCCATAGCAGGCCTTGGAAAACAATTGAGAGGTTTCCATGGTAGCAGAATCAGTCATGGCATTGTCCAAAATGTACCAATATACCAACGCAGAAATGGCAGACATTCATTTTACTTATAAAATGGCTCACGGTAACGCACAAGCTGCAAGACGAACGTATCAGGCGCAATTTCCTCAACGAGTGGTGCCACACGTTCAAACTTTTATTAATATTCACGCAAGACTTTGTGAAACTGACAGCTTTAAAAGGACAACAGATGTTCCAGGAAGGCCTGCAACAGTTCGAACAGTTGAGATTGAAGAAGCTGTGTTAAACAGAATTGAAGAAGACCCACAAACTAGTACACGGAAAATAGTTCTTGAATTGAATATTATACACACACTTGTTTGGCAAATTTTAAGGTTCCAACAACTTTATCCTTATCATATGCATCGTGTGCAGGATCTATTACCTAGACATTTTCCCCTCAGACTCGATTTTTGTGTTTGGTTGCGTAATAGATTAGTACAAACCCCGGATTTCTTAAGCCATGTGCTTTTCACAGATGAAGGCTCGTTTTCTCGAAATTCCATAATTAACTTTCATAACAATCATATTTGGGCTGAGGATAATCCGAATGCTATCAGAGAAAATCATTTTCTCTCAATATTTGGGTAGGAATTATCGGTGATCGCCTTACTGGCCCTTGCATTCTTCCGCAAAGGCCTAATGACGAAGAATATCGATGGGTTTTGGAGCACGAACTTCCCAACCATTTAGAAAAAGTTGATTTAGAAACCAGAAACAGGATGTGGTTAATGCACGACACACTTTAGTGTCGTTGCGCGTCAATTTCTGGACGAGAATTAGCCTAACCGTTGGATAGGAAGAGCTGGACCACAAGCCTGGCCTCCCAGATCACCAGATTTGAATCCTTTGGATTATTTTCTGTGTGGTCACTTGAAGTCCAGTCCAAAATGAACAAGATCTAAGAAATAGGATATTTGAATCTTGTGCCATTATTAATCAGACGCCAGGTATATTTGAAAGAGTTCGGCAATCAATGTTAAGGCGACTTATTGCATGCATTGAAGTAGGCGGTGGTCATTTTCAACAATTCTTGTAAAATAATGTTATTAACTAGTTTATTTTTAGTCTTGTAGATGATTTAAGTTTTTTACCTGATAATACAATGAATAAAAGATATATTTTTTTTGCTTATTTTTCGAAATCTCGATAATGTACCAATTTAAAAAATTTCAACGCAGATTTATCTTCAAACCATTTTTTATTCAAAATGGCTGCTTTTAGCGACAAATACTAAGAGCACCTTTTTTATGTAGAATTAAATGGAGAATAGGTCTGGCAAATGGCATGAAAGGCTTCACAAAAAAGTTATGGTTAATTAAATTTAGGAACAACACTGCATGTGACGCCCTCTAACATTAAATAAAAAACTAAGTTAATATTTGAATTTCTCGTCATCAATATACACAGAATCCCAAATTTTCTCCAATTGTCATGTTCCTTAAAAAAAATATAATCAAAAAACCAAATAAATTTGTTTTTTTGGCCGTTAAAATTAGTCAAAGAATCACCCCTTAAAGTTTGTACAAGAACTTAATTGACACCCTGTATAATGCATTACTTTCAGATTTTTTTGTGGTTTGTCCAATATTTTTCTTATTACAATAATTGCAAAGAATACACTGACTTAAATTCTATATGATATTCCCTTTTTAATAGATTGCCAACAACAAATTCTCGATCATGAATAACAAAATGTTATTTCTATATACAAAAGTAATCTTAAGTATTTTATAGCGTTAAATTGGGCAGTATTGGTTTCCGAACTTTCCGCGCTGGCTATTCCTTTAATCTTTAGTCGGTCCTTTATAATACATTTCTGCGGTTGACTCTTTCTATATTTCTGGTTATAGTTGATACAGCAAACACATAAGGGCAAAGAAAAGAGGGTTGCTTGTCCCCGGGGCATCCGCTGACCACGGACCGACAAACAACCGCTCGAATGTTGACCGCCGCTCCGCCGACTTTCTTCTTGGCGAGCTTATTACACGGATCGGTCTTTCTCGGATTAAAATTCAACATCCCACATTCTGATCTAATAATAGCTGTGTGTCTGTACTGGATCCGGCGATATGATATAATAGAAAAATAGACTTTATAAATCAATCAATATGGACATAACGGAAAAAATTGCGTAGAACTGAAAGTTTTATTATAAACCAAATTTTTTTTTGTTGTAAAATGAAAGTAGATGCCATGTGAAGGCGCACAAACGAGGAATGTATTTTTTATAAGCTGATTTTTCAACAAGTATTTTCGCGCTTGGATTGCTCGTAATCGAGAATGACATTTTCTCGAAATTCGATGTTATGTGGAAATCGCTGACTAAAAATTAATCTCAATTTGAATTGTTAAGCCTGTTACGTAATGTACAGGTTGTCCCATGCCCAAAATGCCCCCTATTGTGCCTATTAAGTATACCAGAATTACTAAAATGTGCTTGGTCTGACCAAATAGCTTTCATTTCAAAATCTCTAATCATATCGCATCTCTCCCCAGGGTGTAAGGGCTGGACACATTTTGTTTCGCCATATCGGATTTTAATTTTTGACCAAAATTTGAAGTCAATCAGGTAAGTAGTTTTTAGACATGCCGCGAACAGACTGACCGACCGACGGTATTGAAAAAACATGTTTTCCGGTATCTAACGACTCCAAAACGTGAAAATCTGAAAAAAAACTCAAAGGGTGATTTTCTCACGATTACAACACTTGCCTTTCACAAAGAATAGTATATTACATACGCCCATAAAAAATCAAAATCAAGTAAAGTGCGGGACACGAAAGAAAACCGGGCGGTCCTTAAAATAAAGGTTCATAGTCTTAAGCAAGCGGCAAAGTAAAATTTGTGTACGCAAATAAATTTCATGTTATTTTATTTGTTGTAATAGTTTGCCGCTTCACCTATAAAGTGCGCCAGCTAAGCGGTACGGAAAATTAATCAAGGATTTAGTAAATTTCGCATTGGACCACTTGTAATTGGGATGTGCCTAGAGTCTCCATGCACTTGCCGCTAGAAGGTTCTAGCTATTTCCAGTGGCGCCTATACATTTCGAGCATCTGTTTTCATTTCTATATAAATGCGTTGCGTTGAATTTGAATTATTATTTCGAAGTAACGATGGCGAGCAAAAGGGGAAAAACAATTCGAAGCGGTGCACGTGAAGTTACTGCGAGCGTTATAGAGGCCTGTACTAGAGAAGCTGAAAATAATAGTTTGACTATTCCAATTCAAAATCGAACAGAACGCGCTGCATTTTACACTGGTGTTTCAGAAAGTAGTGTAAGAAAAATTCAAAGAGAACATAATGATCGCTCATGTTCTACTTCACCTTTAAAATCTGCTGGTAAAAAAAGACCTTGATTATCATAAAAAGATAAAATTGACGATGGTGATTTTCAAGTAATTCGACGAACAATAGAGGATTTTTATATAAACTTGAAGAAGGTTCCGACCTGCAAACCCCTACTTCGTGCTGTAAAGAACAAAATAGATTTTCCGTACGGGTATAAAACCTTAAATCGGCTTTTACGATCAAATGGTTTTGTTTGGCGCAAGTGCCAAAATAAACGAAAATTGCTCATTGAGAGACCAAATATTTTTCACTGGCGGGTGAAATATCTATCAACTGTAAGGCAATATAGGCAAGAAGGACGCAATATTGTGCATCTAGACGAAACCTGGGTAGATAATGATGACAGTGAACAAATGCTGGCAAAGTAAAAGTGTTACAGGTGTTGTTCAAGAATCCGCTCTAGTAGTCGCTTTATTATAGTTCATGCTGGTTCAGAAGCCGAATTTGTTCCAGGTGCTGCTTAAGTTTTTGGCTCGCAACTAACAACTGGAGACTATCAGGGACAGATGAATAGAGATAATTTTGAAAAGTGGTTGCTCGAGAAGCTTCTACCTAACATTCCTCCCAAATCAGTCGTGGTAATGGATAATGCGTCTTATAATTCTCACGTAGAAGATAAAGTGCCAACTAAATACTCTACGAAAGCTCATATCATATCGTGGCTTAAATCGAACAATCTTTTATGTGATCTAACATGGAGAAAATATCAATTATATGAAGTAATATCAGCCAACAAGCCTAGAGAAAAAAAGTATAAAATTGACGGTCTTTTACGCAACCTCGGTCATACACTTTTAAGGCTGCCTCTATAAATGTGCGACCTCAACCCTATTGAACTTGCATGGGCAGCGGTGAACTTTCAATTAAAGATTTAAATAAAATAACATTAGAAGCGATTGACTCAATATCGGCTGAAAATTGGAAATCGTATGTTAAACATGTTCGTTCAATTGAAGATAAATACTGGGAAGTAGATGGCAAAATTGAAACGGTTATTGATGATAACACTGGGATCTTCAAGTAGTGACGACGAAACCTCATCATTTTCAGGGGAAGACAACGAATTTAGAAAGAATCGAACCATTAGCAGCACACCCGTCAACCTTAAAAATGGCTTAGTTTTTTTTCAGATATTTTGTAAAATTGTTCATAAAGTAGCTGTCAACAAACTGCTTCAAAATAATTAATTTTCTGTTCAATACCAGGTGTCAAAAAATATCTAATATTGCAATTAATATTTGGAAAACTACAGAACTCATATTTTTCCAAAATTATCACATCAATGTAGTTATATTAGGGAAGCTAGCACTGATTCCAGTCAACAAGATTTATGAAAATTTCAATTTATGACCAATGACAACTATTGACTTATGACCGAAATTTCTACCAGTAGCGTGCATATGTAATTAACCTGGGTAACTCCGTATGATCTTTAATGCATAGAAGACGTGTATCAAATTTCATGCAGTTATCTACAATAGGATCAAAATTGGGATGAAAAAAATAATTTCTTTTTAAGTTTTACCATCCTGTATCTTAAAAGTTAAGACATTTAGGACATAAAAACACCCCCTTTAACATCAGCACGCAATTAGGAAACACCCTGTATAGTACTTTACAATGACAGCCCCTGTATAAAGTAATATGACAAACGGAGACAGACGGCCACTTTTGGCATACCCCAGTAGCCCAAAGTCAAGAAAAATCAAAATTAAATCATTTTAAAATTCGAAACGGGACACCACTGGTTTAAAGAGATTTCTTGGCCGACCTTCCTAAACCGATTGACTCCGCCCGGTTTTCTTTCGTGTCCCGCACTTTAAGTGTTTACTAGTTTCATAAAGCAAATTTCGTCATTCTAAATATCTTTTATAAGCAGTCCAACTGCTCTTTCTTATTGCCTGAGCCTGATATGAACAGAATGGTTAAACAATTCTATGAGGTCTTATTTCATGGTATCAATAATTGTGACCCCAAGAAGATCGTGGCTAACTGTAAACATCCCAAATGGTTAGACCTTCCCTTAAGAAAGATTATTGGGCAAAAGAATTGCCTATGCAAAAAATATAAAAGGACCGATAAGACTATTTGGCCTATTCTGACATAAGACGTGAGGTTAAACTTGTGTTATCTTACATATGTCACATAAACTGAACTACTTATCCCGGAAAACATTAAATACTTTTGGTCATTTGTACGAAACTTAAGAAGGCACTTCAATCTGTCTAGTGTTATGAATTATGACGGGCAAGAAACCACTGGTTCAAATAACATCGCAAACGCTTTTGCTACTCTTTCAGTCTTGCTGTACTTACCACCACAATTTAGACTTTAGTAAAATTGATCCAATAAGTTAATATCAACATATTGTTTTACAGAAGCAGAAATCTTTAAGAAAATAAAGGACCTTCATCCTTCCAAGAAGGCTGACCCTAATGGAATTCCTACTATTCTATGGCAACGATGGTGTGAGTCATTGTCTCAGCCTCTATGTATAATTTTCCAGAGATCCATTAATCTGGGTTCCTTTCCTGAATTTTGGAAGTTTTCTACCCTTTTACCCATTTTTAAATCTGGTGATAAAAGTGATGTGAAGAACCACAGAAGTATTTCTTTACTTTCTCATATATTAAAGCTCTTTGAGGCAATTATCACCGATCATATATTTGAGTCTTTAAAAGACTGTATTACGAGTATGCAACATGGTTTTTATTGTGGTCGTTCAACAACTACCAATCTTGCAATATTTCAAAACTACTTAGTGACATCGGTTGAGGCTGGCAAACAGATCGATGTTATTTACACTGATATATCTAAGGCTTTTGACGGTGTTTGCCATCAGCTTCTGTTATGGAAATTACAGCAAATTGGTTTTTGTGGAAAATATCTTGAGTGGATCAAATCGTATTTATTTAATCGACGCCAGCAGGTCAACATATGTGGTTCAGTTTCCAGGAAGATTCTTGTAACATCGGGTGTCCCGCAGGGTTCGCATGTTGGTCCAGTTATCTTTCTGCTCCTTATAAATGATATAATATCTTGTTTTCAATTTTCTGAATGTCTTTTATATGCAGACGACTTAAAATTCTTTTCACTAGTCTCCTCAGACTCCAATCCTCTGCAGTCTGATATTGAAAGGCTAGTGAAATGGTGCAGCACTAATTATCTCTCTCTCAACATCTCGAAATGTAAAGTGCTCCGTTTTCACAAACGTACTAATCCCACACCCTCCACCTACTTCATATATAACGTATGTCTTGAAGTTGTTAGTTCTTTCACGGACCTAGGTGTTATTTTTGATGAAAATCTATCTTTTAATCTACATATTGATAACATTGTATTAAGGGTTTTAGACTACTGAGTTTTATAAAGCGACATACGAAACACGTAACTGATACCAAAGCAATTGGGCGTCTCTATAACTCATTGGTTCGTAGCGTTTTAGAATATTGTTGTACAATATGGAGTCCATAATACCAGTGTCACATCAACAGAATTGAAAAGGTGCAAAATAGGTTTTCAAAATACCTCTTACATAAATTTCATTTCCCATATCAAGGTCTGTCATCTAATACTAGAGCTCTTCTTTGAGGCCGTCAAACCCTTGAATTTAGAAGAAACAGGGCACTTCTGTTTTTTTTGCATATATTGGTCAATGGGGGGATTGACTGTGAAGTGCTGCTGGGATCAGTCCCGTTTTTAGTTCCTATTAGGAGAACAAGACAATCACAGCTATTTGTTGAAAGGTACCACCGAACAAATTATGGATTTAGTGCAGTTGTTAACCGACTAGTTCACAATTACAATCGTCACTTCTCAGAATATGACATTTTCAGACTAAGCACTTTGCAGCTAAAAGGGCAGTTAGCCGGATTGGTTTTTGGCCCATATTGATGTTCGTTTTTGTTTACGTAGTTGTGTAGTTTTATTATTATTCATGTATTATTTTACTTCAATTGAAAATCTTTCTCCTTGTTGTTATTGAGTTCATTATTTATTTATTTGAGGATATTTGCGAATTCGTACCATTTGGAATGTTTAGCATTCTGTAGTGTACGTTTGAAGGGCCACTTGTCCATGCATCAGTTACGTCCTTACAACCAAAAAAAAATTCATTCCTGTCGAGAGAAAAGAACCATTTCTCAAGACAGGAATGAAATCTTTTCACCGAGGTTTGTATACTATTTTATTTTGAATTTTTTGATACGTTTTCATCAAAAAAGTGTTTTCCAAGACAATGAACTGTTCAGAAGAAAACATTTGTACTCGTCCTCAATTGAGAGAAGCAGCGGAAAGCTTGGAAAAAAATTAATAAACGAATAAAATTGAAACATTTTCGTTATTTAATAAATATCGTCATTTACCTGGGGGGAAAGCGACATTTATCCGAGGGAAAAGTACAGGGAAATGTCACTTTCCATACGGATAAATGCCAAAGTCAGAAATATGTTTCTTTCAAATTTTTAAGATGTAAGAATTGTCAACATCACATACATGGTTGTAAATAAAGTAAAAAACCGTTGTTTATGAAAACAAATTTAAATAAAATGTATCTAAATTTAAAATATCGGCAAGTCTACAGTTTTTTAATAAACAACAAAGATGATCTTTTTTGAAGCAGAAAAAAATATAATATGAAAAAAACACTGATTTCCCCATAAACTTCACGAAAAAACAACATTAATTTACTCGGGAGATTTTTTCTTAGTAGGTTAATAAAACGGTGAAAATTCGACGCAATTTACCGTTACTTTGATATTCTCTTGAGAAATATTGTATTACTTACCTATAAATACGAAGATCTGGTGATGAGCGTAGCGCAGAAGCATCGAAACAATGACAGTCTAAAACAAAAAAAAATATATTTGATAAATAATTACAAACTGTCTATCTCATCTCATTATGTCCTGTGAAAAAAAATTGGCATTGGACCTTGATAACTTCTATACTAACTATGAATTGAAATTAGAGCAAATAGGTAAGCAAATAACATCCGAAATGGCAAAGACATTTATTCACATATATTTTATTTGATTCAGAAACATATTTCTATTATATTCGTTTCTATTAGGGATTAGTTCAGGGTGCTTAGCAATTTTGAATTATCAAATTCCCTTTTTCAGGTTTTCCCTGACAATTTCACGGAAATTTCAGGTTATATTTTGAAAATTTATATTTCTTATAAAAAAGCCAAAAAAAGTAATGAAACTAAACTTAAATGTAATTGTATAAGAAATATAAAATATTCAAGAAAATGCTATACTAATAGACCAAGCAGGGTTTCTTTAACTGGAAAAGGTACACACTTTTAAAAGGGTATTCTGTTCTATTTAAAATTTAGTAAAAAAATGCAATTATACAAAGCATTTACAAACAAAAACTTAATATATACTTGCGACATGTCATTATTAAAAATTAAATTTAAAAGGATTATAGAAAAAATTGAAAATAAGTACATATTTTAAATTTTTCGTCTCAATTCCGATATTTCCAGTTCCCTGGATGCTGCTTACTTTTTTAGTTTTTTCTTTTTATTTTGTAAATGATAAAATTCACTTTCAGCTCTTTTTTTTCGAGATTAATTTATTTTTCTTTTCCTTAGAGAGAGATAGAGAATATGGAGGGTTGACTTGTGCCAACCTTTTACTTAGGCCTCGCAGGTGGGCCCATTGTAACCTCCTTCGGAGGTTCGCCCAAGGTGTGAAGGTGTTTAGCTTACAGTGTCCTGTTAGCATTCCTACCAGTTTTCTAAGATTTACTCGAGAGAGTCTAAAGAGCGACCTCAGGGCCGCGGATTGCGGAAGCTGAGTGTCTGAAGTCTTGTCTCTCCCATCTCTCACTTAGAATCCCTATTGCCTGTTCGTTTATCGTTAGATTGATCGCCTTACAGGATAGCGGCGCGAAGGGTTCAGGACCGTATGGTTTGGTCTTTGCTCCGTTACGCGCCAACCTATCCGCTTTTTCATTTCGTTCGATTCCGCTATGTCCCTTAATTCATGACACTGTGACAGTATTCCCCTGGGAAACCGTCGCCAGCATCTGGTGACACTCAAGAATCAGTTTGGATGTAATTTTATTCTTTTTTAAGGTTTGCAAAACTTGTTTGCTGTCTGTGAGAATAATAACTTTTTTACCTGTTATTCGTTCTTTCTCTGTTTGTATGGCGCCATGCAGAATCCCGAGTAGTTCCGCCTGGAAGACGGACACTCCTTTGCCGAGAGCCATGCTGACTTCCAGGTTGAGTTCTGGTACATATACTCCCAAGCCAGTCCAATATTGGTTCTGAGAGCCGTCCGTGTAGATGTGTCAACCTCCTTTCCTGGTTCTATTGAACCGCTCATGTCAATTTCGAAGTTTTTATTGAAAATGAAGCGGGGGATCACGGCATCCACTTGGTGTTCTACAAGAGGTTGTCGTGTGACAGCCTCTAGGAACACCCGTGCATGTCCCGGACCCCAGGTTTTTCCGCATCACAGGTCAACAGCGTGCAGTCTGACTGCCGTTCTCTCTGCTTCGCCTTTTAGAAATACATCTAGAGGCGACAGGCACAGCAACACCTACCTGCATAGCCATCGTAGGTGTGGATCTCATTGCGCCTGTAACCGTCAGGCACGCTAGTCTCTGTAGCTGTTGCATTTTGTTTTGTGTAACAACTTGCTTGGTTTTGGTCCACCACACAATAGCACCGTAAACGAACATAGATTGAATGACGGCCGTTGTAGAGCCAGAGGACAATCTTGGGGGACAGACCCAGACTTTCCCGATAGCTCCTCTGCACTGCCAGAAAACTTTAGTGATCTTCTTTGATTTTTCGCTAAGGTGCTTATTCCAGTTGAGGGTGCTATCAAGAATGACTCCCAGATACTTAACCTCTTTGGATACACCGACCTGCTTCCCGAAAAGAGAAGGTGGTCTTAGGTTGGCCAGCTTTCTCTTCCTAGTGAAGAGTACCATCTCGGTTTGTGTTGGATACACAGAGAGTCCGTTATCTACGCACCATCATTCCACCAGTTTTAACGCAGCCTGCATTGTTTCACACAGGACGTTTTCGAATTTTCCTGTTAGCAGAATAGTGATATCGTCTGCATAACCGGTTGTGTAGAATCCATTTTCATTAAGATTTTTAATAAGGTTGTTGACTACCATGTTCCAGAAGAGGCTTTGCTTACCAACGCTCTCATCGTAGTGTCTACTGCTTTTAGTTCAACTGTTCTGTTCTTTAGCACACAGCCAATAATGGTTGGGTCTACGCTGTGTCTGGTCAGCGCTAGTTCTACACTTCTGAAGGTCGCTTTTGATCGTCAAGGATAAGTTTTGTAATTATTTTTAACACATACCCTCATTTTGTCGGAAAAATTAACATTTAATTCACCGCCTATTTGATAAAATGCATCATATACAGATTTTAAACTAAAATATTTTTATTTATAGAAAGCCCCGACTCAACGGCGACGTTTCCATGAGAAAGGATCAAAATTAACTTAATATGCCACTATTTTTAAAGTAGTCGTTTTGCCCTAAGAAATTGTAAAAAATGTATCCAATCGAGTTGTTTAATTATATGTTTTGCAAAATCGGTATCTGTTAAATACTGGCTATACCGTTGACCACTTTTCTCCGCAATTTCTGCGGAAATTTCTTCTTTTTCGTACAAATACTTTAACATATTTTAAGCTCTTATATGTGAAACTTCTTGATCAAGCATGATGTTTTTGTGTTAAGCATGTTACATATTTAATAAACTTATATTTAAAACAACACCGTTCTATTAACTGTGTAAAAATGTCTGACATTCCGACAGAAAATAAGTTTGGCTCTTTATCCAAAACTTGTGTTTTTAAGATCTTTTTGATTAATTCGTTTAATATTTGTAATAGATCATCATACAAAAAAGAACCATAGGTTTATGGCTATGATTTTTTTTAAATGGTTCTTACAATCTTTAAGAAGTAAATCAAGGGGCGCCCAGATTCTGAAATGGTAAGTACAGCCTAATATACGACCTTTATGCTCTCTGATGAACAGCTGCCGGTCGCAGGTAATGTGCCCTTAAACACTTTATTAAAATACGCATAACATACAGCTTAGTTCACGGTTCACTTAACGATCCGTTAGACAGTACCTACATCTCTCCTAGAAGCTGATAGCGACATCTATGAGAGAAGATCACAAGTGCCATCCAGTAAAGCCAAAGTTAGAAAATCAATACTTTAAAACCAAGATTCTCTGCAAAGATGATTTGGCCAATTTACGTACAACAAAAAAACATAGTAAGGAAATAAAACGGGCTGGCACACATGAGATAAAAATCAAAAAGTATCTTAAATTACAGAGCACATAAAATAAAAGAGAAGAACAGAAAATAAAGGTAATTATTTCCACTTTTATTTGGATAACATATTTTTGAGAAGAAGAACTGTTTTGTGCTAAAAATCTTAACTACAAGATAGGTGATCTCGACATAAATAATATATAAGATAAAAATCAATAAGGTTTAGGATTCTAGATAAGCGTTTGGCCAAACATTCTAAATTGTAAATGGCTATAAGACTATATGACGGATATCTATAAATAAAAGTTAGTCTGCTGTAGGCGTAACCCACATTTGTTTGTTATTTTATACTGTCGTGTTCAATAGACTTGCAGATTATTCATATTTCCAGTTGTTTTATTTTTGTTAGCTACCTCAAACTCAAGCATGGCTTTATTGTAATAAATAAAAAATTCATTAACAAACCTGTAAAAATCTTAAGACTAAAGAATGTAAAACTTAACCTACTACAGTCAAACAGTAGATGAATTACACAAAACCAATAAAATGACAAGAACGAACAATATACAAGTAAAAAATAAAATGATCAGTATATAAGATATTCCAAAGATGTGTAATTATGTATCTGCCTCAATTGGGTAGGAAGGTGGTTAAAAATCTTCCTATTATAAATTAAAGAACGTTTAGTAAGGTGTATAATGGGTATTGGAAGAGGTATTACATGTGTTCTACGTATTAAATATGGCCTAGTCAAGTCGCTAATCTGGTCATGTTTATGTAATAAGCACACTGTTTCCAAGATAAAATTACTAGACAGACCAAGAAGCTCATCACATTACATTGAACGACAAAGACAGAATCAAATAAATAACCAGCGCAAGAACCCCAGAATCAAATAACGCAAGTGTGATTCCACAGGGGCAAAATATACATTCTTTGCTATAAGAAAATCCAACTCATGGGCTACGACTCGCAAAGCAAAACAACCCTTTGCCACTTTACTGCCGATGCTTTGTATATGCTGGTCAAACTTCAATTTATTGTCGATATTCAGCCGCAAAAATGTGTTAACCTGAACACTGGTCATTAACTGTGCTTCTAAGTAAACCTCACTTATGTTGCATTTTAAGGTCATTAGATTAGTTTTTGATATATTAAGGGACAAGCGATTTGCATTACACCACCCTTTGATTATTGCCCCTCAGTCGCTATATCTTCTAGAAGTTCCTTTGGTTTCTGATGTTATAGTATTGTCGTGTCATGAGCAAACATTGTGATCTGCCCTGATATCTTTACACTAGCAAGATCGTTGACATAAAGCAAGAACAGCAAAGGCCCCAAAACCGATCCCTATGGAACACCAGTCTCGATGGAAAGAAGATCAAATTCCACGTTATGAAGTATTACGGATTGTACGTGCTGACACAGGTAAGAGGCAAACCAAGACAATGACGCGTCTAATATACAGATAAACTAATATACAGATTCTCCAAAAATTTATATCTAGCGTCATTTGTGTTTTTTGACGATTGAAAACCAAATTGAGAGGCACTGAGTAATTCGATGTCATTCAAGTAATCAACGAGGCGCTTTTTAACCAATAATTCAATTATTTTAGATAATGTGGGAATTAAAGAAATAGGTCTAAAGTTCGAAAGTTCCTCAAGATCTCCACCTTTAAAAATTGGTATAAATCTAGCCTTTTGAGACACATGGAAAAGTTCCCCGTTAAAAAAGATACGTTAATGGCTCCCACTAGAGCATGATAATGTAATCTTATCATAGTTACTGATTACTGTTACCAACCAACACCCAAAACAAACATGACTCTTAATTTTTGACTAAAAAAAGTCAATCTTATAATTAGTTTTTAAGCTATGCCGCGAACTGACAGACAGACAAACTACCGTCGGAATTGAAACATAGTTTTTTTGCATCTAGGAACTCTAAAACTTGAAGATATGTAAAACCTCAGAGGGTGATTTTTTCATGATTACGAGCATTTTATTTGGCCGCCATTTTATTCGGTCTTCTTGAATTAGTACCACAATTTCACTAGATGGTCCCTATATCAAAATTAGTTATGGCACACAATTTAAAACCAATCCATTTCAATTTTTAAATATTTCTTTAGTCCGCCATTTTGAATTAGTACCAGTTTTACTAGTTTATCTCTATACCACAATTAGTTATGCCACACAATTGGGAATCAGTCCATTGAGTAGTTCCAATTTTTATTCCGCCAACTTGGATTGGTACCAAAATTTCACCACTTGATTCCTACATAATACTTGTTTTTTATTTGCAAAATTTGAGATACATTGGATAAGTAGTTTTTTAATAACAATTTTTTAACATTTCACTAGGCCGCCGCACAGTGGGGTATTTGATATTAATTTCTGATCGAAATTGTTTTTGAAATAAATATTTCTTAAAACCGTTTTAAATTATAAGCGGATATTAAATCAGTAACAATTTATTATTTTAAAGGGTGAACAGATATATAAATTATACAGGGTTAGTCAAAAATGCCGCAACAGCAAAAATTTCAGAGAGTATTCCGTGAATTTTTTTTTTTTATTTTACATCGGAGTTTTTATGTATGCTTGATGCAATAACTATATTTAAATTACAAAAAAAGTTGATTTTTATTTAATTTTTAAATTGTCTACATTTCAAAAACGAAATAAAAATATAAAAATAAAGCTCTTATCTTAGATGCAACAAAATGGACCATATGAATAAAACAGAAGCAAATGCTTTTGCTCAAATTTTTTGAAATAAACATATTCAGCTTAAATGTAGCAAAGAGAGACAGAGGTATAGTAAAAGTATTTGCTAAACTTTATTCATATGACTGAATATTTATAAACGATGTTATTATAAAATGAATAATAAAAACTATACGGTAATGCTACAGTGAAATATGAAAGAAAAATATTAATAAATTAAAAATAGCAGCAGAACAACTAAACATAACAACAGTAATAACAAATACAGTTTACAGTTTTATTTGAATGAAGAAATTTAATTTAATTTGGTGAATTATAATTTAGTCAGAGTCTGAGGTAGATGCATCTGATTCTGAATTCCTAAGATTATCTAAATCAAATAATTTTGCTGGTTCTTTTGGCGGTTTTAACAAATTTTGAACTTCCGTAGAAAGTTTCTTAAATTTTTTTGGAGGCAACTGTCTAAGACTCGTAATTAGAGGGTCTGAAGAGATTAATAAATTATTTAAGATGTCACTGTTTGTAGCTACTCGAGAACACTTTCTAGAATGACCCTGTCTATATTGCTTAATATCTTTATTACGAGCCTCCTGAGCTTCTTCGCTCAGTTGGCCAATTGGTAATAAGGCATTCGCAACAATTTGAGGACCATGTATAAGAATTTTATGCACGGTTGGTTGGCGGCATCATATACCACGAGTACAAATTTACATATAAATTTGCAGTTTCAAGACAGAATTCGTTAAATTTTCCTGCATTTATATCAAAACCAGATGAAAGTCTTTGTAAAATCACGTGAAACTTGTGTATTAAAGTTTTATCAATGCCGGTAATACGGGCAG
This sequence comes from Kuschelorhynchus macadamiae, assembly GCA_030620095.1. NCBI lineage: Eukaryota > Metazoa > Arthropoda > Insecta > Coleoptera > Curculionidae > Kuschelorhynchus > Kuschelorhynchus macadamiae. Next base: position 722,158 of record JAUTXW010001077.1, read on the forward strand.
ACTCATCTTCATTCTCAAAGAAACGTCTGGCCGTATTACCGTCATTGGTGTTCCCAAATCCTTGTTTGGGCTTATCTACCCAAAGACTCAGCACATGTTTGAATTCGGTTTGAATTTCTTGCTTGCGTCTTGCAACAAGCTCTTTTTCTTGTTGCCCACGGGCTTGATATTTTTTTATACCAATTTTATACGCTAGATGTAATAAGCATTCCATGAACCTGATCCACGCGTGCAAGATACTTAAACCGAACTCAAACATTTCTTTTTTAACTTTACCTTGTAAGCACTTTTCAATGTTATTGAAATCCTTACAAGTTAAGTCACATACATAACAACGCAGTGTCGATTTATTTTCTGCAATGGCATTACAAATTTTAGCATCTATCATAGTAAAAAGTAAATTATGACAAATGGTAAATTGTTTTTCATTGCAAGAAAATGTTGAAGGGATCAGAGATTGAATTTCTGTATCAACTCTTACTTTTTCGGCTTTAGAACTCTCGACCGTTTCACGTTCAAAACAAAAGCGAATAGGTCGACAGTACCTGGTGGAGCTTGGTCTAGGGTTTTGCCACAGAATACAATCTTTATTTTTATCAGAATACAATTGTATAGGTACAAGAGACGTAAAAAGTAGGCTCCCATCACTGCTATCAGGAGTTTGAAAACACTGCTTATATTCAGTAGCATTTGTGCCATCTAAACCCCACTTCGAAATTAAATGAAGATTAAAACCATTAGACTCAGGCATACTGTTTAAAACATCTTTAATTGATTCCAATAATCTTAAGGTGGTATGGTCTAAAAGGCCCTGTAGTGTAATTTTGGCACAAATGTCAGTAACTGAAATGTTTTGTTTCTCTGGGTAGCAGTCTCGTTTAGCTCTCTGCACAAGTGAGTAGCATGGGAACCTACTTTTAGCATTCCGTTGAACTAAACCATACTGATGCCTGCTGAGTTTTGCTTCGGTCTTCGTTTCTTGTTTTCATATTCTTTAATTGCCTCACTATATACTTTTGCTTTATTGGGGTTACTGGAGACTTCTCTAAGGATGTTGGATGCTTTACTATTACCTGCTAAGCGAAGCTTCATTTGAGTTGAGTAGGACAACGTATCGACAGAGTGTTCCCGTAATGAAATTGTTTTTCTTCTTTTGAAGCAACCTGAACTTTCTTGAAAGGTTAGAGTAGGACGGCCACGTTTGGAAGCAATATTTTGATTAACCTCACGAGGATATATTTTGAATTCCATATAGCTTTGAAGCCACTCTCTATTCCTTGCCAAAAATCTTGTTTTTATCCTGCACGATTCAGCCCATTTCTTCCGCAGTTTAAATTTAAATTTGTTTAATTTTGACCTTATTAATGGTAAACACTCTGCTGGGTGATTCGTTTCCTTTTGAATGTGTGCTTGGAGGTCTTTAAATTCGTTGTCCCGGCTTATTTCAGTAATACGATAAAATAAATCCTCCACTTTGATTTTTAAAACAGCTTGATGCGTTTCTGTAAAAGAACAGCCCACATATAGAAAAAAAGAAACAGAGAAAAATATGTACATATTTATTTATTTATTTATTTATCTATTTATTTATTTATTTATTTATTTTTTTATTTAGTTAGTTAGAACTTTACTGTAAAGTCATAGGTAGGTTAGAGCTGAATTATTGTAAATGTTAAAAAACCCCCAGATATCAATTTTTTCCGAAATTTTGACAATATTCAGGAATGTATAAAAACAAAACATAAAATTTTAACACCCTGTATATTGAAAAGTATGCATTTCCGGACCTATATTAATTAGAAGTTTTTTTCCAAAAAATGACCTAAAAAATAACTCTTTTAAATATTGCCGCGTTTAAAAAAAAATGAAAAACTGTATACTTAGTTGACGGATGTCAGTTTTGTTGGACCAGTTTTTTATATTTTGTCCAAAAAGGAGCAAAAAGTAGCAGCCAGTTTTTTCACCATAAAAAAGCTAAATGTTTATCAAGTATTACGTATATAGAAACATAGGGGAATTCAGGGGAATAGTTAACTAAACCTCTCTGTTAAAGTCATACTTTATGTTTTCTACATGAATTTTAAATCTTCCAGTATTAAGTTTAAAAAACTATTATTTCTAAAGATCGCTTCTCAAAAAATTATATAATATTTTAAAATACATACCTACAAGTTGCTCCTCCATCCTAAATCGGGACCCAGTTTGTATGGAAAAGGGACAAAGTATCGAGTATAAATAATGTATTTACTGATAAAAATATATAATTAATTTTAGACTTACACTAAGTCGTATATTTGACATGACATTACAACCAAATAATCTAGATAATCAAATGCTTGACAACGCAGAATAAACAAATGCTGTTTCGACTTGTTATTTATGAGTATTTTTAAAATCCAGCGCACACTTGATTTTTTGATTTTCGATCAGCTTTATATCGTTAACACCCCAGTGTGCGCCGTTTTGTTTTGACATGCCGCTAAAAGTCAAACCGATAGATCGACAGACAGACCTCTAGGGACCCTGAACATGAGCTCAACAACCATATACGATAATTTATCTCAGCTTCATAACAATCAGATTCCTTTGACCTAACCACTAGAATACGTTCCTACAGACTTTGTACAAACCAAAACAAAAACAAAATTACCTAGTAGAAATACGAACAAATCTCGTAATATAACGTTAATAAAGTAGGCTAGTTGAAATTTACGCTTTCTGAATAAAGAAATTACAACTATTTCGGGCTGTCTTTCCTGAACGTAAAATTTAAAGCCTGCCTCGTAAAATTCCCTCCAGCATTTTATGCATTTCTCTAAGGGACTTCGTGATAAAATGAGCTATTTAGAATAATATACCTCTATTGTATAAAAATTCACTTCGAGCGTAACATACTTTTTAAATAGACTAACGAAGGTGAGGAATTTTCTTAAATGTATCTACAAGTAAAAAAAAACATATATTTTTAACATTATTGCTTTAAGAATCTACAGAAATATGTTACTCTAACAGCGAGAAATTTAAAAGCATTATACAAAATGGGTGCCAAAACAAAATTACTAGCCAGTGTCATTTTCTTTATAGTTTAACATTGCATCTAATTTTTCGTTTATAAAACCCTGGAACCGACCCTAGAACCTTGGTTTCTTTTACATTAACAATATAGCCGATGGTATGCTCGCGTTCAGCTGCAACAGATTGAACAGCCTGTTCCTTTTTAATACGTCATTCACGTTTCTTAAGTCTAATGGGTATCGAGCATCCTGTTTCCCCCACATACACTTCTCCACAGGAGCAAGGAATTTTATAAACTCCTGTTTGAAAAGGTATAACATCTTTCATAAAACGAGGGAACGAGGCCTCAAATAATATAATACATACGTTATTTGAAACCCCAATAAATTCCCAGAGACCCAAAACATTAAATACAAACATAGTAATTTACTAAAGATTATTAGAAAGTTAATTTTGATATACACACGCTGGGTGATTTTGTGAGAAAATCTGCCTTTTCTAAGTTACTATGCGTGGTACTCCCTCCAGCAGCCGACCAAGAAACTTAAAAATAATTTCAAGCCCTTTTTCTTTGCCACTTTTAGTGTAACAAAAATTTTTCCGACGTCATGGGATCAACGGTTTTCAAAAATAACAGCCTCCTTTCCTAGTTATACATCCGATACAGTAATTAACAGTTTCTTGAAAAGGTAACCTATTTAAGTCCCACTGTTTTAAATATATTCAATGCAAATATATGTGCCAAATGTGTAAATGATATTCCCTAATGAGATATTACGTAACGTTTATTGTACTACAAATTTAATGTTCACGACACAACGTCGCCGAACTATTTACAAGAAAACTGAAACCGACAGAATAATGATTCTGGCTAAATCTATTAAATTTATTGGGTTTCTTTTCAAAATGCGACAAGTTTTCGCTCCGAGGAAAGCACGGCTCCCTCTTGTGATCGAGGCGATCACGTGGCAGCGGCGGCACTCCAATATGACGTGTGTTATTTCCGGTTCGATGGAGATTGTGTTCAACATCCCTAAAAAGCCCCGGAACGAGAAGACCGGAAGCGCTCCACCCCTCTTTCCGCCTGTCGGGACCAGCAAACCATCGTTATCATTGTTACCGTTTACGCAGTATGAACCCGAACATTTTCAACATTTATTTGCTTTCTCTGTCGTTTCGTTCGACAGGTAATAATTGTAATTTATTGCCAATTTCAATACACTAATTTACAGCCATTTTGCAACTGTAATGTAAAAGATATTTTTTGTTAATGTATGGTCTCTAAATGCGAAAATGATGGTAAAAACTTCCTAACACGTAAGATTTTCGATTTATGATTGTTTTAAGCAAACATTAATAAGTAGACTGACATGGAAAAATGTGACGAGCTAAATATTTAGGTATTTTTTGAAGGGCTATATCTTTTGAACGCCTTATCGCATTTAGTTGCACTTTATATCAGTCGAAAGGAAATTTCATAGACAGTTATTTTGCATTTCTGTTTTTGTCAGCTTGTTTCATTATTTTTATATACAGGGTGTAACATGAAACTTTTTTTGCAAATTTTTTAAACGCCCTATAGAATAACGTAACTTCAAAAAAGTAGTAAGTCGTAGTCTATAATTTAGACCTCCCTTTTAGGATTATTTTGGCTTTTGATTCGTTGCTCTATCTCTATTTTTAAAGGAGATACAATTTATAACGTAAAACATTGTATTTTTTCCATATTATCCATACAGACTCAAAAGTCTTCAAAAAGATCTAGTAGCGTTGGAAATTAAAACTGTCAGAAGGCCATTTGTGTTTTGTTAGCTTGTCGTCAAATGTCAAACAGAGGTCAGATACTGAGTTCAATAAAATCTAGGTCTTTTAAGTGAAACAATGTTTTTTTTACAAAAACGTAACGTTTTATTTAAGAGTAAATAAATAAAGATGAATTACAAATCCCAGCTTAGAACTAACAAATAAATAACTAATATCTGCTACCTCTAGCTGTAATTACTGATTCTACACGCCTTGACAAACTTCTTATTAATAGTGCAATAGCCTCTTGTAGAATATTGTTCCACTCTTCTACAAGGGCCATGACAAATTTTTCTAAATTATGTAGTACACGAGGTCGTTTTTTTAAGCATTGCCCCCGTTGGTCCCACAAATGTTCTACTGGGTTTAAGTCAGGGCTTCTCGCAGGCCATGGTGAACGTTCTATACAATACAATACCAATACTCAATTACAATACGTTCAACGACGGATCGCGCATTGTCATGCATAAAAATAAATTCTTGGCCTTTAAAGTAGGTAAACGGAATAACATACCGCTCTAGTACGTCGATATCCTGCATAAAAATAAAGTCTATAGAAATCCTTCCCCATACCACCACCGAACAACCCCCAAATGTTTCTATTTATAAAAACATTTCTTGTTCGTATCTTTCCCCAGGCCGTCTCCAAACTTTCTGCCTTCCATCAGATGATTTCAAACAGAAGCGTGACTCGTCAGAAAACAAAATCTTGGACCACTGCTCCTTACCCCAATGTACCTGCTAATTATCGAAATTCATGCGAGCCTTTCGATTTTCGCGAAGCAATTTTGGACTGGTCGCTGGACACTTTGCTTTCGACCCTACTTCTTTCAACCTTCGACAGACTTTGTAGTCACCATAACAGTACCATGTACTTCTTGTAGGCGTCTGTTGGTCATCGTCGCGCTCTGAACAAACCTCTTATCGATATTTGTGGTGCATCTAGGACGACCAGCCGGATCTTTCTTGTATACTTCCCAGCCTCAAGGAACCTTTGTCTTGCTCTTCTGGCTGTCGCTTCTGGTATACCCACTTTTCTGGCAGCATAACTAACACTATGGCCTTCATCTAATGAAGCAATAATTTTGGCTACATTCCCTGGAGTTACTTGTCTAGCCATTACAACTATTAGATACATGCAAAGTCCAACAAAATGCAATAAGCCGTTCAAAAGTTAAAGCCCTTCAAAAAATACCTAAATATTCAACTCATCACTTTTTTTGCATGTCAATGTATTTAATCACCTTATTTTAAAAAGTAACGTTTGTTGGAATTAAAAAAAAATTAAATTACGGTTCATAAAACTTGCACGTTCTTTAACGCGTGCGCGCTGCTTGGTCATATAGTGAGAGGCGTCGTCTTAACCCTGTTCTCTCTGAGATATTAGTTACAAATACGGTATGCGTCAATAAGTACATGTATATTGTACATATTTAAGTTGTTAAAGCGAACTATACCGCCAAGACGTTGCCAAATTTACGTTTTCCCTAAGTTAGGAAAATTGTGCGCAATATGGCAACACCGCATGGGGTGTCTGTCGATGACCCCTCATCTACAAAACATCAGGACCCTAAGCCTTAAAAAACGGAGATGCCCATTAACTCTTTGTGGCTCAGCGGTACACGCCATGAACCACCTACTATGTTGCGATATTGCCATAGTGGTACTCCACATGTACCACTTTTAAATATATCTCTCAGATATGGTACAGTGGTATTTTGAATGAACCACATTACAGAGCACCTGTATTGAGTTGTCCTTAAACAATAACAGATGGCGTTGGGGGTCAGTTATTCAAATAAATCTAAAACGTCAATCATTTGGGCTTCAAAGCTGATGTAAACAGTGTGTGTTGATTTGTCTATGTTTTGTGTGAAAGAAAATTAGTTAAACATTGTTTAAAAGGCGCTATTGGATTGATTTGCAACAAAATAGAGGTAGGTACTTAGTTTTTCGATTTTGTAGTATTCAGATTTGATTTCAGCACCGTGGAAATGGAGAAAATTTGAGTGTCCTCTATGTGTACCACTGTGACACTAGGCCATTTTAACAAAAAATTATTATTTTTGTTTTTTACAGATATTATGGATCGAAGACCTGATGATTTACCTTTTAATATTGTTGGCATGACAAAGGCTGAGTTTGATGAGGAAGTAGAAAATTGTTATATTGAAAACTGTGCTGAAATCCCATCTGACAGCGAGTCAGTTGACAACAATGACCTTAGTTGTTCTGATGACGAAAACACATTGCAGGAAGGTGTACGACATATTGTTGCAGAAGATGAGTTATCAGATAGTGACCTATCAGAGAGTGACCTTCCCCTTTCCGAGTTAGCTGCTAGAATTAGGCGCGATTTGGCCCAAGTTAATGATATTAATGCTAACAGCTTTTATGCTCCTCCTACTTGGAACAACACTAATGTAATTGAGGAACCCCGACAATTCTTACAATCCTCTGATGGATTAGCTCAGTTTATTAAGGATATGGATGAAAAAGAACCTGCTGATATTTTTAGACTGTTTCTGACGGATCATTTGTTAGAACAAATAGCGTATCAGACCTACCTATATGCTCAGCAGGAGAATTTAAAATCAGGAAAACTATTTGTTCCAACTTCAAAAGAGGAAATAGAGGCATTCATTGGAATTAATATTCTTATGGGTATAAAACGACTTCCTAGCTACAAAGACTACTGGAGTTCAGCTCCAGATTTACATGATAGTTATATAAGTAGTAAAATGCCTCTGAATAGATTCAGTTGGCTATTAGGAAACATTCACTTGAATGACAACTCTAACATGCCTCCAAGAACTCATGCTGATTATGATAAGCTTTATAAATTAATGCCTTTTCTTGACACAATGCTTGAAAATTTTCAAAGAAACTTTGATCTTACGGAGTGTATTGCTATAGATGAATCAATGGTTAAATTTAAAGGAAGGAGTAGTTTAAAACAATACATGCCGAAGAAACCTGTCAAAAGAGGGTATAAAATATGGATATTAGCTGATCAGTCAGGATATGCTTGGAATTTTGAAATCTATACAGGGAAAGTAAAAAATTCTGTTGAAAAATCTCTCGGTTCGCGAGTTGTAAAGCACCTTTGTAAGGATTTGCACAACAAATGTCATCGTCTATATATTGACAACTTTTTTTCAAGCGTGCCTCTTTTCGAGGATCTCCTGGTAAACGAAATATATTGCTGTGGAACAGTCAATGTAAGTCGTAAATTTCTTCCAACATTTTTGAGTGATCGACGTATGAATAGGGGGGATTATGATGTCCATGTAAGCGATTCCAATTTAGTTGCAGTTAAATGGAAGGATAATAGAAGTGTGCACTTGTTGTCAAATTTTCACCAACCTGATGACGTTATACAAATTAAACGCAAAGAGAGAAATGGTGATGTCATAGAAGTCACATGTCCCCGTATGATTGCAGATTATAATTCACATATGAATGGGGTGGATCTGTTTGATCAGAAAAAAACAGTCTACGAAATAGACCGAAAAAGTAAAAAGTGGTGGCATCGTCTCTTTTGGTTTTTCATTGATGCTTCTGTGGTCAACGCATATATAGTATACTCAAAATTAGATCAGCCAAAATTGACGATGAAAGATTTTAGGCGAGAAGTTTGCAGCAATCTACTTTCTAAAGCGCCAAGAAGACAAAGAAGTATACCTATTGTACGTATAAAAAAGCATAAACCTTTTGTTCCTACCAATATTAGACTAAATTCTGCAGAACATAAGCCTATCCGGGGTACAAGAAGACGTTGTGGGGTATGCAGTACGACAGCGCATCAAGTTCGAAGTCCATGGCAGTGTCAAACCTGTAAAGTCTCACTGTGTTTAAACAGAATTAAAAACTGCTTTTTAGTGTTTCATTCCTAAGATTATCAGATTTATTTAGTTATTATTTTTTCTGTTGTGTCACAGTGGTACCACAGGAATACCACCAAAATAAATATCAAAATGTGTATTTTTAATGATATTTTATAAAAAAATATAGTTTCTTATAACCTAATGCATCTTTATTATCAATCTTTAACCCAAAATAACTCTAAATTATTTTTTGTGTCACTAGGGAAAAATATTGTTTTCCTTTGTTGTGCCACAAAGAGTTAAGCCCCAGGTTTCACCGTACCCCGTAGTTGTCGAAGGGTCAGTTACTTATCGAAAAGCCCCTGTAAACAGGAATGATGTCGTCGCTTCTAGTACTATCGATACTCGATGTTTATGGTAAATACCAAAAGTACGAAAGGGCTATAATAAAAAAAAAATAAAGTAATTGATGCATTCTATAACTAAAAATCTATACGAGGTGGACAATCTTATGAAAATTTTACACCTTTATATTTCCATTTCTTTGGACGCATAAGGATTTTGATCGGCCAAAAGTATTTGTTGCTTCTATTAAAAATCTCTTCCCTTGAGAACTTCGTCCAAATAATATTTTTTTTAAAACTGTGATTCTCTTGAATGTGAATTAAAAGCATTTCACAAAACCGAGTTCTTCGTACATAAATAGATGCATATTGTACACGGACAAAATTCGCTGGATTGATGAGTAAAATACGCCTAAATCTGACACTGCACACCGAACTGAAGCCTGTGGATTTGCATGGAAGAACTATCCCAAGATATTTATAACATTATCTTCATCGGCAGTCACAGGTTTCGTTAAAGTATAAGAAGTCTTTAATCTGGAGACATAATTTCTGAAATTGTTCTGTATTCTCACGAACTTCCTTTCGTTCAGTTGTGGTAAATCAGGAGACATTGCGTTAAATTTGCTCCAATTTCTCCCTATTATTTGATCATACTGTTCCTGCAGAACAACTTCATTTAAATACGTATTATCCGGATTCATTTTATACTGTTCGGGCCAGATCATTTAGTAAACGTCAATAACGATTCAAATGTTATCTATTTAATTGTTTTCACTCGTGATATTCTCACTAGTAATCTCCCTAGTGCTTGAATTACTGCCGGAAATTATTTGCGAGTGAACGAATTTTTTCGACGAGGGAATGCACGTGGAAGATTTGATAAGAAAATTTCACAAAAAAATTTATTTTGGTTCTTATAAAAACTTTTTTTTAGGTTTAAAATTTTCCTAAAACTTTAGTAAAGTAAAATATTTTGCAGTATCTTTAACACATATCATAATTTTATTTTTATTTAATTTTAATTTACTAAAATTCAAGGAAGTATATTTTATTAAGAAAAACTTACCAATTTAATTAACTACCACCTACTTACGGTTATGTAGGAGTTTTTGTAACCTAGAAAAAAACTAATTTCCGTAAACTTTATTAACGAATAGTATACTTTATCAGATTCAGGACATTCTAAAGTTGAAATTTTGCCCTATTTAATATCACTAAACTTGACGGAACTGCATGAAATTTACAGGAAATTACAAATTAAAGAAAAATAAACATAGACATCTACAATAGGTATAAAAGGCCACTTATTAGCTTCCTTCACAAGGGAAGGGGCTGTTAAAGTCTATTAAATAATTATAAAAAAAAATTATTATTAACTTTCATAAAGAAAGTTAGTTTGAAGTTTTTCTAAAAAAAAAAAAAGTGCAGGGTGATTATACAAAAAAGATATATACATAAGAAAGTACGCGTCCAAGTTAATAGCGCTATGCTAATGAGGCACGAGACAGAAAGTGAGAGAGTTATTTTAGACATATGCAAAGTAGAAAGGGGATGGACGAGAAAATAAATACTAGTTTTTTGTTTAACAAGGTCCGCTGTTATTGTAGTTGTTGGCCGAGCAATTTATTTTTCATTGATTTTTTAAAGGATGCAACTGACAGTGACGTACTGGTTATTTTATATTTGTTGATTAAGTTAGCAATTTGATAAGAATAACTTTTTTTAAACTGTTCTTTGTTGTGTAAGGGTACTGATAGATACTGTCAGAGTAAATTTAAATTATGCACATCCGTACGGTATTGAAGTTTATCGAGGAGATACGGAGGACGGTGAAATTTTAAAATTTTGTAAAAAAGGCAGACAGAGTGCACGATACGACGATGTTGTATTTAAGCCAGCCCAATTCGGGCAGTTTATGTAAAACCCTCTGCCTTCGTCTAATGCCATAAATAAAACGTATGCATGAATTCTGTACCTTTTGAACCCGATTTTTAGCCTGTAAATCAAGGAAAGGACCATAAACGTTGTCTGCGAAATTAAATTGTGACACAATGAGAGTGTCGGACAACAAGGCCTTGGTTTTTTGATTAAGTACATATCGATGAGAGTACAAAGGTTTTAATACTGAGAATGATTTTTGAAGGCCTGAAGTTACGTGATCATTAAATGTTAGTTTATTGTCTATGACAAGCCCGAGACTTTTAGACGAGTTTTTAAAAATAACAGGGTTGGTGCCGATTTCGATTTTAATGGTGGATTCAAGACGTAAGCGTTCAGTCTCGTTACAAAATAATAATGCTGCGGATTTACTTGGGTTAATCTTAAGAAGATGTTCATTGAATTTACTGAAAAGATAGTGTAAGTCACGGTTGATTTGATTGTTTGCTATTTCGGCTTGATTGGGGTTAAAAGATAGGTACATTTGAGTATCGTCTGCATAGAGGTGGTACTTGCAGTGACGAAGTGATTTCATGAAATTAAATACGTAAATACTGTACAGAAGAGGACCGAGAACGCTGCCTTGGGGAACACCCGCTGTGATATTGAGTAAATCGGATTGTTTGCCATTCAGAATTATCTTCTGGCTTCTGTCCGAGAGGAAAGACGCCAACATTGCCACCGCCGACTGGCCAAAGCCAATATATTTTAGAATAGAAAGCAATATATTATGATAAATCAAGTCGAAAGCTTTTGTGCAATCTAATAGAATGAGAACAGTTGTCTGGTTAAAATCTTGTGCTCTGACAATATCATCTACAATATCGGATAAAGCAGTGGCGCAAGTGTACCCGTTTCTGAAACCAGATTGTTTATAAGGGATGATATTATTACTGGATACATATGAAGAAATTTGAGATTCCATTACTTTTTCCAGAATTTTGGAGAGCGTAGGTAACAAGGAAATGGACCTTAGTTGACTAAAGTCGGTAGGGTTTTTGACTTTAACTAGTGGGATGACATGTGCTAACTTCCAATTTTTTGGAAAATGTTGTTGTAAAATATAACAGTTGACAATATGTGTTATGTATGGAATAATAATAGGACAGCGGGAAAGGAGAGGAAGGAAATTAGAGTAATATTTAGGTTATCTGCACCGAACGACTTAGACTTAATACTGAGAATAATGTTAGCTAACAGTTCTTCTGAAATGGTATTAAAATCAAATGACATGTTTGAAAGGAGATTATTATTATAAAAATCGATTAAATCTTGTTTGGGGCCAGTACGATTTTTTGTTAATTCTGTAAAAAATATGTTCATTTGATTTATATTTTGTAGTTGTTCGGGAATGTTCTTGTGAGATAGATTTGGAATATGTAATTTTTTTAATTCTGCCCATTTATCTTTGATACTGCAATTGTGAAATTTATTGTTTAAATAAACTTTTTTTTCAGATCTTATAGAATTAGTTGCTAAATTTCGGAGCTGCTTATAATAGTTCCAATGCTCGGAAAGTCTGGTACGTCTGAATCGATTTAAAGCCCGATTTCTAAGGTTTTTTTAAAAGTCTAATGTTGTCAGTCATCCAGGGACAGTAGGGTTTATTTGAACGGTTAGCAGTTCTCAATGGGGCATGTCTATCAAACAGCTCCAGAATAGTATCAGTGAGAAACGAAATTTTTTTCATCGATATTATCTATGCTATAAATATGAGTCCAAGGAGCGGCCTCCAAGTCGGCCTGAAAATAAGTCATATTAATTTGTCGCAAAGCCCTGTACTCAAAGGTATTATAATTTAGCATTGGTGAACGAAAGTCTAGAACGATGTATCCTAGCAGATGGTCTGAGAGACCCGCGTCCCTGACATCCACATCCTGCACATCTTCCGAATTATAACATATTAGATCAATCAAGCCGGAGCTGGTACGCGAAATTCTAGTTGTCTCAGAAATTAGCTGACTCAGTTTGAAAGTGCTTAAAATATTTTCAAATTGTATTACATGAGGACTATCATGATCAAGCATATTAATAGTAAAGTCTCCGAAGCACATAATCTTATCACATTGAGTGTAAAGTTCGATTAGGGTATCTTCGAAATAGGCAAGAAATTCATTAAGGCTTGCATTTGGTGGCCGGTACACATTGGCAATAATTATTGTGACATTACCATGCTGCGATTTAATGCAAACATTTTCTACGATATTCACTAAGCAAAACTGTATAATTAAAAGAAGATATAATACAGATTCCCACTACCCCCCTCCCACGCCCAAACCGGTCCTGTCTGATAAATTTAAATAAATTTAACTAGTAAATTAAGAATGACCGTGACACTTACACCGCGCGACGTATATTTGAAGATTTTTTTAAAAGGATATTTCAAAGAGTTACACTTTATGTAATCACAGAACATTGCCTTGTCTAACAAAAGTAGTAGAATGCGGATGTCAAAAAAATAGTTTATCATGAATCTTCTTTCTTGGACCGATTATCCCGAAGTAAGCAGAACAAAAAAGTGTCCAGATATTATATCTACTTACTTACTACTGAAATATAAACTTTTATGGGAATCTGATGAGTTGTATACACCATAGACACATTCTTACGCCCCATGAAGAAAGGAAGAAGTAATGCAAGAATTTAAGAAATATTTTGATGCCTTAGCTGCTCGATTAGAATAATTCGTTGTTTATCTAAAGAAAATATGTAATATATGTTATCGACCATATAAAGTTGTTTTGTTATTGAAAGCTCAAACTTTGGAATAAAATATCTAAACAATAATGCAATAATGTCTTATCGCATGACATATGTCAAAAAGATTTCCAGTGTAATAACGTCCAGCTTGCCCTGGAGGCAAAACATTTGTGGAAATCCGACCCGTTGATATGGTAACGTTGAAAAATAAAGGCATCTGATTGGCTATAAAGTACAAGTGTGAATTTTTTGTATCAAAATATCACTCGTGCAATAAAATTTCCTGAGAAAATTTGTAAAAAATTTTTTGACAACCAATTTTCTTTGATTATTTCGTCGATTGATGACGCATGGGTAAAGATCCATATACAGTTTTATCTGTTTGACCCTTTAATATTTAAAAATATGTTTTTTATAAAAGTTTAGCCTAAAAATATTTAAAATATTAATAGGTGCGCCGCTGTCAATTAGTATTAGTAGGTAACTATGAAACAATCCAAGCATTCTTAAAGAAATTCATTCTATAATATTACTTTTTATATTATAGATATTACTTTTATGAACTCAAACATTATTAACGTGACAGCCCAGATATAAAGTCGAATGCGGTCTTATCGTGCGAGTCCAAAGGTCACCAATATTATGAATCAAATCAGAGAACACAGTGAATACCAAAATGTTATGTGATTCTTTTATCGAGCTATTAAATCTCGATGGGCTATTTACAAATATACAGGGAGAAAGAAAATAGTTTTTTTTTTATTATATTACGCAATATTATATATAGATAACCGCACTTAACGAGGGACTAAATAAGAAAATTTGCTAAATATGTATTTGGTTAAAATTTTTTGGTTGGCAAATCAAAAATGCACAAAATGGCAAGCGCCTTAATAAAATCGGAAGGCGGTTCGAATCTGAATGTGAGATTTTTTTATCAATCACCAAAAACTATGAGCCCCGCTTGACCTAAAGATCTAACCACTTATACAGTGTCATTTATGTAAATGCGGGCCACCCCTGTACAAACAAAACCTGTTTTTTTTGTATTGTGACAACAAAAAAATTTTATTTTGCAAAAATATTATACACTTTTGTTAAAAACACAAGATAATTAGTTATTACTTTCCTCGTAAGATTTTTTCAGATCTTTACGTTTAAAGGTCCCTAGGTGGTGGAAAACATGTTTTCTCAATTCCGTCTGTCTGTAGGTATGTCTGTCCGTCAGTCTGTCTATTCATATATATATATATATATATATATATATATATATATATATATATATATATATATATATATATATATATATATATATATATATATATATATATATATATATATATATATATATATATATATATATATATATATATACATACATATATATATATATATATATATATATATCAAATTTTGCCTTATAATTAATAAAAAAATTCACTTATTTTAAACACGCTTTAAAATTGGAACAAGTATTTTTCTATAATTATTTAATTACAAATGTACTAAAAAAGTAAGCGAAAAAATTGTGTCAAATCTAATAAAAAAAAATTTTAATTAAAATTCAATGGCGAATATCCAGGAGCCATTGGCAAAAGCTCTGAGAATCGGTATAAGGAATGTACAGAATCTTGTGCATGAAAAAAAAACATAAATTACTTCGGAAGAAGATTAAGAAATGTACATGAAAAAATCCAAAGGCAAAAGACTTAAATTACAATGCAAAAATGGATATTCATAATGCAATTTATGATTTATACACTTCAAAGACTAATATAATCCTTCAGAAACTTTTTAATATTATAGACTCAAAAATATCATCACTTAAAAAGACCTCATCTTCTGAGTCGTCCTCAAATGGCGCAATGATCATTGGTGATATTTCGACATCTAGAACTCGTTCTCGATTCCACCAATCCCATATTAATTTCTCCGTATGTTCCACAGAATTCTTCCAGTACTCCGGCGTAATATAATTTAATGAATCTTGCCAAACAATTTGCACTTCATCTGATGTAAGAACATCGTTCACGTGTTTTTCGTAATATGATTTTGCCCCAGCCCATATTAATTCTATTGGGTTAAACTGGCAATGGTATGGCCGCAGTCGTAAAACCTCATGCCCATTTTCCCGTAATATTTCATCTAGGGCATATATTCTTCGTTTTTTAATAGATTTTGCCATTAAAAGAAGTTCTAGTTTCAACATATTGGGTAAAGGATTTTGTTTTTGTTTTATTAGCCAGTCATAAATATCACTTTTCTTTCAGGATGAAGTAGGTTGTTTATTTAAGATTCTTGAATGATAAGATACATTGTCCAGAATGATTAAAGATGGAACATCTAAATTTGGAATCAGTTGTTCTTTTAACCACTTTTCAAACAGTTCACAGTTCATATTATCATGGTAGTCCATACTTTTGGATGTTGAAGAAAACAGTAAACTTGCACCTGGGAGAAATCCTGTTGAAGAACCTTCATGCAAAATGATGAACCGTTTTCCTATCCCACATCCCTTTTTTCTCTAGATACTTTTTACAGAGTCGTCCTTCCAAGATTTTGTAGTATGGAGTTGCATCACCTTGTATATTATAACTATTGAACAATAAAGTGTATTGAACTAACAACATAATGTAGGTCAGCTGTGTCAGCAATTGCTGGCAAAGCAATGAACTTGTCTATTGCATGATTTTGTAATGTATAATATTAATCAGAATAAAACCAATTCATAGAACGAACAAGTCGTATCATTGACGTAACCTTAAGGGTTGAACCTAAATTACTACATGGCGACCCTGCCTGCCCTCTGGGTTACTATTTTACCACTATAACAACCGACAAGCGATGGGAAAGGCCAAATCTAAAGAAGAAATTGTTATAAACCAGGCGTCGAATGGAGATTCAAGGGGAGAAATAACCAATGAAAATAAGGGATTTTCTCTTTCCGAGTACCTTTTAATTATATTGATCTCAGCGTTACTGGCAAGTGTAACATATCTAGCAATAAAACGATGCAAAAAAGGGTTGAAAAAGACAATTAGGCGAGAAGTAAACAAAGAAGTTTTGCGCAGATCCACTGAAGGCTTGAACCAAGAGGAAAAGGATTCAAATTTTAGGGTTCTCTTTTAGGTATACACAAGTTAATGTATGGATATGGAAAATAATGGAAAAAGCAGTAATTGCATATGGAATAATATGGCTAAAGATACGAAGAAACAATAATTATGCATACATAATATAAACTAAATTAACGCTAAGTTCTACATGTAAGTGGTGATATTATTCTGTTATTTTGTAGGATTTTTTTATTAGATAAATAGTTAAACTTAGTAATCGTTATCAGGAAGTAAGGACTCGTTATACGCATTTTATTAATAAAAAATGATAATAATAAGTTCTAATATAGTTTCTTATGGGAGATAAGCTTAAAGAAATTCTCAGCTCCTTAACTGTAATTAAGAATAATTTAGTAAAATCAAGTTACGAAAGGCGAAAATTGCCTATAACAGAAAAAAGAATCGATGAAGCTAAAATTATTTATAGCAAGCTAGAAGGGGAAATTTATGTTATAAATAAGAAAATTAACGAGTCCTTGTTTCCTAGGTCCATATTTAGTTGTTAAAAATGACACAATGGACACCCCAAATGTTACTATATTAAAAGATAATAAGGAAACTGTAATTCATAAAAATAGAACTAAATTGTATTTTCAGTAAGAAACTAGATAGTAAGCAGTACTAGGGATACTAATTATACTATACTATATTTAAGGTATTATGGCGCCGCTTTTCTATACGTCTATTTCTCTACTCTTTTACTTCCTTGTTTTCCTTTCTTCTGTTCTTTCTTGCACCATCTCTAAATTATAATATTAACCATTATTTTATTAATTATCCAATAGACATGTGAAAGAATTTCCATTAAAATAAAATGTAAATTCTTTCAATGTCTCAGGGGAGATGTAGTATGGAGTTGCATCACCCTGTATATTATAACTATTGAACAATAAAGTGTATTGAACTAACAACATAATGTAGGTCAGCTGTGTCAGCAATTGCTGGCAAAGCAATGAACTTGTCTATTGCATGATTTTGTAATGTATAATATTAATCAGAATAAAACCAATCGATAGAACGAACAAGTCGTATCATTGACGTAACCTTAAGGGTTGAACCTAAATTACTACAATTTCGAACCACTTCCATTAGAAAATCTCGTCTCGTCTAAAAATACCACTTTTCTAAATTTTAAATTAACATTTTCCATGTATTTCTTTAAAAACTGGATACGCTGACTTGGTATATGTGGCAACTCGCATAAAAATCTTCGATTACAGTCCTTTTTATATCGAAAACCCAACATTTTTATTAATTTTGACAACGATTTTAATCCAATTTCCAATATGCCTCGAATTTTTAAAGCTTCTTTTAAAACTTGAAGGGTTATATTAGTTTTGGATGTGTATAAATCATAAATTGAATTACGAACATCCATTTTTACATTGTCACTTAAGTCTTCTGTCTTTGGCTTTTTTGGTGTACATTTCTTAATCTTCTTTGGTAATAAATTATGCTTTTTTTATGCACAATTTTCCGCTTAGCCCTTATACCTATTCCCAGAGCTTTTGCTACTGTCTCCTGGATATTGGCCGGTGCATTTTCATTTTCGTAATATTTTATTAGATTTAATACCATACTTGTCAATCTGACTTTGAAGTGACATCGCTCAAATATTTTTGCAACTGCTGGTATTTATATGTTTATCCTCTTTTTTCATATGAAAATATCATAGGAGGATATGATTACACGTAATAAAAGAAAAACAAACTTAAAAAGTTTGTGTTGATAAATCGTATAACACGCACGATAACACTGCTTTTGAGTATATACGGCGGAGACTTCTTTATGGAATTTCATCATTATTCGCCGTAAAAAAAGATAAATCTGATTTAAACCGCGGCTCTGTTGCCTTAACTTCAAATCCGGACGCAATTTGCGACCCTTTTCAGCCTTGGAAAGGTCCAAAATGAAATATGATGCGTCCACGGAAACGTTGACATCACTCCCTAACCCGCTCGGGCGCCATCGGGCACACTATATGAGACATCTCGGGTGCTAATCAGCAGCTGTATCGGGTTTCCGGGGAACTACATAAATCAGCGGTACTCGAGCCGGGGGTTAACAGGCTCCCAGTGGCCTACTCTCATATAATTATGTCACCTATCGGATGACACGAGAGTGCTAAATCCAGTAGCGCACTATGTGTACAGTCTACATAAATTAATTTATCATATTTGGAATTTAAAAATGGTTTTAAAAGTATTTTAGGGTTTGAAACCGAGTATATGGAGAGGTTCATTCCCGTGTTGGTTTTTGAGATTCGAATATGCAATTTTTTGTTTATGAGCGTATTTTATTTTTAATTTAGAAAATAATTTAAACTATTGTTGCAATGGAATGTTTACACAGGATGATTCAAGGTCGGTCGTAGACGTTTACGGAAAAGGGGTGGAAGGATTGAAAATTTAGTTTCTTGAGTAAACGGACCTGCTCTATCGATCTAAAAATATTTTCAGTAATACAATGTTGCCGCTTCTACCTAAAAGTCGTAGCAATTTTTGTTATTTTAAACAGAACACCCTGTATATTGTTACTTTATTGGAATGGCTGATAAATTCTAAATATTTTCGGTACTTTCTCTTTCGGTAAAGTCTCCTGAGAGAAGTCATAAACAGCAAAAACACCATTATTGAGGATAAAACTGAAATTATAGAAATGTTATAAAAAGAAATTGATGTGAACATACTATGACTTACACCCAGGTAGCTAAGAAAAATAGACAAGAAGTTGTCATTGTGAAACCAAAAGATGTACAGCAAGGCAGTATAAAAACCAAACAGTTTTTGTTGTGTTGTGCTTGAACAGAAAATCAATCCTAGTGCACTAGGTGCGGGAGCTTAGACAAGGAAAGAGAGAGGACACGTAATCTATACATATGATTTGCTGCCAGCTGCCACCAGGCTGGCTCGCCCAGTGGCGTAACGCTCGGATTTAAGTAAAATGATGCCTGAAATGAACATTTAAATCTTACTAGTGGAAGACTGATCAAAGTGTGTTTATCGGTATATTAGAGCCAATTGAAAAGTTCAGTAAATAATGGGGTTATATAAAAAAAAATTTAATTTTTAAAATTATGTCAAATTTTCTATTTTATTTAGGGTTTCATTTTATTTAGAGTTTGCAAATTTTTTGACTAAAACGATGCATATAGGTAATTTATTATTAATTATAATAAAAGTTAATCACATTTACAGAAAACTGAAATTTCAATAAAAAAATTGTTACATACCTCATTTAATTACTACACTCTTTTAATAGCTCTAATATACCTACATTTTAAGATAACGTAGGAAAGATCTCTAAAACCAACAACCTATTATTGTTGATGAAATAAAATATTCAATCATTATAAATCCATATATTTTTTTAGGAATAAATATTATTCTTGTACCTTTTCTAAGCAAAAAAGCTATACTTACTCAACAACGTTAGAGGTAACCGTTCTCGAGCAAGTGTATGCGTCGATGCAAGGAAAACAAATTTTTTAATAATAATAAACTAAGGTGTATCTATTTCAAAATAATACAAAATTAAAGGTAAGTATGAATTATTCTATAAACTATAATAAATGCTCCACGTGATGACCGTTAGTTTGAAGGCATAATGTAATTCTTTTTTTTTTAGAGAACATAGTTGCTAAGAAAAATGTAAGTATTTATTCATAAAAAAGGTATAGTTAGTCAACAACAAACTAACCGTTCTTAGTAATAATAAACGCAAACGTCATTTTTGACAAAATTGTTATTGTTATATTTATAATTTGTTTTAACCCAAAGTATGACTTTAATTTACATTTTTTTAAAAAATGGTTTTGTTTAGTATGAAGAATATGTAGATATGCATTAAATCTATGGGGAAGTTCAGTGTAATGGTCGAGCGGCACAACGTAGATCAGGGGCGTGCGGTGAAATTTTAAGAAAGAGAAGCAATTTTTAGAAACCTCCCTATTTCTAATGTAATTCGATTCTTCGATCATTTTTTGCAAATTTATTAATGACGTCATCATAAAAACGTCGATGCTCCGATATATTTTGGAGAAGTTTATTTTCAATGGACAACAGCGATGTATGCGAAAGTCTCTCCTGCTCCGTTGAATTTCTCACGAAATTTTTTATACGTTTAAGTGTTGAAATATTGCGTTCTACTGATGAGCTTGTGGCAGGTATTGTCAATACTAATTCACACAACTTCGACACTTCGGTGTAGGCATCTTCCAGCTCCTTGTCTTTTAAAAATTACATTAGTTCCTTAGCGTTATTTTTTGCGCTAATGTCATCAGTTTCGTAAATCACTTTTAGTTCAGATCGCAGTAACACTCGGTCGAAGAACTGGCCATAATGAAGAAGAAGAGATTTAAACGCATCTTCTGGAAAAGTTTTTCCTTTAAATGCATCAAAATTGCAGAGCAGAGCAGAGAATTTAAAATCATTTAAACCGTTAAATCTATAGTTTATTCATTGCTGAATTTGATCGATTATTTCATAAAAGAGGCGTCTGTATGATGTTAGAACATCTCCTACCTTGTCTGTTCAAAAACGCTTGGCTTGTGGCTCTACATTTAACGTCATCGTTTTCTCCCAAAATAGGCCAGTCATCTCTTTTTTGGCTTAAAATGGACTTAAAATCATCCACTTTTTTTAGGCATAAAGCAATATCATTTGTTTTACTTTGTAATATATTAAAAACATTGTCCGAGAATGGAAATATTTCTGAAAATATGTTCAACAAATAATTAAAATTAAAATCTCGTTTCAAACAGTCCAAAAACTCCCTAAAACTATTTATTGCTGCAGAGTCTCACGTTTCATTATTTTCTATTATAATCTCAAATAGTTCAAACAGTGATTCAAGATTTTCAGATACTGTTAACACAAATCGGAGCTACTTTGGGCAATCGTTTGTGGACAATGGAGTCCAAAGCTTGTGTACGTTTTGTTGACTTGGAAAAAAAAAGCAGCCATGCCACTTAAAGTAACGAAAAATACTTTACACTCTTTAATGTGACTGATGGCCTGGGATAAAACTAAATTTAATTTATGAGCAAAACAATGGACAAACACAGCACTTGGGAAAGTTTCTCGAACTTTAGCTTGCAGACCCCCTAATTGTCCTGCCATCACTGCAGCTCCATCATAGCTTTGAGCAACTAATTTGTTCTCTCCATTAATTTCTTTAGTAACGTTATACACTACGGTATATAATGCATCTGCTGTACGATTTTCGGACACATTCTTCAAACCTAAAAATCGCTCTTGAATACTTCCGTCTGTTTTGACGTAGCGTATTACCATAGATAATTGGCTAAAATTAGTGATATCAGTTGTTTCGTCCAGAACAATAGCAATGAACCGTGCCTCGCCAATCTCCTGCTTAATTCTTTTTAGAATAATGGTTGCAACAGCGGAAATTAAATCATTCTGGATTCGATTCGAGGTTCCGCGGAAAACGCTAGACTGATTTTTTAAGCAATCATCATATTTAGCCATTAAACTAAGTAAATCTTAAAAATTTCCTCTATTTGAAGAAACCCTCGTTTCGTCATGACCTCTAAATCCCAATTCGTGCTGTCCGAGAAAACAAACAACATCGATAAGTCTTCTTAATATTTGCCTATTTTTATCGACTAGTTCAATGTGTTGGCGGTGACTAACTTCCAACTGTTTATTAAGGGCGTGTTCAATTCTGGTTTTGCCGAAGACTTTTTCTTTTATGACGGCCTGTAAATGCGCTTTGGGCATAATGTGTCTTTTTACAGCTTTATGGAAATTGTTTAAATCGGAAAAACCAGTTTTGTTCCAGAGACCTTTTTCATTTTCAAAAAGTAAACATGGCCAACAAAATAATTTACTTCTATTTTCACACCCTGTTAGCCATTTAAATTGTTCGAATTGTTTTTTCGGATAAAAATGTCTAAAACAGTTTTTCATTTTTGTGGTTAAATAATAGGCGCCCTTCCTTTGGAAATTATTTCAAGCTTATCAGCGAACTTTAATGTTGAAAATCCCTTTATTATTAAGACACACACCACACATTCACACACACTCTTCTTACTAAATTCTCCAACATTTTCAACGTTATTACCGACAGCCAAAGTTGACGGTATTTGCATATCCACGTCCGTATTATTGTCTTCCATATCGCACCATGCACGACGCGACGTACGTATCACAGAACACACGGATAGCCGTTCAAACAAAGAACCTCCTCCAACGATGGCTTCCGCCACCACTTAAAGCACGCGACTGAAATGCAAAAATTGCAAACAGCCGGTGGAAAGTTCAATAACCTCTGGCTCGATTCACAGGAAATCGAGCATACAGGACTTGGCTGCAGAGAAGCTAGCGGCCCGCATAGGTTCTATTCGATATTCTATTGTGGCTGGGTCGGAGTCAAGGCCGCATTTATTATGGGCTTGATAATTAAATAAACTAAATTAATGGTTTCCTATTTCAAAAATTATATTTTAGAAGATGTTTTGTAATTTTTTTTTGGGAAGCACTGCTTCCCTTGCTTCCATGGACTGCGCGCCCCTGACGTAGATGTATTGAATGAGCGATGCATGCAGGAATTTGCAGATCATCTGTCAGTAATATTATACACAAGGAGAACTTATACCCGTTTCATTTTAGAAAGGTGCATGCTATGATGGAGGGTGATTTCCCTGCGCGTGTAGTATTTTCTGATTGGATGAGAAGTAAGAAAATTGAAGATTCAACTTTTTATTCTCGTATTTTATTCTCCGATAAATCTAGTTTCACAAAAGATGCAATTACTAATTTACACAATTCAGGGCATTATGCATATGTTGGGGATAATTCTTGTTATGAAAGAAACCAAACATCAACATAGGTTTAGTATTAATGTTTGGATTGGCATTGTAAACAACAACCTAATTGAACCTTGTTGAGTTGCCAGGTCGACTAACCGGGGAAGAGTATTTAAATTGTCTTCAGAATATTTTACCCACATTACTAGAGGAAGTTCCTTTAAATATTCGGCAAGCCATGGCTGTCCGGCTCATTTTAGTCGAAATGTGCGTCAATATCTGGATCAGACTTATAAAAATCAGTGGATTGGTAGAGGCGGACCAGTTCAATGACCAGCTAGGTCGCCAGACTTAAATTCTTGTGATTTTTGTAGTTAGGGTTTTCTCAAATGTCATGGGTACTTCGTTTCAATACAAACGCGTGAGCAGCTCTCGTTGCGAATTCAAAATGGCAATGAGTTCAGACAAATGCAGAATATTTATAGACGTATCAGACGTTCTCTAAAAAAAGAATTACATTATGCCTTCAAACTAACGAACATCACGTGGAGCATTTATTATAGTTTAGAATAATTCATACTTACTTTTAATTTTGTATTGTCTTGAAATAAATACACCTTAGTTAATTATTATTAAAAAAATTATTTTCCTTGCATCGACGCATAAACTTGCAAAATGGAGAACGGTTACATCTAGTGTTGTTGACTAAGTATAGCTTTTTTGCTTAGAAAAGGTACAAGAATAATATTTATTCGTAAAAAAACGCAGAATTTACATAAATTTACATAAATAATAGTAGCGTAAGTAGCGCCCTCTAAGTGTCTTATGAAATCTAATACCAAATTATGACTCCTTACCCAAAAAATACACCGAGTTGATCGAATGCCCAATTTCGCGAGAAAATTTTATTATTTGCAAATATTTAATAAAATTTATATTTCAACACCCTGTATCTCCCTAACGAAGCATTTTCGGACCTAGGTTAATATGAAATTTTTTTCATGTTTTTTTATGTAGAATCACCCCTTTCATTTTGTAGGGGTTGTTCGTGGACACCCTGTATATGCCTACAAATTAAAGGGTTGCAGGGAGAGGGCTGAAAATATTACAAAAAGACGAAGAGCAACCATTTAAACCACTTCACGTGTTCCAGCGTTTTTGTGAAAAATGACTCATACAAAAGTTATAAATTTTATGCGTTTCTTTTGATCAACCCTGTATATTTGGACGCGATTACTTAAAGACCTTTTAGGAAACTAGAGGACATCATTATATTGATGTTTTGTGATATTCGTTTAATATGTATTTAATCTGTTAAAAAACTGCTAGTGGTCTGGGATAAACCCTACCATTTTTTTCTTTTTCAGGTGGATTTAAAAATACTTCGTACGTTCTAAGTAACATGATTTTCTAATAAAACAATTCAAAACTGTCTTAGTAACTGATAGAAAGTGTGGTTTTTCTTTATTTTAGGTACGTACACCAGTAGAAGAAACAATTAATATAGCCTTATACCTTAGTACATTGCATTACTTTTGTTAAACAAAAAACTGAAATTTAACGTTCTCAATTGTTTCAAACTTTTCCACCAGTGGCGGCTCTTCCATAGGGTCATTTGGTAAATGCTCCCCAAAAATATTTCAGAAAATATTAATTATACGTTTGACCGTCCCTCCTAATAGTTGTAATAAAACGCGAACCTTGCGCGCGGCGGTTCAAATAGTCTCGTTGCCTAGGCATAATAAAATACGCTATACTAAGCTAGGCTGGGCATTCCGAATTGCCCTGATTACCTTAAAGCTTGACGAAAGAACCCGAAGATTTCACAGCTACCGAGCGGCAGCCGAACGTGAAAGCAAATCGAATATGAAATCTCGATTTGGGTCATCAGCCGGTCTCTTCTCATAATCCGATCGATCGGTCGCGGCATCACGTCGACATGCGGAAGTTCAATTGTTCAGAGGTCGCGCGGTCGATATTCTAACCCGATATTGTTTCGGACGTTTATAATCGATGAAAATTGATTTATAATGTAATATATATTTTTTTATTTTTATGATCCAAGTGTGAGTTAGAAATACATAGGAAATAAAATGTTGGTAGTGACTAGTGAAAAAAAAATAAACAACTAAAAAGTGCCTACGAACTTAATTTTGCAAAAATAACCAATTTCAAGGTGGTCTATGTTTGAGTTATGAATTTAATGTAGATGAAATAAAACTTAGATAGTGCAAAAAATTAAACAACTAAAGAGTGCTAACGAACTTAATTTTGAGAAAATAACTAAATTCAAGGTAAGTGGTCGCAATTTGCCAGAACTTAGTATACGACAAACTAGTAAAGACTAAAATAAAAAGTTCATCGAACCTTTCGCAAAAGTATGTACGATTTTGCTAACTGGATATGTAGTTGTGAAGTCTGTAACTCGTTTTACTATTATGTTTGTTTGTAGTTTTCTAAGGACTCGTCATTATAATGCAAAACCAGAGTTAAAGACTTAAAACACTTAGAAGAAAAAATTAAAAAATACGCGTTTTCTGCAGATTACATGAAATGTTCGGTGAACTATGCTACGGTCGGAAGTGTTGATATTCGCACTCAGCTTATAGAAAATCCCTTAGAGATTTTAATGAAAATGTATCCAAAAATTGTAATATTTTAAACAAAATTATAGATTGCGTAAAATTTTGTGGGGCATTCGAGCTGGCACTACGTGGCCATGATGAAACGGCTTTGTCGAAAATCCAGGGGTTTTTCGACGGCTTATAAATTTTGTTAAGGAGTTGGACCAAGATAGACTATCCGCTATAGCAATGTTAAGTATCGAGAAATCGTTTATAAAAGAAATGTGAGTGCAATTTTAACGAACGTGTCATTCAGCATTTTTCCAATTCTAAAGAACGAAGAGTAGACCTGAACTTCAAGAGAATTTAAAGCTCAAAATGCCTATTTTTAAATTTGTTATTGACCTCCCAGTATAATTCACCACGAGCCGCCACTGTGTTCCAAGGGTGTGAGAGTTCTCGGAACAATTTCAGGGAATGAGAACCTCTACCTTTTTGCTACCCTAAAATGTAGCCCTATGACAGAAGTTGCTTTTAATTGAAAATCTATTTTATATTTTTTTACTAAAGAAACATATCGTAACTATTATTAACACACAAATTACATATAAAACAATTTACAAAACCATTTTATAATAGTTTAAACCCAATAAACCCTGCTCTTCTATCTGAAAACCGAGTCTCAGGGGCATTAAATAAAAAAGTTCAAACGCAAAACTTTTTCTTTCACAAATAGCATAAGCTTCTGACAAACTTCGCTAAACTTGTTCATTGAATACAAAAACTCCTAATAGTCATATTTTTTGCAAAATCCTTTATGTTCCTCTTTCTATTCAGAATTTATATTTAATTCTATTTATCAGTCTTCACCGATCTAGAACATAAATAATAGATGAGTGTCTCGATATTGTGATTTCTGTTTGAGGCGCAATAAAAGTCGTACGTTTCCATCGATAAAATTATTTTAACGACCTTCCCTTCCTCTATTGAATGACGAAATGTCACAACAAGGTTGAGGAAATACCGCTTTAATTGGAAACATTCTCCCATGTTTTATTTTTGCTGAAGAAGACAGTGACACGTCCTATATGTGTCGGTATTAATACATTTTGTGGAATTACAGTCAGTTTCACCTATTTTCCTGATTTTTATGTTTTGAGTTGCGTATTTTGAGGTAATGGATTACGTTATTTTTTTTTGAATTTTACATGTTCGTGTTTAGAAAATGCGTTGACTTACGTAGATGTAATTCCCATCAAAATTGATATCTTTGTTAAGTTTTATAGAGTAAACTCTTTGGCTTATTTAGATTTATGCATCTAAAAAGAAAAGTTTAAAAAGTGAAATTTTTTCGCCTTTTGCAATGGTCCGGATTTGGTTGCAAAAGAGGGTATCTCGCTTATTTTTAAAGATAGAACCTTGCGGTTTTCACGAACCTGAGCTATTTTTTTGTGACACTCATGAAGCCGTACACAAAATTTTCATAGCCTTCTTCGTTTATGAGATACAGGGCGAAATAGAAAATTTTGCATTTTGGGACCCCCTCGTATCTCGGTTATCCTTTAATTTAACGCAAAGGGAAAAATTGCTGCTTATGCAGTTTTTTACGCTGGATCCAGTGGCGTAGTCATATTTTTCATTTGAGTTGTTATTTTTTAGATATGACACAAAATTGTGTTTTTTTAAATGGGACACCCTGTATATTTGTCCAGAAATTGATTTGTCCTTTTAAAAGCTTCTCAAAAATATATAATAGTATGGGTCTATTTTAATAAACAACAACAAAAATCCTAATTTTTATAATTATCATCCCAAATTTTGCATTAGGCCATGCAAAACCATGCTGCCTTTTATTTAAAGTCGTTAACAATATCTACATCCTAACAATAAATCAAAATAAATATGTAATCAAATCTATTTATCAAAATATGTATTGATAATTTCGCAACAAAAAAGTACCACCTACCTAGATTTATGTAACTCAAGAACAAAACAGTAATAAATTATTATGTAACAAGCCTTTCAGCAAAAATTAACTGTCGTATAAGAACTACAATAACCAAGGAAATCAAAAGAACTGTTCAAACTGATTTCCATTTTGTTCTATGCATGCTTCGCACAATTTTCGCATTCGTTTTAGGGAATTAAGCAAAATAACGGGATGATTTTGTAAATAGCGAAAATTTTCTCTTATTGCATTTCCTAAATCTTGGACATTATCATAGTGGCCCATGTAAATTCTATTTTCCAGATATCCCCATAGAAAGAAATCTAAAATCTACATATCTGGGGACCTAGGGGGCCATCTTATAGGTCAATCTGTTCCGATCCATTGATTGGTAAAATTATTGTCCAGAAATAATCTCGTCATTCCAGAATTGTGTGCAGGAGCACAGTCCTGTTGAAAATAAATTTCGTTAATTTGCGCTAGAGGAACATCGTCAAGTAATTCAGGTATAGCTGCCTCTAAAATTTCTATATAGCCATTGACTGTTAGATTTCCCTCAAATATATAAAATTTTATATGTGTTCCTAATATGAAGCAGGACACATTTAGACCAAACCTGCCCTGCGGTCTTCTGGGAAATATTTGGTGTTGATTTTCCTGGGACCAGAATCTACTATTGTGCCTATTGAGTATACCAGAATTACTGAAATGTGTTTCGTCTGACCATATAACCTTCCTTTCAAAATCTCTAACCATATCGCATCTTTCTCGAAACCAATTGCAGAAGACTACCCGACACTCTGCATCCCCTGGCTGTAAGTGCTGCACGAGCCTAAATTTGTATGGGTGGTATTTGTGCTTTTTTAGAATTTCTTGAACTCTAGTTTTTGGAATCCCTATGCTCTTTTCACTGGCCCTACAAGAGTTTGTAGAAAAAGCTTCTGCATTAGCCAAAACCGTCATTTCCTCAGCCTCCTGATTTTCTTTATTATATGTTTTCGTACGAGGTTTGATAAATGATCCGTGATTAAGTAAATTCTTTTTTATCCGATAAAAAGTGAATATATTAGGTTGCCTCCTTTCTGGATATCTAAATAAAAATTAAGCAATAGTATTTCAACATACCTAAAAATTAACTATTTACCTGTTAAAATACATCTCAGAAGCCGCTTCAACATTTTCATTACTTAATATAAAACAAGCTAACATATCGTACTTTTCATAATGTTCGAAAGTTTGTTTTTCTTCCATAATAATACAAATATATTTTTACACAATAAATAAATACAAAAAAGTAGCCCTATATTTTGTATACGCGTACAAAATTGGGAAATGTCATTTGCTTACAAGAAAACAAAAGAAAACGGCATCATTTTGCATGGCCTACTGCAAAATTTGGGACGATAATTATAAAAATTAGGATTTTTGTTGTTGTTCATTTTAATAGACCCATACTATTATATATTTTTGAGAAGCTTTTAAAAGGACAAATCAATTTCTGGACAAATATACAGGGTGTCCCATTTAAAAAAACACAACTTTGGGTCATATCTAAAAAATAACAACTCAAATGAAAAATATGACTACGCCCCTGGATCCAGCGTGAAAAACTGCATAAGCAGCAATTTTTCCCTTTGCGTAAGTTAAAGGATAACCGAGATACGAGGGGGGTCCCAAAATGCAAAATTTTCTATTTCCCCCTGTATCTCATAAACAAAGAAGGCTATGAAAATTTTGTGTACGGCTTCATGAGTTTCACAAAAAATTAGCTCAGGTTCGTGAAAACCGCAAGGTTCTATCTTTAAAAATAAGCGAGATACCCTGCTTTTGCAACCAAATCCGGACACCCTGTACAGGGTGAGTCAACGATAGCCCGGGGTAATATTTTGCCTTGAAGATGATAGTTGTCAAAGATGTGTTTTTGTATCATGATATGGTTGAAGATTCTCCACATTTTAAAAATCTTTTGGATTATATAGGGTGCGCTCACAAAGTAGGGTGCTACAAAGGTACATTTTTTTTAAATGGATAATCTTTTGACCCAATTTTTGAATTCTACTTGGAACCCTTGCTCTGGTTTATAACCGTAAGGTGCAAGATTGCTACGCTCTTATTTTTTTAAATAATAAAATATGAAATATTTTTATTAATTTATTGAAATAGAAAAAAAAAGTCGCAAAGGTAATTAAAAAAAAGGCAAAAGTATCAAGAGACAAGCTGGTTTTCAACAGAGCGTGCAATATCAATGCCCTAAGCTCGTATATCCCGGAGAGTGGGCGAAGGAAAAAAAAATAAAAAATTAAAAGTAAAAAAGGTGAGCGCCACCAATTTATTACTTTTATAGAAAAAATTCTAATTTAAATTCAAGAAGTTATTTAATAAAAAACAACTAAAAAAGAACAGAAAATGTGAGCTAAATAAAACACACTAAATAAAAACAATAAAATCTATTTAATAAATGTTTTTTTTTTTCGGAAAAACATGTACAAAACAAAAGAAAAAAAATACTAGTGGGAAATAAAAAGGTTCACCAATTGGACAAGCGTCCCAGCGTGATACGTCACTGCAACCGGTGGAAGGTGTACCAGTAGACAGGACCTTAGAAGTTATAGGGCAAAACGTTACTCGTTCACGTCAAAGTGAGCCTTAAAGCCCCGTACTAGGACCCTATTCAATAGGGTTTAGTTCGCCCCGAACAGATTACTTGGAGGTTACAAAATATTTTAAAATTCACAAATACAAAACCCCAAGTAAATTAGTACGAAGCTGAGGAGAAATCCCACTAACGGATTTCCAAGAAAAACTAGGATTTTGTTTTCCCCAGTTCGCGCTGAAGACCTTTCGATGTTACAGGAGACCAGAAACGTGAAGTGAAAAAGTAGTTCCTTCCTCGAACCAGCTCCGTTGTACCTTCTAGAATTTACTCAACTCGGATGCCGAACTATCATTGGTTAGATTGCGCCATGTGACATCAGTGCTGTCAAGAGGAACTCGGAATGATTTAGGGGGGGGATTGCAGGGCAAGAAGAACGATCACTGATTGGTTTATAATTCAAACGGCAACCACCTGAGAATAAACTTGGCAAGTACGAAATAACTATATATGTATATAAAAACTTTATTATATGTGTGTAGGGAACTCCATTAAGAGGAAAGTCAAAGGTTATAAGCCAATTTCCCCATTTTAAAATAAAAGAAATTACGAGTTTTTATTAGTATCGTTTTTAGTCACAACTATTTTTATTTTTAATTTTTCGTTTTTATTTTTCACTTTTCCCATTGTATTAAATAACACAACCTCAAATAAATACTGTTTGTCGTATTACAATTTGCAACCATAAAATGAAACGAACTTCTAGTAGATACTAATGTCAAAATAAGATGGAATTCCTTCGGCTTGAGGGAAGCCAAAGTTCGGCTTCGGCTAAAAAAATCACCACCGACTCTATATTTTGGTTTATTAGGGTTTACCACTGATTCAGCCATTAAAAATACACCCATATACTGAATATGATTCTAAATGAGAGTATTAGGAAAAAATCAAAATTTGGATGCCATTTTACAAAATATTAAGTAAATTAAAACTATAATTTTATTATTAATTACTGTTTATTAGGACATGGCTCTAGCTTATGTTTACTCTATTTTTTCTTTTTTTTTTCCTCGCCTGCTACAACTCTTATTTAGGTATATAGGCCAGTGGCGGCTACAAATAAATTTAATTTAGATTTTAAATTATTCGAAAAAAAGTTAGATATAATTTTAATTTCAATTTTAATTAGTAATTTTTATGCAAAAGATTAATTGTCATTAATTGCAAAACTTAATCAATTTAAGCGAGTTGTGGAAAATGGTGATTATGACGTGGTGGCTGTTAGCGAGACATACTTGAGCAGCGACATCGACTCGGAGGAAGTTAAAATACCCGGATATGATCTGGTAAAGTGCGGGACACGAAAGAAAACCGGGCGGAATCAATCGGTTTAGGAAGGTCGGCCAAGAAATCTCTTTAAACCAGTGGTGTCCCGTCGTTCTTTAAATAATATAGCACTCCTTTTTGACTATACGCACTTCAAATAATTAAAAAATGTTAACTATGCTTAATGAACCTTTATCTATATTTGTCTGTTTTCTTTCGTGTACCGCACTTCTATAACTCTTTTGTGTTGCAAAAACGGCGAACTTTCGAATTTTAAAATGATTTAATTTTGATTTTTCTTGATCGATCTACCTATAAATATATTTTTTCTTGAGTTCTGTCATTAACGATTCCCGGGCTACTGCCTATGTCCACTATTATTGGACCACCCAGTATAGTGATACACGATTTACAAGTCCAGATTTTACAAGGGCAGCCAGCATCAGATCCAGTGAACGAGATTTATCAAAATTTTAATTTATACAGTTCGACTTTGGGCTACTCGGGTATGCCAGAAGTGGGCGTCTGTCTCCGATTGCCATATTACTTTATACAGGGGCCGTCATTGTGAAGTACTATACAGGACGTTTCCTAATTGCGTACTGGTGTTAAAGGAGGTGTTTTTATGTCCTACAAGTCTTAACTTTTGAGATACAGGATGCTAAAGTTTAAAAAGAAAACTTTTTGTCCATCCCAATTCTGATGGTATTTTAGATAATTGCATGAAATTTGATACACGTCTTCTATGCATTAAGGAGCATACGGATTTACCCAGGTTAATTACATATGCACGCCACTGGTAGAAATTTCAAAAATTGATTGTTAATAAAAAATGCCCTTTTATGCATAAAAGACGTGTATCAAATTTCACACAGTTATTTATCTACAATAGCTGTTCGTCGAATTACTTGAAAATCACCATCCTCAATTTTATATTTGTACGATAATCGGGGTCTTTTTTTACCAGGAGATTTTAAAGGTGAAGTAGAACATAAGCGATCATTATGTTCTCTTCGAATTTTTTTTACACTACTTTCCGAAACACCAGTGTAAAATACAGCGCGTCCTGTTCGATTTTGAATTGGAATAGTCAAACTATTATTTTCAACTTCTCTAGTACAGGCCTCTATAACGCTCGCAATAACTTCACGTGCACCGCTTCGAATTGTTTTTCCTCTTTTGCTCGCCATCGTTACTTCGAAATAATAATTCAAATTCAACGCAATGCGTTTATATAGAAATGAAAACAAATTCTCAAAATGTATAGGCGCCACTGGAAATAGCTAGAACCTTCTAGCGGCAAGTGCATTTTTCTGTCTCTCATCATTTATTTTTAGTTATAAGTTATGTAATTATTATATATCCGGGGTTAAGTCTGATCAGGGGGATATTTCAGGATGTCCTATATGAACTTTGCCTTTTTCTGAGTGTTTTTTATTCCTTATGTTTTTTATTACTGTGTATCAAAATTCAGAAATAAAGACATTTATTATTATTATTATTATTCTGGATTTTCAGGATCTCTGGAGGCTCAATATCTTTAAAATATTGTTTAGGTGATAAATCCCAATACCAGATTTCATAGTTTTAAACGTAAGTGGGCGATCCTAAGCTATGCCTCTGCAGCAGTAACTGTCAATAACACATATTTCAAATTATTACTAACGTTTTCATCGTGCCCAATTTAATGTCAAATTTCAAAGGTCGTCATTTTCCACAAAATACATTTTTAATTTTTCTAAAAGTCGTTATCGACTTTCTCATTTCTCTGTTTTCACTGATAACATATTTCGCGACATAAACGAGAATCCAGTAGGGGAAGGAAACTTTACACGTCAAATTATTCCACTCGTTAGAGTAATTTGTGCAAAATATGAAATTCAACTCACGACAACCGATGTGCTGCAAAACACCATTGGAAATTAAATGCAAATTATTTTGATTTTCTATAGATTGGTGATTATTTTTAGGCTCTCGCTAGGTTCGTTATGGAAAATAGGT
The DNA here is from genome assembly GCA_030620095.1 of Kuschelorhynchus macadamiae. Taxonomy (NCBI): domain Eukaryota; kingdom Metazoa; phylum Arthropoda; class Insecta; order Coleoptera; family Curculionidae; genus Kuschelorhynchus; species Kuschelorhynchus macadamiae. The sequence goes on from JAUTXW010001077.1 coordinate 756,105, forward strand.
CGGCGCGAACAGTGCCGTAGTTATACCCAGTTTTAGGTTTATTAGGTTAATATGTTGGAGAATAAGACGATATCCTAGTAACTCTAAAACTCCTCGACTTTTCAACGTCTCCTTAACCGACAAAAAAACAATATCCATAATAAAAGAATGCTGTTCTTTTTTCTTTTCGTTTGTTTCTTTACTTCCCTCGTAAATGGAAAGTATTGTAATCGTGAAAGAATAACCTTCCGAGATTTTTTTTAGATCTTTTCGCGGTATAGCTAAAAAACTACTTACCCGATTGACTTAAAAAATGGTAAAAATCCAATAGGACCATAAATCTTTTCTTTTATTAGTAATAATGAAGTGTGGCACAATTTAATTCAGTACATGGTCATTTAGTAACACAAGAGGTACCACGGTGGCAGATAGCTACTTGGCCCTTAAACAAACATAGCGTCATGTTTTTGGTCGTTTCTCGACACAAGGGTGAAGGAGTAAATTTCCTTACCTTTAAATCTTTCGTATAACTTCTTACGACCTAGAACCGCACAGAAATCGATATTTCTGTTCTTCTATTTTTGCACAGATGTGTCGTCTTGTACTCCAAAGCAGGTCGCATCTAAAGCGATTTGGTTGCACCATAGTACCTACAGATGGCGCCCCTGGTTGCCTATTTCTCTCATCGACTTTCCAAAGTCCAATGACATGACACCTTGTTTGTTTCAGGGTTCGGATATTTCGGTTTTAATACCGATACATACCCCCAAGGAAACTACCTGATGAGCCTTGCCAGGGCAGATACCACGGTAGCAGATAGCTCCTTGGCCCTTAAACAAACATATCGTCATGTTTTTGGTCGTTTCTCAACACAAGGGTGAAAGAGTAAATTTCCTTACCTTTAGTTCTTTCGTATAACTTTTTACAACCTAGAACCGCACAGAAATCGATATTTCTATTCTTCTTCTATTTTTGCACAGATATGTCGTCTTGTGCTCCAAAGTAGGTCGCATCTAAAGCGACTTAGTTGCACTATAGTACCTACAGATGGCGCCACTGGTTGCCTGTTTTCCTCATCGACTTTCAAAGTCCAATGATATGACACCTTGTTTGTTTCAGGGTTCGGGTATTTCAGTTTTAATACCGATACATACCCCAAGGAAACTGCCTGATGAGGTTTGCCAGGGCAGATACCAAGGTAGCAGATAGCTCCTTGGCCCTTAAACAAATATAGCGTCATATTTTTGGTCGTTTCTTGACACTCTGCTGAAGGAGTACATTTCCGTTAATCAAATCAAATCAAATAAATTTTATTATGATAATAAATCAAAGTAAATGTTACAATCCTAAAAGGAAATATTACAGCTTGTGCTTGTGGTATTCCCTGAAGAAGTATACTAAACATAAGTCGGGACAAGTAGAAACTTAACAGTAGACAGTAACTATTAGTAATAGTGTCAAATAAAGTACATAGGTATATAACTTACAGTTTTACATTTAAAAAGTAGATAAGTAGAAACTCAATAGTAGACAATAACTAATAAATAATAGACAATAACTGTAAGTAAAAGTGTCAAAGACTAGTCCTGCAAAACGGCATTCTCCAAAATTAGTTTAAAACCGGCCTGTTGGTACTTTGCAGTTCAAGAAGCTTCTTGAAGAGTTTCCCTCCAAAACTCTAAAACCTCGCACCAACTGATTGAAAGGAGCGATCGAACTTAGTGTTATTAGATTTAGGAGTATGAAATATATTAATATGTCTTAAGTTTAATTTATTAAATTCTGACCTTCTAGAGAAAAAACAAATAAGGTGGTCATTTAGTGCGCATTAAACTTAGTGTTGTAATAGGGAGTGATATGTTCCCTTCTATTGATGTTGAATACAAAATGGAGGCAGCAATTTTGAAGAATCTGAATTCTGCCCTTAAGAGTTTTACTTAAAAACGAGAAATAAACAATACAGTAATCTAAATGACACAAAACTAACGCATTCAATAGGTCCCATTTTGTAATACTTGGAAGAGAGAACTGAAATTTATAAAGACACTTAAGTTTAGAGAAAGCAATACCAATCTTCTTCATCACATGAGTCTCAAAGGTAATCTCATTGTCCAAAAACAGACCCAAGTTTCTTGCACTGCTAACGAATGGCAGGTTGACACTGTTTACTAGTAGGTTAGTCTTAGCATAGCTACAGATTTGTTGGGGTTTATACAGACACCGTTGGCGTTGGACCATTGAATAACCCGTGCCAGGCTGGAATTAAGTTGGGATATTGCGGTATCATGCATTACAGGATCACAGGTAATATACAGTTGTGTGTCATCAGCATACTGGTGCAATTTGCAAGAAAACTGATGCGATGAAGATCTGACACAAACAAGAATAGTATTGGTGCCAAACTACAGCCTTGAGGCACCCCCATAGATACAGGTTGGTCTTCGGAAACCATCCCATCCAACTTGACGGCCTAACTCCGATCCTCCAGGTACGCAGAAAACCACCTCAGGGTTGGGCCATCAAAACCATAGTACTTGAGCTTGGCCAACAGCAATTTATGATTAACCATGTCAAAGGCTTTACTGTAGTCAAGGAGAATTAGCAGTGTAGTTTGACCAAGGTTGATGTAAGGTTAACGATTTTTAGAAGAGCTTTGGAGGTGCTGTACCCTGCTCTGAATCCAGATTGAAATGCAGGAATTATAAGTTGTTCTTCCAGAAATGATATAATTTGGCCATATACAAGCTTCTCCAGGACTTTCATTAACACTGGAATTACACTTGTGATATTCTTTCTCTGTTTGATAGCAAAGAGTTTTTGTTTTAAGATAATATAAATCTACACTAAGTGGTTGATAGAAAGAGAGGCAGTAAAGTTAGTGTGCAAATCACCGACTGCTCAGGGAGATTGGTTCGTTTTATATTTATAAGGGCGCCAACACTTCTATACCAGTTGACTGTTAACCGCTCTCGCACACTTTACAACAACACTGTATCTTAAAGTATATTATACTATCAAATGTTGGCATAAACCTATAGACTATTGTGTCATAAACTTATACTGTGATGTTCTGTATCTTAAAGCCTACTATACGGTCAAATGTTGACAAAAACCTATAGATTATTGTGTTCTAAACTTATAATGTGATATTTGAGTATCAGCATGAGTTATAAAGTAAAAATAATCTTATTGACAACACCAATAATCATGGTTTAAGCACACCAGCAGTAGTTAGAACTTTATATTAAAAAATTTTACTCTACACTCAAAAGAAATAGAAAAAGTCATAAAGTTGATCAGCAATAAACAATAAAGTTAATTCAGCACAAGGAATGTTAAAATTAAGATACTTATCTAAGTGTCTATCAGTATCGGTGACTTAGATCAGCAGTCTATGACGTAAGTGTCATCAAAGACATTTCCAGCAGGAAAACTGGGTACGTACACACTTAAGTACTAGGTAACAGACTTCTGCTCCACTTACAATGACACATCCAGGTTCAAACCCTGGTTAGGAGAACAGGAACAAGAAGTAGAAGAGGAGGAAGAAGAAGAAAAAAAAAGGGTTTCCTATTAGTCATTTCGTAAAGTGTGTCCCATCAAAAAGATATGGTAGGTGGTCAAGTGCAGTTAAATCCTCACAAGAGAGTAATAAAAGGTTCCTCAACCAAAAATATTAAGGTACAACGTAATTAAATACACATAGGAGCCTTTTTAACTAAGTTGCCGACGTAAATCCCAAAAGATGGCCCGGATTAAAACAGGATCAATTCGCCGACAAACTTTCACACTTAACCTTCACCTTCCAGAGAGACAAGAAGCTCAACCTCCCTCACCACCAGGTCAAGGCAGCAGCTCCAGATCCCATCCCATAGGCCGCCATCTTGTTCGGGCATATTGGATTTTTACCAAAATATTATCAGGTCGCCCCCATATGACCCCTAATTTTTGGCTATGCCCCGAACCGAGAGACACACAAACAAGCCGACACACGGAACGAAGGAATTGCTAAAACATATTTTTTGGTATCTAGGAACGCTAAAACGTGAAGATATGGAAAACCTGCCAGGGTGAGTTTTTTCATGATTACAAACATTATATTTGGCCGCCATTTCGTTCCGCCATCTTGAATTAGCACCCCAGTTTTACTAGTTCATCTCAATACCACAATTAGTTATTGGCACACAATTTACAAACAGTCCATTAAGCTGTTTCTTCAAGTTGAATTTTTAAATATTTTATTTGGCCGCCATTTTGTTCCGCCATCTTGAATTCGTACCAAAATTTCATTCCCACATAATACTTCATTTTGGTGCAAAATTTGAGAAAAAATGGATAAGCGCTTTTTGTAATAATTTGTTTAACATTTCTCTAGGCCGCCATTTTGTTTCGCCGTATTGGATCTTTACTAAAATGTTACCAGGTAATCCCCATATGACCCTTAATTTTCGACCAAAATTTGCAGTCAATCGGGTAAGTAGTTTTTTAGCTGTACGTAAAAAAACTTTTTATTCAATTGACTTCAAATTTTGCAGCAAAATTAATTTATAAAGGATAATTAATTGTGATATAGACGGTATTAAATGTGATATAGAGATTACGGATATGATTTCTACAGCGATTAGCTATAGTGTAAACTTCTCAAAGGACGATTTTGTAATTATTTTTGTAGGATGTGAAAATGCTATACGGGGTAAATCTATTAAGAAAGAAGATTTAAATGATCTTTCAAATCTTTCCCTGAAAAGTAATTTGATAATAGTAGGCTCTGCATTTGCTTCTGAAAATAGAAAGATTTTAAACAATTTTATTTACGACAATAATAATAGCACTATCCATAATTGTATTCACAATGATTCAAATAATTCAGTGTATCTCAATTTGGATAGTTTCATGCATCGCAATGAAAGATCTTACTCTGCTCAGCCTTCCTATAACAGTAAAATTCTTATTTGCAAATTTATTACGCTACATCTCCTATTTATGAATGATAAATATAAAAACAAATACACACATGTAAATTCTTCAGAGCAGATTAGTAACCTCAACATAATGCAGGAAAATCGGTCAGACAAAACTTTTTTAGAACAAATCAACATCGAAATATAACTTTCTTGCTTTTAAACATACAGTCGATAAAAAATAAAACAGACGATATGTTGCTGTTTTTGGACAGTGTAGATTATCCAGATGTAGTACTTTTGACCGAGCATTGGCTTGGCTGCAATGAGACAATAGCTTTAGACCACTATATTCCCTTACCAAAATATTCTAGACCAAACACTACTTATGGCGGTACCCTGATATTATTGAAAAAAGACTTTCTTAAAGCAAATTCGTTTATGGACTTTGATAGATTTTGTGACATGCAGATTGAAAGAGAATATGAATTTTCTATAATACATGACAACAAACTTAATACGTATATTATTTGTCTATATCGTTCTCCGAATACAGATGTAAATTTATTTATTTCTAGATTAGAGCAACTATTGTCGCGTTTTCCATTACGCGCAAATATAATACTTGCTGGAGATTTTAATATTAATTTTATGAATAAAAATCAATCCGATGCACTACTGATTACCAATTTATTAAACTCCTTTAATTTGAATATGCATGTAAAGGAACCTACACGTATCTGTGCTCACTCAGCTTCTACTATTGACTATTTTTGTTCTAAGGTTTTGCCTGATTATGTCATGTCCTCTGTTATAAGTGCTGGATTGTCAGACCATGAAGCTGTAGTTAGCAATGTATTCTTAATTATGTATAGACATAAACCGTTAAAAAGGCGTAGTAGACTTTTTACAAGGCGCAACTATGGTAGGTTCTTTCAACTTTGTAATGAGGAAAACTGGAGCATTGTTAGAAACTCCGATGATCCACTTGCTACATTTCATCTTTGCCTAGTAAACATTTTTAATAAAGCTTTTCCTTTAAGAACAATTAAAAAAAGAAACCCCAAATCTTGGCTTACACGAGGTCTTAAGGTGTCAGCGCATAATATGCGATTACTTCACAAAATCCGCAATTACTGTCTGCATAGTGAAAGGTTTATGTCATATTACCGTACTTATCGAAAGGTTTATAGAGACACCCTTAAGAGAGCAAAACAAAATTATTTTTCTATGAGAATAAATCAATCTAAAAACAAACAAAAAGAAAGCTGGAATATTATCAGCGAGCTGAGTGGGAGAGAGCAAGTGGCGAGTGAATGTGGTGTAAAGTGTGATGTCTTAAATCAGTTTTATTGTTCAATTTCCACAACGTTTACAGGAAGTATTACTTGTTCTACGGATGCTCTGGAATATTTGCAGGACGTTTCCGTTCAGCATTCGTTTCATCTTCACCCAACCAATATAGATGAGTTAAAGAGAACGATATCTGACATTAGAAATGCAAATTCATCTGGGTGGGACAATATATCATTGAGGGTTATACGAGAATTACCAGATATCATGCTTCATGCTCTAGTAGGAGCCATTAATGTATCTTTTTCAACAGGAAACTTTCCCGCGTGCCTGAAAAGGGCAAAAGTTATGCCAATCTTTAAGGGTGGTGATCCTGAGGAACCCTCAAACTTTAGACCAATCTCCTTAATTCCCACATTGTCTAAAATAATTGAAAAATTGGTTAAGAAGCGCCTTGTTAATTATTTGAATGACAACGGAATACTTAGTGCCTCTCAATTCGGTTTGCAGTCATCGAGGAATACCAATGATGCTATATACGAATTTTTGGAGAACCTGTACTTGGGTTTGAATGATGGTGAAAGAGCTGTGGCAGTGTTCTGCGATCTGTCCAAGGCATTTGATTGTGTAGATCGCGGAATACTGCTGAGCAAGCTGAAGATGTATGGTTTAGGTGACACAACAGTGTCTTGGTTTGCGTCATATCTGTCGCAGCGCGTACATTCTGTGATGGTTAAAAATGAAGAATCAAACCTTCTAGCAATAGAGAGTGGTGTTCCCCAAGGATCAGTTTTGGGACTTTTGTTGTTCTTGCTTTACGTGAATGATCTTGCTAGTGTAAACATAACAGGTAAAATCACTATGTTTGCTGATGACACGACAATACTTTGGCATCAGAAAAGTAAGGAACTTCTTGAGAATACGGTGGCTGAGGACTTGACAATAATCAAGGAGTGGTGTAATGCAAATCGCTTATCCCTTAACATATCGAGGACCAATCTAATGACCTTTAAATGCAGCTTAAGTGACGTTTACTTAGAATCTCAATTAATGTCCAATGTTCAGGTCAACAAATTTTTGGGGTTAATTATAGACAATAAATTGAGGTTTGATCAACATATAGAAAGCATTTGCACTAAAGCAGCGAAAGGCTGCTTGCGAGTTGTAGCACGCGAACGGGATTTCCCTACAGCAAAGAATGTATATTTTGCACTTGTGGAATCGCACTTGCGTTGCGGCATTTGTTTCTGGGGATCTTGCGCTAGATATTTGTTTAATTCTATTTTTATTCTTCAGAAGCGAGCACTACGAGCTTTATATGGTGTAAAATAACGGGAATCCTGCAGACCTTTATTTTGTAGTCATAATATCCTTACACTGCCCAGTATCTTTATTTTGGAAACAGTGTGCTTATTGCATAAAAAATTCGGGGATCAGATCAGTATCACGACTGGACCATATTTAATGCAGCACTTACCAAAAGATCGTAACTTTATAATAGCAGGAAGATTTTTAACCACCTTCCCATCCAATTGAGACAAATAGATAACTACAAATCTTTTAGAACACAAGTAAAAAGCTTTCTGGTTGAAAGAGCCTATTATTTAGTAGACGAGTTTCTGGAATCCTCATTTTAAAGAAATAATGTAAAAAAAAAGAAAAAAAATATACATATATATTTATAATTGAATTTTGTCGTTCTTGTATTCTATTGTTTTGTGTATATCACCGACCACATGACTTATATGTAGGTTAAGTTTCTTTTTGTTTAGTATTAGGCTTTTAGCTTTGTCAATGAATTTTGTTTATGACAATAAAGCCATGTTTGAGTTTGAGTTTGAGAGATGACCTGATGACCTATTTCTACAGAATAGTGGTTTTGGTTCATGATTAAGTTAATTTAACAAATTAATGTTTTAATCTGTATTCTTCATAATTCTTCTAAATATCATTCTGCAGTAGTTGTGGATTTCCGTCCTCCTAAGCGTTTGATATTGTTAATTCTGTCACCAGTACTGAGCAGTAACGTGGAAAATGATCGCCTGAAGCTGTGGTCTATGTTTAACTTGGGATTTTTAAGCTCTATGTAATGCCATGTTGGAGGGAATTTTTCCCATGGTATTAATTCCAACACATTTTCCGGTAAGCCGGCATATTTTCAGTACAGATTTAAATAACTCTTGTTATTAATTTCATTAGAAATAGCAAATGACCTAGCGGAATGGTTTTTCGAGTCCTGGATAGTAACAGTAAGGAGGTCTCCTTTATCGCCAGTCATCAATGGTAAGTTTGGTTAATTCAGGTCGGCCAGCACTAGCTAGCCCAAAAATGTTTACTAACTTAAATAGAAAATAAATCTTGTCCTGTGCTTCTGTTATACATTTTGTGATGTCCTTTTGAGTAAAGATTTTCGCTTTATTTTGGACGAAAACCTACATTTTGTTTCTTGATGTAGGCAGTGATCTTGTAATATTTAGTGATATCTAAATCTTTCTTAACCTTAAGTACACTTTATACCATGGAATATCGAAACCATAGGGTATTCGGCTTCCAAAAACCTAGTCATTTCCGAAAAACACGCTAAAACTACTTCTTCTTTCAGTGTTTTAACTTTTTTTCATTGCACCACACACATGTTAGTACGGCTTTTCATATCAGTCTTTCGATTTTGCTGGTAGTAAATATTATTGTAGTATTCATAGTCCAAATATACAAAGTTTTTCAATTTAGTGTGTCAGATCTTACAGGCATCGCATCGTAGTGTTGTTTTCTCCTGACTAAATCGTTAAAATTGTGGTTTCAATGTAAATAAAATTGAAATAAATTGATTACTCGTATAAAACAGTGTTTGTGTTGTGCTCACACAGTGATAATTGTCAATTTTATTGTCGTAATAAGAGAAAAAAACATTTTACAATGTCGATATATGCAGCGTGTTCTAAAGTAATAACAAGAAATTTACCCGGTCTCGCATGCTCCGGTTTTTGTGATTCCTCATGTCACGCTAATTCCACCTGTTCAGACGTTGCCAAAAATCAGCTGAGCACGCCAAATCCCTTACCTGGCGCCAGATGGGCGTGTCAGTCATGCCGAAGATCGAATAGGAGTCGTACTTGATCGACTGCTGACACAGAGGGACACTTGTCGCTCGTTGACGGTACCTCATCTCAAGCCATGCCGGAGTTCATGCTACCTATCAAGCACGAAATGCAACTTTTGCGCGAATCTGTCGATTTTAGCTCAAATAAAATTACTGATTTCGAGCGCAAACTGCAGAAGTTAAATGATATGTACAAAACCACGGAAGCTTTAAAGGTGGAAAATGGTATACTTAAAAAAGAAGTTGCTCAGATGGCAAATAGAATAAATAATTTGGAGCAGTTTAATCGTTCGTATAATATTGAACTGCAGGATATTCCTAAAAAAAAACGAGAATGTAGCCTCAATTGTTACCAACGTCTTCAGGGTCCCTACTTAGGTCGAAAATAAACAAAAAAATATACTCTTAAAATTTTTAAACAAACTTAACCGAGGTAGATTTCTATCCGCTGCAAAACTGGTCAGAAAAAGTCCTGAAAACATTCACGGATTCAAACTTGAAGGAATTTCAAATAAGTTTTTATAATCGAACATCTGGCTCCTCAAACAAAGTTATTATTCAAAGAAACCCGGGAATTGGCTAGAAATAAGGGTTTTAAATTTGTGTGGAATCAGAATAGCAGTTTGCTTGTCAGAAAGGCCGAAAATACAAAAATAATATGTATTTCTAAAGTTGAGGAACCTAATGCTTTATAGGTGTTTTCATTCCTTTAATATATAAATATTCATGTTTTCTTTGTTCTTAATGGCTCTGTACATAGTATACCAGAATACCCGGGGTCTGAAAACAAAATTAAATGAATTTAAACAAAATATCTATGCAAATAACCCTGATATAGTTTGTGTTACAGAATCCTGGCTGAAAAGCTCAATTTTTGATCATGAATTGGCTGATTTAAGTATGTTCAGTGTTTTTCGACGAGATCGTGAATCTATCACTGATGGCTAAAAGATAGCGGAGTGTTTATCGCAGTGAAAAGTGGCTATGGTGCGGTCCTAGTTCCAGAATATCAAAGCGATGCTGAGGACTTATGGATTAGTATAAATCTGGGTGGTAATAATAATTTATTTGTCTGCTGTGTTTACCTACCTCCAAATAATGCTGCTGCTTATGTAAGTTTTTTAACCAAATTGAGTAGTTTACCAATACAAGAAAATCACATAATATTAACTTGTGGTGACTTTAACGTCCCATCTGCGTAATGGGTTCAAGTTGATAATAATCAGTATTTTGAACCTTTTAATATTGAACCAAAATACTCCTCGTTATTTGACACTCTCTCTTTCCATAATATGCTTCAATTTAATAGTGTTTTTAATAACAATAATAAATTGCTCGATTTAAAATTGTGTAATAAGCATAGAATGCTGGAGATCAGTCACTATTCATGTCCTCTTGTGGAGGAGGATGTACAGGGTGTCCGGATTTGGTTGCAAAAGCAGGGTATCTCGCTTATTTTTAAAGATAGAACCTTGTGGTTTTCACGAACCTGAGCTAATTTTTTGTGAAACTCATGAAGCCGTAAACAAAATTTTCATAGCCTTCTTCGTTTATGAGATACAGGGCGAAATAGAAAATTTTGCATTTTGGGACCCCCCTCGTATCTCGGTTATATGAAGCAGGACACATTTAGACCAAACCTGCCCTGCTGTCTTCTGGGAAATATTTGGTGTTGATTTTCCTGGGACCAGAATCTACTATTGTGCCTATACCAGCTCAGGTTTGTGAAAACCGCAAGGTTATATCTTTAAAAATAAGCGACTGCTTTTGCAACCAAATCCGTACACCCTGTACATCACCCATCCATAGAATTTCTTTTCGATGTAGAATTGCATAATTGCATAAACCTTTAGAATTTAATTGTAATACATATTTTAATTTTAAAACAGCGAATTACCAATTAATAAATCAGAAGATCATGAATTTTGACTAGATCTTGGCTCTTAATGGTTGCTTGGATATTTTTTACAATAAAATTGAATCTCTTTCAAGAAAATATGTACCAACGTATTCAAAAAATTAATATTTTCCAATTTTTTATTCCCAAGCTACAATAAGAGTTGTGAAGGAAAAAAATAAAATTCATAAAAAGTCGCGTAAATTGAAAAATGTTAATGATTATACTTTATTGAAAACGTTAAGGGAGAACTGCACGCAAAAAGTGAAAAACTAGCGACAAGGTCTAGTCAAGTTCAAAGTAAGATGAAAAGGTATTTACGTCCAACCTCAAAAAAATGTGTTATGTATAGGCAATTTAAATTACATTTCGTTTAAAAATGGGTTCAAAAGGGTTCACGCGCTGCAGAAATACAAAGACATGAGTACGATTTACCATTTCAAATTTGCAGTTACGCAGACAAAGGATCAATGCAAGGCGGTAAAGAGCCATTTTGTGGAAAAAAATTATATGCCACGGCATTTGCGTCAAAAAGTACTCGAAAAATGGTCGAAAATGGACAAATCTACTTCTATTTTATAATTCTAGATTAGATTTGTTCATAAAAAATCGCATTTAGCGCCCAACTATACATATTTCCCTATTAAAATCACATTGAAGCTAATACATATCTCTTATAGTTTTAACATAATATTGAAGCGGCGGAAGGCTTGCAAATGATCCATAATACTGCGTGCAGTTCTCTCTTAAGGGCAAGGTGCAAAACCTTAATTAAAATCGACTTTAACAAATATACCAGGTCACTTGAAGATGATTTAATTAATAATCCAAAAAGAATTTAGAACTATGTTTCTTCTAAAAAACAGTTTGTTAGTAAGATACCCAGCGAGATGCATTGGTGTGACAAGTATGTTAGAGGTGGCACCGGTATGGCCGATTTATTCGGGCACATACTTTGAGAGCGTTTTCGTGCCTGAGAGGTATCAATTTAACCAAATCCCTAATAATTTATATTTAAATTTGCAGACTGTTGTCTTAACAGAAAATAAAGTTTTAGAGGCATTGCACGCACTTGACTCTAAAAAAGGCGCTGGTCCAGATAAGTTGCCCGCTATTTTTATTAAAACGTGCTAATTCTTTATGTATACCTTTTTCAACTAATCTCTTAGAGGGGCTGAATTCCCGGATAGGTGGAAGGCTGCCATGGTATTGCCGATTTTAAAAAGTGGTCAAAAGAGCGACGTATCAAACTATCGGCCTAGAAGCAAGATCTCAGTCATACCAAGACTCTTGGAAAAAATTATTTATGAATATATTTTTATCCTAGTAAAAAACGTGATAATTTCGGAACAACATGGCTTTATTCGTGGTCGTTCTCTGGAGACAAATTTGTTTATTTGTTGTGAATACTTACATGGTAACATGGACCAACGAATTCAGGTGGATGCCGTGTACACCGACTTTAGCAAGGCATTTGACAAGATAAGTCACAATATTTTGTTGGGTTGATTGGCTGAAGTCAGTGTGGCTGGAGGCCTTCTCAGTTGGATCGAATCGTATATAAAGAATCGAACGCAGTTTGTTTCTCTTCAGGGTTTTCTGTCACAACCATTTTTAGCCACATCCGGTGATCCCCAAGGGTCACATTTAGGTCCTTTACTCTTTATTATTTATATAAACAAAATTAATAGCTGTTTCAAGTATTGCAATTTTCTACTTTATGCAGATGACCTTAAAGTTTTCTTTCCTTTTACCTGTCCTGAAGATTGTGATAAGCTCCTAAGAGTGATCTGGATCGGTTAGGGAAATATTGCGATGATAATAGTCTTTTCCTGAATATATCAAAATGGACAACAATTACGTTCTCACGAAATCTAAACCAAATAGCTCAGCCCTACCATTTAAAAAATACCCTATTAAACAAAATCAATAGTACCAAAGATTTAGGGTGTCATATTTGACTCTAAACTAGTTTTCGACTTGCGTGTCCAATCGGTCGCTAATTCTGCTGCAAAAATGTTAGGCTACGTCATAAGAAAATGTAGACCCTTCAATAACGTTAAATCCGTCATGTGTTTGTTTAACTCCTTTGTGGAGAATATTCTAAATAGCTTTATAAAATATTTGTCTCATAAACAAAAATTTGTTATACCCAATAACGATATTTCTCTGGCACGTATAGTCAAAAGCGGTGTTATCATGCGGGTTGTTTTTCTTTTATTACGTGTAATCATATTCTCCGCATAAAATCCGGAAGATCAATTAGATAGACCTATGATATTTTCATATGAAAAAAGAGGATAAACATATTAATACCAGCCGTTGCAAAAATCTTTGAGCCATGTCACTTCAAAGTCAGATTGACAAGTCAGTGAAAAAATGAGTGATAGAAAACAATTTTCGGGTTTTTTGCATCCACAAGGGAAAAAATGGTATTAAATCTAACAAAATATTACGAAAATGAAAATTCACCGGCCAATATCCAGGAGACAGTAGCAAAAGCTCTGGAAATCGGTATAAGGCCTGTGCAGAAAATTGTGCATAAAAAAAAGCATAATTTACTACCGGAGAAGATTAAGAAATGTAAACGAAAAAAGCCAAAGACAGAAGACTTAAGTGACAATGTAAAAATGGATGTTCGTAATGCAATTTACGATTTATACACATCAAAAACTCATTTAACACTTCAAGTTTCAAAGAAGCTTTAAAAAATCGAGGCATATTGGAAATTGGACTAAAAGCGTTGTCAAAATTAATAAAAATGTTAGGTTTTCGATATAAAAAGGACTGTAATCGAAGATTTTTATGCGAGTTGCCACATATAGCAAGTCAGCATATCCAGTTTTTAAAGAAATACACGGAAAATGTGAATTCAAAATTTAGAAAAGTGGTATTTTTAGATGAGACTTGGATATTTTCTAATGGAAGTGGTGCGAAATCTTGGCAGGACGAGTCTGTAAAAAGTGTCAACAGAAAAAAGGGATGTAGGACGGGAAAACGGTTCAACATTTTGCATGCAGATTCCTCAACAGGATTTCTCCCAGGTGCAAGTTTACTGTTTTCCTCAACATCCAAAAGTATGGACTACCATGATAATATAAACTGTGAACTGTTTGAAAAGTGGTTAAAAGAACAACTGATTCCAAATTTAGATGCTCCATCTTTAATCATTAATAATAAATAACCTACTTTATCCTGGAAGAAAAGTGATATTTATGACTGGCTAATAAAACAAAAACAAAATCCTTTACCCAATATGCTGAAACTAGAACTTCTTTTAATGGCAACATCTATTAAAAAACCAACAATATATGCCGTAGATGAAATATTACGGGAAAATGGACATGAGGTTTTACGACTGCCGCCATACCATTACTAGTTTAACGCAATAGAAATTAATATGGAATTGGTGGAATCGAGAACGAGTTCTAGATGTCAAAATAGCACAAATGATCATTGCGCTATTTGAGGACGACTCAGAGATGAGGACTTTTTAAGTGATGATGATATTTTTTAGTCTATAATATTAAGAAGTTCCGATTTTTGCATTGTAACTTAAGTCTTTTGCCTTTGGATTTTTTCGTGTACATTCCTTAATCTTCTTCAGAAGTAAATTCTGGTTTTTTTTCAGGCACAAGTTTCTGTACATTCCTTATACCGATTCTCAGAGCTTTTGCTACTGCCTCCTGGATATTAGCCAGTGAATTTTAATTTAAATTTTTTTGTGTTAGATTTGATACCATTTTTTTTTGCTTACTTTTTTAGTACATTTGTAATTTTATATATATATATATATATATATATATATATATATATATATATATATATATATATATTTCGCATGCATGGCCCCTAATTTTAGACTGAAATTTGAAGAAATCGGATAAGTAGTTTTTTAGCTATGCCGTGAACAGACAGACTGACGGACAGACATACCTACAGACAGATGGAATTGAGAAAACAAGGTTTCCGGCATCTAGGGACCCTTAAACATAAAGATCTGAAAAAATCTCACGAGGAAAGTAATAACTAATTATCTTGTGTTTTTAGCAAAAGTGTATAATATTTTTGCAAAATAAATTTTTTTTTGTTATCACAATACAAAAAAAAACAAGTTTTCTTTGTATAGGGGTGACCCGCTTTTAAATAAATGACACTGTATAAGTGGTTAGATTTTTAGGTCAAGCGGGGCTCATAATTTTTGGTGATTGATAAAAAAATCTGACTTTCATTAAGTGGCTATATAAACAGAACATATCCTGATTGTTCTACTGATTCGAACCGCCCTCCGACTTTATTAAGGCGCTTGCCATTTTGTGTATTTTTGTTTTTAGTGTATAGCTCGATAAAAGAATCACACAACATTTTGGTATTCACTGTGTTTTCTGATTTGATTCATAATGTTGGTGACCTTTGGACCCGCACGATAAGACCGCTTTCGACTATAATCACTTTTACTTGGTGTCACTAGAGAGTAGGCAGAAGAATTTTGATGTACTTTTTCTATTTAAAATTTTAAACAATTTTATAGATTGTTCCAATATTCTGGAACAAATTAATATTAATGTCCCCCAAAGGTCTTTAAGGACGAGAGAACTATTTTGGCACACATACTCAACTCAGAACTCGCCCCTCTGTCGAATAGTAAGACATAGTAATGTGCATTGTGTTAACATTGACTTTTTCTTTATGACTCTTAGAAAGGTGAAACATATTTTAAAGACAATGTAGGATCGGCAGATCTAACTTTTGTGATATTATGAGAGTACAATAACTTTTGGTTTCTTCATGTAAATTGTAGCTGGTGTATAATACTTAACTTTCATGTTGTTTTCTAATTGTATTTTTTTCATGGTAAATAGGTCATCATCACCTTATAATACTGGTCGACAAAAAAAATTTTGTTTTGTTGTAACACAAATCAGAATAGTATAATCTAATAGAATGGACCTATCCAAATACGAAAATGATAAATAGAAAGTTGTAGCACGTAGGGTTTTCTTGTTAGTGTTATAGAACCATATCGAATGTTACGATACTTAATATCTATAGAAAAAATTATTTCAGAAAATTCTTAACCCTGTTTATTGACTATGTTTACAGTTTTCGCCTTTAAACATACCATATATCTAAGAGAAAAGCAAACGAGAAAAATATTAACTTAAAACACTAATTAAACTTTATTTTTTCCGTTCATTAGGTGTCCTAGCTTCTCTCTTCAAAAACCAACAGTAGTCACCCATCATGACTGGATCCCATCATCCTTGGTACCGAATTTCCATTGTTCTGATATCTTGGTGAAACCTTTCACCCTGCTCTTCACTAACAGCTCTCAAATTTTTACGAAAAAATGACAGATAGGAATGGTGGAAGTGAATTTTTAATGACATTCTGGCACCAAGCGCTTTATAGTCATCTAAGAGTTCATTAACTAATTGTTCATAATTTTCATCCATATTGTTGCCTAAAAATCCTCTTACTACATTAACAAATGAATTCCATGCTACGAGTTCCTGCTTGGTAAGCTTTTCCATAAAATTGACATCATCCAGCAATTTTCTGATTTGTGGCCTTCTTTTAATTTGGCATCACTTAACTGGGGAAAGACTTGTCTTAGGTATTTAAATCCATCACCATCTTTATTCAAAGCCTTCACAAAGTTTTTCATCAGCCCAAGTTTAATGTGAAGAGGAGGCAAAAGGACATTTTTGGGATCAACAAGAGGTATGATATTAACATTTTGTGATCCCGGTTGAAATTCGCTTCTTTCTGGCCAAATTTTTGTTACATTATGCTGATTTATTGCACGACTGTCCCATAAACAAAGAAAACAGCAATATTTTGTAAATCCTCCCTTAAGTCCCACTAAAATCGCTATAACTTTTAAGTCCCCACATATCTGCCATTTTTACATATTGTAGTTTATTTTATCCAAAATCGTGCACATATTTTCATAATTTTCCTTCATTACAACTGAATGGGCAACTGGTATAGAGGGTTTTAAATTTCCATTATGCAATAACACAGCTTTTAAGAATTCAGAAAACATAGCATTTCTTTTTCTGAAATTCGTAATTTTTGTTTCTTTGGGCAATAGGTTCCATTCCTTAAGACGGGAACCCAGAAGTTCTGACTGTTGCTTGGATAACCCCAAATCACGTACTAAATCATTTAATTCACTTTGCACAATCAAATGTGGCTCGCCGGAACTGGGACCTGTGGTAAAAGTGGGATCGGTGCACTGTCCTTCTGAGCTGCCTGATGATGCGTTATCTCCATTATCTCCCAAATCAATAGCTTGCCAATTTAAAGGCGCAATCGGCACTGGCAAATTTGCATTATAAGGAACAGGTCGTATGGCAGATTGCAAATTTGGATATTCTATATTGTGCTTTCCCTTTTTGGAATAACCTTCAGTCTATGTCAGGCAATAATACCAATCGTCAGAATGATTGGTGGGTTCTCGCCATACCACTGGAAGTGCAAAAGGCATATTTTTTCTCTTTCCCTTCATCCACTGCACCAATGATACACTACAACTAACACAGCACACAGGGGGAGCCCACCGCTTAACTTGATCCCCAATTAACACACCAAAATATTTAAAGTAGGCTTTTTTACACTTTCGGAAAATGGCCTGGCTTGTGATTTCACCAGAAATTCTCCACAAATATAACAAAATTTGTCAGGACAAATTTTGCAACTTCGGCCCGTTTGACTCGACATTCTCGTCTTCACATACACTTGCTTATCGATACACAGAGAACCACTCAATTCGAAACTCAACAGAAGTGTGATGTTTAACGTTTATTTTATGTTTAATGTTGTAAACAACCCAGTCTAGGTAATTTTTCCGTTGTAAAATTCTCTATCTCAGCCGCCCCACAATAAAATTTTTGAAAGGTTCTAATTAGGCTATTAAAAAATGGTACGTATTAGGTTTTCCGAATATTTTTTTTATTATTGGGAGGGTATTTCCATTGTGAAAATAATGAGCTGGCCTGTGTTAGAAAAACCTTGTCGGCCAGTCATAATTAACGTCACCATTGACTGTTTCTCCATTGTGGAGGTTTTTAATAAAATTTCTGCCCTTCCCGACAAGATAAATTGTGGCCCTGATAACATACCAAACATATTTATTAAAAACTGTATATGTACCTTGGCTGGACTTCTGCAGACTATTTTTAACATGTCTCTTCGTGACTCCACGTTTCCAGATATATGGAAACACAGCTATATAACTCCAATTTTTAAATCTGGCGATGCTTAATGTTATCCGAATCCTTTTCTGTGCTTTAGTTAGGTCTAATCTTGAATATGCTTCTGTTGTGTGGTCTCCCTTTTACCAAGTCCATGCAGATGCAATCGAGAGGGTCCAGAACAAGTTTTTACGCTTTGCTGCGTTCAAGCTTAACATTAATGTGGAGGATTATCACCGCTCCGATATGCTCCAAATATTGAAACTGAATACCCTCAGTGATAGGCGCTTGCTCCATGACCTGTGCTTTGTCTTCAAGATTATTAACGGTCAGACCAACTGCCAGAGCTCTTATCATTAACCCGGGAGTACACGCGTAAAAAAAATTACGTTTTTACACGCGTACGGTCAAATCGACCGCATGACCAATTTTGAGTTCCTGTTTACTTTAAATAAATAAAACAACAACAGCTGGCAATAGCGAGTAAAAATTATAAAACTTTTACAGACTTTTGCATAGATTAGCATTTTATTTTGGTTTTTATCATTATATACTTTATGTGCAGATATCAAAAATAAACAACATTAACCTAAGAGTAAAAGTAAAAAAAATATATATAAAACTGACGGTACATTAATAGGCACGTAAAATATGTATGCAATATAGCTTTATTGCTGACTTTCCTTACATTCTGGACAGAGTTGGGATGTATGTTCTCGGCATATGTACTTTTGGCACTGTACGCACTGGGTCTTTGTTTTTCTGTTCTTCTTCGATGAGCAAAAGTGGCACCTGCCTGGAACACTATATAGGCTGGTTTCAGCGGGCTGTTCTGGGGTCCCTAAAATTTCTCTTATGCGATTTCTCATAGTTACTGGTAACATAGTCATTTCTCTGCGACGTTCAAGTTGGGGTGTAATAAGATGCATGGCTAATGATTTCAAAAATATTCGACGACTATTATGGGTGTTGTTGTTTTGGCTATAAACGATATGGCTATTTATTCCAGAAATGTTAAGTGAAGAGAAAAATAATGTTAGAGGCCATCGACAACTTGTTCGTGACACAGAATAGGTTCCTTTTAGCTCGTCAACAACGTCAACGCCTCCCTTTGTTGCATTGTAAAATCATGCTTGGCTTGCAGGCATCACCACTCTCCGGATCGATCTCATCTGTGTAATGCATTGTTGACAAAAGTGTAACTATTTTGTTTGCCTTAGGCTTATAGGAGACCAAAGTCATGTCTTGTGTGAAACCAAAGATGCTTGAATTAACTTTACGCTCCCTTAGCTTTGCGGTGAAAATGTCAGGAATTTCCCTTTTATTTTTTCGAATCATGCCTGTCATAGTTAGTTTGTGTTTTTTCAATAAATCTAGCGCTAAAGGAATCGAAATAAACCAATTATCGAAGGTTACATTTCTGCCAGTTCCAGAAATTGGCTGAGCTAACCTTTGGACGACTGCAGAAGCGCTATTATCAATTTTATAGGGCCCGTCTGGTTGAGTCCCAACATACACCTCCATATTATAAGTATAGTATGATTTGGAATCGACAAGAGCTAATATTTTGATTCCGTATTTGGCAGGTTTGTTCGGAATATATTGCCTGAATCCACATCTACCACGAAATGACTCAAGCATTTCATCAATTGTGACAAATTCACTTACAGCATAATTGGCTTTGCATCGCTGAACAAATCCATCAAAAAATTTTCTAATAGCAGCTAACTTGTCATATTTTTTTCGTTCTTCTCTATCTTCAAGGTTGTCAAAGCGAAGTGCCCTCAACAAAAATTGGAATCGATTAATTCCCATCGTCAGTCGAAAAATCTCTACGCCGGTTCCGTCCTGTGCCCATAGATCTCTCAAATGTAGATGTGACGACCTCAAGACCCCAGCCAAATAGAGGAGACCAATAAGCGCTTTTATTTCTTCCATATTTGTATCAGAGGCATCCCTTTCTCTACTGTAATTTGTTCTCAGATGTTGAATATATTTGTTTGTGTGTTCGACTATGTATTCTATTACAAAATCGGGAAAATATAATTGCCAAGCGTCCAAAATTGTTTTTGCTTCTCTAGCTGCTCCTTTTACTCCTGAGGATTGAGTCACTATATTTCTGCTTCGAGTTTTCGTTTTCGATGCAGTTACGGGAAATTTACTCCATAACGTCTTTTTATCTCTTCCCAAAAAACACAGAGAGGGGTGTTGCTGAAATTCATTAAAATCTGGCAGCTCTTCTCCTTCTGATTGCTCTGAATTAGTGTCTTGGTCGTTAGCCTCCAAAACATCGTCGTTGTCCTCAGGAGGTCCTCCTACCTCATCGTCACTCTCAATTTCAGCCCATAGTGCTAAAAGGCGCTCGGTTTCTTTCTCGTAAGAACACATAATCTGGAAGAGAAATAAAAAATAATTATTATGGAACTACATTATTCGTACTAAAATTGCTAAAGAAAACCATAAATACAGCCAACTTACCGTAGAGGGAATTAAAAGTCACACCAATGTCTAAAAATGTAGTACTTGAACACAAATACTCAATTACACGCGCACGGTCAAAAGCACCGACTTCAAGAAAATAGCACCTTATTTGTACACTGCCAAATTAAAACTAAAATATTGTTGTGCCAGACGGTGGTGGGGACCCCGCCTCGGGCATTCTCTGAAGGTCAGCCCAATCATCGTTTTACCAGTGGCGTCACTACGAAATTTATTAACCGTCGGTCCTATCGACCGACACGCGTGTACTGCCGGGTTAATAAAACTAAACGTCCCCTCTCGAACATTACGCCGGTATAACTTATTCTATGTAAAACACCATGCCACCAATTACGGTATGCATGCGCCTATTGACAGAACTCTTCGGCTTCTTAACGAACATCAAGATGAGCTTGATGTCGTCAATTGCACGCTGCCTGGTTTCAAGAGCGCTATTAAAAAATTGTTGCTTAATAGAAGGTAGATTTATTGTATATTTTTGAGATATGCTCATTGTTTGTACATTGTTCATTTAGTGTTTATTATTGAATTTGATATTGTAAAATGGTTTATCCATTTATTTTTGTAAAATAAATAAATAATTAGTATAAGAATACTAAATTTTTAATTGTAATATGTTGATACTTCAGTAGATACAGTATGTATCTGTTTGTGTCCCTTTTGTCCAAAAATAAATAAATAAAAGAACTGCATATTTTGAAATTAACTTTTTGCCTTTTTTTAGTTTTTACACAGTCAGTATTTGACAAATTTTTAAATAAAATAATTCACTTTTCAAGGAAATTGATCCACAAATTCCTGTTTTGTTATTATAGTTGATATTTTACTGTAAAAATACAAAACATGTTTTTTCCACACACAGTTTTTACCTGTGCAAATCTGTCACATAATGCCCTACGAGGAATCTTAGGATTTTACTCCGAATGTCTCCCCTATAAAGGTCCACACTTTAAAGCTCATATTTAATTGTTATGCAAAAACCAAAAAAAAAAGTAAATTTAAAATACTCACAAAAATCAGCATGCATATTACTGCGGGAAGGTACGCTGTTTTGGCCATCCAAAGTTTAACAAATCTGTAGTGTTCACCAGAAACAACATTTCTGAAAAAAAGTATTTACATGAAGTGATTGCTCCGAAAGTATAAGATCAAGATGGTTCATACATTACATAAAACCACAGACATAATATTAGGGCGACAGAACTGTTTTGATTTGAACGCAATCATACGTTGTCAAAAAAATTAACAGTGGCGGCTATTCAGGTGAAGTAACCAGGAAAAATAAACAAGCAAACATCTAACTATATTTTTTTACAGGGTGATTCATGAGGAAATGTCAATATTTCAGGTACATATTCAGGACCAAAAAATGAACATAAAAGTCTATATAAATAAGTGTCCCCAAGGCCTTAGTTCTCGAGATACAGGGTGTTAAAGTTCTTAATTTTCCTATTTTTTAAATAAAATCTATGATAACGTAAATAATGGAGTGAAAATTGATATACGGGGGTTTTTTGGCATGATAAATTCGAATCTAATATTAGTATTGCTCTTACTTGTAGGGGGCGCCACCTACTTGTCTTTCTACTCCTTCGAACAATCACAACTTTTTGGTACAGTCTTGTATTACATTTTTGAGTAAAACAAATTATTCCCTTGCCATTTCTACGTCAAAAAGGTATACTTGTTAAACGTGGATACGAGCAACCGTTTTCGAGATATTTGGATTTAAAACAATTTCGGCGAATGTAATTTTTTATCGCAAAATTTTAAAAGTTTGTTATTTTGTCCAAATTTAAACGCATCTTGGCAGAAAAGCTTTGAAATGAAAGACTAACGCATTTTTTTAAGGTGTGTATTCAGTGCCTCAGACATAAACTAAAAAAAAGGACAAAGACAATAATACAAAGGATTAAGGTCTGGCGATCTAGGTGGCCAATTAAACGGACCTCCCCGACCAATCAATCGGTTTGGAAAGTTTTGATTTAAAAAATCTCTTACAAGTAAACTGTAGTGTGCAGGGGCTCCATCATGCTGCAAATACATGTTTTGTCTCACATTAAGGGGAACATCTTCTAATAGATTTCGCAAGTGATTTTCAAGAAAGTTTAAATATTTTTCTCCTGTAAGACTACCGTCGATTATAAATGGACCAATTAAATGACCATTTAACATTCCACACCACACATTAATGCTAAATTTATGTTGGAAATTATGTTCTACTGTAGCGTGAGGATTTTCATAGGACCACCGGTGTTCATTGTGAAGATTATTTATACCATCACGCGTGAACTGTGCTTCATCAGTGACATACCTATACAACCTTCGATCTTCATTAATCCAGTTACAAAATTGCATTCTCAACTCAAAA
The DNA here is from genome assembly GCA_030620095.1 of Kuschelorhynchus macadamiae. Lineage (NCBI taxonomy): Eukaryota > Metazoa > Arthropoda > Insecta > Coleoptera > Curculionidae > Kuschelorhynchus > Kuschelorhynchus macadamiae. The sequence continues at coordinate 779,344 of JAUTXW010001077.1, forward strand.
TCACCCTCCTGCAAATGTTGAACCCGTTGTAAATGAAATGGGTATAAACAATTAATGTGAAGATTTCTCCAAGCAGATTGTGTAATTTGATAAGTATCTGCAATCCGCCTAGTGCTTATGCTTGGATCATTTTTGACGGCATTGAGTATAGCCTCTTCTACTTCAACGTTGGGTCCCGATTCCCTTTCAGATACAATTTTCGCACTTGGAAACATCCCAGATTCTCCAGCAGTAGTGAAAACTTGTTGAAAGACTCTTCTATCGGACACCCTTCTATCTGGAAAACGACGCTGGTACTCCGCGACTGCTTGAATTGCGACCCCATTGCAGAAACCATAGACGAATATCATATCTGCATATTCACGATGCGAGAATATCACAGGCATAATGACGTATTTAGATCTAAAGTTTCTTAAATGAATATTGTCAGATAATAAAAGTTATGAACAGAAATTGACAGTGATAAAATTTGATCTTATTATTAACTGACATTACTATTGCTCAGTAACAGGAAAAACGATGAGAACACCAAGGAGCAGTTGTTCTGTCAGGCAAGGCACCCTTCTATTTTTTACAATACATGCATACTTTATGTGAATTTGATAAAAAAAATCACATGCGCCGAAACTGTTTTAAATCCAAATATCTCGAAAACGGTTGCTCGTATCCACTTTTAGCAGGTATACCTTTTTGACGTAGAAATGGCAAGGGAATAATTTTTTTTGCTCAAAAATGTAATACAAGACTGTACCAAAAAGTTGTGATTGTTTGAAAGACATGTAGGTGGCGCCCCCTACAAGTAAGAGCAATACTAATATTAGATTGGAATTTGTCATACCAAAAAACTCCCGTATATCAATTTTCACTCCATTATTTACATTATCATAGATTTTATTTAAAAAATAGGAAAATTAAATAAAAACTTTAACACCCTGTATCTCGAGAACTAAGGCCTTGCGGACACTTATTTATATAGACTTTTATGTTAATTTTTTGGTCCTGAATATGTACCTGAAATATTGACATTTCCTCATAAATCACCCTGTATATCTCTTAAAATTTTAGTTTTTACATTCATTTATTCACCTAATTGGTAAAAAATAAACTGTACATCTCGAATAAATATTTTACTTGACCGTTGGCGGCATGTCTTTTTAAAACTTTCAATTGAACTTTATTATAACAACTATAACAGTGGCGCAAACCGCTTTGACTTTGCTGAAGGTGCTATGTTTAGTTTACAATTTTCCTATTATGTTGCCATGACAAAGCGTCCCGATGACGTCGAGCCCAGCGCCATACAACGCTCTTATATTTATTTATGGTGTTGTTACAACTTCAAATTCGAAGTTAGTAAATGTGATTGTTCAAGACTGGAATAAATTAAAAGACGTCTTTGAATTTATTACAAACTGTGACAAATCTGTGGAAAAATTAATCCGCCATGGGAAAGGATTTTTGGGTGAGATGAACGATTTTGAATTCACGCTTCTGGCATTAGTGTGTGGACATACTATTTGACGTTCTTCAAAAAAAAATCGCTTGACATTCATTTCAGAAATGAACATTTTTTTAATACCATGTTTGATAAAGCAAATTCTATTACAGAAATAAATCATTACAAACGTGAGCTTGCTAAGCTTTCACCTGAACAAATTAGGGCTAAGTATAGAACCCTTTTTTATGAAATATTGGACCAAATTTTAATGCAAATGACCCTAAGATTTGAAGACTGTTGTTAAAAATGTATTGAAATGTATCACTTTCCAAATTTGTATCTTAATTGGTTTAAAAAAACAGGGGGGCGGGATATTAAACAGCACCACTCTATACAAAAATTGTATACAACCCATATTTTCCAGCATTTATGGTGTTCCAAATTCATTGTGATATCAGAAACTATATATATTCATTGCGATCTCAGAAACTGTATATACGAATCCTTTTGCAGGAGGATTTTTCCTCCATGCCTCAATTCTGTTCCTCTTTTTAAGGGTGGTGATCATGACAGTCCTTCCAACTTTCTACATGTTGCCCTGTTACCTACACTAGCGAAATTGATAGCGAAACTCGTAAAGGTAAGGATGGTTTTCTTTCTACAAAAGTACAGCCATATGTACAACAATACGGTTTCAAACGGAGAAAAGTAAGGACGATGCCGTTTTCGGGTTCCTGGAGCATCTATATGTCCACCTGCAAAAGCATTTGGTTGTGTCGATTACCAGGCACTGCTTTTGAAGCTGGAGATGTACGAATTCCGAGGCTTATCTTTGGAGTGGCTACGTTTCTATCTGATGGCCCGTGTTCAATCTGTCTCTTTCAACAGCAACAACTCGAATGAACTGACCATCAATGTGGGTGTTCCACAGAGTTCTCTGCTTGGTCCCCTGTTCTTTTTACCTTACATTTTAGAAATGACATGTTTGATCCACCAAAAATTCAGACATGAAGTGGATCAACATACCCACGATTATAACACTCGCCAACTTTATATGATATCATTACCACTGCCAAGAACTGAGCAATATAGAAATACTCTTGTGTATGCCGGTAAAAAATTATTTAATTCTTTAACTGACCTTAAAAAAGAGTCATGCTTTATTGAATTTAAGAAAAAAAAAGGTTATTAGTTCAGAAGGCATATTCCAGCCTCGACGAATATTATGCTGAGAGATTGTGGACAAAGTTTAAAGTATATTGTTATAAATATGTAAGTTTTTCTTAAATATATATATATATATATATATATATATATATATATATATATATATATATATATATATATATATATATATATATATATATATATATATATATATATATATATATATATATATATATATATATATATATATATATATATATATATATATATATATATATATATATATATATATTATACCTTCATGGATGAAAAAATACTATGTGTTTTCATTCTCGCGCTCGAATAGAGACTGAAGTGTTGGTGACTGCGACGCTTCCTTTTATACCCCCACTCGGGACTAAAGGTTATATCTGCGCAGGTGTTGGTCGTTATTTATGTTTTCCGGATGGTGCTGTTGTTGTTCCGCTAATTGCGCTTGAGTTTTTGCGATTTTAGATTTGTCGATTATTGTCTTCCATACTGTTGGTAGTTTTAATGATTCGTCCCTTTTATTCAAATCACCTTGTTTTTCAATTTCTATGGCTTCTCGTATTATTCTGGTCTTATAATGTTCTATATTGGCAATCTCCCTACACCCATCAAAATTTATTTTACGGCCGGTTTCCTGATGATGTAGGAATAAAGCTGAGGTTGTTTGTTTATTTCTGATGCTGAGTTTATGCTCTTCCACTCTTGCTGATATTCGCCTGTTAGTTTGCCTTACGTACAACTTTTCACAGTCCTGGCAAGGAATACTATACACTCCGTGGTTTTCCAGTTTGATTTTATCTTTTGGGTTTCCAAGTAGTTTACCTATAGTTGTTTGTGGCTTGTGTATTGTTTGTATGTTGTGTTTCCTCAGAATTCTTCCGATTCTGTCTGTTGTGCCTTTTACATATGTTAAGACTATTCGTTGCTTTCCCGGTTCATATTTTTTGTTGTTCGTTGTTCTGGAAACCTGTGCATTAATAGCTTTCTCTATGGTGCGATTTGTGTAGCCATTTTTCTTTAAAGCACTAGATACTACCTTAAGTTCGTTTTGTCTCGTCTGTGTTTCAGTTAGTCGCACGGATCTAGATAATAGAGTATTTGCCGCAGCTTGAATTTGTGCTGGGTGATGATGTGATTTTGCATTTAAATATCTGTCTGTATGTGTTGGTTTTCTATACACGGTGTATTCGAAATGTCCGTTATGCAGTTTTGTGACCAAAACATCTAAAAATAGTAGTTTGTTGTTTTCCTCTAACTCTAGAGTAAATTGTATTCTGGGGTGGATTGAATTTACGTGAGTCAGAAATTTTTCGAGCTCTGCATGACCATGTTGCCATATAATAAATATGTCATCCACATAAAGAATCCATAATTTGGGTTTTAAACTTGCTTTCTCAAGAGCTTCTTTCTCGAAGTATACCATAAATGAATTCGCGACTACTGGTGATAGCGAGGACCCCATTGGAGCACCATCCATTTGTTTATACATTTGCCCATTGAAAGAAAAATAAGTATTTTTGAGGCAATGCTCCGAGAGTTCTATTATATGTGCCTGGAAATCCTCGTTCATAGCAATCTTGTCCAATGCTTCATCGATGGGAATACTGGGATATAACGATTTGACATCTAGGCTTGCTATGATATCGTTTTTTTCAAGAACGATATCTCGTATAATTCGAGTGAAATGCTCCGAGTTTTTTACGAATGAATCAGCTTTTTCTACAGTTGGTTGCATAATTTCAGAAAGGTATTTCTCCAGTTTTTGTAGCGGCGAATTAACAGCACTAACAATAGGTCTGATAGGCGTCCCTGGTTTGTGTATTTTTGGTAAACTATAGAGTTAAGGACAACTACTCGACTTTTCCAGTGGTATGATTCTATGTTGAATTTCGGGGTTTACTGGTGAACTTTTTATTTTATTTTTAGTTGTTTTTTCTAGGTACGTTGTCGGGTCCCTTGGAACAGGCCTATAACAATTGTCTTGTAGGATATCCTGCATTTTTTGTACGTAATTTTGAGTATTCATAACCACAGTTGCGTTTCCTTTATCTGCTGGAAGGATTGTGATGTCTTTATTTTTTCGAAGGTTTATTAGGGCCCTTTGTTCAGTGGCATTTAGGTTTTGTTTTGGTCTTTTGCTTGATCTTAAAATTCTTGCCACCTGTTGTCGCATCACTCAGCATCAGAAATAAACAAACAACCTCAGCTTTATTCCTACATCATCAGGAAACCGGCCATAAAATAAATATCGATGGGTGTAGGGAGATTGCCAATATAGAACATTATAAGACCAAAATAATCCGAGAAGCCATAGAAATTGAAAAACAAGGTGATTTGAATAAAAGGGACGAATCATTAAAACTACCAACAGTATGGAAGACAATAATCGACAAATCTAAAATCGCAAAAACTCAAGCGCAATTAGTGCAACAACAACAGCACCATCCGGAAAACATAAATAACGACCAACGCCTGCGCACATATAACCTTCGGCCCCGAGTGGGGGTTCTCTAGTCTCTATTCGGACGCGAGAAAGAAAGCTTCGAAAATGCCAAATGTGATTTTGGCGAAACGTCAGCAAAACTGTTCTTTTCAGAACGACAGTAGTGAACGGATGTACACCCGGAATGAAAACACATATATGTATCAGTTGTTTAAACAGTTTTTTAATATATTTTTAAACAGGACCCTGCACAAAATGTGATCTTTCTCTAATGTTAAGTATTTTGCTTTTTTCTTCTAGTCTAACTTTTTCCTAACTTTTGACTTATTATAATTGGTGGTTTTGTCAACACTTTTTGTATTTGATAATAAAGCTATATTTTAACTTTTCTTGACTTATAAATAAGTTGCACAATTTAGTTCTCATCGACATGCCGCCTTAGAAGTTTGTAAATTCAGAATACTTCCGAAGATATTTGGAAAAACCCAAATATCTGCGATTTGGTTTTTATTTTTTCCTCACTCTATTTGAATAGATATAACAAAATAAATAAAAACACATTATCATTGTCACATTCTCTGCTCTATAAGACGACGTTATCAAATTTTCAATCACGACGACAATTTCGTCTTTGAGCGACCATCAATAACTTCGTTTTTTTAAAAAACGGCTTTTATTTTTTTTAATATTCCTTTTTGATACCCTTAAAGCTGCTAGGTATTATAAACTTTCGAAAAAGTTGTTTATTTTAAGGAAAATACTACTTTGCACCGTGGGAATCAACCTTCTCTGTCTATCACATACTTTTCTCAATATATCCGTCTTTGTTATACACACATAGCATAATAGCAGTGCGAGGGTGACTTGCGTTGGTCTAATCTCGGACAATAATCAAAGTAAAGCATCGCCGTGCGCGGCTGGTACTTAAATTGGTGACCACCCGCAGAAGACCGTGCTATATCTAGAGATGCGCTGCTAGCAATAGGTAGTAGCTGTTGTAGATATAATAAGGACCGTGGCAGTACTACCGCCTTCTCAATAAAGGTACTGTGAAGTGCAAATGCATATTTTTGGAGTATTTAGAGAACGTCGACGGAAACTTCGACTTGCGCCCTGTAATGCAGGGCGTGGGTCACCAAAAAAGGCAACCACCTTTTAATGTAAAGGGGACATTATTTTTAGGCCTGAGACCTTGGTGGTATATCCAAATATAAAAAAAAACATTGTTGTTATGGAAAGTGATATTTTCTATTTCTAAGTTTATCATCAGAACTTGGAAAAGTATAAGAAATGATTTACATATGTATTAATAATCAAAAAAAATATGAACCTCTTTTTTAGATTGTTACCTATACCAACTGTTTATCTTTTTCCAGCAATTAATACTATAAAGTAAAACCTATTTATTTATTTTGTTATATCTCTTTTAAGGAAGTGAGAAAAAATAAAAACAACAAATTTAACCAATTTTGTGTCTTCTATAGTTTCCGAGATGCTTATGTACACATAGAACTTGGGACACCCTATAAATAAAAGCAAAAAAAAAAGAATAGATTATCACTCAATAGTTTGGTACTTGTTATTGGTCTTTGAGTTCCTGTACACCCTTCCAAACTCAAACCTCTACAAGCTACTTATCTTAGGTTGAGATGCCAACTTCAATATTAGCATAGCTAATTCTTAAAAAGAATATTCCTAAGAATCATTTATCCGATGAATATAAATTCCCAAACACCTTTTTTTAAGGAGTTTCTAAGGATTTTATTAATGAGTTAGTCTCAGAGCATACAACATAACATAACACAAATTGATGCTAGTTGAAGCGATAATTTTTTCTTCGCTTATACGTATAATATTACCCCCTTTTCAGCACAAGCACAAACACGAATATTTACTGATGGTCATAGGTTGCATAATCTGAGTAACACTTACTTCAAAAATCCTCTGTTTTGTTCTTTTTCAGCAAATGATTTTACGGAAGTCATTAGTAAATCATTATAGCCCAAGAATTCTTCTAAAAGGATGCGGCTAAAGAAATCTCCAAAACACTCATCTTTGGATGGGTCCAGAAAGACGGCTTTGACAGGGATGTTCAATTTGGCTCTAGATGCGGGGCTTAGCCTCAGGAACCCATATTCCAATGCATACTCAATGATGTATATCTCCCCTGGTAAAATAAAAATATTAAAAATAAACTACGCTGCTGGACAGAGCAAACAAAGATTGATTGAACATTCCACATTATCCAGGACCACCTTTAAACAAAAGTATTCATACTGGCAAAAAATTTAAAAGTAAGAAAAATGTTGTGGCAGCATTTTATAAGTCCAAAAACAAAATATTGTCATGAAATACACTTCAATCAATGTCTGCTTTGTTTAAAATTAGTTATTGGTCCAATAAATTAATAAAAACAAACATATAACAACATATATTTAACAATTATGTTATTCAAAAAATCAATTCATGGAAATATAACCCAAGTAACATAGTTTGGAGTTAATTTTAATCCAAGGGAAAAAGTGAGTGTGTTTTTTTTATACCTTTCAACTGTTTTCGTGCTGTTTCTGGCCTTTGAAGACAAGCTGTTTTTTTGCTTACAAAATTAACTGCATATATAATTCATTCCAGTATAAAGAAAAGAAAAAACACAATTTGGAATCAAAAAAACATAAAATGCTGAAGTATCTAACCAATGCCAATGCCATTCACTTCTTTATATTTTTCCTAAAAGTATTAGCCTTTATAGCTAGAAGTTGATCAAAGAGCTATAAAATAAAAAGGAAACCGCATAAGCCATGTATTTTAATGTTATAATTTTACGTTTTTACTTTTTGAGGTTGATATTATTGCATTAATGTTTTATGCAATAATATATCCTTCAAAATGAAAATATGGTCGCCCAGTTTAGTAATAATCCCGGAGCTTACCACCAAAACGTGTATTCATCGCTGAGGATCTGATAAACTGAAAAATTGTTTATTATGACCCTGTAATGCTTCTCCTAAATTTGTATGGCCCAAGTCCAGTCAATGTTATAGTTTTGTTTTTAACTGCAATAAAAAGGCGCCAATCATCTGATGTGTATTCTAACATACCCATTTTTTTTAAACGTCCATTTTTATCATTACAGAATACCAATTTACTTTCCTGAGAGAAAAAGGGCAGCAACTCCTTTGAGAGATTCAGATCTCTTATGAGATTGTTCAGTTCTTGCTGATTAAAAAAATGTTAAATCTGCTTTGAAGTCACTGTCATTTTCTGATTGAGTTCGTTTAACTTCATCAGACTTTGAAGTTCCTGTATCATCTTCTGACAGGAAAGAGTGGAATGTCTAATTGCAGAATCTAGATTAGGATACATAGATCTGTGTCTACTGTTCTGATTAATACCTTTGATATTTACGAGACAGAAATATCAGTTATTGTCACGGTTTCTTGGTTCTCTCCAAATCATTGGTACGTTAAACTTTAGGCACTGTCTGTTTTGCCATAGTCCACTATTGCAAATGTTTTACATATGAAATCTCGAGCCCAAAATTTATCCTGATCTCCCAAATGTACACCAAAAAATACCAGAGAAGCCCTTTTTAGAAAGTCAGAAATAAGTTTTCTTCTTTCTTTCAAAATATATTAGCCATATACATAACATTTGGATGTTTTGTAAAGCTATGTCTGCTTATGTATGGCATGGTTTTAGTTCAGTATTTTAATACCAAGAAACCCCAAAAATCTACACAAAATAATAGCACAACTTTACTGATGAAAGCTCAATAAAATACAAAGCCAAGTAAGGCAGAGGTAGACAGAAGGTAATTGGTCCTAGGATTAACAAGTTGGGATTAATCAGTTATAAGGTCAATCATGGGCAATTCCAGGTATATCTGGCTAACTGGATTTTAATTTGAGGTATGAAAATTCTATCTTGACCTCAAAGATTTCTTTATTTATGCTATTTGAATATTTTTTTTATTTATTTATGCTATTATGAGGCCTAAGATAGAAACTGTCCTACTCTAAAATATTATAAAGATAAATTAAAAAATAGAACAAATGATGGAATTCCATGTAATTACTTTCACAATTTTAAATAGGTTTCTATAAGCTGCTTTATTAATTTAAATTTATGAATAATAACATAATTGGCTTTCTCATTCGCATAACCAGTAAATTCACTGACAGTGAATGTGTTATAACGTTGTACAATGCACTTGTTCGGTCCAAACTAGAATACACCTCTATAGTGTGGTCACCTATATACAGGGTGTCCCATTTTCGTAGGTTTTACGGGGTTTCCAGCTTATGAGTAGAGATAGAGAGATGCGGTTTTCGCGACACCGTGCTACTTTTCGATGAAACTAAAGAGGCCGCAAACAGATTTGCCCTAACCATTTTAGTTTCCGTGCTACAGGGTGATTTTGAAAATTTGTCATTTTCGGACACCCCCTGTAACTCAGCTATCGTAAAATATATTTAAAATGTTTTAACTGGTATTTATAGATTTTTTCACGTAGAATTCAGTGGCGTACTCAGATTTTTGCTGAGAGTCATAGTTTTTGACATATTGGCATAACCTACTATTTTTTAAATGGGACACCCTATATATTATTTTTTCATCTTATTCTTCGTGTCGAGAGCTTTTCAAAAACATACCATAAGTCATATTTATTTTCATAAATAACATGAAAAAATGCATTTTTCTTTAAACGGATTTATGGCATAGCAGATCAATCGAAATAAGAGAAGGTGGCTGTGGAGCCATGGAAAAAGTTAACAAATATTTATTAACGAAATAACAAAGTAACAGCATCAGAAAAAATTAGGAAGTAGGTAAAAGGTAATAATTATAATTTCATTAAAACTACAAATATTGTTCAAATTGTAGACCATTATGTGTCCTACAAGTGTGACAAACTTTAAAAATTCTTTTTAATGCATTTTCTATTGTAAATGACTGTCTTTGTAACTCTGCAAAAGCGTTTTCGGTGGCCATTCTTAGTTGTTCTAAGTTTTCGTATCGCCTTACATAAACCTTGTTTTCTAAATAACCCCACAAAAAGAAATCTAAAACTGAGAGGTCAGGGGATCGTGGTGGCCATCGAACAGGTCCGTGTGTTCCTATCCATCTTCCAGGAAAATGGTCGTTAAGCCAGTTTTGACTTATTCTGGCATTGTGGGCTGGAGCTCCGTCTTGCTGGAAATAAATCCTATTTAGTTGAGCCAAGGGAACATCATCCAAAATTCCTAATGCGTCTTCTAGGATTCGCACGTAACCAATCGAATTCAGATTTCCTTCATATATTTGGTAAACTATTTTTCGGTTGAAAATAAAACAGGAGACATTGAATCCAAATCTGCCCTGACGCTCCCTAGGAAAAATAACATGGTTGTTTTCTTGACTCCAAAATCGCGTGTTGTGTCTATTTAAAATCCCTGAACTAGTAAAATGTGCCTCGTCTGACCAAATAATCTTTTTTTCAAAATCGATATCTTCTGCCTTCATATTTATAAACCAATTGCAGAACTCCAATCTGCGCTCTGCATCACCAGGATGCAGATGATGCACAAGTTTGTATTTATAGGGTTTGAATTTGTGCTTTTTCAAAATTTTCTGCACTTTGGTTTTCGGTACACCCGCCTCTTCGTCTATTTTCCTGCAAGATGTTTCAGGAGCTGTCTGAACGAGGGCTAAAACGTTGACCTCAGATTCTTCGTTGTCTTTATTGTAAGTTCGCGATCGAGGCTTGTTAAAAGATCCATATTGGCAAAGATTATTTTTAATTTTTTGAAAAATTCTTTTTTCTGGTTGTCTTCTCTCGGGATATCTAAGATAAAATAAAGCGAACCAATAAAGTCAAAATGCAGAAAGATAAAAAAGAACTAACCTGTTCAGATAAAGCTCTGCCGCCTGATCTGCATCTTCATTAGACAATATAAAACACGCGTTCATATCATATTTCTCAAAATATTCAAATTTTTGATTCTGAGCCATATTAAAAACAATAATTATAATAGACGTCAAGAAAAATTTAAACGCAATAATGCCAAAAATGACAGCAGTAATGGCTGCCTGATCATATTTTTGTTGGCGTTGCCATGGCTACCACAGCCACCTTCTCTTATTTCGATTGATCTGCTATGCCATAAATCCGTTTAAAGAAAAATGCATTTTTTCATGTTATTTATGAAAATAAATATGACTTATGGTATGTTTTTGAAAAGCTCTCGACACGAAGAAGAAGATGAAAAAATAATATATAGGGTGTCCCATTTAAAAAATAGTAGGTTATGCCAATATGTCAAAAACTATGACTCTCAGCAAAAATCTGAGCCACTGAATTCTACGTGAAAAAATCTATAAATACCAGTTGAAACATTTTAAATATATTTTACGATAGCTGAGTTACAGGGGGTGTCCGAAAATGACAAATTTTCAAAATCACCCTGTAGCACGGAAACTAAAATGGTTAGGGCAAATCTGTTTGCGGCCTCTTTAGTTTCATCGAAAAGTAGCATGGTGTCGCGAAAACCGCATCTCTCTATCTCTACTCATAAGCTGGAAACCCCGTAAAACCTACGAAAATGGGACACCCTGTACATGGTGCAAATAAACCAAATTGAATATGTGCAACGAAAATTCTTAAAACATTTGGCATATAGGTTGGATGTAGTGTATCCTGCTCGAGGGTTTGATCACTCAGCCCTGCTTCAAAGGTTTGGATTTGTGTCCCTATCTGGTAGAAGGGCTTATGCTTCTTTAACTTTTTTATTTAGGTTGGCCAATAACCAGATCAACTGCAGTTCCCTTCTGCAGAAACTTAACTTTCATATACCCCAACGGTATATGAGAACTACGACATATTTCTATCTTCCACTCTATCGAAATTATGGAGAGCACAAAGCCACACTGTTTCGGGCATGTCAGTATTTTAATTCTATCTCTGCAGAGATCGACATTGACATTCACGGTCTAACCTTCAGTAAATTTAGAAAGAAAGTTGTTGAGTATTTACATATGCATTATTGTTAAATAATTATCTTTGGCTGGGCTTTGGGGTGATTGCATGAAATGAAAATGATGCATTGCTATATTTTTAGACTTGGCTAAAGCCTTCAACTCTGTTCCCCATGACAAACTTCTTGATGTCCTAGAGCATCTCGGGGTAAGGGGTACAGTGCTACATGTCTTCGCAAACTATCTCAAAGATCGCACACAAATAATACAAATCAGAAAAGAAGTGTGACCCAATGACAATCCAAATGGGAATCCCCCAAGGAACAGTACTAGGTCCAGTCTTATTCAATGCTTATATTAATTCATTACTTCACTTAGATATTGGGGGCTCTATCATTTCATATGCCGATGACACTGTGGTGGTTTGTGAGGGCTTAACTTAGCAGGAAGTCAGAGAAAAAGTTAGGAGAAACATAAGTAAAGTGAAGAACTGGCTAAATCATAACAAATTATCACTTAACATTTAAAAAACCACATACATTGCCTTCTCATTGAATATAGCCAATAGACCTGATTATTCATCAATTACTTTTAATGATTCCGTGATTAATGAGGCTGAAAACACTATCTTGGCATATGGGTAGACAAACATTTGAAGTGGGACATTCACATTTTAAACCTAACAAAAAAACTTAGGAAATTTATATACAAATTTTACCAATTACGTAACATTTTGTCTAAGAGTTTACTTATCATTGTCTATAAAGCACTGATTGAATCCATTATAAACTATGGAATTTTGGTTTGGAGATGCGCTTACAAAAGTACATTGTCATCTCTCAATGTCATTCAGAACTATATACTTAAGGTAATACATTTTAAAACCAAGAGAGCATCGGCTTGTGATCTGTATAGTGCAAGTATACTCAATGTTCACTCCTTATATTTTTTGACCACCTGTAATCATTTCTATAAGAAAGATAAATCTCATACATTTATTAATCATAACCATACAAGAAATAAAGAAAGCTCTAACGTGAATATACCATATTGCAAAAAAGAGGCAACTATTTATATATAATTTAATGCCAATCTCTCTTCGAAAAGCCAAAAACCTTGAACTTTTTAGAAAACAATGCAAGCAATTCATACATGAGAATTATGCTCAAATATTAAACCTTTACAATAACCTTTGATTTAACTTCACAACCTTTATTTACTAAAAGTAATTTGCACACACTTAATAGCACCACCTTTGACTAATAAGCGCATACGAGCCGCACAAGCTTAGGCGGTAAAATAAGATTTTGAGCTTGATATAGCTATAATATGCCCAAGTATTTATGTGTGTAAATATAGAAAATCAGAGACGTACCCTTGTTACAATAAGTGTGACCTTATGTCAATTTTGTTCTTTTTTAGGGCTTTAGATTAAAAACAATTGGAAAAAGATTTTCAAACTTGTTTGTTGACCTATAATTCAATTAAATATGTAATCTGAAATAAATTAATAAGAAATTGTAACGATATTTGCTAAGAGAAAAGTATGTACAAATAAATAAGAAAGAACCCTTTATGAATGATTAAACATATTACACTATTTCACAGTAAATCTAAATCTAGTTGTAATTTAATGTTCATTACAATAATATTGACATATTTAGATTAAAAAAATTAAATAGACAAATAGTAGTAAATTTGATGCCACAATTTATTTCTCTGATTTTTCATCAGATTGAGTTTTTTTCCAATTAGGCGATCTAAAACACGTGACCTGTCAAATCAAATATGGCCGGCTTAGGACATACATTTGCCAGCTAATGTTTATTTTCTTATGAAAGTTCAGGGTTATAACAGCAGTTGTGTCTCGATATTATTGCTTAATTTATATATTTTAAAGTGATTTAGATATTAAGTGGTTTAAGAAAGGCCACTAATATATTCATAGGTACCTGTTTATGATTTGGAATGTTTTACGGCCTAGAAAGGTCGATTGCGTTTAGCTACCTGGCTACCTGTACCTGGTCATGAAATTAGTTGATATTGGGAGCAAGCAGATGTACTTTTAGTTTAGTTCGTGTTAATTAAGAAGAGTGATAAGTGCACATTTAAAAGACTTTCTTAGTGACCTAGTAGATAAAGTGATAAAAAATTAACATGGATTTACTAGTCTGAAAAGAGTGACTACCTTGTCCAGCTAGAGAGTGAAAAACCTGACGTTGCTCAAAGGTATAAGAACAAGATTCGTCTTATAAATTCCATTGATCCTTTTAAAATCATGGATGAAGACCTTGATAAAGACTTTGCATCCCTACCAGCTGTTCAAGCCTTTGATGTAATGACGTATTTAGTGCTAACTCATAGTTTTTACACAAAAGAGCAAATGAAAGCTTATAAAAGTCTCAGTGGCTACAAGTATTTTGAGGCTGGTTTTGTTCATCTGCGTGGCATGAAAAAGGTCAATGAGCTTTCCGTTATACTTCCAAAGGTTCGACATAGTCAGCGTGCTAGGGAACCCCCTCTAAATGTGTGGGTCCTGACACAAGGTAATGGAAGTATTAACACTGGCCACTGTACTTGTATGGCTGGTTTATCTGAAGTCTGTAGCCATGTTGCTGCTGTTCTATATGCAACAGAATATATTTACAACTCTCTTACTTCTACTTCATCGACTGATATGTTAGCTCAGTGGGTTGCTCCTTCTACAAAAGATGTACCCATTGTAAGATTATGTGACCTTAAGCTCAAAACAAAAAAAGCTAAAACAGTTGTCTCAGACTCTTCAAGTTTATTTAGTCCGATACCTGCCATTGAAGGCGAAGAACTTATTGAACTGTTGACAGCTTGTGAAAATGTTGGCGACGAAACAGCTCTTGCAAGAGTTATTGAACCTTTTGCATCAAGAATAGGATTAAGTATTTGTCAACCAAAACTTAAAGTGATTTATAATATTTACCAGGAGTATTATGAGTCACTCTCTTATCAGCAGTTGTGCTCAATTGGAGAGAAAATTGACCAGTCATTATCTTTTGATGATTGCCAAAAGATCTGTAAAGCCACAGTTAAGCAAACTCATTCCGAAGAATGGTTTAGGCAAAGAACTGGACGCATCACTGGTTCAAATTTTAAAAGAGCATGCAGGACATCACTTTCAAAACCATCTCTGTCATTAATTAAGAGTGTTTGTTATCCTCTAAAGTTTCTGTTCAAAACCAAAGCAACTCAGTGGGGAACAAACAATGAAAAGCTTGCTCTTCAAAATTATTTATCGTCAAATACACTTGAACACGTAAATTTAAAACTTGAAAATTGTGGTTTATTACTCAATCCAGCCTTCCCATCGTTTGGAGCTACCCCAGATAGTTTAGTGTCATGCGATTGTTGTGGAGAAGGTTGTATAGAAGTCAAGTGCCCATATGTTCTTAAAAATATGGAATGGTCAAAATACATAAACTCTCTAAGAACTCGTGTCTAATATATGAATATATGATGGTGATGACTTTGCTTTAAACCGAGATCATTCGTATTATTATCAAGTTCAGATACAGTTGAAACTATCTGGTCTAAAGTACTGTAATTTTATAGTTTGGTCTCCAAAGAAATTCTTCCAAAAAAGAATATATTTGGATGAAGATTTTTGGAGTGTCGAATTTCCAAAAGCCCTGGATTTTCATAAAAACATAATTATTCCTGAACTCCTAGGAAAATATTTTACGCTAGGAAGGCACATGGCACAGACTTGGTGTACATGTAATCAACTCGAAGAAGATCGTCCAATGATCCAATGTGAAAACGATAATTGTAGTATCCAGTGGTTTCATTTAGGATGTGTTGGTCTCTCAGAGGCTCCAGAAACTTTGTGGACATGCGTTCAATGCAGTGAAGAAGTTCCTGGAACTTTATCAGCTGCCGTATAGATTGTATATTAAAAAATATTTGACCATAAAATTTTTGTTTGGTTCTAATTTTAGTGTGTATATATTTTTTTATCAGTTCTCTGACGTTTCTGCATGTATCTTGACATATTTTTAAAACTTTGTATTATATTTTAATTATTGTAAATGTTATACTATTTGAAAGGATAAAAAAAAGCAAACCATAATTTTATTGCCACTTTTCTGCTCTGTAAGTTGGTCTAATCAGATTTTGAATACGATGTTTCGTCTTTCGAGACCCACCATTCACTTTATTTTTTAAAATATGGATTTTTTATTTCATTTTTGGAAAGCTTTCAACTTCCCTAAACCAACAATGTACCACACTTATAAAGTAATTTATTTTTTCATTATGACTTCAGTTAATTATTGTTTTCCATCTCTACCTTATTGCTAAGGTTTAGGGGGTCGATCGCTTTAAAGAATGAAATAAAAGATCAAGGGCTTTATTTAAAAAAATTAAATTGCTATTGTGATGTCTTGTAGAGCAGAAAAAGTTGCATTAAAAATATTATTTTGGTTTTTTAAAATCTTTTTAAATAAAGTCAGTTCTTTTTTCTAATTTAACCTACACCATATTTCTTCTGATTTTTAATTTTTAGTTAGTCTTTGTAATTAGCTCTAAGTTTCTTGTATATGATGCTAAATCATTCAATTGTCATGTTTACTATGTGATGTAAAATTTTTTGATGAAAGTTTTGACGAGATCCATGTAGAATGTATTCTTATCCTGGACGTGTATGTTTATTTTCATTTGTATTTTTATGTATTGACAAAGATTTTCTATTATACGAACCTTATTGTAAATCAAAATGTTTTTTTTTCAAATATGCTTTGCGACTAATGTAATGCCATTTTTGGATTTATTATAAAACCATTTTGTTTTGGGTATGGTAACTCTATTTTTTAATCTTTTTTATTTCTAGATAAGTATGCAATGTATTATGGTTTTGGTTTACATTATATCGTAGATTACTTTAACTTTTGTCCAATTATTGTATTATGTGTACTTTTTAATTTAATAAATAAAAGTTTTATCATTATTATATATATTTTTTAATAAAAATAAAATGTATTTTTTAATTGATTTTTTTTCTTTTAATCCCCTTAGTTAAAGAAGTAGACTACGCAAATAGCATAAAAAATATGAAAAAAAAATTGTGGAAATTCTATAATAGAAGTGCATTGAAAAATAAGACGTTTCTCAATAGTTTATAATTCTTAAATATTTAAAGAGAGTTCTTTAAACTATTTTAATCTTTTTTCAAGTACCTACATAATAGGTTAGTTAGTTTATGCTTTATGTGTTAAAAATTTAAATTTTTTAAATAAAAATTAAAGTACAAATTTATTTTAACTAAATCTTTTGGCTTTTTCACGTGTTATGTGATTTAAAAGAAATAAAACTCGTAAAAGTTAATCATATACAGTTATTTTTATTAAAGTAGGTTTTTTACAAATTAACTATTGGGGGATTTAAATTGATCAGGGCACAACACACTACCACACTTTATCTAGGATTGGGTCATCATCTCCAACACACAAAAAAGTTATTGGCATTTCATCTGCTAATATACGAAATTTTTGTCTAATGTAGCCAATCACTCTTTCCACGTGTATTCTCACGTGAGCAATTGCTCTGGTCTCTTCAATTTCATAAGGATGCAGTTGGTTCTGTCCTTTTGTGAAAGCGGGGGTCTTTATATTGGCATTTAGCAAATTGACATAATCTTTTACAAGGAATCCTCTGTCAGCCAGAATCAAGTCACCTAAAAAGTAAAACAATATTTAGTTTGTTTAGAAGTAAAAAAAACTATCTATTGCTAACTTATACAAGTAGAGCGATGCTTTACGAGAGTCAAAATATTAGATAGCTACTAGAAAAATAACAATATAGTAGGTACTAAAAACACACTATCCCGAGCACAGTTCTGTTAATGACTATTTATACCTGTTAATAGAAATTCAGAACTATGCTTTAGAAGGACAAAAATGATTTTGCTCAATTGTCGATTGCATTCTGCAACTTAAAATTAGAAGGTTCTTGCAAATTTATTTATATATTTTTATTTTCATACATAATACCACAAGAGAAAAAAATTTCGACCGATTTTGCGAATAACATTTTTGACAAAATAACAAGCCGCCAGGCCATTGATTACATCAAAAATTTCTTGAGCGAAATTACCAAAAGGCAACAAATTTGAACCAGAATGATTTTGCCTACAGAATGTTTTCTCGAGTGGTATTTGGCATGACTATTTTTACGAGAGTAGAAATTAACAACTTCAATCAAATTCATTCAACAGCTCTTTCTTTTGCAAGGGAAGCTGATAAGTTGCCTGTTATTCCATTTATCTACTTATTTCGATGTATTTTTTTTTTTTTGGTATTTATAAATCTTTATTTTGGAATAATAAATGTGTTTATTATTATTATTAAAAGAAACAGAATAAAGATTAATAGGCGTGTTAAAAAAAATGTCTTGGCAATACCATGTCTATGATGTTGGTTTTGTCAAAGTAGAAATATTTTAAGGGACTACAGATTTTATTGCTGGTGTAATACACTCTAGTGAAATAATCATAAAAAACATTGTAGGTATAAGTCAAGGTAAACAATAAACATAAAGCAATAAGCAAATACAATGATGTTCATATTACCTGAACCAATTTTGTCCAAAAATTTTGAATTCATCATTACATGCTTGTCGGAGGCACGTCCACCCCAAGCTTCACTAATAAAACAAATAGTTCCTTGTGGTGTTATTCCTATCAAATATTTGAGGGTGTACGAATGTTTATAATTTGACCAACATTGTGCTGCCTTTTGTAGATTGCTTGGTTTTTCAATATACAACTCAAAACACGAAGGGGTAGTTTTCTGTAAAACGTCTCTTTCTGGCCACACAATACACTTTTGAAATCGTGAATACAGCACATTTATAACCGATCGGAAATATGTTGATGCTGTGCTCGGGTGAATATTAAATCTAAACCCGAGGTCTCTAAAATCCAGATTTAGCCTCAGTTTAAATAATGTCAACAAAATTTGATTTGATGCGTCCAAGAGTGTATTACTATGAACAGTAATGAATGGTTCACAACACTTCACTATTAGGTCAAGTTTCTTGAATGAATTAAAGCCTGTATAGTATTTTGTTTTTTTGTCATCGTTCATCAGTGATCTATACGTAATCTCAGAAGAACAAGTATGTCCCAGTGGTCGCCCCGAACTTAGTGAAACAACCATGTCTGAAAACTCAGTTGCTGAAATGTCCGTTTGACAACTTTTATTATTTTTAAATGCATCTGGAGCATTTTGATCCTCCTCAACAGGAGTTATAGCTGAAATTGAAGCTGGGGAAGGGGAACTCTGTTCAAATTTTGAATCAGCTAGTTTTGCTATCTTTACAGCTCTACCATAGCGATCTTGAGCGCCAGTCGAAGGCTTATTTGATACTTCATATCCCATATGGAGTGATGGGACCCAATCTGGATTTTGGATGTCAGACAGGTTGGATGGTCTTCCTGAAACCAAAGATTTAGTAAGATTTATTTCAGTACTTCAATAATAGTGTCTTTCCTTTTACAAGAAATCTTAGCTAATCCTATTTAGCCAGAAAAAGAAGGTATAATGATATTTGACAATTAGACAAACATGTACAGATTAAATTAACTTAGCTTAGCCAACATTTCCTCTAAAAGGATAACCACTAATATCTGAGAATAAAACAAATTTGGCAAAATCAAACAGACAGCATTTTTTTTTGTTTCAGTGCACCTAATGTTTTTGCTACTTACCACTCAAGAAATGTTTGCTGCAAACTGATGCATATTTTAATTTAGTTTCAGTCCAATCCTCCCTTTTTATAGCTGATAACCATTTGTGTCGTGTATCTTTTGAAAGTTTGTTCAGGTCTGGTTTGTGTGGAAAATGTAATTCCGCTGGAATACGGAAAAATCCTACTTTATCGCGATCACCCCTACTTCCACACTTCACAACACAGCAAAACGAAGGCATATTTAAGTCTCTATTAGAAAAATCTAACTTAAATTACGAAATATATTGGATAATTAGCTTCTCTCTAATGCAAACCATACGGTAAACAAAACTTTGTTTGTCCTAAGGCGGCCATATTGGATTTTGTTTGACAGCTTCTTATATTGCCTTATATAGTAGGAATGTATTAAATGAGAATCAGAAATTTTATTAAATGAGTATATTCCAGGCAATATAGGTACCATTATTTATTTGTAACTATGTAAAATAATAGTAACTATTTTCAGGAAAATCTACTTTACCTTTTAATTTTGTCTATTACATTTTAAGTGAATAAAATAACAAAGCTAGGGAATTTGGTTAAAAAAATTGTGTAATTCTAACTGAAAAACAAACAAGATATAAATGCAGCATTGAATTACCTTTGTCAACTAATTTTGAGTCAGCAAACTTTGAAGCTAGGTCTGGTCTATCAATACGAGTAGAGTTTTCATAAATGTCACCCACCATTGCTGTTTTTTCAACGAGTTCATATTCAGACTGCCTTCTAGGGTAATCAGTAAACATTTCCATCCAGCTCTTCTTGATAGAAGAAGCGTTTACTAATTCGTTTGCATATGTCTTCCCGTTTGCGTTGGTTGGACTGGCGCTAATACTAGCAGAACCTAAAATGTCAGAAATTAAATTTTGCACTATGTAGAGAATATTTACATTAAATGTATACTGCTATTGATGCCAAGAATCTTTCTAGTTTTGTAAGTAAATAATTTTGTGTGCGATCAGAAAAAAAGATTTATTTGTCTATATCAGGGGTGCTCAAACGGTCGATCGCGAGTGCTTTTTGAGTAGATCTCGAGAAGAAAATTTTTTTTAATAAGTAGGTACTTAACTAAAGTACAAATATTTATTATGTAATAAAATGACACTCTACTAGCGGCAAAAGACGGCTTTATCAAAGGAACGCGCGGTACTTGTCAAAGAAAAGCCGCGTTTTTTATTCTTGCCGCTTTTCTAGAAATTTCGGGCGGCGCGTTTGACGAGAACATTCGAGACTTTCGTTCACGCCGATATAAATGTTGCGCCTGCAGGAATTGGAGTCATTCTAAATTGCAACTTGAAGGCAATACTACGTCGATACAAAGTTTATTATTAAATAGTACAAAATGAGTGCAGCGAAGAAATCTAAAACGTATCATTTTAATAACGATTGGGAGGCATCATAAAATGGTTCATAAAAACTATGAAAAGGATTTTCCGCCACAGAGTGAATTAAGAAAACTAAAAGTACGTGATTTGATATCTTGTTTCAAAAAAGAACAAACCATGTTCACAAGACCAGCCAAACAATCAAAAGCTGCTACGATCGCGTCATTTAAAATATCTCATATATCGGCGAAACACAAAAAACCATTCGAAGAAACTTTATTTGGAGATTTTGAAAATAAAACAGAAATCATGTCTGCTATTAGAGAACTTCAGTTATCTCGTCCGACTGTCACAAGGCGTATTGAAGTCATGAGTCAGGACATGGCAGATAAACTAAAAAATGATATCATGGAATGTACATACTTTTCTTTACAGTTCGACGAATCCACCGATATGACAGACACTGCCCAGCTGTGTATTTTTATTCGGATGGTATTCAATGACATGTTGGCTAAGGAAGAATTTTTGACAATCATTCCTCTGAAGGGGAAGACCCGTTGCGAAGATATATATGACGTTTTCTTCAATTTTGTAAAAAACTACAAGCTACCAATATATAAATTAGTGTACATTACAACCAATGGAGCACCAGCAATGACTGGAAACAAAAACGGTTTTGTGGCATTGTGTCGAGCTAATGAAGATTTCCCTTCATTTTTTTCAATCCATTGCATTATACATCAACAAGTTTTGTGTTCAAAAGCTTTAAACACGGAGGAAATTACGGGCATTGCAACAAAAATTGTGACTTCCATCCGTGCAAGTACCTTACAACGGCGGCTATTTAAGTTGCAGTTGGAAGATAGGAAGTCAGCTGAACACACTGATTTAGTTCTTCACACGGACATC
Organism: Kuschelorhynchus macadamiae; assembly: GCA_030620095.1. Taxonomy (NCBI): domain Eukaryota; kingdom Metazoa; phylum Arthropoda; class Insecta; order Coleoptera; family Curculionidae; genus Kuschelorhynchus; species Kuschelorhynchus macadamiae. The sequence goes on from JAUTXW010001077.1 coordinate 801,368, forward strand.
AGGTGGTTGAGTCGCGGAAAATTCCTAGAAAGGTTTCAAGAATTATTGCCCGAAATAACAGCTTTTCTAGACGAAAGAGGTGATGACACTCAGATGTTGAAAAACGAAAAATGGCTGACTGATTTGGCATTTTTGACTGACATCACATTGCACTTAAACACCATTAACTTGGAGCTTCAAGGTAAAGGAAAAACTGTTATTGAGATGATTAGCGCAGTAAACGCATTCAAAAGTAAATTTCAACTTATAATAGATCAACTGAAAAGAAAGGATCTGAAACATTTTCCGTCTTTGAAAGCAAGGATTCCTCAGTTGAATTCTAATACATATGAGGCTGAATTATCAAATATTTTGGGACAATTTGAAATGCGTTTTTATGATTGTAGTAAATCGGCAAATGTAGCATCATTTATGAGTTATCCTTTTTCATGTAAAAACATTGAGGAATTAGCTAGTGAAATAGCAAGTTAGTTTAATATGAACTCATGTTCTGTTGAAAATGAGTTGGTGCAGATTATATCAGATATACATGTCAAAGCTACAGCATCTGATACAAATTTCTGGTGTTTTATATCTGAAGATAAATATCCGAATCTAAGGCAAATCGCCCTTCAACTGACAGCAATGTTTGGGTCAACTAACTTGTGCGAGTCTGGATTTTCTGAAATGAAGATAATTAAGTCAAAATATCGCAATCGACTAACTGACGATCATATGTCATCATGCTTGCGATTAGCACTCAGTGGTTACGTACCATCTTATGAAAAGTATGCTGAGGACATGCAGTGCCACGCTTCAACATCCAAAGCCACTCCTTAGTTAAGTTTAACACCATATGTCACTCTTTTGTTTTGTAACAACCAATAAACTCAACGTAATTTTGAATAACTATGAGTTTTTTCATTGATATTGTAGAGAAGAACATAACTAAGCCTAACCCAAACCTTGGCTAAAATAATGTATATTGTGCGGAAAGCTAATATCTATATATGCTTCGGTACATCCTACCTAGGTAGGTAGGTAGGGTGTATGTATCGTGTATGTACGACAACCCTGCATCACACATACTTGCAGCCTCTCAGAGTCGATCGTAAATAGTCTAAAAATATTGAGGTAGATCGCCAGCAGTTCAAGTTTGAGCACCCCTGGTCTATATCATACATGTCTTGGTAATTTAAATGTTTTATTAGAAATTTTAGAATCTGTTTTACCCTTTTTAAATGATTCCTCTGAAACTAGCAAAATTTTAGACCTTTTTTGTTGCTTTAACTCTAAACTAACGATTTTTTGAACCTACTAGGGTAACTAAAAAAGTGCTTTGTGTACAGATAATTTCTTTGTGGAATTTAAAGAAGCATCGGTAAATGTATCTGCTCTTTCTGACCATTATGCTTAGAGTATCTGTGTAAATCAGGCAAAAATCAAGTCTAGAGAAGATATTATTGACAACAAGATCTTTTTCAAGGCTCGTCTAGAGCATTATTTTCAGAAGATAAAGGATGGAGATTGGATTTATGTGCTGGGGGTGGCCGCTGTCAACCGAGTATACACAATTTTCAGCCACATTTTATCTCAAAAACTAGATCTGATCTGTACAAAGAAAAATGTAAGGTACCCTAAAAAAAGTTATTATAAAAGCTAAACAGTTGGCAAGTCAGAAACGCATCAAAGCAGTCTATATTTAAAAAATTTTCATATAAATCTAAAAAAGACCTTTTAAGTTCAGTAAATGATTTTTTTATAAATATATGTCCAGACAAAATGAAAAGAGGTGATTGATTACTCAAAAACTCCAGTAAATCAACATAGTATATTATTAGAGCCAGTTACATCATATGAAGTTATAAACATTATAAAAACATTAAAAAAGCCCTTTAAAGATCATAAAAAACTTTATGTATATTCTTTTAACAAAACTTATAACTGTCTGCATAGATAAGCAACTTTCTCCAGATTGTTTCAAGCATGCCATAGTTATATCAATTTATAAAAAAAGGTGAAACTGATGATCTTTCCAAACTACTTTATTATTTTCAAACATATTTTGGAGGTTTTGACTATTTTGAGAACTATAACATCTTTTCTAAGTATCAGTTTGGTACAGGACTGGGAATCCTAGTCCTGGTTTCCCATATTGAGGATGGCTTTGAGAGATTGTATTATGTTGCAGCCACTTTTTGTGACTTTTGAAAGGCATTCAACTGTGTCTTACATAATCTCTTATTAAAAAAGCTCAATAAATATAATGTTAATAAAAGTATTACACATTTACATTTAATTTGCCAAATTTTGCACAGCAATTTCGGATTGGGAATCTGGCAGAATGCCCATAACAGTGTGAGTTCCCCGGACTCAATACTGACCTGCCCTACATCGAGCAGGATTGGCTGATGACACTACTCTAACATGCACTTTGCTCCAAAGAGGTTACAGAAAGCACAGTTGAATGCAGAGAAGTGATTTTTGTCCAAATGCTTTTCATAAATGCAGGTAAGACAACCAGCATACTGTTCCCTATAAGGCAGCTGTCGGAAGATGAGCAAATGTAAAATATGTGAAGAACTCAACAGTATTTCTGCTTTAAGAAACTTATGTTACTCAATATGTTACAAAAGAGGTGCTGGTATAAGTGTACTATGCCCTTATACACTATCACTTGGCATATTCCATCACTGCTTGGTATTATGCAGCTGATTGCTTCTGTAAGTGAAAAATTCATGGAATGGCAAGAATTTTCCCATAAGATTATTCTATACAAAATATCTGAGTAGAAATTTACATAATAAGCAGTAAACAACCCTTCGTCCTCAATACATCCCTTAGCCTTCTTAGCCAAAAAAGACCTGATAACAGTTTACAACAAGTAAAATCTATATGATCCTCCCAGTTAAGATTACCGTCAATATTTATCACACACTGCCCAGAATTATCCCTAAGGTTACTTGATACCATAATCCTTTGGGTTTTTGCTTCATTCATGCATAGTTTATTCATGTGAAACCAATTTTTGGCATTTTGTTGAACTACACTCATTTTATTATGTAAGGTAAAACTGGTGTCATCTGCATAAAGTTTGCAACGTTCGGGAAGAAGATGATAATATAAGTCATTAATGTGAATTAATTAATTAAATTAAGTGTGAAAAGGATGGGTCCTATAATTCAGCCTTGAGGTACTCCATATTTCACTTCCCTGAAACCAGATAACTGATCCACTGACTGCTCAACACAATGAGTCCTATTCAGTAAATATGACCTAAAAAAATTAAGTGCTGGTCCTCGAAGGCCATAGAAATATTCAATCTTGTACAGGAACCTCTCATGATCTACACTAACTTAACATATACATAAAATATATCATTGTACTACAGTCATGTGAACATACTCGAACATAATAATAATAATAATAATAACACTAGAGGTAAAACAAATTTGGTTCCAGACAAGGTTCCAGACTACTGTAATCTTAAGCTATAAGAGCACTCTGGAGTAATTAGTTGTTAAATATTACAACAAACTACCAGTACAAATGAGGGAATTGTCTCTCATTGTTTTTTGCATAATTATAAGTAACAAAATTTTAATCTGTATCTGTTTTGTAATTCTTTTTTCTTTAATTCAACTTAATATGTGTTTTTAAATTTATATTTTACCTGTTATGTTATTTTTATATTTTAATGTGTAACCTATCTTGGCATTGTTGCATTGATTATGGTTGATATGTATAAATACTCTATGCATATATCACAAATATAGAAATTTGAATTTGAAGAAAGTACAAAAGGATTTACATATCTCCAAAAGATTTGTAATATATACATTAATAAAATTACACTGGGCGACAAAAAAAATTTTTTTTATTATAACACAAATCAGAATAGCAAACAAACAAACAAACAAAACAAAAGTATGCTTTATTGCCGCAGAAAAATTTTACAATTTTATGGACAAAGCAAAATATACCTAAAAATAAGACATATCAAAACATTAATCGAAAATAATTTCGACAGGTCAGTGCTTTTTTAAAAAAATGTAAATTATCAATTTACCAAATCGTAAAACACACGTTAGAATATAACATAACATTGCAAACAGTAAATGAATCATGATAACCTTATAAAAGTAAACAAACACACATGTTTGACATTGAAATCAAAATTGCAACTATGCGACCTTAAACTCTATGTTATTATAGTTATACAAATAATTGTGATGTTAAACAGAAGGTATATTGAACTAGTGTAGAATGTAGTATACAAAAAGAATTAAATTGTTTTTAATCCAATACCTAACAAAAATAATTAAGTTTTTAGTGAATGTTCGACAGTTCTTTTCCCTATATAATGATTTACAAAATTCTATGCTACGAGTTAGGACATGACTCACAAAAGATTTAAGGAAACAAGCGAGTTTAGTGACAATTTAAAGAGACTTACTCACTGAAAAAAAAAATCATTAACGCTGTAAAATGGTCTCTCAATGAGGTATGCTTTGGTGTTTTTCCGAAATTGTGCAAGCATAGGGATAGATTTTAAATGTACTGGCAGATTGTTGTAAAGTTTTATGGCATTGTAAATAATTGATTTTTTTATTAATTCTGTGGAAGGAATGGGAAGATAAATATCATGCCTAGAGTTTCTGGTAGGGTATACATGTTGTGGCCTTTCTGGGAGGGTGTTTATATGTTTTCTCAGCAAACATACCGTTTCCAAAATAAATAATGCAGGAAGTGTTAATATTTCATGTTTTTTGAAATAGTATTGGCAGTGAGCTCTATTATTTAGACCAAACAAATAACGAATGGCTCTTTTTTGAAGCATAAAAATACTACGAAATTGCTCGGTGGTACAGCAGCCCCAAAAGGGAAGGCCATAGCGGAGGTGGGATTCAAATACAGAGAAATAAGTAAGTCTGGCAGAAGGAACGTCTAGTTCTTTTGAAACTGATCGAATGGCGAAGCAGGCGGTAGAAAGTTTTTTAGTTAAGGTGTCAATATGATTAGACCATTTTAGGTTGCTATTTATATTTAAGCCCAGGAATTTAACCGACTCTACGTATTCAATATTGCTGTTATGTACCTGAAGTGGTTGTAAAGTTCCCTTATAAGATAACGCCACCGTTTTATCGACGTTAAAACAAAGCATATTGGAATCGGACCAAGCCTTAATTATAACCAAGTCTTTGGAGATACTAGAGTGTAAAGACGTATCAAAATCACTCCATGTTATGCTTGTGTCATCAGCAAAAAGGGAGATTCTTCCATTAATTTTAAGGTTCGTGATATCATTAATGTATAACAAAAAAAGAATAGGTCCCAAGACTGAACCTTGAGGGACTCCACTTGTAATCAACTTACAATCAGAATCGGAACCATTAGCCCTTACAAGTTGTTGCCTTTTTCCAAGATAAGATTTGAACCAATTTAAAGAAGTACCACGAATTCCATAAAAATTTAGTTTGTTTATCAGAATTTCATGACTAACACAATCAAAGGCTTTCGCATAGTCACAAAAAACTGAGGCAGTTGGGTGGTTGTTATTGAGAGATAAGTAGACGCCTCTAAGCAACGTGAACATGGCGTCACTGGTGCACTTGTTGGGTAGAAATCCGAACTGCTCCGGGGATATTATCTGATGTTTCAGGAGAAATGGCATAAGACGGTTCTTCAGTAGCCTTTCGATGATTTTTGATAGCACTGGTAGTAGTGCAATTGGGCGATAATTGCAAGAGTTAGTTTTTTCGCCGCCTTTATGAAGTGGAATAATTATAGCTGTTTTAAGGCAATCAGGGAATACACCTTTTATAAAGGACTCATTTATTAATGTTGTAAGGGCCTCTATGACTGGGAGTGGCAAGTTCAGGAATATTCTAATTGATAGGCCATCAGTGCTACATGAAGATTTACTTTTGATATTATGTATTACCTTCAATAGTTCAGTGTTGCTAACGGGACTTAAGAAAAAGCTATCAGCTAAATTTTTTGAAGGAGGGAGAAACGAAAGAGGGTCCAAACTTGGCGAGATACTAGAGGTAACATTTTTGCTTACATTAATAAAATAATCATTTAGATCATTAACCACTGGCAAGATCTGAGTCACAGGGTTTGATTTGTTTCTGAGGTTATTGATGATGGACCAGGTTTCTTTTGAAACGTTATTAGAGTTTGTTAGACGTTTTCGGTAGTGTAATTTTTTTGCTGACTTAATAAGAGTAGTGTAGATCCTCCTATAATTAGAGATATAGTCGAGAATAAGAAAGGAGTCGGTGAATTTTTTTATATATGAGAGCGAGCGCATATTTTTAGCAGAAATTCGTATTCCTTTCGTGGTCCACGGTTTATGCCGCTTAGGTTTGATATTCTTAAGCGGGAAGGCCTTGTTAAAAGCACTTAAAGTTTTATTTAAAAAAGTTCTGAAGTTTGTGTTGACATTATCAGATTCAAAATTCCAATTGGTGTTAAAGCAAATATTATGAAATACTGAGAAATTTGCGGCCGAGAAAATTCTGCCCTGATGGCGAGATCTTGGTAAGGGCCTAATAGGTAACTAAACCTGGAAATTACCGCCTCGTGATCGGAAAGACCTGAGTTATAGACCTGTGATTGCACCTCTGATGGAGAAAAATCAGACGCCATGTAATCGATGATAGAAGAAGAGTGTTTTGAAATTCTAGTTGGCGAGGATACATGCATTGAAAGACCGAAAGAGTCGAATATAGAAATTAGATATTTCTGGATGGCACAAACAGTAGCATAGTCAATATTAAAGTCCCCGCATAGAATTTTCTTACCTTTAATCGGTAGGCTGTCTAGCAAACTTACCAGGCTATTTAAAAATGATTGTACATCAGAGTTTGGTGATCTATAAATACAAATTACATAAAGATCAAGGTTTTGATTATATACTATAGAGAATTCAAAAGAGCTATCCGCTAACAAATGATCATATTTAGATACCGAATCAGTGTTCCCCCATGACCTGAGTTTTTTCTGTCATATCTAGCTATTGTGGTATACCTCTCAATATAAAAGGGTTCGTTTAGATTCAGCCAGTGCTCAGTAATTGCAACAAGTTGGGGGAACTCCAATTCTTTCAGAAATAGGTACAACTCGTCAGTTTTATTTCTTAGAGAAGCAATATTAATTAGAACCATATTAAGACTAGTAACAACAGGAAGTTTTGAGGAATCTAGTTCCTCAGGACACGTCGTGTTTTCTAAAAATTTTTTTTGGGAGAATTGCTGGTAAAATAGTTTTTATAGCATTCTCTGGTCCTCTGAAGATGAATCGATCTCTCCGAAGATATGTAGGATCCATAGGCTGCAAGATCCGCTTCCACTTCTGCTGCGCTAAATCCGTAAGCAGCATGAAAATGGAAATATATCTTATGTAGGGATCTATAATCTATAGGAATGCCTTCAGAAGCCAAAAACAGCCTGGTGCTTGTATTTGTAAACCCTTCAAAGTGAATTGGCGCAGGTTGGTCGTGCAGGAAGGCGAGATATAACTTGAAGGCCTTTAAAATGGCTGGTTCTCTTAGTCTAGACATGAGGAAACGGTTATTAGAACTTTTTTCGGTTCGCGTAAGCTTCACTGTTGGGGGAGACATTGGATCAAAAATAGGTTCTTGGTCAGTAGGAGCTTTCTTGGAAAGACTGTAGCAGTTGTAGCTCAACAAGACATTTGCTTTGCAGGCAGCAATGGCCTCTTTGTCAGAAGATATTATAGTGCCCTTTTGAGAAATTGGAGGAGACAACCAGTGAACTGACGGAGCTCGAGTTGGTGGGCAGTTTTTTCGGTGTGGAGGGAGGTGGGAGGTTCGGTGTAGATTTTTCTGTAAGTTCGGATACAGCTGACCGTTTTATTACTATGCCATGTGGCCATAGATTGCTGTCTAAAAGCTTTTCAGCTGACTTTTTTGACTGAGTTCCAATTTTAAAATCAATATTTGAGATATGATTGATTAGGTGGTAGCATCGAATAAACTCTGTAGTCCCAAGCTTTTCCTTAACGTAGTGAACTATGTTGTTAGGCGTAAACCCTGCAGGAAGATTTCTTACGACTACATAGTGCCACCGTTGTGTATTATTACAAGACAGCTTGCTGGAGCCTTCAGTAGTACTGGGAATATCCGTAGGTGTTACCTCAGTTTGTGTAGAGGCGGTGGAGCAGGTAGTTTCCATAGTTGGTGTAGGCAAGGGTATGGTGGTAGGGTATGTATTTTTGATATGCTTACACTTATGTTGGCTTTCATATTTGGAGTATAACTCCTTTACTAAGTCAGTTACACAAGTTAGGTTGCTCTTAATGTTAGCAATACCTGCTTTTAATTCAATTGAAGAGGATTTTTATCACTTCTTCTAATCTAATAGAAATTGACATATGAAAATGACAAATAAAAAGTTGTAACACGTAGGGTTTTCTTGTTAGAGTTGTAGAAGCATATCGAATGTTACGATACTTAATATCTATAGAAAAAAATGATTTCAGAAAATTCTTAACATTGTTTATTGACTATGTTTACAGTTTTCACCTATTAAACATACCATACATCTAAGAGAAAAGCAAACGAGAAAAATATTAGCTTAAAACACTAATTAAACTTAATTTTTTCTGTGTATGAGGTGTCCTACCTTCTCTCTTCAAAAACCAACAATAGTCACCCATCATTCTTGGTGAAACCTTTCACCCTGCTCGTCACTAACAGCTCCCAAATTTTTAGCAAAAAATGACAGATGGGAATGGAGGAAGAGAATTTTTAATGACATTCTGGCACCAAGCGCTTTGTAGGCATCTAAGAGTTCATTAACTAATTGTTCATAATTTTCATCCATATTGTTGCCCAAAAATCCTCTTATTACATTAACAAATGAATTCCATGCTCTGAGTTCCTGCTTAGTAAGCTTTTCCATAAAATTGACATCGTCCAGCAATTTTCTGATTTGTGGGCTAATAAAAATGCATTCTTTTAATTTGGCATCACTTAACTGGGGAAAGACTTGCCTTAGGTATTTAAATCCATCACCATCTTTATTCAAAGCCTTCACAAAGTTTTCATGAGCCCAAGTTTAATGTGAAGAGGAGGCAAAAGGACATTTTTGGAATCAACAAGAGGTATAAATTTAACATTTTGAGATCCCGGTTGAAATTCACTTCTTTCTGGCCAAATTTTTGTTACATAATGCTGATTTATTGCACGACCCACTAAAATCACTATAACTTTTAAGTCCCCACATATCTGCCATTTATACCTATTGTAGCTTATTTTATCCAAAATCATGCGAATATTTTCATAATTTTCTTTCATTGCAACTGAATGGGCAACTGGTATAGAGGGTTTTAAATTTCCAATATGCAATAACACAGCTTTTAAGCTATATTTAGATGAGTCTATGAATAAGCGCCACTCACGGGGAGACTGTTCAATATCAAGTTCCTGCATTAAACTGTCTATATCAGTAAACGAGCACAATGAATTTTCCATAAAACAGTTTTCACTAACGTTCATTACCAATAAAACATAAATAACTTATATACTTTGTTTTTATATTTCTAAATAACTTTTAAAAATAACAATTTATTTCACTTAATATAGAAGGGAATCGTCATGTCTTAAATGACAAATTCAAGACATGTGGACAGAGTTGCGATGTTACAAGCAGATTTTCAAATAGTTTGTTAATTTTGGTTAGGTTTGATGTAAAGAAAGTGTGCCGTAGCATGCCAACAAAATTTCAGATATATATTAAACAAGGATTTTTCTTTTATCAAACCTTTTATTGTTAGGTAAATTTATCTCATTAGCTTTAAGTTAACCCAAGTTCATCAATAAAACCACCATTAAATTGTGTGTTATATATTTCCAGAAAATGAGGTGCGTTTGGCACCACTGCACATAACTTTGTTTCTTGATTTTTTTCAGATCATTATATTAGAGACTTTTTATATGAAAAAACAGTAAAATTTGAGAAATTTTTCAATTTCTTTTTCAGGAAAAAAGTGGTAAATAATATGAGTTTTTACTTTTAATCTAGTTTATAGACCATAGGCTAACATTTAAAATAAAAAAAAATGACATATGTGTAGGTTAGTTAACAAGACAAGACCTCCCAAAATTAGTTAACATTTTAATTTATATTAAATTTGTCTAAGAAATTATTACCCACACAAAATATTTAAAAGGATACTTACGTGCATTCTTTGACAATGGTTCTGTCTCCCTTTCAGTGTGTTCTACAGTAGAGGGTTCTAAATCTAATCTTGTTGTCAACAATCCCAATAAGCTGCCCAGATCATCTCTACGAAGTTTGTTCAATTTTTCTTCTTTTGCATAACTCTCTTCAAGGTTATAACCTTTCTCCATATTTCGAATTATTTCTACCCGTAATATGCCTTCTTTTGGCCAGTTAGAAACAACACCATCTAAGCATGTGTTAGCTGTTTTTGAAAATGACAAATGAATGTACACTAAAACAAAGAATGCTGCAAATGCTTTAAGTAACACTATAAACTCTATAAATCTCCTTATAGGCTTAGGAAATGCTCGGGCATAAGCTAAAGCACCTCTATAAAAAAGCGTATGGAATAACCTATCTCTCACATGAACCAACTGATTATGATTTCTTGTTCGATTTACTGTAACTAATGGTCGAGTTGCATTTTGAGTAGTAACACGAGGTTCTCGAGGTGTTTCTTGATTTGGATTAGGTTCTACTCTTGGTTCTACTGGTTGTCCTGACATTCTTCAAAGTATAGTCTGCTTAATAGAACTGAGACTTTTGCATTCTAAAAACAGTACAATGGAAATCCTAAGTAGTTAATCTTTAAGCTAGATAATAATGGTAGGTAGAAAAGTATAAAAAGTACCTAAGAGTTTATATAGTTTAATGCAGATAAATTACTTTACCCTATATAATTTCAAATCCTCACGTTGTTTTATTTAAACAATATGTTAATTTTTGAAAAAAAAACAGTCATTGACGCAGATTTCACATATCAATAGACAAATTTCTCTTTTGATAACCTATAAAATATATTCTGAATTTTTTTCAACTACCTTTAATTAATAGTTGATTGACTGAATTGCTGCTTTTACCGTTATCCCAAATAAAATGTTCATTTAATTATATTTTTTAAATATTAATATCAGGCATATCAACAACAATCAAAATACCATATCAGCAGTACAAACGTCCGAAACGTCGACATATGGACAAACGCCAATTCGTCAGCGAAATCAGCTGATGCTGATACATTGGTTAATTAGATGGTAACGCGCAAAACAAAATGAAACTCCGTATCCGTTTTACGTAAAAAATAACATACAGAAGCGGAATTAAAAAAGGAAGTACACATTTGTGGTACAAAAATGCGAGATAATTTCAATGTTGGGACTAAATATAACCGTTTATAACCTGTATTTCAAAAAAATATCTAACAAAACACGTAAAAATACAGAAAGAAAAATTAAGTTTGACGTAAATGAACGGAAACGAAATATCTACTCCAATGTTGAATTCAATTCTACACCACGGTTGTTTTAGATGTTACTTTCCTAACAGATTACTGTTTTAGGACATTTGTTATCTTGTTACTTTTCCTAATAAATCTGTTACCTTTTTGTAAACCGTTTTTAAGCTTTAAAATGTTTTTATCTTGTTTGTGTTTTGCTTGAATTGCGTTCCGGATACCCCACGGTTTAGGGTTAACAACCATGCGGGTTCCCGCCTTTAGATAAGATGAACTGGCATATAGATCGTGACCCATTCAGTAGAAAGGAAGAAGATGTATCATAAAGCTACATTTACATACACTTCAAGTCCAAGTTAAAATTGACATTTGGTAAAAGTACATTTACATTGGAAAGTATTCCTGAACAGCTGATACGATTTTTTTATTTATTAAATTTTATTTATTTCTAAGATATTAAAGTAAATTACACTGAAGAGGAACAAGAAGATTATTTAGTAACTTTTTTTACGTACTTTGGCTCTGGTTTTTAGGAGTAGGCTATGCCTTCAGAATTAACACAAAAATATTCGGCTAAGGTTTTTTCATTATAGCGACAAAAAAGCATGTATATTCTTTAAATAATTGGATGTTTCAATATATTTAGAATTTTCCTAACTAAAAAAAAATATATAATCTAGAAATTTGACATTTATTGAATTGCTCCAATCCGAATTCAACTTTGAAGTGCACTTCGAATTTTGTCTAATGTGAATGACGCTACCACACTGCTGCCATTTGCCAAGCAAGCCAATTTCATAATAAATTCCAGTTAAAATTGTATGTAAATATAGCTTTAAGCAAATGGCGCTATAGTCAGGAACGTTTCAGAATCAAACGCTTTTGGAATGTTAAAGAACAGGGTTTACGTCCTTAGAGAGAAGAGCGGCACCTATTTTTATTTCATTGTGACTTCACAGTTGTTACCTTTCTGTAGAAATTTTTTAGTTTTTGAAACGGCAATCTACCTAGGAACATCACTGTTCTACACTTGTTCCCTAATAAAAAAGTAGTTGGTTAAGTTAAGTTCCCTAATAGAGTTGGTTTAAGTTAAATGTGTTTTATGGTATTTTGCACTTTGTTTCTGAATTTTGGTCGACTTTATTTGGGTATAAATAAAGTCTGCCGTTTTGAAGTTTGTTGTTTTGGTTTATGTTGTTGTTTTGGTTTATTTGGCGTATTCAGACATATAGATTTTTTTGTGCTTATACCTAGTTTTGTTTATAATTTTTACTTTACTTCTTTTTACTGTAATTTCTAGATTATGTATGTAATTGTTTTAAATAAAGATAAGCATATTCAGTATTACTTCTTTAGGGTAATTGCCTCAACCAACATATTCGGAGATGTCAGACAATGTAAAGTTTTTGATATCTAAGGCTTGCACTGAAACTTACATTTTCCATATTTCGTTCATTTCCGTAACGTTTCGAATAATAATGTGGCTATTAGGTTTTTAATTTAAAAACTACCTACTTTATACGCCAGAACCATACAGACGCGTATAGGACGTTGCCTATAACATGTGATTGTTAAGTCCGCACCAGAGACTGCGTCACGATAGGAGTTTCATTTTCATTAGCTGGCACCACACTCAATGACAGTTGGCAGTTGGTCAATAAAGTAAATAATTAGTTATTCCGTCAGAATTTTTATTAAAAAATTCTGCGTTTGTAGAGATTAGGTGTTTTTTCTCATTTCTTTTGGATACACTGTAGATCTTACCTCGAGATAAAAACATGTTAGCAAACAAATTTGTGGTTGAACAATTTTTTGCAAAAAAATATTTGTAACTTTTTAAGGCACTATATGGTTACAAACGTCTACTGTTTCTTTAATTATGTTAAAATTGCATTCAGAATAGATAAATTAGAGTGTATTGTTTTATAATATACTGTTTATTACGTTTTTTTTAAAGAGCTGATCATGTATCAGAATGGCCGCGTTCACCCGCCTGATCGCTCGTTGTCTATCGGTCATCAAAGTAGCGTTCAAATAATAGCAATGGTTTGAACGGTTTTTAGAGATTTCGAACGCAGCAAATATTTCTTGACCTTAACCTTGATGAGAATGAGAATATGAGACAACGGGAACAAACAAGGAAGGGATGAAATTAAAAGAAATATGATAGTAAATTTGTTTGTATAATATATTCTGTATTTTGTATTAAAAAAAAGATTAAAAAAAGTCTATTATTGCTCTGGTGTATTATTATATTGTATAATTATTGCTCATAATGTTTACATTACATGACGCCATCTCGTTTGTTATGTCAGCTGATCGTTGCTCAGTTAAGTAGCGAAAATAAAATACGATACAAACCATGGCGTCCGCTCAACAACCAGCTATCAAAGTAGCATGATTAAATAGCTCGTTCATGGTACCGATCTCAGAGCGATCACTGAGCGATCAGGCGGGTGAACGCAGCCAATATATCAACCAAGTATGCTAGTTGGCCAACTAAAAAACTCAAACGGAAAATCATTAATCAACTGACATTTAACATTTCATGATTACTAGGTCATTTCAATCCATTTCATCGAATTCAAGAAACCGTATTGCCAACCGTAATTCCACTTTGTCAGCGTAAACTTTGTTCATTAGAGTGGTTGATAATATAATTTGTTCTTTGAATAAATCAACAGCTTATTTATTAAAAGATTTTGTTGTATAGTTAAAACGATGTCGACTGAAGCACAAGGTGAGACAGTAAAGGGTTAGCACCAGGTTACGCTCCGAAGGCATCACCGCTAAAGTCATCACATAAAAAACCTATATAGTTCAAAGTCAGACAGCAGAGTTGGCAGCGTGGGCAAGCAGCTTTGATAGACTAAGTAAATCGGTAACGGGTTAGTACCAGGTTCGACGCCGAAGGCATCATCGCAATAGTATAAATAGCTTAAGCATTAGGTGAAATGGTACGGTAGTTTAAAATATTTGCATCAGAAGTCAAGAAATGTAAGGCTGATTGGCAACATTGTAAGTATACTTTTATTTCTATTATTTCTAATATTATATTAAGAAGTTTTTGCATTTCAATGTTTTGAAAATTGTAGGGAATTTGGCCAGATCTTTTTTTCTGTTTCAAAAATGCTTCATCCGTAATTTTTTTTATGGTCTGTACTACTAAGATATATAGGCTTCCGTTTAAAATTTGAAGCATCCGCAAGATACTAAATATTTACTCTCAACAAGATCCAAAAATCCTTATTTTAATATAGATCCAGAATTTTGTATAGGCGTTATTGCGCCAGTGGCGGCTCGCCAGGAGAGGTGGGTCACTTATATTTTCGAATCAATTTACTTAAAAATAAAAATATTTTAAAAATATTAAGCATTTTATAATCTACATTTCTATCATAAAAATGAAGTAGGTTTTATATAAATTTGACTTACTTAATTATACCATTATTTTCTAGCAAAACTAGTGCGTTATATACTCAAAAAATAATAATGACTTAAAACGTGGGGCGCTGAACACCTGTGTCTACGCTGTGCTTTACCTATAGTTAAATGCACGAGCCGCCACTGTATCGCGCGCTTTGTTTACAGCCTCATAATCGGTTCTAACCTAACCTAATACGTCGTCTCGTCGAAGTCAGACCTCTGTATTAACAACTTGCTGCTTTATTCCGGGGGAAGCCTGAGACTCAATCGCTCAGTGTGGAAACTATCGGCTATTAGAAAGGGAACAGACGCTATGAATGTGTGAGGCCTAGTTGTTCCTGCATTCTATTCCGTTCATCTGTCGCAGTACTGCATAGAATATCAGGCAGAGTGAGAGGAGTAAGGAGATAGTTTGAAAGAAAGGGTCATCTCGTGATACCAGTAGTAGTCTCGGTGCCCCTCACCTAGATTGCATTTCAAAAATTAAAAAAAATAAAATTAAGAGGTATTTGAAAGACTCAGGGTGTTCGAGAGCTTAGAGCCCGCTATCCGGACATCCTACCGATAACGTCTTCAAACTGGAACAAGATGTAGATCATCTGGAAGGCTTGCCTTAGCTCTGAATAAGCCCCGGACGAAAAGCAATCTGCCGATTGCTTTGCAAGTCGAAAAACAAACAAGTCAAGATACAACTAAAAACGTACTACGCACACCTACCACCACATAACACTGAGTTAACCGTTGTCTCACGAAAACGCAGTTAAACGTACTTTGTTTATAGTTACTAATTATTTAAACAGTTTTGTTGAGGAGTCTTCCGGTTCGACTCGTCGAAGGTAGACCTTTGTGTTATTAACATAAGTGGTTCCAGGTGTCTGGTTTTGCTGCCTTATTTCGGGGGGAAACGGGAGACTCAACCGCTCAGAGTGGAAACTAACGACCCCGCACGAAAGGGAGCAGACGCTGTGAACGTATGAGCCCTAGTTGTTCCTGCATTCTATCCCGTTTGTCTGCTGCAGTTCTACATAGAATCTTAGCGTAATAGCCGCTATGTGGCGTGAGTGGGAGGGGTAAGGGGATAGCTTGAAAGAAAAGGGCATCTCGTGATATCAGTAGTACTCTCAAGGGGCATCTAGTGGAAGCCAAGATGCATTTCAAAAATTAAAAAGTTATTTCAAAGATTCGAGGTGTTCGGGAACTTAGAGCTCAACATCCGGACATCCTACCTATTAGGCTGGAGAATGGCGCTGAAAACAAAAAAGTGGCATCCGACTCCATTTTGAAAAAGAAAGAAAGAAAGCACAGTTTTGTTTGGTTTGGCATCTAGTGGAAGCCAAGATGCATTAGAAGAGTTTATTAAGACAAATTTAAAGATATTGAAATACACGGGGTGACCGGAAGCTCAGAGCTCGCCATCCGGACATCCCACCGACAACGTCTCTAAACCGGAATAAGGTGTAAATTATCTGGAAGGGTCGCTCCAGCTCTAAATAAGCCCCGGGCGGAGAGCAATCTGGCAAGTTGCGAAGTGAGTGCTAAAAACATAGATTGAAACATATATTAAATTGAAAATTTGGTTTGTCAAAGTTGAGCATAACCACACTTTTCATTTGAATGATTGAATTTTGTTTATTTTTTTTAATCTGTGTTTTACTATATTCACAGAACTTTACATTACTTAGGCCTTGTTTATTATAGAAGATTAATGAGGTGACTAATAAAATTATACAATATAGTCAAAATACTTTAATGATGGATACATCTTTTGATTCCTGTGAAGAAGACTCAAGGGATAATGAGGATACTTCTCAATTCGAAAATCAGTCGTGGTCATCTGGATTAATAGCCAGTTCTCAAAAGTGGTCACCTCAATCATTACATGATACAAACCGTAAAAGCGCCTTCCAACCATATAGGGTGTGTGCAACATCGACATCTTCTACTGTGTTAACTAATTTGCAAAGGGGTAACACACAAGCTGAAACGTTAATACCGCAAACAGCAGAATTAACATTTCACATGAAGGCTGGTCAAGGGGAACTTAACAGCCAGGATGTGTTAAAAGAGAAAGATGTAGACATCTTAGATTCAAATGGGCTAAGTGCAATGCATTGGAGTTCAGCATATGGACAATATAATACAGTTGAATTATTAATTAGTTACAAGGCCAATATTAATAAATTGGGACCTGATGAAGAAACTCCACTTATACTTGCTGCTAGTGGTGGACATCATGAAGTTGTTAAGTTGTTACTAAGTCATGGAGCCGATGTGAATCATGTGGATCACGTAGGTAGTTATTATTCGTAGGTATCTAAAAGAAAACTTACTTTTCAAATCATTTACCTAATTATTTTAATTTTTAATATATATGAAATACAGAACATATAAGTAAATTAAGTAAGCATAACATTGTCACGGATATGGAAACTTTCACATATGTTATACTAAATAACCTGCTATCTTTTATAATTTATGGTGATTCTGAGGTACTTACTTCCAATCTCAGAAGCAAGCACACTGATTATTTTTAGCAGATCTATGTTACTCATTTTTCTTTTACAGGCATTTTGAATTGGAAGATATGTAGATTAGTTGATTATTCTTCAAATGTTTTATAAAATAATTATTTATCCTTAATTGATTTTACTAAATGATTAACTATAAATCTATGCAAATTAAAAAAACCTCTGCTACATAATTTTCTTTAATGAAAATTATTTATTTATTTAGTCATAATGTGCACTACAAAAATATAATTCTGAATGGTACAGTATAAGATTAAGAATTATAGGCTAAAACAAAAATATGCCTATACTCTGAGATAACTATGTAAAGGTATACAAATTGACAAAAGTTCAAAGAACATTAATTTATATTTACATAATATGCAAGGGCAACGATTAGATAGATAGATAGATTTAAAAAAATCCAAGGAAACAATGCAAAAATACCACAGCAAAGAAAAATTTAGTTGTCAAAGAATTACTGTCGAAAGCTTAGTACAAATTAAGTAGGCAAAGGTATATATATATATATATATATATATATATATATATATATATATATATATATATATATATATTGATGACTCAATATAATAGGAATGTAATATTTATTTTTAGCTTTGCAACTCTGCTTTAATGTATGCCGCTAAAGGTAATCACCCACATACATGTCAAGAGCTACTACTTCAGGGTGCCAATTTTGCAATCGTCAACCTAGCCGATGACACAGCTCTAAGCATAGCAGTTGAAAATAATAGCACGTCTGGTAAGAAAAAAAAATATAGTTATCTAGTTATTTTTGCTTTCATTATATCAAGTTTATCATCCTTGCAATTATTTCATTTTATGACTGATATAGAATACATAAAATAATACCATTTTAGAACTTTAGTTGGTGAGGTCTAAAGTCAAACCACTTTTTCATGACTTGGTGTTATGACCCAGTTGTTGGACATTTACAAAAATAAATAAATACACACACATGACAAATAACATGGAAACATGAAAACTTGGATGGATGGACACAGCACATTTACTTATCGAGAACTCAGATTCACACAAAATTCCACTTTAAACTTAAACTTACTGCAGTCCCATAACCCACGAACTAAAGTTGTAATCATTCATTAGGGCCACGAAATGCCTAACCAAAATGCAAGATGGCCTTTAGTAAAAGTACAGTAAATACAGTATGTCATTTTAGAGTCTCACAAATCTATACTAACATTGTGAATGATTGTTACAGAATCTATGTTCCTATTTATATAGGTTAAAAATAACTTATCGATCAATCAAATATTTATTGAAAGGCCATTTTGCAGTACAATATTTTTTTACTTTTCAAAATAATAAATTTATTTTTATATATTATATTATATTAGTTATATAGTTGTAATACATATCCCAACAAAAGTAATTAATAGGGCAAGGTTAACAATAACATTATTACAACTATATAACTTTCAACTATTAAATTAAAACTTATAACTCATATAGATGTTTATATAAAAATGTCTGCATTAAGATCTCTTAGCTTTTTTAAGGAATCTAAGTTAAATCTTCTTAGAGTAGTGTTGTCTGTCCCTCCTACCAATATTCCTATAAAAAAAAATCACTTCAGAAAAAAAGATATTTTTTTCATTTCATGCTGTTTGTATCAAATTAAAGAGTGGTGGGATTTTAATCTCTTGTGCTTTAATGTCAGCATAACAGATATATTAAGTTTTAAATTTAATTGTGTTGACATCAATCTGGCAGATGATAACATTAAAAGTTGGAAACTCAATAGATTTCTTGACATTACAATTGACAATAAACTAAAATTCTTTAAACAGAGTTGTGGCTCTTTGAGTTGGGAGAATTATCAGCAAAATCTGTGTATTTTTCACTAGTTAAAAGTCATTTGAGGTGTGAAATTACTTTCGGGGGATTTTCAATATCTCTTCACCTCAATTTTTATTCTCCAAAAAAAGAGCTTTATTCTGCTTCTGTAAAACTAATGCAAGAGAACATTGCAAACTGTACAGTATATTAACATTGCCCTGCTTGTTTATTCTGGAGACTATCTATCTCATTTTTAATAATGAGGCTAAAAATATGTACAGTACGAGACAAACTAACCAGCTACCAGTGCCTTGCCAAGAACTGTTTAATACTTGAAAGTATTAAAATGTTTGATTATTTAATTAAGGCATAGTATAGTGTACCTGAATATCTTAATGATCACATATATGATTGTTGCATTTTATTTTTGATCTTTATATACATTTTACTTATCGACTGATTTGTTTTTCTTGTCCTATGTGTTTTCTCTCATTGGGTCTATTGTTCATATATTTCTTATTTGTCTTTGTAAGTTTTTTTACTTATTGATGTTATGTATAGTGTAGGGTATAGCTATTTTGATTTAACTGAATTTTGATCTAATTTTACTGTCACTAATTAATTAATTAATAAATTTAATTATCATAGCATTATACTCTGGATTTAAACAATAAAGCATTTTTGTCTTTGACTACATTGTCGCAAAGTAGTAGCCATTTTTTACTGAGTTAAATTTTAATCTTGTCTTTTAATACTGCAAATAACTGCTTAGACTTGTAGCATTTAAATGGAAGAAAAGTATTTGTTTTATCCAGGTTGTTAAATTTTCTATTTTTAGCCCAAATTGTTATAGAAAATTATATAATTTCATATATGGAGACGCAAACGAAAAAGGAGAATTAGCTGCCAAAAACCTGAAGGTTATGTTATCGCCGCAACTTAAAGACTGTGATAGGTGGGTAATATGTTTTACTAATTATAACTAGTAAATACAACTTAAGATGCAAAATATTTAAATTCAACTTCTCTGAATTGTTCAAAGCTATTTTAGAAGCACGGAAAATCAGGTTTGAATATCGAAATTAACTATATTTTTCTATTTTTTTTTCAATTTTGAAAAAATTGTTTGCAAAGAAATAATGACATAACATGACTTTTATGAAGGAAAATTAGATGGTAGTAACCTACTGTTGTTTACACAATTAGTGTTGGATGCCTTGGAGAGTCGGTTAATGCTGTATATACCGACTTCTCCAAGGCATTTGACACTGTTGATCGGTATATTTTAATAGAAAAATTGAAACACTATGGTTTTGTTGGTAATATGCTTAATTGGCGAACTTCATATATTTTTGGGAGAAAGCAATATGTTAGGATTAAGGGTTTTACATCTGCAAATATTATGGTAACCTCAGGGGTTCCACAAGGGAGTCACCTAGGGCTATATCTATTCAATATCTTTATAAATGATGTAATGTTTATTATCCAGAACTCTAAATTTTTGTGTTACTGGTATGACCTAAAAGTTTTTAAAATAGAGATGACATGATCTAGATTGTAAACAAATGATTTTTAATTGTTCTTTATCAGATGTCATAATTGACTATAGTATATGTAGAGAGACTCTGGAGAGAGGTACCTCAATAAGAGATTTAGGTTTGCTATTATATTGTAAATTAAATTTTAGGCAACACTATAAATATATTGTTAATCGAGCACTCCGGTTTATTGGTTTTATCTGTAAAAATCCAAAGGAATTTAGTGACCTGAATTTTGCTCCTGTTTGGTCCCCCACATACGTTATGCACTGCTTAAATTTGAGAGAATGAGAGCTCCAGAATAGATTTTTAAGGTTCTTAGCTTAGTGACTTAATAAATACTTTTGGATTAGAGTTATTGCAGTGTAGAAGAGTTATGTTATTGTTTGTATTAAATTGTTAATGGAATTGAAGTCGTTAATTGATTTTAGAGTCCCATCAAATAAAACCAGAAACCAAAATTTATTTTCTATAAGATATCACTGGCGTAACTATGGTAAGGCATCACCATTGTCTACAGTTGTTGCCAGTGGTAATAAAATTGATATTGATTTTTTTTTTCATTTAAGAATAAGATAAAAAGACAATTTACTACTTTCTTAATTTAATTCATATTTATTTTCGCTGCTAAAATTAATAATACTGTAAAATATATTATATAATTTAAATGGGATTGTGCCTGTAAATGAAGAAATAAATAAATATAAGGTAATAAAGCTTAAATTTTAATTTTTAAAAATTTTCTTATGATCATAATTTGGCAGCTAATTTTAATCTTGGAACTGAAATAACAAAAGAAATATATTAATATTAGAACGGAAGTCACAAAAAAAAATGGATTTTTTTATTGCTAAATATAATTTAACTTTAGCTTATTAGCTTTGGAAACATGATATCCAAATAATAGATTTACATGAAAGATGTTATATAAACGCTCTTTTTACCCATTTTCTAATATGTTGATTTATTATTATTAAGAATGGATGGGGATGTGAGTGACCACATATAATTTAATGAAAATCTACCTCAAATTTTTAAGTATACTGCAGACTATTTAAATCTTTAGGGTATTGCTCCTGGCTTGTTTCGGTTACTTGAAAAAAGTCAGTGGAGTAGAAAAAAATGACCTTGCGCTTTGATGCATGACTACTACATACTAAGTTTGTTCATGCAATAATCTTTCTCCTACGATACAACTCGACCTCTGGCATACTGTACGACGTCTAACTTGTCTAACACTCTACACCAGGCGCAGGGTGCTTTAAGCTTAGTGTTACATTGTAATTGAAACTAGAATACAGCTGATTTTCATCAAAATTAACTGCTGAAAAGATAATTTTGGGTACAACAAACAACAACAAAAGTATGTTTTATTGCCGCAGAAAAATTTTACAATTTTATGGACAAAGCAAAATATACCTAAAATAAGACATATCAAAACATTAATCGAAAAGAATTTCGATAGGTCAATACTTTTTAAAAATGTAAATTATCAATTTACCAGATCGTAAAACACACGTTAGAATATAACATAACATTGCCGCAAAACAGTTAATGAATCCTAATAACCTTATAAAAGTAAACAAACACACATGTATGAGGTGAATAATTTCGATGACATTGAAATCAAAATTGCAACTATGCGACCTTAAACTCTATGTTATTATAGTTATACAAATAATTGTGATGTTAAACAGAAGGAATAATGAACTAGTGTAGAATGTAGTATACAAAAAAGAAATAATTAAGTTTTAAGTGAATGTTCGACAGTTCTTTTCTCTATATGATGATTTTCAAAATTCTATGCTAAGAGTTAGGACATGACTCACAAAAGATTTAAGTAAACAAGCGAATTTAGTGACAATTTAAAGAGACTTACTCGCTGTAAAAAATCATTAACGCTGTAAAATGGTCTCTCAATGAGGTATGCTTTGGTGTTTTTTCGAAATTGTGCAAGCATAGGGATAGATTTTAAATGTACCGGCAGATTGTTGTAAAGTTTTATGGCGTTGTAAATAATTGATTTTTTTATTAATTCTGAGGAAGGAATGGAAAGATATATATCATGCCTAGAGTTTCTGGTAGGCTATACATGTTGTGGCCTTTCTGGGAGGGTGTTTATATGTTTTCTCAGCAAACATACCGTTTCCAAAATAAATAATGCAGGAAGTGTTAATATTTCATGTTTTTTGAAATAGTATTGGCAGTGAGCTCTATTATTTAGACCAAACAATTAACGAATGGCTCTCTTTTGAAGCATAAAAATACTACGAAATTGCTCGGTGGTACAGCAGCCCCAAAAGGGAAGGCTATAGCGGAGGTGGGATTGAAATAAAGAGAAATAAGTAAGTCTGGCAGAAGGAACGTCTAGTTCTTTTGAAACTGATCGAATGGCGAAGCAGGCGATAGAAAGTTTTTTAGTTAAGGTGTCAATATGATTAGACCATTTTAGGTTGTTATTTATATTTAAACCCAGGAATTTAACCGACTCTACGTATTCAATATTGCTGTTATGTACCTGAAGTGGTTGTAAAGTTCCCTTATAAGATAACGCCACCGTTTTATCGACATTAAAACAAAGCCTATTGGAATCAGACCAAGCCTTAATTATAACCAAGTCTTTGGAGATACTAGAGTGTAAAGACGTTGTATCAAAATCACTCCAAGTTATGCTTGTGTCGTCAGCAAAAAGAGAAATTCTTCCATTAATTTTAAGGTTCGTGATATCATTAATGTATAACAAAAAAAGAATAGGTCCCAAGACTGAACCTTGAGGGACTCCACTTGTAATCAGCTTACAATCAGAATCGGAACCATTAGCCCTTACAAGTTGTTGCCTTTTCCCAAGATAAGATTTGAACCAATTTAAAGAAGTACTAGCTTCTTAGCTTTGGAAACATAATAGCGAAATAATAGATTTACATGAAAGATGTTATATAAACGCCCTTTTTACCCATTTTCTAATATGTTGATTTATTATTATTAAAAATGGATGGGGATGTGAGTGACCACATATAATTTAATGAAAATCTACCTCGAATTTTTAAGAATACCGCAGACTATTTAAATCTTTAGGGTATTGCTCCTGGCTTGTTTCGGTTACCTGAAAAAAGTCAGTGGAGTAGAAAAAATGACCATGCCCTTTGATGCATGACTACTACATACTAAGTTTGTTCATGCAATAATCTTTCTGCTATGATAGAACTCGACCTCGAGTACCGATAGTATGACCATGCATATTGACTCTCCAACTCGACTTACTAAGCATTACTCTTCTCTAATAGATTACATCTGTTCAAATTTTAATGATAATGAAATAGTTTGTTCTGTGATAAATGCTGGTCTGTCGGACCACGAAGCTGTTCTCTGTGATATAGCTTTAGGTGCAGATTTTTCTAAGAGGAAGAGAAGAATAGGGAGAATTTACAGTAGGACTAACTATGATAGGTTTTACCAAGCATGTAATCGAATAGACTGGAATATTATTTTTCAAAACTCAGTTCCGTTAGAAGCATTTCATAATCTAATAACTGATAAATTTAGAAAACATTTTCCTTTGAGGCAAATTAAGAAGAAACCTAAAAAACCATGGGTGACCCTCGGGCTTAGGGTTTCAGCTACCAATTTGCGAAGCTTACATTACATTTGAAAGTTCACTGACAACAACCATTTCTGGATATACTTTCGAAAATATAGATCTACATACCGTAAATTAATTAAAGTAGTAAAAAATAACTATCATTCAGAGAGAATTTACAATGCTGGCAACAAACAAAAAGAATGCTGGTCTGTAGTCAATGAGATACGACATAAGGTGGGCAGGACTCCTGTAGAGTTGGATGTTGATGCCCTAA
This sequence comes from Kuschelorhynchus macadamiae, assembly GCA_030620095.1. Taxonomy (NCBI): domain Eukaryota; kingdom Metazoa; phylum Arthropoda; class Insecta; order Coleoptera; family Curculionidae; genus Kuschelorhynchus; species Kuschelorhynchus macadamiae. The sequence continues at coordinate 825,983 of JAUTXW010001077.1, forward strand.
ACACTTATTATTGTACTATTGCAAATAAACTGACCTCCGGAATTACCTGTAATAGCGACCCTCTTGGTTACCTCTCGAAAGTTAAAATATCCCAATCCTTCGCCTTTTTTGATACCGATGCTAATGAACTTAGAGATGTTATCAAGGGGATAAAAAATAAAAATAGTTCAGGTGATGATTGCCTTACTATAAAAATTTTTGAGAATTTGCCAGAACAACGGGAATATTCCCCTCCTGTCTCAAGTTGGCAAGAGTGATTCCAATTCATAAAGGGGCTCACACGGAGGATCCTTCCAACTTTAGGCCTATCTCACTTATTTCCACCCTTTCCAAAATTATTGAAAAACTGACTAAGAGTAGAATGATGTCCTTTTTGAATCGCCACGGAGTTCTAACTGATAATCAATTTGGCTTTCAAGCCAATATACGTACGGGTGATGCCATGTTTGCATTTTTTGACAAACTTTATCAGAATCTTAACATCGGTCATGCTACAGCAGCGGTATTCTGTGACTTATCCAAAGCTTTTGACTGTATGAACCACAGACTACTGCTGCCTAAGCTTGAAAAATATGGTTTTAGGGGAGGATCACTGAAATGGTTTCAGTCATACCTGGAAGAACGTAGGCAGGCAGTTGTTGGAGTTCTTAGGTCTGAGGAAAGTAGGATAGCATCTGGCGTGCCACAGGGCTGTGTTCTTGGACCACTCCTCTTTCTCCTGTATATCAACGATCTGGTTTTTCTCGACATCCAGGGAGAGTTCACGCTCTTTGCGGACGACACCACTATCCTGTGGCCTAACAATGGTAAAGACTATTTGCTTAATACTATTTTGGCAGATCTCTGCAGAGTTAAAGAGTGGTGTGACAGCAACTGCCTGTCCCGGAACATCGGTAAAACTAGTATTGTTGGTTTTGGATGTGAGATCCACCATCTGAGCCTTGGAGATGCACAACTTTTAGGTGTCTATAACACAACATTTTTGGGCCTTAACATTGACGCTGATCTCAAGTTTTTTCCACATGTTTCTGAGCTTTGTAGCAAGTTGTCAGCCGGTTGCTATGCAGTTCGTTCCATTGCTTCGGAGCTTGGATTTTCTGTAGCTAGAGAAGTCTTCTATGCACTAGTGGACTCACGCCTCAGATACGGGGGTTCCTGCAGACTAGGGTTATTTAATTCTGTCTTTGTATTGCAGAAGAGTGAGATTGTTGTCTGGGGTTAATTCTCGTGAATCCTGTAGACCACTGTTCATCGCCAAAAAGATCCTAACTTTGCCATCACTGCTAATTCTGAAAACCGTTAGCCTGGTTTTCAGAAATCAGGGAGATCTTGAAGAACCAGTGGGTGCTGCCTATCAAACTAGAGGCTATGTTAATTTTAATATCCTTCTGCCATTGCCCACCTCTACTCTGACCAAAAAATCAATTTTTTATGAAAGTAAAAAAATATTTAATCATTTGCCTACTGAAATGAAAAGCGTGCAAAACGTGAAATTGTTCAGAAGAACTGTAAAGAAAGCATTGCTTGGTAAAGCTTACTATAGTTTGAATGAATTTTTTGTGGATACTCTTTAAATGCTTTTAATTTTTTATATTTTTTAAATTTTATTTGTTGTATTTTGTATATTTGCTTTTTGTTTTTTTTTATTTCTTTAACAAGTTAGTTTTTCTCTAAACAAATTATAAAATAATTTGACATGATTAGTGTATATTAGACCATATAGCAAATATCGACCGTGGATTTAACTTCGATGTAACAAGAGCATTTCTTAGTAGAGTGTAATATTTGTAAAACCCTTTTTTTTTAAATCCATTTAGATGTTTTTTTTAACTATTTTTCAAAATATTTTTAGTTTTTTATTGTATTTTGCTTTGTCAACAAGATTATTGTATCTTAGACAATAAAGCTTATTTTTGACTTGACTTTAACTTTGACTTTCCCGTAACAGACTCCTAAGTTTATGACCAAACTGATGAAATCTTATTTTAAAGTGTGGGGGTAATTTGTGATCTAACCATTAGTAGTAGTAGCAGGAGCAGTAGTTAAGCTGAGGTACAAAGCTCGGCAAGTAAACCAGAGGAATCCATTTTGTACAGCTCCAAGTTTCACTCACTAAGTAGTTGTGATAAAAGCTAGAAGCGGTGAGGTTCTTATTTCGAAGCATCTACTCTCTGAATATGTTTCTCATCAGTGGCTCCAAAGCATCATTTGCCTATTGGTCTCCAGAAGCCCATCTTAAATCTTCGCCTGTATTTGGGCTTGCTTTACTAGTTCATGCATTGATTGATCCGCCAGTTTATTACTTACCCAATGTGTTGTCTTGCTAACAACCAAGTAAATCCACCGGTACTCCCTTCCAGTTCCTGGTGAGTGACTGACTTGTTTTAAGAGAGTTGTTCAAAGACATCTTATAGTTAAGATATGAAATTAATAGTATATGTTAGGTTATTTTAGTAATTTTTTTGTAGATGTATCTTCCTCTTAAGATCAGCTGACTTTAATTAAGGCACCTACTCTCTCAAAGAACTGTCAAAATTATTTAAAGATGAGGCACATAGTCACGTTATTTTTAAGGTTAAAGGCAGTGCTTATTGTATTTCAAGAATTACTTGTAACCTTTTTATTACTTAATTTATTTTAAATACAGGGTGTTTCTTAATTGAGTGTCAATATTTAAGGAGGTGATTTTTGGGTCCATTTTAAGAAGAAAACTTTATATAAACATATGTCCTAAACTGTGTAAATTTTGAGATACAGGGTGTTAAACTTTCAATAATTTCATAATTTTTCGATAATATCTCGAATACCACTCTAGATATTGTAACAAAATTTGGTATAGAGGTACTATGCATCTAGTGGAATTTTTTGATGTAGAACATTTTTTTTATTTCCACCACTCATTTTTGAGCAAGTTTGATCTTTTGGTAATTTTGAGTTGAACGCACGGTTTTCGTTTTAAAAAATAAAAACCGTTTCTCTGCAGAGTTATAACAATATCGCTAATATGACAACATCAATCGCCATGGCATGCAAGGAAATTTTTTTTTGACTGAAATTCAAGAAATCAAATTTGCTTATGAATAACTAATACCCAAAATTTTCAAAATTATTATTTGAGCTTATAATTTTTTAACACGAAACTATAAAATACTATTAGTTCATCAATAAAGAAAGATTACTAATAATAATTATTATTGTAGTAGGCTTTGGCTGTCAAAATTAATACTTCTCTTGTAACTTAATTTGACAGTTCAGCTTTCAGATTCAGTCGGGTTTAATTAATTTTGTGTTCTAATTCTATATATCTGAGAAAAGAAATGGTTGAGTTTACCAATGAAGAGTTTTCAGACATGCATTACATGTATGGTTTGGCTGATGGCAGTTCACCGGAAGCTAGGCGATTATATCAAGAGCACTTTCCTGGTAGAGTCATACCAGATAGGCGAATATTTGCAAATGTGCGTAGAGGGTTGACTGAAACAGGTACATTCAAGCCAAGTAATCAATTAAAAGGGGCCCATCGGACTGTAAGAACTCCAGAAATTGAGGAGACAGTATTAAATTCCATAGATGAAAATCCTGAACTGAGTACTAGGAAAATTGTAATTAACCTAAATATTTCACACATCCTAGTTTGGAGAATTCTACATGATTTTTTTATACCAATATCACATTCAACGAGTGCAAGCCTTACTTCCCCGAGATCTTCCTTTCCGAGTTAATTTTTGTGAATGGTTTTTGGAAAAAATTGCTCGTAATCCCTTATTTGATCGCGAAATAATGTTCGCAGATGAAGCGAACTTCTCCAGGAACGCTATCAGAAACTTCCACAATAATCATATCTGGGCCGACGAGAACCCCATGCCATTGTAGAACAACATCAAGAGCAATTCTCTGTAAATGTTTGGGCTGGCATTATCGAAAATCACCTAATTGGACCTTTTTTCCTCCCAGAAAGACTAAATGGCCATAATTATCGCCGGTTTCTTGAGAACGATTTGCCGATATTGTTAGAAGATATACCAATTAGAAACAGAATGTTGTTCATACACGATGGCGCGCCCGCTCACTTTAGTATTGAAGCCAGGTAATATTTGAACCGCACATTTAACAACAGATGGGTAGGTCGTGGCGGACCCCAACCATGGCCCCCTAGGTCCCCAGACCTAAAAAGTTTGGGATTTTTTTCTATGGGGGTATCTTAAATCTTTAGTTTACCGCACCCCAGTAAACACTGTAGAGGAGCTGAAGAATCGTATAAGAGATTCTTGCGATATTATCAGAAACACCGAGGGTATCCTTCAAAGAGTTCGCGACAACATGAGGAAAAGGGCTGAAGCGTGTATTCTCCAAGGTGGTGGGCATTTTCAACAACTTATCTAATTTTTTTCTTCTATTTTGTTTCACAAAGTGTGCTGTCAATTTGTTAAAACCTAATTATTCTTGTTGAAATTATTAATTATGTACCTACTTGTATTAGTATAGTTTTGTAAATAACTTGTTATTGTTGAAGAATGTCATATTATTTTAACAAAATTTATAAAAAGTGTTTATGAAGGAACAGACTTCTAAAAAACATTGACATGGTGGTCCTAGATTGGTGGCTGAAGACTACATACTATTATCTACAAATATCTCTCACTAAGATAAAGCGATTTCTGATTTTAATAAGAATGGACATAGTAATTACTTTCACGCCACTGATTTTTCTAAAATAAAGCATTTTTATTGATTCATTTGTTTGTTTTTGAAAACTTTTAGTATTTATTTTCGACAAGATTTGATTTCTCGAGTTTAATACAATAATATTCCTCTGCATGCATGGTGATATCCGTCTTATGATCAGGATTGTTTGCACCATTAAAACGAAAACCGTGCGTTCAACACAAAATTACCAAGGGATCAAACTTGCTCAAAAATGAATGGGAATTACAAAAATAATTTTTATTTAAAAAAAATCAGTGGCGTACCATCAATGTCTGGGAAAATATGCAGGTCGGATTCCGTACGGACGCCACTGGTGGAAATTAAAAAATTGTTCTACATCAAAAAATTCCACTAGATGCATAGTACCTCTATACCGAATTTCATTACAATATCTAGAGTGGTATTCGAGGTATTATCGAAAAATTATGAAATTATTGAAAGTTTAAAACCCTGTATCTCAAAATTTACACCGTTTGAGACATGTTTATATGAAGTTTTCTTCTTAAAATGGACCCAAAAATCACCTCCTTAAATATTGACACTCAGTTAAGAAACACCCTGTATACTAACTATTGGAGAAAAAGGCAGTTTAACCTGTTTGTTATATTACCGATGATATTTTTATAAATTTTGTCATTTATACTGTTAATTTGAAATTAGGACATTATTGCAGGCCCTTCTTCATCTAAAATAATGCTGAATTTCATTATTAAATTGTAGAAGCAATGTTTCATGTGCCGGAATAAGCCAGTAGGCGTATCCTGGGGTACAGTTCGGTTCTAGGAGCGGGCCTCTGACGGGGTAGTTTTGGCGGTGGACAGACCTCATGAAAGAAAGATGTTGTTTTTTTTTTTTATGTTAATGTTGTTTAATGACCACCAACGGAGTCCAAGAAAAAAACTCAATTCAGAAATAAGGGCGTTGTTGTTGTTTTATTTGTTTAAGAAACCATTGGTAACTCTTTCTCAACATACTCTTAAACTCAGCAAGCACATTGATAACCTTAAACTAAATATACATTTAAAGTTTATTAAATATAGAGTATGTTCAATGAAATGTCAAATTTTATTCACCTACCTTACTACTAGAAATCCCCATAACTTTTGGCGACTCTCTTGGATACTTTTATGACCCTTATTGAAAGGTAATTTTAGGTTTATTTTCATATTTTATCTCGGGTATGTTGGCTGCCACCGTTACATACATATACAGAAGTATCAACATTCAGAGAAGCCAATGTACAGGGTGTCCAATTTTGGTTGTAAATGCAAGGTATCTCCGTTATTTGCAAATATTTAGGGTTGAGGTTTTCGCGGCACCGTGCCACTTTTTTGTCAAACTCGAGCTGCCGTAATCAGATTTTCCATAGCCCGCCTCGTTTCGGAGATACAGGGCCAAATTGAAAAAGTTGCATTTTGGGGACACCCCTCGTATCTCGGTTATCTTTTAACGTATCGAGAAGGTAAAAACTGGCTCTTATAGAGTTTTTTACGTGGAATCCAGTGGCGTAGACAGATTTTTACTCGAGGCCGTCGTTTTTGATACATGACCCAAAGTCACGTTTTTTAAAATGGGACACCCTGTATATTTTTACGGAGTCCTATTCTTCTTATTATGAGCTTTTCAAAAAATATATGGTTGTCTATACTTATTTTAAAAAAATAAGGCTGCAATTTAGATTGTAATAATATCTATCTATATTTTTCATAGTAAGCCATGGACTTGTCAAAAATGGCTTGGTCACTGCTTTGTCATAAAATAAATGAAGTTTTGATGTTAATACTAATAGACGTGTTAAATTAGTCGCTCTGATTATTACTTTTTAACAAATGGCTGCAAATCAATTATTTGAAAACTTTGAGCAATATGATATGCTGACCTGTTTCATTGAGTCTTGAAAATATAAACGCTGCTTCTGAGCTTTATTTCATTAGGTAATGTTTTATTTTCATAATTATTATTGCAATCTTTTTTAAAACTTAAACTTTTATTATATAGATATCCGGAAAGGAGGCAGCCAAATAAATTAATATTCTATAGGCTGAAATCGAATTTAATAAATTTTGGCTCTTTCAAAAAGCCCAGATCAAAGAAATATAACAAAGAGAATCGTGAGGCTGATGAAATTAACGTCTTAGCAAGTGTAAATGTAACGCCTGTAGGAAAATAGAGAATGAAGTGGGTGTAATCAAGTCTCGGGTTCAAACGATTTTACAGAAACATAAGTATAAACCTTATAAAGTCAGAGTTGTGCAAAAACTACATTCTGGAGATGCAGAACGACGTATTGATTTTTACCAGTGGTATTTACAAAAAATTAATACTAACCAAAATTTTGGAAGGGCTGTTATATGGTCCGACGAATCGTATAATACGAGACACTGGTCACCTGAAAATCAACATTTGATATTTCCACCCGAGCAACAAGAAAGATTTGGCTTTAATGTCGCTTGTTTCGTACTAGGAACCAAAATAAAATTTCATAATATAAATATATTGCCAGAAATCATAGAAGATGTCCCTTTAGCACATGTGAATCAAATATATTTCCAACAAGACGGAGCTCCAGCACATAACTTCCAAATTGTGAGGCGGTATTTAGAAGAGAACTTCCCCGAGCGCTGGATTGGAACGCACGGACCTGTCCGATGGCCTCCTAGGTCGCCTGACCTATCCATATTTGACTTCTTTTTATGGGGTCACCTAAAAAATTTAATTTTTCGTACTCGACATAACACAGTTCAAGACCTGCGTAACACCACTGAGGCATTTTTGCAAATACAAGCACGCAATGTAGTCATTTCAAATGCACTGGGTAAAATTGCAAGAGTGTGTGAGAGATATCTAAGAGAAAAGGGAAATCCGTTTAAGCAGTTCTTTTGAACATGGCTAATTACGAAAAATAGATATACTTAATATATTCTTAAAAACTTAAACTGTAGCCTTATTTTTAAAATAAGTATAGATAAATATATATTTTTGAAAAGCTCATAATAAGACGAATAGGACTACGTAAAAATATACAGGGTTTCCCATTAAAAAAAAACGTAACTTATGTATCAAAAACGACGGCCCCGAGTAAAAATCTGTCCACGCCACTGGATTCTACGTAAAAAACTCTATAAGAGCCAGTTTTTACCTTTTCGATACGTTAAAAGATAACCGAGATACGAGGGGTGTCCCAGAATGCAATTTTTTCAATTTGGCCCTGTATCTCCGAAACGAGGCGGGCTATGGAAAATCTGATTACGACAGCTTGAGTTTGACAAAAAAGTGGCACGTGTCGCGAAAACCTCAACCCTAAATATTTGCAAATAACGGAGATACCTTGCATTTACAACCAAAATTGGACACCCTGTACATATTTTCATATAAGAATCAGAAATATTGTAGTTTAGCTTAGGAGAGTTTTGGATCCACTATTGGAAACAGGCTGTACACGAGCAGATTTTCAGCTTTTAGGAAAAATACCCGTGTCATTTGGGGGGAATAGGGGCAAATTCAGAAACGCACTTTTTAGGACTAGAGCCGGAATACTATCAAGGTCAGAGTACTTTTTGGTATTAAGGTTATCTGAAGGTAATTTCGTGTATAAAGTATGGCAAAGCTGTTACTGATAGAAGGGGGAATTTGCGGCGATTTTTTTTGCAAAAAGCTCAGTCTTTGCTTTAGTTTTCATTAACATTTTTTGCAAACCACCAAAAAGATTGGCTCTCATTTTGGCAAGAAAGAACTTTGCCTTTTATGCGTGTATTCAAGGCATATCGAGAGTTATGCGATTGTAGTTTTTCTGGCATGGATTCTACAATTTCCTGTTGTATGAGACAGGAAACAGTAATTAGACCATGGTCAGAAGAACCCAGATAAGGGTCTGGGTAAATAGTCCAATGGATTTTAGTTATGTGACGATGCGTGGGAAGTAAGTAGGTTCTCTGATGAGGTTTGTAAGAGATTGGCTGATTGCAAAGACCTCTACTGTTTTACCTTGGGGACCGGTTTGACCCTAACCATTTTCTACTAAACTATGAACGTTAAAGTCGCCAAGGATAATGATTTCAAAGGAAGGGTATTCAGACATTAGGAAATTGACTTTGGCAGAAAGTCGAAGAGCTCGTTAAAGGAATTGTTTGAGGGAAAGGGATAGATACCGTAAACTTGGGTGACTTTGGTCCACTTTTCAACTTTGAACGCTTGTAACTAACATCGGGGCAACATATTTTCTAGCTCTTGGTCTTATTTTATAGGTCTATAATAACACTTTTAATGCTTAGAGTAACAGTTAGTTCCAGGCTTACGAAATATATTTTTTTTAAAAAAATATTGGTGGCCAAAGTCAGAAGGCTAAGTCGGGTCACTTTGGCCAGACTATATATTACCATGAAACTACAAAGACAAACAGTTATATGAATGACTTTGGCCACCAAAAAAATATTTCTTTTTAGTTTTGTATATTTTGCATAAAAAAACAACTAAAATATATTAAAAAAACTTATTTTATTTAACAAATCAAAACATAGCGTAAATTTATTCGCAAAAAATAAACTACAGTCCTGTGTGATACAAAGAGAGTAAAATAATTATGAATTAAACATGGTGTTACAGATGAACAAAATATTAAACATATTTTTCAATTTCTGGGATTTTGAAAAAGCTTCTTTTAGATGGGGTCGGTGTGTTAATCACCTGCAAAATGTCATCTTTTCCATACCAGAGAAAATCATCCTTTGTTGGCCATTTCCACTGAGAGATTCCACTTGAGGTGAGAGATTTTATTTTATATTCGTTTGTCTCTACATTTATTTCCAAAACTTGACCAGGATATATTCTTTTTTCATAAAAAAACAGAACGAATTTACCAATTTTAATTGCTTGGTCTTTACCATGACTATCTTTCGTTTCGAAATCACTTTCATCGGAACGGTTTGGATCGTCATTTTCTTCAGAGTGGATAGAAATGTCCAATGAAGAATCAGAGTCGCTGGAAAAAGTTTTTTTCTTGAATTCCGCTAGGGCCAGCTTCTGGGTCTCTGTGAATGTCTATGGTTGAAATACCAATCCCTGCCTTCACGTTAACTTTTTTCTCCCTTGATGTTTTGTCTCCATAATTTGAAAACCTTCTCTCTTCTAAAAGATCAATCACGGAAGCACTGACGTTAAGTTGTATAGTGGGATCGAGATTATTGTTGGTTGGTATTCGATCTAAAACTTTGGCCCTGTTTAGAGGAAAAATTCCTGCTTTTTCGAATCCACTTTTTAGATTGTTTTGTCCAGATTCTAATAACTGTTCTGTTAGTGACTTCAGAAGTCGAGGAAAATGGGATTTAGGTACGGTATTATTTGTTCCAGTCAGTTTATAATTGGTGATAAGTTGTCGCCATTTTATTTTTAATGGCCGAAAGTACGCAATATTTAGTGGTTGCGTAAGATGTGTCGTGTTCGGTGGTAAGCAAATAAACTTTATGTCATGCTGAGAACAAAGATCCAAAACATGCACGCTTAAATGCGATGCAAGATTATCCCCAATCATAATTTTGGTTCCTTCTAAGCGTCTCAAAGCAGGTAAAAGTAAAAATTCGAACCAGTCCTCGAATATAGCGCCCTCAAACCATCCACTTTTTGTACGGTTGTAACGAGTCCCAGCAGGTTCACCTTCCATCCAAGTATCATACAAAATTGTAGCCTTATACACTACGTATGGGGGTAAAACTTCACCACATGCATTTCCACAAAACATTACACTGGTAGATTGTTTAGACCAATTTAATATTCTTTCTGGGTATTTGCAACCCCGTTTGGTGATGACTTTTTTGTTACCGGGGTCATCTGACAAATTTGTCTCATCATAATTCCATATATTTTGTGGTGGAATTCCGTGCAATTCTTTTTCTAAGTTATCAAAATACGAATTTATTATTTCAGGAGAAATAGTAGCTCTAACGGTTTTTATATTTGCAGCAAACCTTTGTGACAGAGTTGGGTGCCTTTTTAAAAAAAGCCTCGCCCATTCAGGTCCTGGAAGATTATCTTGAAATTGTCTCGTAACTACACCCTTTCGATCCAAATAACCTTTGACGATTCTTTTCAAATCTAGTGCATCAACAGGGAAAACATATGTAGATGTTAATATAATGTGTGCCTCAATTTTATTTTCTTCCTCCATGGATAAAACAAGTGGTATTTTGTACCTTTCGGAAGCTCTTCTTTGAGATATTGCTCCTTCGTTAATCAGTCGAACAGCCTCCTCTAAATTCGCCTTGCTATAATTCACGTAATTTCTGCTCCCTGCAACTCTTTTATATCGGCCCATTTTCGTAAACTATCCCCCAAATTAGTAAATGAAATAGGCAACGTTCACATAAGATAACAAACACTCAAAACTCACATAACAGAAGAAACTAAAAAACGTGCAGCATAAACAGCGCGAAAACAAGTAAACAATGCATCGAAACACGACAGATATGACAGAACGTTAAAAAATAAATCGATTTTACAGATATCTGCAGAGGCCAAAGTCAGGCACCATTCTGTCAAAAAAGTATTGGGCGATTTTGGCCATTCTCTACCGTAGGTACTGATAACTAAATTATTGCAGCTATTAGGTTACAAGATTCCTTAATGTTCGTTAAGGTCATGTTTTGAGCGCGACCTCATAGGTGGCACCAGGTAACTCGATATGAATAAAGTTTTTAAGGATAGAAAATTAGTATTTTCAAGAGCGTTTTTTTATACGCTATAACTAAAAAGTTGAAAAGTTATTTTGCAAATATTTTAAGTTTTAATGCACATCTACATTATAATAATAAATGTTTAAAAACGGCCAAAGCCACCATTGCTGGCCAAAGCCACCCAAGTTTACGGTACAACAAATAAATTTAGTGGGAGTTCTGAGGGTTAGTGTGAGCCACAGGATATCAGATCTGTTCGATTCAATATTTGAAACTCTTGTGCAGGATAGATTACTATAGAAAGTAAGCTAGGAAAGAACAGGTTGCATTTTTGCAGCTTGTTTTGGTTGCAGGATCGGAGATAGTGGCGAACAGAGTTGAGGTTTTCACTCAAGCATTGGTGCATGGGAAATAGCGTTTCGAAAGTGGAGCGCCACAAGTTCTATTGCAGTTATTCAGTCGGAGCCATTTTTTATGAAATTTACTATGCCTACTGCGTAAAAAAATGTAATAATTCACTACCTATAGATCCATACATGAATATGGGTTCATTATGTTGAGAACCGCGGAATAGAGAATCGGGGGTCGCTCCGGGACAGCCTTACTCTATAACACAAACTCGGTAATATGTGAATGTTATTTATTACAATGTTTTATGTATATTTGGTAAAATATAAATTATAAGTTACACATAAATTAATTATATAATACATATATGCTTAGTTAAGTAAAATTGGCTAATTTGTTAACATGGAATTACAACTAGTTAGTCTATGTGTGTCCCCTTGTGACTTCTTTGGTTTGAAATATTGCTTATGAACTAAACGCTGACTCATGGCGATATGTTTTTCTTGTTGACCTGGAATATAAAATGGAAAAATAATTATATTTATGGTATATAGGTTTGTAGTGTGGTATTGAGTCAAGTTTATTCAGTGGCTTACCCAGAAAAAATTTCCAGGGGGGTTTTAAAATTTTGCAATGTTAAATGAAATTTGTATCTTAATTTTTTTATGGTCTTTCTGATAGAATGCATTTTAACTCATACCGGAAAATCAAAAAAAGATGTAAATACCAAAATATTATCTTCTGGGAAACTGGAATATCTTTTCTATTTTTTCGAAATATACAGGGTGCTTCATTTTAGATGATATTTCGGGGTATTTTACGAGTGAAGAGAAAGATTTACGCTTTGCGCAATACTGTGCTACTATTTTATGAAATGAAAGATGACGTAAACAAAACTTTCATAGCCCGCTTTGTTTGTGATACAGGGCGAAATTGAAAATGTTGCATTTTGGAACAAATGGGACCCCCCCTCCGTATCTCCGTTATCTTTTAACGTATCGCAAAGATAAAAACTGGCTCTTGTATGGCTTTTTACGTAGAATCAGTTTTTTTGCTTTGAGCTGAGCAATTTTTAACTATAAATCAAAATCAAAGACATGTGTATTTTAAAAAGTAAACCTAAAATTCGTAATTTCACAAATTGTCCATACCTAAGTAATAACATAGTGTGTATTTTATAGTATTAGGTATTGTAAGGTTTCATCTTAATATTAACATAATAGTGATATTAACTAGTTAAAGATTTTTACATGAAAAGAACTGTTGAAAATGGTTGTCATCAGAACGCAATGTAGACATACGGTAGTTATTCTTTTCAAAGCATTTAAAATAATTATGAAGCGTCCTTAGTAGATTATCTAATGTCCGATGAAGGGTTCTATAAACCTTGTTCTGCAAAAAGCCTTCTAGAACAAAATTTAAAACGGATAGGTCGAGCAACCGTGGAGGCCATAATCTAATCGGCCCATTAGTACTGATCTATTTTTGCCGAAAATAATTTTCTAGAAAAAGTCGAACAATCCGGGAGCACCATGTTGGAAATGTGTGTTAAGATGAGCTAAACGTGCATTGTCTAGTAGCACAGGGATAAAATCATCCAAAATTTCAAGATATTTGTGTCCGGAAAGACCGCCTTTCGAATATTACATGGTGATTTTCTTGGGACCACTGCCTTGTATTATGCTTGTTAAAAATACCTACACTCGAAAAGTTGGCCTCGTCGAACTATATTATAGATCTGGCAACATTGTCTTGAATACGAATTTATAGCAAGTAGCAGTTGTAAAACAGTAAACGTCGTTCTACATCCCCAGGATGCAAATGGTGTACGATTTTAATCTTGTATAGCTTAAATTTATATTTGTTCAATATTCTTTGGACGCGAGTCTTTGGAACAGCAACTTCCTGCTCTAGAACTTTACATGATGGTGAAGGCGGGGCTGAATAAACGTTTTGTGAAATTATCAATTTTATATTTATTATTTAAAATACATATAATGTGTTATATAAGAATTAGAAATAATCCAACCAAATAAAAATAATTGAATCCCATTAAAAAAACATAAGTTTGATTTATAGCTAAAGATGGACAGCTGACAGCTACTCCACTGGTATCTACGTACAAAACTGTATAAGAGCCAGTTTTTAGCTTTTCGATATGTTAAAGGACAACGGAGATACGAGGGTGGTCCCAAAATGCAATATTTTCAAATTCGCCCTGCATCTTAAGAATTAAGCGGGCTAGGAAAATTTTGTTTATACCATCTTTTGTTTCACAAAAAAGTAGCACAGTGAGATACCCCGTAATATCATCGAAAATGGGACACCCTGTACAGGGTGATCAGTTAAGGGTAGCGAGCGGCCATATCTCATAAGATATTGGTCGTATAGATTTGAGAAAAAAAAATCGTAATAAAAGTCGCCAAGAGAAATTGCTGAAAATTATTTTCGAGTTTGTCAAACGTCCGCTAGAGGGCGTAACAACCAACACCAAGTAGAAAAATGGGGTTTTTATAGAATTTTGCCTAATGAAAATATATCGATGATATCATTTTCATATTTAGTGACCATTTCCCTACACTTTTTGTCTAAAATGTTTTGTTCTATATATCAAAATAAAGCGGTGGGGGAAGTTCAATTGTTTTTTCAAACAAACCAAGATGTCTCCCGTTTCTTTTGACCGATTTTAGCAAACTTAGGCTCATATGAAAGAGCATAATTTGCACTACAAAACGCTTATTTGGTTTTGAATTTTTGACTTTTGCTGGCGTCGCTAGATGGCGTTAACTGAATTAGTAGCAAATTTTTTAGTTTTTTTCAAAAAAAAACAAATGTAATGGTATATTCATTTTTACATATTTTAAAAGGGGATAAATTTCTCTATAATTTAATGAAAATAATTTATCATCTACCTTTTTTTGAACCGTTGATATTGACCAAAATATTTTATTTTATTAAAAAATGGCACGCCACTGCTTTTTGTCAAAATAAAAATCATTTTCGTAATCACTTATTAGTTGCTAACAAAAAGAACCTCCTGACCTTTTTTCGTTGGACGAACGGTTTTGGATTGAAAAAATAAGATGTTTAACAATGATAACTATAAGGTTCAAAATTATTTTTAAATATTACATCTCACAATAATAAAATTATTACCTATTATTTTTATCATTAATAAATCATTTAATTAGCGAGAGAATGCTTTAGTTCATAATTTATTATTAATAATTATTATTATTTCATAAATTAAATTAAAAATCAAACTTAACTAACATCGCATTTAAGCGAAGCAGGCCATGATCTACGTTAAGAAACAAAACACCAAATTGTCGCGTTGATATTGATATTGATTTTGATAGTTCCTGCTATTGACATCTAATTTAATGTTATATAAAAGGAATTTTTACAACAAATCATGCCTTTTACGAATGAAGAAGCCTTTGATATGTTGAGAATTTATTTTCAATGTTTTGAAAATGCGGCGATTGCTTCTAGGCAGTATGTACTGCGTTATCCCCTCCGAAGACACCATTCGAGAATGGTTTTTCATCGTTTAGCCTTACGTTTAAGGCAACATGGCCAAGTGCAACCAACTCCAACTTTGAGAAGAAATCGTAGAGTAAGAAGAGAAGATATTATAAATGTGTTGGCTTATATTCATGCAGACCCCCATTTAAGCATAAGAGAGATCTCCAGAGATTTAGGAATATCCTATGGCTCAGTGCAAAAAATATTAATGGATTTTAAAATGCATCCATATCACATCGTGATTCACTAAGTCCTAAATGACACTGACTTTGAACGTAGGCTCGATTACTGCTACTGGCTTAGAGACTTCATTAGGGAAAACCATCATATTTTGTCACAAATATTGTGGACAGACGAAGCATCGTTTTGCAGTAATGGCAGGGTAAATCTTCATAACGTGCATTACTGGTCGGACACTAATCCACACTGGTTACGTGAAGATTATCAGCAGGGTCGATGGAGCGTCAACGTCTGGTGCGGTGTAATTAATGGTGCTATTATCGGTCCGCACATCTTTAATGGCAATCTAACCGGTGACATGTATTTGAACTTTTTATTTAACGATTTACCAGGACTCTTAGAAAATGTGCCTTTACAAGTAAGAAGAAACATGTGGTTTCAACAAGACGGATGCCCGGCACATTATTCACGAAATGTGCAAGATTTTTTGAACAGGCATTTTCCTAACCGTTGGATTGGTAGAGGCAGTCTATTTTTCTGGCCACCACGGTCCCCCGATTTAACCTGTCTTGATTTTTATCTGTGGGGCCGAATAAAGGATTTGGTGTATAAAACTCGACCAACTACTCGAGAAGACATGATAGTCCGAATTCAAAACGCCATAAATATTATACCAAAAGCGGAAATTGAGACAGCTGTCAACTCCACCCAGAAGAGATTGGACCAGTGCATTCAAAATAATGGACAACATTTTGAACATTTACGACAAAACTATTAATTTATTTTTAACGTTTATTTTTAAAGTTCCATGTTCTTGTTTTTAGTGTTATTGCTCCTGCTGTTGTTGGACAGTTTTATTAAGATTTTTCATTGTTAAACATCTTATTTTTTCAATCCAAAACCGTTCGTCTAACGAAAAAAGTCAAGAGGTTCTTTTTGTTAGCAACTAATAAGTGATTACGAAAATGATTTTTATTTTGACAAAAAGCAGTGGCGTGCCATTTTTTAATAAAATAAAATAATATTTTGGTCAATATCAACGGTTCAAAAAAAGGTAGATGATAAATTATTTTCATTAAATTATAGAGAAATTTATCCCCTTTTAAAATATGTAAAAATGAATATACCATTACATTTGTTTTTTTTTGAAAAAAACTAAAAAATGTGCTACTAATTCAGTTAACGCCATCTAGCGACGCCAGCAAAATTCAAAACCAAATAAGCGTTTTGTAGTGCAAATTATGCTCTTTCATATGAGCCTAAGTTTGCTAAAATCGGTCAAAAGAAACGGGAGACATCTTGGTTTGTTTGAAAAAACAATTGAACTTCCCCCACCGCTTTATTTTGATATATAGAACAAAACATTTTAGACAAAAAGTGTAGGGAAATGGTCACTAAATATGAAAATGATATCATCGATATATTTTCATTAGGCAAAATGCTATAAAAACCCCATTTTTCTACTTGGTGTTGGTTGTTACGCCCTCTAGCGGACGTTTGACAAACTCGAAAATAATTTTTAGCAATTTCTCTTGGTGACTTTTATTACGATTTTTTTTTCTCAAATCTATACGACCAATATCTTATGAGATATGGCCGCTCGCTACCCTTAACTGATCACCCTGTACAATCCATTTTGTTACAAATTTCGGAGGGGAGTTCTAACATCCAATCCCCTCCTCTGGGAGCGCCACTGAGTTTCTTTTCGAGTAAGGTATTTTATATATAAAGATACAGGAAAGGAATATTGTGATTTGTTAAAACGAAAACGCTGTTTTAGTAAAGATAGCCTATTTGATTTGACTTATCTAGCCTATAAAACGCTTTAAAATTCCTGATTTAAATATGTTCTATTGTGTAAATCAACTACATGTGTATTTTTTTAGGTGGTACAGCAAACAATTCCGTGTTCACTTACTGGGAAGCGGAAGATTGCAGTTGCTACAATTGCCCTTATTGGAACTATGGAAATTCTATACAAAAAACAAAACGAACATTTTTCTAATACCTACGCTTGATTAATCCAAGGTTTTTTTATTTTAAAAAATGTCACTTCGTTGTAGTTTTTACGAAATTATCTTACTTCCGATGTTCCTGTCTGCATTTAAACAATGTGAAATCTGGTACTGCAAGTACTAGTTTTCACTAATTATGCACGTTGGGTATATACATATTTTAGTCTATACACATTCGTATTAATTGAAACCGAAATATTTTGGCACAAACATATACAGATTGTCTGTCCTGCGTCCGATGGTACATTAGAAGTTCATAGAGATCGTTTTGAAACTTTGGTTACATAGATAAACAACTCTGACCTATCATACTAAATTATTTTGGGCAACGCGGTGTTGCCGCTTCTACCCAAAAATGTGGCAACATTTGCTATTTAAATGAAACACCCTGTATATTTTTCAATTTTTCACTGAACACTTTCCTATGCCTATTTGTAGCAGGTTTTGAGATAGCAATTAATATTCAATTTTTCTAACGAAAAATGGACCTCCATAAAATATCTCCTTACTCTAAGAACAATTTTAAGCTGAAATTTGGCTTGGGATTAATCAGTGCCTTTATGCATTTGATCGTTTATTCATATCATAGTTGAGGCATACAGGGTGGTCCAGAAAAAAAATTATTGACAACTTATAAAAGTGTCCGAAATTAACTTTTCGAAAACCCTCATTTCATAAAAGAAAGGGTTTTCAGCAGAAATAGAAATTTAATTGTTTATTGATGATTAGACAATAAGTTCCCGAAAATATCTCAAAATTTTAAGAAGTACTGCTTCCGACTTTTCGGACAATTTGCCCCTGCAAACTTTACGAAAGAGAAAGACTTGGTATCAGCTCGATAGCGCTAATGCGCACTCCACAA
Source organism: Kuschelorhynchus macadamiae (assembly GCA_030620095.1). Lineage (NCBI taxonomy): Eukaryota > Metazoa > Arthropoda > Insecta > Coleoptera > Curculionidae > Kuschelorhynchus > Kuschelorhynchus macadamiae. Next base: position 844,288 of record JAUTXW010001077.1, read on the forward strand.
ATGAAGTTAGCAGAGAACTGTATGCTGTGTTTGAAGACAGATAGATGGGTTACAGCGACCTTGAAGATGGCCACCGCGTTCGCCAGGCCTTACCTCAATAGATTTTTATCTTTGGAGTAGGATCATAGAAATTGTTTACAAAACGATCATCGATACTAAGCGGTACCTGGAAGATATAGTGAGACAGGCATTTAATGAATTCAATTATAAATTAAAAATATACAGGATGTTCCATTTAAAATAGCAATGGATAAAATTTATGCGAGCAGTTTCAATATACAACACTTGTAAAAAGTAGTCTGGATTTGCCGATGGGGATTCCTCTGAGAAGCGTTTTAGGATCAATTTTATTTGTAATATTTATTAACGATCTTCCTACAGCATTTTCGCAAGATATAAAGATTGTTAACTATGCCGATATTCCAGAGCAGTTTTCAGAATAACCTTAACATGCAAATGACGCGTGTACTTGATAATGCTCAAGACTTCAGCTTTAGTACCCCATGACAGAATCCTACTTAATAATAAAAAAATATCAACTATCATATAAATATAACACAATATAACTTGAATAAAACTAGCTTAATGTACACTGTGTCCCAGATTGCTTGTAATCACAGGGTTTCTCGGAAACCAGCAGAGATATAACTTTGCGGTTTTCGCGACCCTGTGTCACTTTTTCGAGAAACTTTGAATGCCGCAAACAGAATTGTGCCACATCGTTTCGTTCCCGAGATACAGGGTGAAATAGAGATTTTGCGCTTTTGGGGGTGGTATCATATTTCGGACACCCTATCAGATAGAGAAAAGGTAAAAACTGCTATGGATAGATATTTTTACGTAGAATCCAGTGTTGTAGTCGCACGAATTTTTAGACAATCCGTTTTTGAGATATATCCCAAACTTAGTATTTTTTAAATGGGACACTGTATTTTTTTATTCCAAAGAAATTCGCCTTTTTTTCTCTTTAAAATGATGTATCACACTATGCACTTTTGACGTAAACTAAACCTTATAAACGCTATATTAAAAGAAAAACGTAAGTTGGCCATGGAAATATGGGTAGATATTAACAGTGTCCAGAAGCAAAATTAAACAACATAAAAAATTAATAACCAATTTTTTACTATGAAATAAATAAACTTAATAATCTTGATAAACTTAATCACAATACTAAACAAATTCTACATAACTAGAAAAACTGTTCAAAATGGCCGCCCCTCTCACGAACACATAATTGGCACACAGTGCGAATTCTTCTTAGAGCATTCATCATTATTATAGGTCTATCTTCCAATGATCTAAATGCCTGAATGGTTGCATTTTGCAGCTGCTCCATCGTATTGACTGGATTCAGGTAAATTTTGTTTTTTAAGTAAGACCAAACGAAAAAATCTAATATTGAGAGGTCTGGCGACCTAGCAGGACACCTTACTGGTCCATTTGTACCAATCCAGCGATCGTGAAAATTTTCAAATAGAAATGGCCTTATAATTTGCGCATTGTGGGCAGGAGCACCGTCCTGCTGAAAGTAAATATTGTGCAGATTTGCTAGCGGCAAGTTATCCAATAAATCCGGTATTTGATTTAAAATTGCTAGATATCTATCTGCTGTTAAATTATTATTGTAAATATGGAATGTAATATTTGTTCCCAATATAAAGCAAGCGACGCTAAACCCAAACCTTCCTTGCTGCTGACGTTCTCTTGTTAAAAATTGGTTTTCCGTATACCAGTGCCTATTATTATGCCTGTTGAAAATACCACTACAACTTATATAGGCTTCGTCGGACCATATAACCTTGCTAGCTACCGAAGTCAGGGTCATTTTGGGTTTTTAGAAGATACCAGTTACAAAAATTTAGACGCCTTTCTGCATCTCCAGGATGCAATTGTTGTACTACATTTACTTTATAAGGCTTATATCTATGTTTTCTTAATATCCTTTGCGTTTATGATTTTGACACCCCCACTGTTTCCTGAATATGCCTACATGAATTCGCGAGATTGGCCTGAATACTTGCTAATACAACAATCTCATTGTTCTCGTGATTTCGTTTATTATATGATTTAGCCCTGTGCTTTGAAAATGATCCATCATTAATTAAATTTAATTTAATTCGGCGAAAAATTGCCTTGTGTGGCTGAGGCCTTTCTGGATATCTACGATATAAAAAAAGCTTTTGGAAATAGTCCATAACTCAAAGTGGAATTGAAAAAAAATTTTGAAAGGAGGTTCATAATAATTTAAGCGCTTGATGCTTACCTGTTAAAATATAAATCAGATGCTTGATCACTGTTTTCATGGCATTCAATAAAACAAACCATCATATCATACTTATGACTATTTTCAAAATTATTAATTTCTTCTTAATATCTATTAATTTACCTGTTAGAATTTTTGGTAACTCGTATGATAAGAGGATAAACACGGCAATATTTGATATATTTAAGAAACAAATAGTTCTGATTTTTGTTTCCATGCCATATTTCCATGGCCAACTTACGTTTTTCTTTTAATATTGCGTTTATAAGGCTTAGTTTACGTCAAAAGTGCATAGTGTGATACATGATTTTAGAGAGAAAAAAAGGCTAATTTTTTGGAACCAAAAAATACAGGGTGTCCCATTTAAAAAATACTAAGTTTGGGCTATATCTCAAAAATGATTTGTCTAAAAAAAATTTCTCACTCAAAAATGGTTTGTCTAAAAAAAATAGACTACAGCACTGGACTCTACGTAAAAATATCTATCTATAGCAGTTTTTACCTTTTCTTGATCTGACAGGGTGTCCGAAATATGATACCACCTCCAAAAGCGCAAAATTTCTATTTCACTCTGTATCTCGGGAACGAAACAATCTGGCACAATTCTGTTTGCGGCATTCAAAGTTTCTCGAAAAATTGTCACAGAGTCGCGAAAACCGCAAGGTTCTATCTCTGCTGGTTACCGAGAAACCCTGTGATTACAAGCAATCTGGGACACAGTGTACCGGGTGGTCGAAATTGGTCTGTTTTAACAGAGAAAACCTATTTCCTGACTAGATAGAGCAAAACTGCCTGCCGATATTTTCACTGCCAACTGAGATATAGGGCGTTTTTCAATTTTCGGCCATTTTGAAAATTGTCCATAACTTTTTTATTTTGCGGAATATTAACATTCTGCAAAGACATTCTAAAGGCACTTTTTTATGTGCAATCCAGTGGCGTACTCAGATTTTTTCTATAGTTGTCCGTTTTATCATAAATAGGCAAAACTTTTTTTTTCAAATGGAAATCATAGTTGGCTATAAATTATAAAAAATGCTCGCGTTTAGCCCTTTTCAGTGATATAAAGTTGTAGGTACTTATTTTCAAAAATAACGAAAATATTAGGTGTTTTTGGTTTACATCGAAGTAGGCCTTGGAATAATGACTCGCGTTCAATATTTTGAATATATTGCTGTCAGATTACTGTAGTCTGGTGTAATTATTGCGTTTTGGTGTTATCTTTATAAAGTTGTGTTAAGTTGCTGACAAAATATGTTTGAGAATTATGAAAAGTATGATATGTTAAAATGTTACATATTATCTAACGAAGTTCCTGAAGCAGCTAGTGAATTATATTTTAATACATTTCCCGAGCGACGTCAACCGGAAAACCGAATTTATCAAACATTAAAAAGTAATTTAGTAAATTACGGAAGTTTTAAAAAGTTAAGAACAAGACATTATGAACTAAAGGAAGAAAAGGAAATCCAGCAGCTAAATATAATTGGTGAGGTATTAGATCATCCTGGCACCTCCTCTCGAACATTGGCTAATATAACGAATGTTCCAAAGACCACCGTTTTAAAAATACTCAAAAAACATAAATTCAAACCGTACAGAACGAGAAGAGTTCATCAACTCCGTGAAGGGGACGCCGCTAGAAGATTGAGATTTTGTCAGTGGTATGAGCAAAAATTCATGGAGAATGAGAATTTTCCATTAAATATTATTTGGAGTGATGAATCCAGAGTAGATACTTCTGGTATATTTAATAGATATAATTCATATCACTGGTCCACTGAAAATCCACACGTAGTTGTGCAACAAGACCGGCAAGGTCGGTGTGGATTCAATATATGGGTGGGGATATTCCGAGGAAGATTTGTGGGACCTTATTTTTACGATGGAAATTTAACTGCAGATGATTATGTAAATATTTTGCGCACATATATTGTCCCTTTGTTGGAAGACATACCTTTAGCTGATGCCAGAAATATCTATTATCAACAAGATGGTTGTCCCCCGCACAATGCAAGGATCACAACTGATCTTTTAAACTTCGAATTTCGAGAAAATTGGATTGGTACGTGGGGCCCCATACCTTGGCCTGCTAGGTCCTGTGACTTAACTCCCTTAGATTTTTTTTTGTGGGGAAGATTGAAGGACTTGATATTTAAAGGAAGAACCTTTCACACAAAAGAAGAATTGCAAGAGGCCACTAGGCAAGCTTTTGCATCTATTAGCCCAGTTGAACTAATAAATAGTTGCAACTCGGTACGCAAAAGATGCTTAGTTTGTATTCAACAGGGAGGGGCTCAATTTGAACAACTTCTCTAAATATATTTATCAGAAACCTATCTAACTAAATACCTAGATTTTCATAATTATTTTTTATTTTCACTTGTAGCTGTAAATAGTAGTTTAGTTTGTTAATTTTGTTCAACTTTGCTATGTAAATAAAAAAAAATAAAAAAAATTAATAATAAATAATTAAAATAACGTTAGCTAGTGTTATTTAAAGTTGTGTTTAAGTTGCTATCAAACTATAAATCTTAACAATACATAATTGAGATATTGTCATCACAAATCAAAGCCTACTTCGATGTAAACCAAAAACACCTAATATTTTCGTTATTTTTGAAAATAAGTACCTACAACTTTATATCACTGAAAAGGGCTAAACACGAGCATTTTTTATAATTTATAGCCAACTATGATTTCCATTTGAAAAAAAAAAGTTTTGCCTATTTATGATAAAACGGACAACTATAGAAAAAATCTGAGTATGCCACTGGATTGCACATAAAAAAGTGCCTTTAGAATGTCTTTGCAGAATGTTAATATTCCGCAAAATAAAAAAGTTATGGACAATTTTCAAAATGGCCGAAAAGTGAAAAACGCCCTATATCTCAGTTGGCAGTGAAAATATCGGCAGGCGGTTTTTGCCATTAAACATTTCTCAGAAATCGAGCCCATGACACCTAAGTCAGTTTTGCTCTATCTAGTCAGGAAATAGGTTTTCTCTGTTAAAACAGACCAATTTCGACCACCCTGTACAGTGGAAGTTTTAAAGTTAGCGTATTTTTGCTATTTTTACCAAGTAATGAAAGTATGGATTGCTGATTTGGGACGATTCGCTACATTCGAACAGAATGTTTCTGCTACAGAAAAGGGCCATCAGAAAAGTTTTAAAAATGAGAGTATTGGATTCATGCCAAAGTGTTTCTTGTTTTTAAAGATATCAGGGTAAATAAAAAACACGTACATATAAAACAAAATACTAACACTTTTCTGACATATTAGCCTATCTTATATATTTTTAGAACACCGCTATATTATATATGTATTTAATAGAATACTCGTTTTTGACATATTGGCAAAAATATGAAATTTGTATATAAACTCGAAGATTGCCGTGACTGACAATTAAAGACTTTTTTTTTGAGATATTGCTTAACAACGTTGGTTGTTGAATTATTGTGACAGTTATTATTATTGAAATGGTATTTCGCGAATTTAGTATCCGTGAAAGAAGTGATATGCTTCAAATATACTAAATATACTTTCTGAATAATAAAAGCGCAACCGCAGCGCGTTGTTAGTATATCTCCTTCAAAGCAAATATTTGCAAGGCTGGCAAAGAAATTTGAAGAAAATGGTAACGTTTTAAATGAAGAAAATAAGACGAATCTATTGGGAATCTTTGAAGTACATACAATTTCTGCTATTACTACAGTATATAAAAAAAACAGGTGTTTCGCGCGATTAAATCCACTCTTCGTAAAACCCAAAAACTTAGAGAACAACAATGCCAAAAGAGGACTCAATTTTTAAATATATAATGAGAATAATATATTTTTTTAATATTTTACCAGTCAGTGTTTGGTGTGGTCTTATACAGTGTGTCCAAGATAAGGATGCACAGCTTGGTGATCTCGGAAACGGTAAAAGATATAGTGTCGGTTAAATTAGACAAAAGTTGCGTATTTTGATGCCCAACAAAATCCCGTTTTACAAATTTGAAAATTCCAAGCCGTTCCGGAAATATGCGAGAAAAACCGAAATATTACGATTTCGTTTTAATTTTTTTTTGAACGTATTTGAAAAGATCTGAAAAAACGGAAAACACTTTTTCGTTCTCACTTTTTAAACTGTACAAGGTGACGTTAATAAATTTTTATTACAACGTTTCGTTTCAATGGAACCACCATCAACTTTGACTTTTCTTATGGGACGGAAAAAAGTACATCCAGTATTAGATTGCGCTTTTCATTGCAAATTCAACGATGTACAGCACAATATGATTACTTATGTTTTTATCCAGAAAAATGGCTTTTTAATACATTTCTAGCATTTTATTATAGTAGGGCATGAAATCCTAACGATAAAAGGAAGAAAAAACGGTTGACAAGTTCGAATGAATATTTATTTATTTACTAACTATAACAAATGTTCAAACAAATTACCTCCATTTTCTAAACAGAAGTACGCCCCACTGTGGTCCAGATTCATCTTAAAATATTGAAAAATTACTAATTGAAGTTGTTTAGGAGGAAAAATAATAATACAGTGTTTATTTAGAGAACTCAATTTGAAAACGTTGTTTTTGTGTTTATTTATATAGGGTGAGGTAAAAAATATGGGCTCTTTTTGTTGTAAACGAATTTCTCTTTTTTTTTTGTTTTAGTTTATTTAGCTATTTACTATATAATGCCTTGTTCAATTAAAATATTATACATATCAAAAACCTTAATTGACACAAAATTAAATTATTCGATTAATGTAATAGCAAATCTGTCAAAATGTCAATATTCAATTAGATAAAAATTGATGCAAGTTCACTATACTTGGTAGAGGATTAAATAAAAAATAACTAAGAAAAATCTGACTATTTTGATTTACAAATAAGTTAAAGTAACAACAGTGAAATTGCAAACTACTTGTTTTAATTTTTAAAAAACTTAAATGGTTTGTAACAATGCTTATTTGATATGAAATACTGCTGGAAGCTGAATATACAAGTTATACCGAACAGAATTTAAATATGTAAAAAAAATGTGACATCTTGTCACGTATGACAAATAGAGCCTGAGCTGTAAAAAAATTATCAAAAACGTACGTTTTTTACTAATGAAGAAACTAAATAATAATACAAATTAACTAAAAACTATAAAACTTAATTTTAAAAAATGGGATTCTAGATTCTATTCTGATTCACTTTCGGAGGAGCTGCTATTACTATCAAGGGATTCATTAACTGTATTCGGCAAGAATAAATTTAAAGCTTGTGGACAAAACTGTTTCTTTTTCAAAATTGGTTTATTTCTAAGACTCGTGATTTTTGGATCCGAAGACACAAGTAAATTCTTGAAAATCTATGAATCTTTATGAATATCTATATTCATAAGCACTCTATTACATTTTCGTGAGTTATGCTCCCTAAACCTTCTATACTCTTTATTCCTCGCCTCTTGGGCTTCTTCTGACAATTTGCCTATTGGTACTGGTGACGACTCGATGATGGCGGATCCATGAAGAAAAACTTTATGAATTGTAGCTGGCATTCTGTACCAAGGATATAGAGATACAAAAAGATGTGCAGTTTCTAATGTGTATGTATTAAATTTAATTTTCTTGATTAAAAATCCGCTGGCAATTACTTGAAGGATGATATAAAATCGATAAATTAAATTGACATTTAGTCCTGTAATTTCTGCTGATATTGCAAAATTTTGAAAACATTTTCTTGCGCAGTTACCATCGTTAGAAGTTCCCGCTCCTTGTTTGGGTTGGTCTACAATAATTCCCAATCGTGATCTGAATTCTTCTGCCCTTTAACTATAATTTTATCCTCACCACGTGCCTGCCATTTTTCTAGAGGTAAACGGTAACTAATCTTTAAAAAACATTCGAATGATCTTATCCAAATATGTAGGGATATTATGCCAAACTTGAAATTCTCGGTTCTAATGGGCTTGTGTACCAATTGTTCTATATTGTTCATTTCAACAGGTGATGCTCCTCATAAATAACATTTTTGTGATGAAGAATCTGTGATCGAATTAATCATTTTGTTATCAATCATGGTCATATGAAGCTGATGAATTATCTTGAGTGGTTTCTGTTGATTAGTGAAATACGTTGGAGTTAAAGCTGCAATTTCGGCTTCCATTTGTGCATATTCTGTTTTAGAAACTTCTATATAATATCTTATATCGGGTGGATGACGGTGTTGGATTACTCCAGATCACAACTCTATTATTTACCATATTTTTAGTGAATAATTCCAAAGGGACCCAGCAGGTTAACAATAAATTTGAATCTGAATACCATGAAAAGCTTGTTTATATTCTTTTTGGCCCGAACTACCATCCATACTCCATTTCCATACTAAAACCAGTTCTTGTGAATTAATTTTGAGATTTTCTATTTCTAAAGTTGAAAGCAATCTATATGTTGTATGGTCTAGTAACGACTGCAATTCTACACATACTGAATTTTCTGTCGCAGTTATCTTTTCTGGGTAACACATTTTTTTTGCTTCTCGAACTTTTTTGTAGGAGGGGTATAAATCTGCATTATTTTCTTTAGCGGTGTTTCGAAGTTGTTGATATTGATTTTTGAAAAGTCTAGCATCTACAATTAAAGCTAGGGCTCTTTCGTTAGTCAACTGATTTACAATTTTTCAACTCTTCTGTTTTACGGGAACATCAGATAAATGTGATAATTGTTTTGCTTTAGCTGATTTGCCTTCTGCTCTCATATTCATTTGTATCGCAAAAAGTAACTCGTCGGTATCACATTCACGTAATGTGGCAGTTCTTTTGTATTTAGCCGTGTAACTTAACATAGTAAAATTACTTTTAGGCCTCCCAACTTTGTTTTTTTGCTCAATACAGGGTAAAGTCACGAAATTGTTAGACCAATTTTTATTTTTTTCTAAAAATGCTTTTTTAGTTCGCTGCTTCGAAAAATTTTTTGACAAATATTCTATTTTGGATTTGTTTTCTGTCATACAATTAAATAGCAAACGCCGAAAAATACACTTGTCAGGTTGTCTCCGCTCTGGGTATTTGTTAGACTACATGCGCTCGGCTCCTACACAATTTGTTTGGCATAAAATGTAGCAAGATAGCATATCACATTTTTCTTCGTTTGTAAAATTACGTCTGTCCATTGTAGAACAAAATACACTAAAAAAACGACAATAACAATAACAATACAAACATTTACTTGTTTGAATATTTGTTAAATAAAAAAATACATTCATTCGAATTTGTCATCTGTTTGTTTTCCTTTTATCGTTAAGATTTCATGGCCTAAATGTATTAAAAAGCCATTTTTCTGGATAAAAACATAAGTAACCATATTATGTAGTACATCGTTGAATTCGCAATGAAAAGCGCAATCTAATACTGGGTGCACTTTTTTTCCGTCCCATAACAAGAATCAAAGTTGATGGTGGTTAGATCGAAACGAAACGTTGTAATGAAAATTTGTTAACGTCACCTTGTACAGCTTAAAAAGTGAGAATGAAAAAGTATTTTCCGTTTTTTCATATCTTTTCAAATAGCTTCAAAAGAAAATTAAAACGAAATCGCAATATTTCGGTTTTTCTCGGATATTTCCGGAACGGCTTAGAATTTTCAAATTTGTAAACGGGATTTTGTTGGGCATCAAAATACGCAACTTTTGCTTAATTTAACCGAAACTACGTCTCTTACCGTTTCCGAGATCCCCCATGCTGTGCATCCTTATCTTGGACGCACTGTAGATACATATTTTTGGATTGGCTATTTATAGACCAAAAGTTAACCGGAGATCAATACTTTCATATAGCACGATATTAGATCTACTCTTAAAAATATCAGCGCAGATTATATGGGACAATGTTGTGCGAGTCAAAAATTTTCTTAACATGGAATATCCCAGAGATAGGATAGGGAATTGTGGAACTATTGGTTGGCCAGCCAATAGCCAGGACTTAACATTAATGGATTTTTTTCTTTTGGGGGCACAAAAAATCACGTGCACAGAACTCCCTGTGATAATGTCGTGGAATCAATCAGTTGAGAGATAATGTTATTAAATGTCAGAAATCATAAAATTACAATATACGAACAATGTGTTCAAAAAACGGTTGTCACTTACAGCAGTATTTAGAATAGTTAAAGTATTTTATACCTTTTTATTGCAGATATGCGAGTATTCTTGTTATAGGTTAATTTATAAGTTGTTGCAGACTGCCTCGGCACACTGCAATTAAATAAGTATTTAATATTTTTGCCAATATATCAAAAACGAGTGGATTAAAATATAGAGGGTGTTTTTTTTTAAAATATAAGATAGGCTTAGATATCAGAAAATTGTTGGTGTATATGTAACTTATAAAAAAACTTGGCTACATTTTTTAAAATTCCTTGATATTTAAAAAAAAAGTTACTGCTAACTAAAGCTCTAATAATCACAGTTATGCCACTAGACACCGCTCTCTTATGTGCCCCGTCCATAGACTTTGAGTACAGAAAGACAATTAGACTTTATAACCCACTCCCTGGTAATATTAAATCGATAACTACAAGGACATTGTTTAAAGGAAAAATATTTACGTTTCTCACTAATTGTGAACCATACTCAATTTATGAGTTTGTGTATTGTATAGGTTCAAGTATTTTAAGTATTTGTTTTATTTACAGTTTCATCTTTAGTTTATATATTTTATACTAGTGACAGTTAACATTTATACAATTTATACAATGCGCTTGTTTGTAAACTTGTGTTATTGCAATAAACTGAGTTTAAATTTGAGTTTTGTATTAGCCTCATGCATGTGGATTAATTCCTTTAGATAATGTTCCTGCCAGTTACAACTGATATAGACAGTCAAGGATCATTACAAAGAAATTCGCTCTTCACTAAATGGCAATGGCAATTGCATGACATGCAATGACAATGAAACTGTCACCCAGGGCGTCATTTGACAATGGCTAGAGATAAACATATGGAATTTGGTGTGTTAAATATTGTGAAATGACCGCGATTGCGTTATTTTAAATAGAAAACCCTGTATATTTTATATTTTTTGAACTCTCCTAATAATTCTAAACAAGTTTTGTATAACATAACCTATGTCTAAAATGTATAATTTTTCAAATTAAGCCACTTAAAACTGTGACATAATTCCCACTTATTTGTATTTTATGGAAAAACGGAGTAGGCCAGGATAAAAACAATCACGGTTATTTACTCTTCATCCAAGCCTTCATCCAATAAAATGTGTTTTTCACAAATCGATTTTTCAAGTTTTGATCAGACCGTGTACCACAGGGGTGCTCAAACTTGAACTGCTGGCGATCTACCTCAATATTTTTAGACTATTTACGATCGACTCTGAGAGGCTGCAAGTATGTGTGATGCAGGGTTGTCGTACATACACGATACATACACCCTACCTACCTACCTACCTACCTAGGTAGGGTGTACCTAGCATATATAGATATTAGCTTTCAGCACAATATACATTATTTTAGTCAAGGTTTGGGTTAGGTTTAGTTAGGTTCTTCTCTACAATATCAATGAAAAAACTCATAGTTATTCAAAATTGCGAGTTTATTGGTTGTTACAAAACAAAAAAGTTACATATGGTGTTAAACGTGGCACTGCATGTCCTCAGCATGCTTTTCATAAGATGGTACGTAACTACTGAGTGCTAATCACAAGCATGATGACATATGATCGTCAGTTAGTCGATTGCGATATTCTGACTTAATTATCTTCATTTCAGAAAATGCAGACTTGCACAAGTAAGTTGACCCAAACATTGCTGTCAGTTGAAGGGCGATTTGCCTTAGATTCGGATATTTACCTTCAAATATAAAACATCAAAAATTTGTATCAGATGCTGTAGCTTTGAGATATATATCTGATATAATCTGCACCAACTCATTTTCAACAGAACATGAGTTCATATTAAACTGACTTGCTATTTCAGTAGCTAATTCCTCAATGTTTTTACATGAAAAAGGATAACTCATAAATGATGCTACATATGCCAATTTCCTACAATCATAAAAACTTTTTCGAATTGTCCCAAAATATTTGATAATTCAGCCTCATACGTATCATAATTCAACTGAGGAATTCTTGCTTTCAAAGACGGAAAATGTTTCAGATTCTTTCTTTTCAGTTGATCTATCATAAGTTGCAATTTACTTTTGAATGCGATTACTGCGCTAATCATCTCAATAACAGTTTTTCCTTTACCTTGAAGCTCCAAGTTAATGGTGTTTAAGTGCATTGTGATGTCAGTCAAAAATGTCAAATCAGTCAGCCATTTTTCGTTTTTCAACATCTGAGTGTCATCACCTCTTTCGTCTAGAAAAGCTGTTATTTCGGGCAATAATTCTTGAAACCTTTCTAGGAATTTTCCGCGACTCAACAACCTGACGTCCGTGTGAAGAACTGTGTGTGTGTTTAGCTGACTCCCTATCTTCCAGCTGCAAATTAAAGAGCCGCCGTTGCAAGCTACGTGCACGGATGGAATTCACAATTTTTGTTGCAATGCCCATAATTTCCTCCGTGTTTAAAACTTTTGAACACAAAACTTGTTGATGTATAATGCAATGGATTGAAAAAAATTAAGGGAAATCTTCATTAGCTCGACACAATGCCACAAAACCGTTTTGGTTTCCAGTCATTGCTGGTGCTCCATCGGTTGTAATGCACACTAATTTACATATTGGTAGCTTGTAGTTTTTTACAAAATTGAAGAAAACGTCATATATATATCTTCGCCACGGGTCTTCCCCTTCAGAGGAATGGTTGTCAAAAATTGTTCCTTAGCCAACATGTCATTGAAAACCATCCGAATAAAAATACACACAGTGTCTGTCATATCGGTGGATTCGTCGAACTGTAAAGAAAAGTATGTCCATTCCATGATATCATTTTTTAGTTTATCTGCCATGTCCTCATGACTTCAATACGCCTTGTGACAGTCGGACGAGATAACTGAAGTTCTCTAATAGCAGACATGATTTCTGTTTTATTTTTAAAATCTCCAAAGTCTCACTCGCTTCAATAAATACTTCCTTCACAACCGATCCATCTTCGAATGGTTTCTTGTGTTTCGCCAATATATGAGATATTTTAAATGACGCGATCGTAGCAGCTTTTGATTGTTTGGCTGGTCTTGTGAACATGGTTTGTTCTTTTTTCAAGATATCAATCACGTACTTCTCGTCTTCTTAATTCACTCTGTGGTGGAAAATCCTTTTCATAGTTTTTATGAACCGTTTTATGATGCCTCTCTAAGTTACCACGCTTAGGTATTGCAACCGACGCACGACAAATAAGACAAATGCACTTATCCTTCACCATACAAAACAAAAATTCTTCCTCCCAATCGTTATGAAAAATGGTACGTTTTAGATTTCTTCCCTGCACTCATTTTGTACCATTTAATAATAAACTTTGTATCGACGTAGTTGCCTTCAAGTTGCAATTCAGAATGACTCCAATTCCTGCAGGCGCAACATTTATATCGGAGTGAACGAAAGTCTCGAATGTTCCCGTCAAACGCGCCGCGGCCGCCCGAAATTTCTAGAAAAGCGGCAAGAATAAAAAACGCGGCTTTTCTTTGACAAGTACCGCGCGTTCCTTTGATAAAGCCGCCTTTTGCCGTTAGCAGAGTGTCATTTTATTACGTAATAAATTTTTGTAGTTAAGTACCTACTTATTAAAAAAATTTTTCTTCTCGAGATCTACTCAAAAAGCACTCGCGATCGACCGTTTGAGCACCTCTGCTGTACCATAACGGATCAACTGACTGGAACAAAATCTTCACTACCCCATCCTGGTTTTTTATCCTTTACCGACATATGACAAATTCAACTTCCATAGATCGCTGCAAACTTGAAAATTTGATACCCTATTTTCATGTTGTTAATGCTCATCTAAAGCGAAAATCAATGTTACTAGCACTTATTTAATTATACCACCGGCAAAGTTGGCCATAGATTCAAAATAATCTACTATTCAAAGGAATCCTCTTTTAATTAATTTAAATTAAAAAAAAACGAATATGATAGGGTGAAACCAAATGAGCTTTATTATACTTAGAGATGATTAATATTAACTAATAATAAAAGAAATAGAAAAAAGAACGTACTTAATCATAATTAAGATTTTCAAAAACACGACCTTCTTAATCTATACAGGTCTCACATTTTTCAACAATTTTCCGTAATAAATTTTCTTTTTGAGTTATAACAATATTATTAATAGCACTAATAATTCGATTTCTTAAAATGTCCAAATTTTCAGGTTGAGTTAAATAGGCTTTTCCTTTGATATGTCCCCAGAAGAAAAAATCTAGAGGTGTCAAATCAGGTGAACGTGCTGACCACCTTGCAAGCACTCACCATAAGCGAGAAGCATATCTATTTGTTCCGCCCTTGTAAAACTAGCCATTTTAAGGCAGTGGTGGCTATTCAGGTGAAGTGCTACTTCACCAGGAAAAATAAACAAGGAAACATCTATATTTTAGTTTTTACATTCATTTATTCACCTAATGGGTAGAAAATAAACTGTACATCTTTGATAAATATTTTACTTGACCCTTGGCGGCATGTCTTTTTAAAACTTTCAATCGAACATTTAGGGGTTCGCGAAACCACGAGACTAGTCTTGGTCTCGGTCTCGGTATCGGTCTCGAAACGAGATCGAGACTAAAAAAAATTCGAGACCGATACCGAGACTTATCTATCGAGACTCTCGGTCTCGATCTCAAAGTGAAGTAGCAAAATAACTAATGTTCGTAAATTATTTGTTTTGACAAAATAATTTAAAAAATATATGTTTGGGGGCAAATTAATTGATGCAAAAAATAATTTTTCTATAATCAATTATATTATACTAGCATTGTATATGTTCTTTTAACAATTATACTAGTGAAATAGTCATTTAAAAAACGATATAAATAACAATAAAAAGAGATTTTCCCAAATTTAGAAATTCCACTTCACATATCGAAAACCGTAAATTGCTATCCTGTTCTCAAAGAGAGACACTTTATCACAACTATACTATATAGGATTTTGATATTGTGATCTTTATAAATTTGTAATCAGTTTTTATGTTTAATTATTGAAAGTAACTAAAATCCAAAAATTTTTAGTTTTTTGGTTCAATAATTAATAACTAATAGACTGTAACAACTAAAAACATCGCAATATCGTATTCTTATATAGTATAGATACGGTAAAGTCTCCAACAGACGAAGTAATTGTGGTGATTTTTGTTTAAAAATTTTTCGACTTAAAATAAACAAAAAATTGTTTAAAAAAATCAGTGAAAATTTTTCTTAACATTTTGTTCTTTAATCGCTTTGATGGCTTGCTAATTAGAGAAGGTACGTGTTTTATAGAACAATATTTTTGTATTGATTTTGTTTGTATTTGAAAATATCGGACGGTATAAAATTTTTAACTATATGTGTATAATAAAAATAATACATATACATACGGACAAGATTTTCAACAAACAAAACACAAAGTAGAAATTGGCTTAGGATTTTAAATAGATGATCAATAAAGCTAATTCAAATATTACTCTTAAAAAATAATGAACTGTTCGAATAACAAAGTAAAAATTTAAGTTTCTAAACATACATTATAAGCATATTTTTAGATTTTATTTCAACCTGTATAATAAACCTAAAAATATTACAGAAAATTTAAAGTAATATTTTATAATTTCATTTTTCAAGTTACTTTTATACCATGAATGAATAATAAGCATTTATACTTCTTAGTTTAACATGCTTCTTGTTTTGTTTTAATTAACCCTGCCTGTGAAAAAAAACGCTCTACTGCTACAGAGGTCACCAGTATAGACAAAAGATCTTTTGCCATTTTGGCTGAATTTGGAAATTGTTTATCGTGTGCTTTCCACCATTCTAAAATATCTGTACCCTTTGGAGCGCGCTTTAATTGCAAATATTCTATTATTTCTTTTCTCCAATTTTCGGAATAACTTTTTTTTTCAAATAGTGATGTATAATCGATATCATAGTTATCATCGCTTGAGGAACTTGATATTATTGATGATTCAGCAGGCACAATAAATATTTATCCCTGTACATTTTCTCAAAAAAGGCTATAGATTGATCTTTCAGATCTTTCAAAAAATTGAATAAGTAGATATTTGTTTAATAAATAAATTTACTTTTAAAATCTACTCCACTTTTAAAATTTATAGTTAATTTACCAAAGAACAAAAATAGTTGATTCACAAGTAGACCCCTAAGAACGGTTTTTGTTAAGAAAGTAAATCCGCATCAAAGTAATAAAAGTTTGGTTCAAAATAGCAAAGTTTATAGAATACCTAAGGGTGCTTTACTTGGCCATCGATCGTATTCTACCTATTGAATTATGACGCCTGTCCCTAGAATGCGCAGCACGTTGCTTGCATGAGTTCGGCAGTATTATACAGTGTGTCCTTATTTTGTGTTTAATATATCTTATTTCGTTTGTATATCTTTCGAAATGTCAAATAATTATTGTTCTGTGGATGGTTGTTCAAGTAACTCTAGTGATGTGTGGCCTTTCTGTTGATGTCCAAAGAATAAGGGATATGTGATATTTATTTTGATACACCTACTATTGTCCGTATATCTTCATTTACTGATTTCGTTTTGGAATAATTTTTTATATAAATATACCTAAATTTTTTCTACTTTACTGAAATGTTCAATCATTGGGGTTTTTTACATTATTTTTAAGATTGGAAAAACTCTAGGTTTCGAACGTAGGCTTCCATGTACTTTTGTCTAAATAACATCTCGACGAACAATTATTATTTTTAAAATTTTGTTTTCGGGACCACCGAGACTTTCGAGACCGATACCGAGACTAAGTAGGTCTCGGTCTCGAAGCATCGAGATCGAGACCGAGACTGATACAGTCTCGGTCTCGCGAACCCCTACGAACTTTATTATAACAACTATAACAGAAATACAATATCTCAAGAACAGACTTACTTCTCTTGGCAATATTTCAATTCAAAAGGAATTTCTGAAGGAGATTAGGGCAATACATCCATTTTATGAGGTGTTATAAATAAATTTGCTGCTATGAAGGATAAGAGAATTGATTTAGTATAAAAAACTTAGGTAAGTTGTAAAAAAATATTCTATCCCCTCCACATATAAAAAAATTCTGAAAAAAAAAGTTATTGCGATATTTTCTTGCTTCATTTGCACTTCACTTACTTTTTCACCCGCGAGCCGCCACTGGTTTAAAGAGATTACAAAGAACTTTTAGTCTACACCAATACAGACACGAAATAAAGCACGAGAATTTACAAAAAGTACAACAATCTGCCAAGCCCACAAGTGATTACTTGGTCAAAATTCAATTGTTTTTAAAAACCATAGCAACCTCTGTCAAGGCTAATATGATTATTTTAATTTGAACAAAACTTTGTTTATAGGTAGGTATCACACTAGATTAAGTTATCATTAACTTAACTTTCACAAACAACTGCAAAATTGAAAATTAGGCAAAAAGGATAAGTGCATTTGTCTCATTTGTCGTGCGTCAGTTGCAATACCTAAGCGTGGTAACTTAGAAAGGCATCATAAAACGGTTCATAAAAACTATGAAAAGGATTTTCCGCCACAGAGTGAATTAAGAAAACGAAAAGTACGTGATTTGATATCTTGTTTGAAAAAAGAACAAACCATGTTCACAAGACCAGCCAAACAATCAAAAGCTGCTACGATCGCGTCATTTAAAATATCTCATATATTGGCGAAACACAAGAAACCATTCGAAGATGGATCGGTTGTGAAGGAAGTATTTATTGAAGCGGGTGAGACTTTATTTGGAGATTTTAAAAATAAAACAGAAATCATGTCTGCTATTAGAGAACTTCAGTTATCTCGTCCGACTGTCACAAGGCGTATTGAAGTCATGAGTCAGGACATGGCAGATAAACTAAAAAATAATATGGATTGTACATACTTTTGTTTACAGGTCGACGAATCCACCGATATGACAGACACTGCCCAGCTGTGTATTTTTATTCGGATGGTATTCAATGACATGTTGGCTAAGGAAGAATTTTTGACAATCATTCCTCTGAAGGGGAAGACCCGTGGCGAAGATATATATGACGTTTTCTTCAATTTTGTAAAAAACTACAAGCTACCAATATATAAATTAGTGTGCATTACAACCGATGGAGCACCAGCAATGACTGGAAACCAAAACGGTTTTGTGGCATTGTGTCGAGCTAATGAAGATTTCCCTTCATTTTTTTCAATCCATTGCATTATACATCAACAAGTTTTGTGTTCAAAACCTTTAAACACGGAGGAATTATGGGGATTGCAACAAAAATTGTGAATTCCATCCGTGCACGTAGCTTGCAACGGCGGCTCTTTAAGTTGCAGTTGGAAGATAGGGAGTCAGCTGAACACACTGATTTAGTTCTTCACACGCACGTCAGGTGGTTGAGTCGCGGAAAATTCCTAGAAAGGTTTCAAGAATTATTGCCCGAAATAACAGCTTTTCTAGACGAAAGAGGTGATGACACTCAGATGTTGAAAAACGAAAAATGGCTGACTGATGTGGCATTTTTGACTGACATCACAATGCACTTAAACACCATTAACTTGGAGCTTCAAGGTAAAGGAAAAACCGTTATTGAGATGATTAGCGCAGTAAACGCATTCAAAAGTAAATTGCAACTTATGATAGATCAACTGAAAAAAAAGGATCGGAAACATTTTCCGTCTTTGAAAGCAAGGATTCCTCAGTTGAATTATGATACGTATGAGGCTGAGTTATCAAATATTTTGGGACATTCGAAATGCGTTTTTATGATTGTAGTAAATTGGCAAATCTAGCATCATTTATGAGTTATCCTTTTTCATGTAAAAACATTGAGGAATTAGCTACTGAAATAGCAAGTCAGTTTAAAATGAGTTGATGCCGATTATATCAGATATACATCTCAAAGCTACAACATCTGATACAAATTTCTGGTGTTTTATATCTGAAGATAAATATCCGAATCTAAGGCAAATCGCCCTTCAACTGACAGCAATGTTTGGGTCAACTTACTTGCGCGAGTCTGCATTTTCTGAAATAAAGATAATTAAGTCAAAATATCGCAATCGACTAACTGACGATCATATGTCATCATGCTTGCGATTAGCACTCAGTGGTTACGTACCATCTTATGAAAAGTATGCTGAGGACATGCAGTGCCACGTTTCAACATCCAAAGTCACTCCTTATTTAAGTTTAACACCATATGTTACTCTTTTGTTTTGTAACAACCAATACACTCGCAATTTTGAATAACTATGAGTTTTTTCATTGATATTGTAGAGAAGAACTTAACTAAACCTAACCCAAACCTTGACTAAAATAATGTATATTGTGCGGAAAGCTAATATCTATATATGCTATGGTACACCCTACCTAGGTAGGTAGGTCGGGTGTATCTATCGTGTATGTACGACAACCCTGCATCACACATACTTGCAGCCTCTCAGAGTCGATCGTAAGTAGTTTAAAAATACTGAGGTAGATCGCCAGCAGTTCAAGTTTGAGCACCCCTGGGGTACAGGGTCTCATCAAAACTTGAAAAATCTATTGGCGAAAAACACATTTTTGTTTAAACTCGAAACATTTTTTTTTTGTTGGATGAAGGCTTGATTAAAGAGTAAATAACAGTGATTGTTTTTATCCTGGCCTACTCTGTTTTTCCATAAAATACAAATAAGTGGGAATTATGGCACATTTTTAAGTGGTTTTATTTGGAAAACTATACATTTTAGACATAGGTTATGTTATACAAAAGTTGTTTAGAATTATCAAGAGAGTTCAAAAAACATAAAATATACAGGGTGTTTCATTTAAAATAACTCAGTCGCGGTCATTTCCGGGGAAACCGGAAACGATATTCAATTGTTTTTATATTACAAATGTTTACAATATTCAACTCTATCAATACACCAAATTCCATATTTGTATCTCTAGCCGTTTTCAAATGGCGCCCTGGGTAGTAGTTTCATTGTCACTCGGTAGATGTTGACTTAAATATTTTTTTAGGAAAAATAATGTCTAATTTCTCCCAGATTATTAATCGTAACTGCACGAAACTTGGCACATTTTTGCACTTGGGGCTAGGTATTGTTATATAAAAATTCGATGGTTGTTTTCGGATACTTGGCCAGGACCATGGTATATTTTTCTCATTATAAATTTTTAACTACTTAAAGATTGGGGTATAAAAATGTATAAAAATTTATTTAAGGTGTCGATTTAAATATTATTTGAGGAAAAACCATGTTCAAAATAGTTTGTACGATTGAAACAGAAAATTCCACACAACAGTAGTGAGGAAACTAGCCCACAGTAACAATAAAAACGATTTAAAGTCTACTCAAACCAACGTGGGATAACGAGAGCGTTTGTAGCCTATATACTGATGTTTAGTAGGAGCTGCATGTTTGTGCCAGGTGTCCGTTCGGACGAGGCTTTTTGTTAAAAAAAAAACTAGTAAGCTAAAATAAATAAATTACTATTAGACAACTTACACATTTGCCCGAGTGCTTGGTGTCGATAACGTAACCTTTTGTACAAGCATCTTGCATCATGTGGCACCACGTTAGGTAAGTACTGTTATTTGTTCCACATACCGGCCCATGCATATATTTTGGGCGGCATGCTGAGGGGCAACCCACGCAACGTGGATTTCCTCCTCCCTCTTTGTCAACGAGGCAGTGTT
The DNA here is from genome assembly GCA_030620095.1 of Kuschelorhynchus macadamiae. Taxonomy (NCBI): domain Eukaryota; kingdom Metazoa; phylum Arthropoda; class Insecta; order Coleoptera; family Curculionidae; genus Kuschelorhynchus; species Kuschelorhynchus macadamiae. The sequence continues at coordinate 865,340 of JAUTXW010001077.1, forward strand.
GTCGGTCTTGGCAACGGATGTCGCTACATGTAATGTTTGCTGCAATAAAAATAGTAGGAATTAAAAGTTTAAGAGGTTCATTTTTGTATTGAATCAAGTAACATTAACGGGTCCAGATAAAATATGTTAAAAAAACCTTCACAAAGTGCTTTATTTAAAATGTTTCGTTCCCTCTATTATGATTTAAACAGACATCTGTTTGGGTCGAATTTGAGATTTTGGTTTCAGTTTCAATTCAAAAAGGTTAATTTTATCAATATAGTAAGAAAAAAAATTTTATTATACCTAAACCATTTATTTTAGAAAAAATATTTAAAAGCCACTATATGCTGTTGATTAGAGAGCACATTTTAAAAATATTCTTGATTATACAGGGTGTTACAAAAAATAGTGGCGCATAAAAGTTTAATTTTTTAAAATGGAACACCCTATATTTTTTTACATTTTTGGAACACTCTTTGCCTAGTCTACAGACTCCTAGAATATTATCTCTCTTTTTTTAATAGTTTCGGAGAAAAAAGGTAAAATCGAAGAAAAAAAAATTATAGTCTACATTTAAAATATTTATAAAAATTAGATAAAACATCTTAAAAGCTAAGGTAACCTAGTAGCTTACTGCAAAAGGTTTATAGTTATTCTGCTACGAGTATTATAAGTCTTACTTATACAGGGTGACCCAAATTCCATGTCAAACGTTGCAAAATAAAAAATTATTTTTCTCCATTTTTTCAAATGGAACACCCTATATATTTTTTTTCTGTCCGATACAGAATTAACAGATCAACATTTATTATTATTACTTATCTCAAAATTCCTGAAGGTTTTTGAAATATTCTTAAAAAACTAATGTTGTACTTTGTTTTTCAGTACGATAATTGAATAACCTCACTAGTAATGTTCATACCTTCGCGATTTTAAATATTAGATAGGTCAGCGTAGTTCTAGCTATGGGGAAAAACCTAAAATCCTAACATTTTTTCTAATTACGTTTGCTGCATAAAATTTAAATTACTGCCAAGAGTTAAGGCTCGACTTAAGGTGTAACAGCTTTATTTAACATTATTAACAAATATCTAATTGTTGCTAAAATTAATTTTTACTTAGAACATATGTTCGATATGTCTTCCATTCTCTTCGAGGCATAAACGAAGACGGGTATGAAAAGATCTTCCTACTATTCTTAATACTTCGGGCGTAATACTTTGAAATGCGGTTCTAATCCGTTGCTGCATATTTTCGGGAGTTGTTGGAGGTTTGTTGTAAACAATTTCCTTAACGTAGCCCCATAGAAAAAAATCTAATTTCGTTAGATCAGGCGACCGGGGCGGCCACGCACTTGCTCCCTGTCTTCCAATCCATCGATCTGGAAAATTATTATTTAAATGATCCCTAACTGGCAACGAAAAATGTGCTGGAGCACCATCTTGTTGCAACCACATTGTATTTCTCAGATTAACCGGCAAATTTTCACACAAATTTGGCAAGTGATTTTCTAGGAAGTCGAGATACATGGCTCCAGTTAAATGTCCATTAAAAAAATGGGGACCAATAACATGTTCACCAATAATTCCCCCCCACACATTAACTGACCATCTGTGTTGTAGATCAAGCTGCCTAAAAATTGTTGGATTATGGTCGGCGTAGTAATGGTAGTTATGACGATTTACAAATCCATTCTTATGAAATGTGGCCTCATCAGAGAATAAAACTTTATCAAAAAAATCAAAGCTTAACCTAATTTTAGCTTGTGCCCAATTACAAAAGTCAACACGTTTCTCAAAATCTGCTGGAAGGAGTTCTTGATGCAACTGAATATGATATGCATGAAATTTATGGCTCTTTAAAATTCGCTGAACAGTTCTTTCGCTTACTCCTACGGCATCCCCGACTGCTTTTTGGCTAACAGAAGGATTTTCCGTGACAGCTAATAGCACAGCTAATTCATTTTCTTCCGTTCGAACGGGCCTATTTCTAACTGGTCTTGTATAATTTACATTTCCCGTTGCCATAAATCTCTCTAATAAGTTCGTCATGCTCCTTCTGTCTGCCTTCGTTCTGGATAATTTTGCGCATAAATCCTACTGGCCAAAAAGGCATTTCTATGCGATTCTCCTAACACAAAAACCATATCAACCAGTTCTTCGCGGGTGTACTCCATGACGATAGAACGTTCAAATAAAACTTCTAAACAGTGACGCAAACAAACGAAAAATGAACTACGTAGAAGGTAAAGACCACTATATGAAAAATCCAATAATTATTTCAATTTGTAAAACTTAAAAAACGAATAAGTAAATTGCCGATATGTTTTAGTTGTTTGACAGTTTCTAGACAATTTGTTTTTCATGGCCTACTTAAATTCTAGTTAATAATTTGGGCAACACTTGTCAATAATATTAAATAAAGGTTAAGGCCGTTTTACATGCTGCAAGTTTCTTGCAGCAAGGGGTTGCACCTGCAAGATATTGCGCGCAACTTGTCTTGCAGACTGTAAAGCGGCAGTTGTATTTCAATTGCAAGTGTCAGCGTATGCCTTTGTGCAAGTCTCTTGCAACTTGTAGGAAAACCTGCAGCATGTAAAACGTCTTTACGGCTTAACTCTTGGCAGTAATTCAAATTTTATGCGGTAAACGTAATTACAAAAAATGTTGGGATTATAGGTTTTTTCCCATAGCTATAACTACGCTGACCTATTTATTATTCAAAATCGCGAAGGTGCTTACTTATGAACATTACTAGTGAGGTTATTCAATTACCGTACTGAAAAACAAAGTACAACATTAGTTTTTTAAGAATATTTCAAAAACCTTCAGGAATTTTGAGATAAGTGTAATAATAAAAAATGTTGATCTGTTAATTCTATATCGGACAGAAAAAAAATATATATAGGGTGTTCCATTTTTCCACATTACTATTGAGTTTATTCAATTATCGTACTGAAAAACAAAGTACAACATTAGTTTTTTAAGAATATTTCAAAAACCTTCAGGAATTTTGAGATAAGTGTAATAATGAAAAATGTTGATCTGTTAATTCTGTACCGGACAAAAAAAAATATATAGGGTGTTCCATTTGAAAAAATGGAGAAAAATTATTTTTTATTTTGCAACGTTTGACATGGAATTTGGGTCACCCTGTATAAGTAAGACTTATAATACTCATAGCAGAATAACTATAAACCTTTTGCAGTAAGCTACTAGGTTACCTTAGCTTTTAAGATGTTTTATCTAATTTTTATAAATATTTTAAATGTAGACTATATTTTTTTTTTCTTCGATTTTACCTTTTTTCTCCGAAACTATTAAAAAAAGAGAGATACTATTCTAGGAGTCTGTAGACTAGGTAAAGAGTGTTTCAAAAATGTAAAAATATAGGGTGTTCCATTTAAAAAAATACAACTCTTATGCGCCACTATTTTTTGTAACACCCTGTATAATCAAGAATATTTTTAAAATGTGCTCTCTAATCAACAGCATATAGTGGCTTTTAAATATTTTTTCTAAAATAAATGGTTAAGGTATAATAAAAGACGGGAGGTGAGCTGCAGGACCCTGTATATGTGTTGATTTTTATTCCTTCACGGATGGAAAAATACAATGTGTTTTCATTCCGGGTGTACATCCGTTCACTACTGTCGTTCTGAAAAGAACAGTTTTGCTGACGTTTCGCCAAAATCACATTTGGCATTTTCGAAGCTTTCTTTCTCGCGTCCGAATAGAGACTGAAGTATTCGTGACTGCGACGCTTCCTTTTATACCCCCACTCGGGGACGAAGGTTATATCTGCGCAGGCGTTGGTCGTTATGTATGTTTTCCGGATGGTGCTGTTGTTGTTGCGCTAATTGCGCTTGAGTTTTTGCGATTTTAGATTTGTCGATTATTGTCTTCCATACTGTTGGTAGTTTTAATGATTCGTCCCTTTTATTCAAATCACCTTGTTTTTCAATTTCTATGGCTTCTATTCTCGGATTATTCTGGTCTTATAATGTTCTATATTGGCAATCTCCCTACACCCATCGAAATTTATTTTATGGCCGGTTTCCTGATGATGTAGGAATAAAGCTGAGGTTGTTTGTTTATTTCTGATGCTGAGTTTATGCTCTTCCACTCTTGCTGATATTCGCCTGTTAGTTTGCCCTACGTACAACTTTTCACAGTCCTGGCACGGAATACTGTACACTCCGTGGTTTTCCAGTTTGATTTTATCTTTTGGGTTTCCGAGTAGTTTACCTATAGTTGTTTGTGGCTTGTGTATTGTTTGTATGTTGTGTTTCCTCAGAATTCTTCCGATTCTGTCTGTTGTGCCTTTTACATATGGTAAGACTACTCGTTGCATTCCCGGCTCATATTTTTGTTGTTCGTTGTTCGGGAAACCTGTGCATTAATAGCTTTCTCTATGGTGCGATTTGTGTAGCCATTTTTCTTTAAAGCACTAGATACTACCTTAAGATCGTTTTGTCTCGTCTATGTTTCAGTTAGTCGCACGGATCTAGATATTAGAGTATTTGCCACAGCTTGAATTTGTGCTGGGTGATGATGTGATTTTGCATTTAAATATCTGTCTGTATGTGTTGGTTTTCTATACACGGTGTATTCGAAATGTCCGTTATGTAGTTTTGTGACCAAAACATCTAAAAATAGTAGTTTGTTGTTTTCCTCTAGCTCTAGAGTAAATTGTATTCTGGGGTGGATTGAATTTACGTGAGTGAATTTACGTTACGTCAAGGTCTCTTTAACTTTATTAAGGGCTTCAGGACGGTATTGGTCTGGACGATATCTTAATTTTAATTCCCACCATCCATACAAACAAAAAAGAAGTGTTGTGATTGGTCTAGTTGACCGTGCCATATCTTTAACGTCACCAGAATACCGTCCTGAAGCCCTTAATAAAGTTAAAGAGACCTTGAATGCAAATCATTTCCCAGAAAAACTGATAAAAAAAATTATCAAACAAAGGACGTACATATATTATAACAATCATAACGAAAACGTAAGACAAGATAATACGCAAAAAAAATATATCGCAATGCCATACACATCTCAATTATCTGAAAAATTAAAACATATCTTAGGAAAATATAACATAATTGTGTGTCATAAGAACCTGATAGGCTCCCTATTTACAAAATTAAAAACTAAAATTCCCAAAAATAAAAATTCCAATCTCGTATATGAAATTCCTTGCTTAAACTGCCCTATGAAATATATTGGTATGACAACCCAACTTTTAGAAAATAGAATAAAAGGGCATAAGTATACAAAGAATGCATGCACTGCATTACAGAAACATGAAAAAAGCCCAAAACACGAATTTAATTTTTCTGAAACCAAAATCATTGGTGAAGACAACCTGTATCAGAAATTAATTATCAAAGAAATGATTCACATAAAAAAAGAAAAAAATGCAATAAATGACAAACAAGACATAAAAAATGTAAGTCAAATATACCACAATTTGATATTTTAGTATAGTTTTAACTTCGTCTAAGCCATTATTTTTAAAATGTAGTATATCATTGTGAATGTCTGATTCTACTCTAAGATTTAAATTAAAAAAATAGCAAAAAATTATCTATAAATTCCTCAAAAAAAAAAGTACTACAATAAGAACACTTTTTTACCTAAAACTGTGCCATGAGTTGCCTGGCAAACCACTAACTTGCTACCTATCATTCAAATATAAGTGAATAATCAGCATGTATTTTTCGAGGTATGTAGCCTTATTTTATTAATTTTGTAATAATTATTGTCAATAGTATAAAATTTTAAATCAGTTTTAGAAAAATTGTAAATGTCATTTTATAATTAGACCACTAAATGTTTTTTAAATTAATTGTAGATAGGTAAGAAAAGCCATATATACCAAAAAAAAAAAAAAAAGGAAAGAGCAATTTTTGAGAAAGCCTACTATGATAGGCGAAACGTCAAGTTAATCCCATTGTTTGATTTTGCAAATAAACCTATACCCAAGAAAGAAGTCCAATTAATATATACATATATATATATATATATATATATATATATATATATATATATATATATATATATATATACATAGGATATTCATCAAAATACATAAATTGTATAAAGGAAATTTTCAGACAATAACATTTACAATTTAAAGTTCAATAACACGTCTTGGAATAGGTATCATATTATTAATAACACATTTAGATAATTAAATAAAACCGTGTGACATTCACAATACAAGATTTATACGGAGACAAACAAGAAACTATTATTAAAATATGGATTTATCTGTGGAAATAAAGGAACAGTAGTTGAAAACTATGTTCTAAAGGGGTCCAACTAAATTTTATACAGGGTGTTAATTAATGTCTTGGACATATTTCAGGGGGTGTGACAAAATAGGAAAAAAATGCCAATATATACATGGTCAAAAACGCACCATTTTCGTTATACAGGGTGTCAAAGTTTCAATTTTTTTCTCGTTTTTTGCGTTTTTTTCTAGTTTCTTCTGAGACAATTAGTTCAAGTTTAGAACCTTTATGATTTTTAAGAACCTCTACGATAAAATATTAAAATCGTGGATGGTAGTATACAGGGTGTTACATTTTTTTGTACCACCTACAAGTTTATCTTGCGGAACTTTTTTTCACAGCACCCTGTATGAATTCTGATAAATTTAAATTCTTTGTTCATTTCTTTAGCTCTTTCGCATTTATCACAGTTTTCGACTTATTTGCAGTAATTGCCATAGATGCAAATTAAGTGTAGGCTATATAATGAAACTGGAAAAAAAGCTAGTAGGCTGAGGCAGGTCATTTGTTAATTCTGTTCTTTAATCTGTCATTTTGTAAAAAATATTTTTTTGTTTGACATTTCCGTAGTTGTTTCATGGTGGTTGAAGTTGAATTCACAAATCAAGAATATGCAGAAATTCATTTCATTTATGGACTTGCCAACGGCAATTGTTATGAAGCCAGACGACTCTGAACAGAAATATCCAAATCGAATGGTGCCCAATGGACAAACATTTGCAAAGGTATATAATCGGCTATGTGAAAATGGATCATTTAAGAAATCCATTCATTTAGCAGGAGCAAATAGAACGGTTAAGACTCCTGAAGTCGAGGAAGCAGTTCTGAATGCAGTAGAAAATGATCCTGCTACCAGTACGAGGAAAATTGCAACAACACTTAACATTTCATTTGTGCTTGTATGGAAAATTTTATTAGACAGCTTAATGTATCCTTATCACATCCAAAGAGTTCAAGCTCTTTTCGCACGTGACTTTCCACTCCGTTTAAATTTTTGCCAGCGATTCTTACAAATGCTAGCCCAAAATCCATTATTTGGAAACACGATTTTATTTAGCGATGAGGCAAATTTTTCTAGGAATGCCATACGTAATTTTCGTTTTTGGGCAGAAGAGAATCCGCATTCGATACATGAAAATAATTTCCAGCGACAATTTTCAGTAAATGTGTGGGCCGGCATTATTGGAGATTATTTGATAGGTCCATTTTTCCTGGCAGCAAGGCTAAACGGACGATATTATCGTCAATTTCTCGAAGACGAACTCCCGGTATTGCTAGAAGACGTGCCAATTCTTCTTAGAAATCAAATGTGGTTTATGCACGATGGTGCACCAGCACATTTCAGCATAGAGGTGAGGGAGTTCCTAAATAATAATTTTAACAACCGTTGGATAGGGCGAGGGGGACCTCAGCCATGGCCACCTAGATCTCCAGATCTGAATAGCCTGGATTCCTTTTTCTGGGGATACCTGAAAACATTGGTGTATCAGACCCCAATCCAGACAGAAGAAGATTTAAGAAACAGAATATTAGCTTCATGCGACATCATTCGCAATACTACTGGTATATTTGACAGAGTCCGTCAGTCCATGAGGCGAAGACTTGATTCTTGCATTCTAGCATTATCATGTCAGTCATAAGTCGAAAACCGTGATAGATACGAGAATAATGCAAAATACGAAAGAGCTAAAGAAATGAACAAAGAGTTAAAATTTCATATCAGAATTCATACAGGGTGCCCCAAAAAAAAAGTTCCGCAAGTTAAACTTGTACGTGATACAAAAAAATGTAACACCCTGTATACTACCATCCACGATTTTGATATTTTATCGTAGAGGTTCTTAAACATAAAAATATGCCCTCTCAGTCTAAAGATTTATTTTTAATTACATTGCTCTGTAATAGAAATTCGCCTTTCAAGCATTGTTTTTTAAATATTCTTTAGTTTTTACAACCGATAATAGGTGAAACAAGTTTTAAAAAAAAGTTGTCCGTGCATAGTGAAACGTAATTAGCAAACGAAAAAATTAAAATTTCTTTTATAACTGATATATTTACTTCTGCATAAGTCTTCATAACAAAAAATAATGTCTGGGAATATGTGGGTTGTGTATAATTGCAAAAATCACTTGCCAGGTGTAACTTTTCGTGGGTTTCCAAAATAGATTATGACGGAACAGTGGGTACACCAGTGCAGTAGAAAAATATTAGCTATAGATATACTTTTTAATATTATTTTTTTATTAATTTTGCAGGCGAGTTGTGTTTTCTTTTAACATATAGCAGGTACTTTTAATTTTAATTTTTGTTCTGGATCAGTGGCGTTTTGAGACAATGAAAATTTTCAACAACCAAAAAAAAAGGTCTTCAGTTTTTGTTCTTTACTTAATTGAGCGTAAATAATATTAACAATAAAAAAAAAAGTCATTGCCTTATTATTTCAGTTGCAGATAAAAATAAAACTGGTTCTGTGGGGGGGGTTACCCTCTAATTCCAAAAAAAGGTCCATACTTTATTCTATTTCTATCATTTTAACTTAAATAGAAATGGCTCTGTGAGGGGGCGTTACCTTCCAGACCCCCCCTTATACACCCCAATGCTCTGGATTGTTGTTTTGTTTGTTTCCGTTTTCGTTGTAAAAGTGGATATTTAGGTGTTTTATTGTAATTTCAAGAATACATTATTTTATTTGGCCGCTATATATTATTAACATATAGCAGGTACTTTTAATTTTAATTTTTGTTCTGGATCAGTGGCGTTTTGAGACAATGAAAATTTTCAACAACCAAAAAAAAGGTCTTTAGTTTTTGTTCTTTACTTAATTGAGCGTAAATAATATAAACAATAAAAAAAAAGTCATTGCTTTATTATTTCAGTTGCAGATAAAAATAAAACTGGTTCTGTGGGGGGGGGTTACCCTCTAATTCCAAAAAAAGGTCCATACTTTATTCTATTTCTATCATTTTAGCTTAAATAAAAATGGCTGTTAGGGGGCGTTAACTTCCAGACCCCCCCCCCTTATACACGCCAATGCTCTGGATTGTTGTTTTGTTTGTTTCCGTTTTCGTTGTAAAAGTGGATATTTAGGTGTTTTATTGTAATTTCCAGAATACATTATTTTATTTGGCCGCCATCAACATCTTGAATTTGCATAACAATTTTACCATATTATCTTTAAATTACACAAAATTTTAAATCAAAGAAAGTCATTATTTTATTTTAGTTCGAAGTAAAACTGAGGTTGAAAAGTTGAAAAGGTCCTTACCTTTATACTATTCTATATTCTATCTTCTTCTTTCTTTCTTATGTAAAAGTAGCTCTGTATGTAAAAGTAGCTCTCTTAAATACGCCAAAAGTTCATTCCTATATAACACTTGATTTCTTATGGCCGCCATATTGGATTTTTCGATTTTTGGAAAGAGCATAAAATTTCCAGTTTAGTCCAGTCTTACAGATGCATACAAAATTTGAGCATCATCGAAATATCACACTTCCTAAAGTTAGGTATGGGACATTCCATGGTAACTCGAGATACAATCAGATTGATTATTTGGCAATACAATGACAATTCTTTACTCTAACCGTTCAATTAACGCCAACATTTTAAATTAAAAACCTATATTGTTGCCATACAGTTACTTTATTACTCCAATAAAGGAAATGTTTTGAGATTCTTCATTTTTATTAATTAAAACTCATCAATCACTCACGTTACATCTTAAGGACATAAGGTTTATCTTTTCATAATCTTTTCAATTTTTCTACGAATATAACAGCTAAACTTCTATTAGAAAACAACATTAGTAAGATGAGATATAAACAAAATTATAGTACAATTTGTAATTTTTCAAATCTTTGTTTTCAAGAGCAAACGGCAAAAAATGTGGTAACTCGCGTTACATTAAATTGGTAACTCGTGTTTCAATTAAATAATGAATACATTTCGAACAAAAAGTATAGTGTGGATCAATTTTAAATTCTTTGTATTCTCCTCTTGAGAACAGCCAGAGGAATATCATCATCCTCATCACTATAAACAACATTTTCATCTAATACTCTAATGCCGATCTTCAAGTCTGACGTAATGTTGCTTGTTTTTAAAGTACCGTTTTGATAATAAATTATATGAGCCTTAGATATGCCTGGAATTAAAGCAGCTTGATCAAAAATGGCATGGAGATTCATTTCTTTAGCAACATCTTCTATTTCTTTTGGAGTGACATTAATAACCTTCACTTTGGAACCCTCAGCAGCTTTGGCAAATTGTTCTGCATTAAACACAACTGCCTCTCTTCGCATAACCTTGTTTCGCACCAATCTTTTCAACGCGCCACCTATACCATCAACGGGACCTTTTCCATGTGATGTAGCAAAATAGTTCCAAAATATGTTCTTTTCATTTCGTTGCTGAATGATTTTAATAGTTTCCACAATGTACCTGTTCTTAAATTGTGATGAAGGTCCATCTGACCAAATGTAGACTTTGGTAACGGATGCTGGCAATTCTCTTATTACCCGATCCATGTAAACTGCTACCGTTTCTTTATTGTGGTTTCGATTATCAGATACAATAACCATTGGATGCTGTGTGGCCATATACCAAGCCGATATCGTAAACAAAGTTACTTGTGGTTCAGCCCAATAAAAGCTTTGAATTTCGTCTTGTGCTACACATGTGAAATTTTCAGAAAAATCCACTTGCACCAAAGCAGCTGATGGATCGAAGTTAGTAGCCGCTATATTCTTCCTGTCATTCTGATATGAATCAGCTTGATGCCTTTTCACATAAAAATGTTCAAAAAAACGTTTTAGACATATCGATGATGTGTTTTCGCAATTCTGAAGCTGATCCTGAATGTAAAACTTTACACAATTTTCCTTCACTGTCTTGCCATACCAACCATGTGACTTCGGAATTATTGCAAGCACCTACATACTGTTCTAAGTTTGTATCTAAAGTGTCTTTACAAGCACCACAAGTAAATTTCCAACACTCTTTAGTAGGGTTTTCACACATGACGGACTTGAGAAAATCCTGGTTATAGCGAGGACATTCCGGTGAAATGGTATGCATGGCATTTAAAGCTAAAATGAAGTTTTCGTGGTATCTACATAGGCACACGTTATGAGGAAGGTGGCTACTTAGGAAAACATTTTTTGGTCTATATTCAGCAAACTTGCTCTTACCCACAGCTTCCCCGTATTCCTTAACAAACAAAGCATGTGTTTCAGAAATGGAAGTACATAGATGTCTGATTTGGATTTTTTCTTTGGGTTTGCCTTGTTCGCGAACTGTAATAAAGTCTTTTAGTCCAGGGGCTTGGCGACTTATGTCCTCTCTTGTATAAAAATCTTTTATGGCTGTGACGACCTCGTTACTGAGTGATCTGCGATGTTGGTTAATGAGGTTTGAAGAATCGGACGCTTCATCTTTTTCTTCAACTTCTAACAATAGTTTCTTTAAAACAATCTGGCGTTTATTAGGACAGGTAGGTAACGATCTGCGGGCTCGTGCTGCTGCTTTTCCCAAAGATTGAACTGATGTATAAGGAGGAGAAACTTTTTTACTTGTATCACTTTCAAGTTTAGATTTTTTCATAGACCGACATTTTTTTACTCTTTCGTTAACTTTTTTCCTTATTTCGTTTTGTAACTGCTTTCTTTTTGAAGACGGCAAATTGGAACGGGCGACTTTCTTTTTTGCCCTACTTTTTCTGCATATTTCTGCATGCTTTTTTTTTATATTCATCATACACTCCTAGCTTTTTTAACTTTTCCCGTCCTCTTTTCATTTTTTCAGCACCGGATAAGCCCATACTTTATAAAAGAAAATTGTTCGACTTTTTTACTTGCCCAACGTTACTTATATCACGCTTAACAAGTTTTAATATACGTGTGCGGTAAATTCGCTGAATATGGCACTTTTTTTATTTATAGGTTCAAATCAGTAACTCGCGTTTCAATGAAAACCCAAAAAAATATATCATTTGCGGAAAATGTATCTTCAATGTTACTGAACCATGCTTTGAAATGAATCTAGGCAACAGAAATATAAAATCTTAAAACACGATAAAAAAGTATTAAAACGGTATATTCCTTTTAATTATACTTTTAGGTAACTCGCGCTACAATTATTTCCAATACAATCTATTATTTACTTTTTTACTTAATACTGTTAAAGCTCGGTCAGCAAAATCGCAAGATAAGTAGTCAAATGCTAAATTAATACTTAAAATCAAAAATACTCACGGTTTGCTTGCTGGTTCCACAAAAACAGTTTACCACACCACGAGAATTTAATATGATTTAGGATCTTATTTTTTAGTTTAAATTTTAACTCCCGTCAAAGTGACAGTTCTTAAATTTTATTTGTAAAAACAAATGAATAAAGTAAAGTCGTTCCTTAGCAACAAGATACACAGCCTACTAAGCCATTTACAATAACTTGATAATTTTTTGATCATGTCCGCATTTTCATGGAATGTCCCGTATCAATTTTTTCTAAGGAGGCCATGATTTATTTGTCACATTATGTTAACATGGAAGATGAACGTAAATAACCACTAAAAAAAATCTAAATAATTCTTTACTACTTTGTACCCGGGTTACATTAATTTACAGGTTTGCAAGATGACGTCCATTTGCATCGAGACATTTTTAACAATTGGTGATTGTTTTTCGTACAACCCCGTCAAGTGTATTTCCGTTAATATTTCTAAATATGTTCAAAACTCTTTGTCTCAGGATTTCTCTGGTCGCAGGGGGATCAAATTCATAGACCTCATTCTTCGTGTGACCCAACCCCAGGTAGAAATCCGAGAGCGAAAGGTCAGGGGATCTAGGAGGCCAGAAATCTGGTCTGTAGACGTGTGTCGGCCACTTCGTGAGGGTTTTCCACAGCCCAATGGTGACTGTTGTGCTTATTAAAAAATCCACAATACAAAATCGGGATTTTCATTACACTCACAGAAGCGTAGTAGTCTTGCAAAATCAGTTTCCACAAGTCCTTGAACTATTATAGGTTTGTATGGATGATACTTATTCCTTTTTAACACTCTCTGTACCATTGATTATGGCACATACTGTTCTTACCAATGCAGGGTTTTCGTTGATAGCTTGTAAAATGTTTCTATCGCGAATTTTTATTGTCAATATTGTATCCGCTTCTAGTTCGTTCGAAGGCTCCATGGTTAATTAAATTAACTCCGATTTTTTTTGACTTGGGTTTTATGACGCTGCCGTTGTTCGGGGTACATCTCCAAATACCTTGCTGAGGTAAATGTCGGCGTTTCTGTGTGACTGCAAGTACAGCGCTAACATGTCAATTTTCTTCATTTGAATAGGGGATACCGCCCATTTTCAACAAATTGTGCGTCAGATTTATGATTTTATTTAGAGAAAAGCATACTACTTATTAAAACACAACTTTAATACTTTGATTTATTTTACGAAGTGTGATATTTCGATGATACTCAAATCTTTTATATGGCGGCAATAAGAAAACTGAAAGTTGAGGCGGGTTGCGGGATAACAAAAGACGATGGAGACATGCCGTATACGCCATCTTATTCGTCTTAAAAAAGTGTCCTAATATTATCAAATTTTGACAGCTGTCAAATTTACCGTTTTGGATTTACTGGCGGTTTTTCGCAGATATTTCCAAATTGACCAATCGTAAATCTGAAGCTGGATATCGCACTTTTCCCATTTAACCTTTGCTGTAGGTATAATAGGAGCCGACATCCCTAAATAGAGAAGCGAATCTGCGACACACTGTACAGGGTGTCCGGATTTGGTTGCAAAAGCAGGGTATCTCGCTTATTTTTAAAGATAGAACCTTGCGGTTTTCACGAACCTGAGCTAATTTTTTGTGAAACTCATGAAGCCGTAAACAAAATTTTCATAGCCTTCTTCGTTTATGAGATACAGGGCGAAATAGAAAATTTTGCATTTTGGGACCCCCCTCGTATCTCGGTTATCCTTTAACTTAACGCAAAGGGAAAAATTGCTGCTTATGCAGTTTTTTACGCTGGATCCAGTGGGGTAGTCATATTTTTCATTTGAGTTGTTTTTTTGTAGATATGACCCAAAGTTGTGTTTTTTTAAATGGGACACCATGTATATTTGTCCAGAAATTGATTTGTGCTTTTAAAAGCTTCTCAAAAATATATAATAATATGGGTCTATTTTAATAAACAACAACAAAAATCCTAATTTTTATAATTATCATCCCAAATTTTGCAGTAGACCATGCAAAACAATGCTGCCTTTTATTTAAAGTCGTTAACAATATCTACATCCTAACAATAAATCAAAATATATGTGTAATTAAATCTATTTATCAAAATATGTATTGATAATTTCGCATCAAAAAAGTACCACATACCTAGATTTATGTAACACAAGAACAAAACAGCAATAAATTATTATGTAACAAGCCTTTCAGCAAAAATCAACTGACGTATAAGAACTACAGTAACCAAAGAAATCAAAAGAACTGTTCAAACTGATTTCCATTTTGTTCTATGCGTGCTTCGCACAATTTTCGTATTCGTTTTAGGGAATTAAGCAAAATAACGGGATGATTTTGTAAATAGCGAAAATTTTCTCTTATTGCATTTCCTAAATCTTGGACATTATCATAGTGATCTTTGTAAATTCTATTTTCTAGATATCCCCATAGAAAGAAATCCAAAATCGACAAATCTGGGGACCTAGGGGGCCATCTTATAGGTCCATTTGTTCCGATCCATTGATTGGTAAAATTATTGTCCAGAAATAATCTCGTCATTCCAGAATTGTGTGCAGGAGCACCGTCCTGTTGAAAATAAATTTCGTTAATTTGCGCTAGAGGAACATCGTCAAGTAATTCAGGTATAGCTGCCTCTAAAATTTCTATATAGCGATTGGCTGTTAGATTTCCCTCAAATATATAAAATTTTATGTGTTCCTAATATGAAGTAGGACACATTTAGACCAAACCTGCCCGGCTGTCTTCTGGGAAATATTTGGTGTTGATTTTCCTGGGACCAGAATCTACTATTGTGCCTATTGAGTATACCAGAATTACTGAAATGTGCTTCGTCTGACCATATACAGTCTGGCAACTGAATGAACCTGGATAGATAGAATGCGGGCAAAAAACTTCCTTCCGCTTTTCCATATAAGTGGTCCGTTCAAAATATATATTTTTACTGCATCACGAATTCAAATAAAAATAGTAAAAATATATTGATCGGTTTCGATAGTATATCAGCGAAGATTTCCCAAACTCCGACTCGTTCAATAAGAAGTCATTGTATGTCGATGTATCTTTATTTGGTGACATATTTCGTGGTGTTAATTATTTCTTGAAGCTTATATATTTCCTACAATTATTAAATTTCTTTTTGAATTATGGAAAGAAATATCTTTTTAAAGAGAAAACCTCTTACTGGCCAGTCCAGAGAAATTATCGCCAATGTTTATAGAGTTTGCCATGAGGAAGCGAGAAGTAATAATTTTAAATTACCTTTAAAAAGGAAAATCGATCGCGTCGCTCAGAAGATGAAAAGAGGCAAAGGAAACGTCCAGGTGAGATGCACCCATCACCACCCAACAAGAAAACCCGTTCGTCTCTCAAAAAGGATTTTGATGATTTTCATTAGGCAAACAATAAACAAGTTTTATTTAAAACTAAAAACTGCGCCTACACTCAGAAAGCTTCTCCTTAAATTGCAAGAAACAATGGATTTCCCTTATAGTCGCGAAAAATTAAGGATGTTGTTGAAGACCAATGGCTTTTTTTTTTCGTAAGTGACAAAATAAACGAAAGATTCTTTTGGAGAGACCTGAAGTTTTACATTGGCGCTATAAATATACAAGGGCAATTCGAAATTATAGAGAAGAGGTTGGTAACATAGTTTACATTGATGAGACATGGATCGATAATGATTTAACTTTTAGGAAATATTGGCAAAGCAATGTCGCATTTGGAATAGTAAGCAATATTAGGGCAAGTGGTGAGTATTTGGAATTGATTATATTTAAATTATTTATGATGTGATAACGATCATAATAGTTTATTCCTTGTGTTTATGTACTGGGTGTTCAATTCAAAATGGCTCTCGTCGATATCATGAAAAGTATTTTCCGTTTCTGTTATACCCCTAGCGGCAATTCTTTGAATTTGAAAATATTTTCCAATGATTTGTCGTGGCCGCTTTCACCAAGAAAGTACAAAAAATTACCGCTACAGAACATAACAGCAAAGGAAATAATTTCCTTTCTGTGATATCGCCGATGTCCATTATTATTGGAACACCCTGTACAAAGTGGTAAAAGTTTTCTAACAAAATTTATATATATTTTCAATAAAATTTTTACTTTCCTTTGTCAAAAAATGTATACACGTGAGAACTCGAAAATATAACAAAAATAATTTATTTGAAATGGAATACCATGTATACTTTTCAATTTCAAAGACATCGCTTTCTCTTTAAATATACCCGGTGATATATTTATCTTTGAAGATGACTGAGTGAATTGACAAGAACCTTGTCATAAATATCAATGTGTTAGAGAGAGATTTGATCTTTACACTAATCAATAGAGCAAAAAAATTGTCGTTTTTTTGCCAAAAATACTAACCAGAATCCCAGTGCGCCATCATACACAAGATAGTTTACAGCAATATTCTTTTATATTTTCCACTTGCGACTAGGTATCAACTTAGGTTATAAACAATTTAATGCAAAAAAATCCTATTTTCTTCGTTTTTGGCTTTTAAAATCGAAACTAATAAAGTAATCTTGATGGTATAACGACATGAATAGTAGAGAATGAACTTACAAATAATATAACGTCATCGCCGACCTGATCGAATCATTAGAACAGGAGAAAAAGCTGAAAAATCTGAAAAATTAGGCTTTTTCCAAAAATGCATGCCCTTATTTTTTGAAGATGTGGTGGAAGCCTTTGATGAAATAATAGCCATTGTTAAGTACTTTATGTACACCAAAACCAGGCTTTGTGGAACTAACAGTTTTTGAACAATTGCGCCCTGAACCAAAATGTTATGGACTCATTCCTGTATAACACTCGAATTTTGTGCCGAATTTTAGATACATTAGTTAATTACATTTTAGCAATATACTTGTTAGCATTTCACTAGGCCATCATTTTGTTCCGCCGTATTGGAATTTTACTAAAATATTATCAGGTTACTGTCTTGCAATCCTTAATTTTTGACAAAAATTTAAACTTAATATGGCAAGTAGATTTTTAGCTATGCCGCAAATTAACAAAGAGACAAATAGACAGACAGATCAAAAGAAATTCTATTTTTTTGGGACCTAGGGACGCTAGAATAGGAAGATACGTAAAATATTGATTTTTTTCCATGTTTATAAATGTTGTAGTTGACCGCCATTTTGTTTTGCTCTCTTGAAATCGTACCAAAATTTTACAAGTTCATCTCTATACAACAATTATTTCCAGGGCAAAATTTGAAATCAATCTATAAAATGGTCTTTTCGGGCCAAATTGTGATATTATTTATTAAGCCGCCATTTTGTTTCGCCTTAATGGATTTTCACCAAACTGTTACCATTTTTAAAGATAGTAGATAAATAGTTTTTGAGCTATGTCGCATACAGATAGACAGACCGAGGTCTAGAGACCCAAAAATGTAAGAATCTGCAAAAATCTCGGTGGGTGATTTTTTTCATGATTACAATCTTCCCCAAGTCCAAAAGTAATATTTATTGATATTATCATTATTATTATTATCATTATTATTATTATTATTATTATTATTATTGTTATCAATATTAATGAATAATAGTCTGATTAAAATAACTTCGCACGCCTATGACACGGGAAGATTTTTGACGAGATTCTCCACTGCCCCTTCAGGCGTTGACAAGGTTCATTCGCTTATCACACTGTAACCTTCCTTTCAAAATCTCTAACCATATCGCATCTTTCTCGAAACAAATTGCAGAAGACTACCCGACGCTCTGCATCCCCTGGCTGTAAGTGCTGCACGAGCCTAAATTTGTATTTGTGCTTTTTTAGAATTTCTTGAACTCTAGTTTTTGGAATCCCTATGCTCTTTTCACTGGCCCTACAGTTTGTAGGGTAAGCTTCTGCATTAGCCAAACCCGTAATTTCCTCAGCCTCCCGATTTTCTTTATAATATGTTTTCGTACGAGGTTTGATAAATGATCCGTGATTAAGTCAATTCTTTTTTATCCGATAAAATGTGGATATCTAAATAAAAATTAAGCAATAGTATTTCAACATACCTAAAAATTAACTATTTACCTGTTAAAATACATCTCAGAAGCCGCTTCAACATTTTCATTACTTAATATAAAACAAGCTAACATATCGTACTTTTGATAATGTTCGAAAGTTTGGTTTCCTTCCATAATAATACAAATATATTTTTACACAATAAATAAATACTAAAAACTAGCGCTATATTTTATATACGCGTACAAAATTGGGAAATGTCATTTGCTTCCAAGAAAACAAAAGAAAACGGCATCGTTTTGCATAGCCTACTGCAAAATTTGGGATGATAATTATAAAAATTAGGATTGTTGTTGTTGTTTATTAAAATAGACCCATACTATTATATATTTTTGAGAAGCTTTTAAAAGGACAAATCAATTTCTGGACAAATATACAGAGTGTCCCATTTAAAAAAACACAACTTTGGGTCATATCTAAAAAATAACAACTCAAATCAAAAATATGACTACGCCACTGGATCCAGCGTAAAAAACTGCATAAGCAGCAATTTTTCCCTTTGCGTTAAGTTAAAGGATAACCGAGATACCAGGGGGGTCCCAAAATGCAAAATTTTCTATTTCGCCCTGTATCTAATAAACGAAGAAGACTATGAAAATTTTGTTTACGGCTTCATGAGTTTCACAAAAAATTAGCTGAGGTTCGTGAAAACCGCAAGGTTTTAACTTTAAAAATAAGCGAGATACCCTGCTTTTGCAACCAAATCCGGACACCCTGTACAGGGTTGTCCAACGAAGGGTAAACACCTTTATAATTTCTTTATTTTACAAGATATTGAAAAATGGTAAAAACAAAAGTTGTAGGGATTTTAGAGAGGAATAAGGATAATTTATGATAAAAACAACTGAACATCAACTAAAAAAATTACGCGAAAAAATTATGGTTATTTTGCTTATTTTAAATGGAACACCCTGTATATTATTGCAATTTTGGATTCTCCCGAAAATTCTAAACACTTTTTATATAAGATATTACACCTTTAAACCTAATAGTTTCGGAGCTATGAACAGTTGAAAATCAGTATTTTGGCTAATTTGCATTATTGTAAAACCTATCTAATGAAATAGGTACCATGAGTATACGAAAGTTGGTACTTCAGCTTGTACCATAGTAAGCACCACTATTAATTAAAGTGGCCAAGAGGCCGATTTTTACTTGTTTTTAGCTTAAAAACATATGAATTTAGGAATAACGAAGTGGCAACATATCTGCAATAACTAAACGAGTAGATATTAAATAACGACGGAACAATATTTATTATAAACAAAATATATGTTTAAAAAAAAAACTCGTGGCTGATTTTCCTCATTAAAAAAAGGCTTGTTAACAACTCTTTTCTTATAATCCGCATTCCCGGGCTCGCTGCAGAATCTAACTCCTAATTTCTTTAACGTGTTTAAACTTGGTTATCGTCTATCGAGATACCTGTGCAAATACTGTCGTTTGGTTGCCGGGCAACAAGTTAATCAAAGATTTGTCAAACTTTCGGTAGTTTACTATTTAAAGAATATTATTTTAGTGAAGTTGTTAGTTGTTAAAGATGAACAGAAACGTCACACGTTATTCCAAAGCCGAAATGATACATTTGTTAAATATATTGGCGAGGAATGGTTATCAGTTAAGACCGTCCAAACGAGAGTATCTGGACAGATATCCCGATAGACGACAACCAAGTTTAGGAACATTAAAAAAATTAGGAGTTAGATTCCGCGAGACCGGAAACGTGGATTATAAGAAGAGAGTCGTTGTTAACAAGCCTGTTCTCAATGAGGAAAATCAGCTAAGAGTTCTGCTTTCCATTTATGAAAATCCAATTCAAAGTACCAATTCTCGGAGCGAAGCACCTGGTATGTCTTACACATCTGTGAAGAGAATTTTACAAAATCACAAAGTCCATCCCTGTCGTATTTCATATCACCAAAACTTACTACCTGGAGATATAGAAAAAAGAGTATTTTTGTTCTTGGGCTATAGAGAAAACTTACCAAAACCCTGACTTTTTTAGAAATGTGTTATTCACAGATGAGTCTACGTTTAGGAGTGACCGTACTATGAACCGACATAATATAAGGTCTACAGTCAACAAAATCCTAATTGGAGAGGGGAAATTATGAAACAAGGAAGATGGTCCGTGAACGTGTGGGGTGGCATTGTAAACGATTATGTTATTGGACCATATTTTTTCCAGGGTAATTTAACTGGTAACATATATTTAAACTTTTTAAGGGAGTCACTGCCGATTTTATTAGAAAATGTGAACATTCAAGTTAGAAACAATATGTGGTTTCAACATGATGGGGCCCCACCGCATGGCACACGTGATGTCACATACTTTTTAACTGAACGTCATGGATCGAATTGGATAGGTAATAGGGGGAATCCATGGTACGTAAATAATGAAGCCGAAGGACCGATTCTATGGCCCCCTAGGTCTCCGGACCTCAGTCCTTTGGATTACTTTTTATGGGGATTCGTCGACAATTTTGTAAATGCTACGCCTTGTGAAGGTCCAAACGAAATGAAGGAGAGAATACAAGAGGCCTTTAGAGCCGTTAACAACGAAATGTTACGTAACACTCAAGAAAACTTTATAGAAAGCATGCAAATGTGCTTAGCCGCTGAAGGAGGCATTTTTGAAAACTAGATTTTTTTCTCATAAGTTTTGTTTCCTTGTTCTTTGGTACAGTTGGTTCGGAAAAAAATGAATACGATTTTTAGAGCGGTTTTTATTTTTTTACGAAAATGAGCAGTGTATATCTTGTCAAATATTTAATGGTTATGGTGAATGTCAACATGGATGTATGATATGGATGTAAACATTATGAATTTGTAATCATTCATGCATAATAACTTATTACGATATGTAGCTTCTTACGGAAATAGGTATAGTTTTTTTAGATTCATTTATTTAAGTTAACAATACAAATAAGGGAAACAAATTAAATTACTTAAATTAATATTTGGTCATGTATCCATCAGCATCTATGATTGCTTGATGATAACCGAATTTATCAAACATTAAAAAGTAATTTAGTAAATTACGGAAGTTTTAAAAAGTTAAGAACACGACATTATGAACTAAAGGAAGAAAAGGAAATCCAGCAGCTAAATATAATTGGTGAGGTATTAGATCATCCTGGCACCTCCTCTCGAACATTGGCTAATATAACGAATGTTCCAAAGACCACCGTTTTAAAAATACTCAAAAAACATAAATTCAAACCGTACAGAACGAGAAGAGTTTATCAACTCCGTGAAGGGGACGCCGCTAGAAGATTGAGATTTTGTCAGTGGTATGAGCAAAAATTCATGGAGAATGAGAATTTTCCATTAAATATTATTTGGAGTGATGAATCCAGAGTAGATACTTCTAGTATATTTAATAGATATAATTCATATCACTGGTCCACTGAAAATCCACACGTAGTTGTGCAACAAGACCGGCAAGGTCGGTGTGGATTCAATATATGGGTGGGGATATTCCGAGGAAGATTTGTGGGACCTTATTTTTACGATGGAATTTTAACTGCAGATGATTATGTAAATATTTTGCGCACATATATTGTCCCTTTGTTGGAAGACATACCTTTAGCTGATGCCAGAAATATCTACTATCAACAAGATGGTTGTCCCCCGCACAATGCAAGGATCACAACTGATCTTTTAAACTTCGAATTTCGAGAAAATTGGATTGGTACGTGGGGCCCCATACCTTGGCCTGCTAGGTCCTGTGACTTAACTCCCTTAGATTTTTTTTTGTGGAGAAGATTGAAGGACTTGATATTTAAAGGAAGAACCTTTCACACAAAAGAAGAATTGCAAGAGGCCACTAGGCAAGCTTTTGCATCTATTAGCCCAGTTGAACTAATAAATAGTTGCAACTCGGTACGCAAAAGATGCTTAGTTTGTATTCAACAGGGAGGGGCTCAATTTGAACAACTTCTCTAAATATATTTATCAGAAACCTATCTAACTAAATACCTAGATTTTCATAATTATTTTTTATTTTCACTTGTAGCTGTAAATAGTAGTTTAGTTTGTTAATTTTGTTCAACTTTGCTATGTAAACAAAAAAAAAAAAATAAAAAAAATTAATAATAAATAATTAAAATAACGTTAGCTAGTGTTATTTAAAGTTGTGTTTAAGTTGCTAACAAACTATAAATCTTAACAATACATAATTGAGATATTGTCATCACAAATCAAAGCCTACTTCGATGTAAACCAAAAACACCTAATATTTTCGTTATTTTTGAAAATAAGTACCTACAACTTTATATCACTGAAAAGGACTAAACGCGAGCATTTTTTATAATTTATAGCCAACTATGATTTCCATTTGAAAAAAAAAAGTTTTGCCTATTTATGATAAAACGGACAACTATAGAAAAAATCTGAGTATGCCACTGGATTGCACATAAAAAAGTGCCTTTAGAATGTCTTTGCAGAATGTTAATATTCCGCAAAATAAAAAAGTTATGGACAATTTTCAAAATGGCCGAAAATTGAAAAACGCCCTATATCTCAGTTGGCAGTGAAAATATCGGCAGGCGGTTTTTGCCATTAAACATTTCTCAGAAATCAAGCACATGACACCTAAGTCAGTTTTGCTCTATCTAGTCAGGAAATAGGTTTTCTCTGTTAAAACAGACCAATTTCGACCACCCTGTACATATAAGCAACAAAAACCAAAATATGTATAGATACTAAAATTCGATAAAAATGCGCTCTCACACATCTTTACCAAAAGTTCTTGGCCGGAAAACATATATGTATAATACAGAAATATATAATTTCTGCAGGTGCAAAAACGGCCTAAAAGAAGAATTGCTTTCGATTATGTCACAGGGTACCCTACTGCGATCGTGATTTCTGGGCCCCTATCAGGCAGGCGGCTTGTACCCAGGGAGATCTGAAATTATTTCAGATTATTATTCAGCATTATACAAAATATGTATACTTTACACCCACGTTATTACAACACAAAAAGAAAAAGGCAGATGTATGTAAGCAAAAGAAACTAACACAGATGAAGTAACAACTGCGGAAGCTATGAGCAATAGAAAACAGTAAATATGTTAATCCAGAAATGTAATCAAATCACAAATTAACAATTAAAAGGCAACATAAGAAGAAAGAGAAAAAACAATTCAAAAAGAACAAAAATATCTAGATATGTAGATGTTTAATAAAACCGTTGCGTTATACCTATTTTATAAACAAAAATCTTTTTTGGCTTTTTCGCAGCTGAATAAAAATATTTAACTTTAAATTAATTGAAGCAGATATTTAATATAATTACATACCTCAACATGTAGACTAGTCTGTCTACGGAATGTTTCGATACATAATATAAATAATATTATTTAAGCAAGCATAAGAAATTATATCATTTACCTTAAGTTTTTATAGACACAGTAATTGTACAAATACTTTCATCCTATCGGGACTCATCAGTGCGCCGATCGTAAGAGAAAAACATTAAAGAATTGATTTCAAAACTTTAAAATGTGTCAGTTTGTTTGACATGTAACCTAGATATGAAAAAAAATTAAAATTTTGATATCAATTCTTTTCTATTATTTAATGTTTTTCTCTTACGATCGGCGCACTGACGAGTCCCGATAGGATGAAAGTATTTGTACAACTACTATGTGTCTATAAAAACTTAAGGTAAATGATATAATTTCTTATGCTTGCTTAAATAATATTATTTATATTATGTATCGAAACATTCCGTAGACAGACAGAGTCTACATGTTGAGGTATGTAATTATATTAAATATCTGCTTCAATTAATTTAAAGTTAAATATTTTTATTCAGTTGCGAAAAAGCCAAAAAAGATTTTTGTTTGTCAATCTAAACGCAACAAATAATCTGAACACATTTAAAAATACCTATTTTATAGTCTCTCATACACACATGGAAAAAAGTTAGGGATAATGAAAAAAAGGTCGTTTTTGCAAACAAAATATATTATTTATAGTTGGAATAATTAAAAATTTGCCTTTATAGCCTAAATTTATATTATTCCAGAAATTATTTCACGATAATAATACAAAACAAAATGACTACTGAATAAGATACAGGGCGCGAAGTCAAGGCGTATGTTTTTAGTGAATTTTTGAAACACCCTGTAGCATAATCTGCCTGGAATTTTTGAACTGTATATCGGTAACTTTGAAGCTTGATTCTTTAAAAACATTCAGATTTTTGGATGATCAACGTATCTGCGTTTTTAAAGAAAATACAGCAATGTTAGTATGGTGATGTTTTACCCGTATTTCTATTATGCCCATAAAAACGGGACATGTAAAATGCTTTGAAATTTGTAGTAGTCAGTCAGTCAGATGTCATTAGTATTAATACCAAGAGAAGTGTTTTTATATTGTGCGTAATGGTACCAAGTCACTTAACGATAGACAACGCTAATAGAGCCATTGGTATGCTACAGTCGGAATCTCTTAGCCTGGTGTCGAGAAAGAATCGTTGGAACGAATGTCATGTTCACGGATGAAACCAGAATGTGCTTGCATAGTCATACAAGGCGATTGAGGATTTGGAGAGACACTGGAGGACGCGTTCGACTTGGTCTAGTACAAAAGGTTTATCCTTACGGAGGTGGAGGAATAATGGTTTGGGCTGGGATTTTTTACGGTGGTCATACTCAAGCGTACTTATGCGACGGTAGCATGAATGGTGAGACTTATCGAAACGACCGACATCATAAATGATATCGTTGAAGAACACAGGTACAATTTTGAACCTTAATTTTATATTTCTGGATGACAACGCTCGCCCGCATAGGGCTAGAATTGTACTTGATCAAATCGAGGAGAACCAGATTGATCTTTTAAGATTGCCAGAAAGATCACCAGATCTTAAAGCTATAGAAAATGTCTGGGATTTTCTGAAAAGAGCCATTCGTTCACCCCATCACCCACAGAACACTCTACAGGAAATACGAAACATTTTACCTGTTATATGGGATCAGCTACCGCAAAAAAGTCAGTAACCCTATTTCGAGTGGAATTTTTAATATTCACATTTTTATGGGTGGGTAAGAGAAATACGGTTAAAACATCACCATAAATAAATAAATAATAATAATAATAACTTTAGACTATAAGGGCAAATTTTTAATTATTCCAACTATAAATAATATATTTTGTTTGCAAAAACGACCTTTTTTTAATTATCCCTAACTTTTTTCCATGTGTGTATATCACAGTTATAAATATTCAGATCCAAAGTAGCTTAATAGCTTAATTTATTTCTTACTTCCCGAAGCCTTCTAGCCATCCGTGGTGTCGGAATTAGTAATTTACGGAATATTTAGCGTTGAAAGGAAATTTGAAACTTTTGAAATCCCGTACGACTGAAGGAGACAAAATATAATGCTTTAATTAAAAAACCTTTTTGTATGTTAATATTTGAAATCCTCTCTTTTCACGGAGAACGTGAAGCGCGCGTAGACGGAAAGCGAACCGTTAATCCTGCATAGTCTGATAGATGTACAAAATTTAATTCAACTATGTCTAGACTAGACAAACTTCCATTTTAGCAGGCCGAGGATATACATATTTTATAGTCATATTTTGCGCTACTTTGTTGATAGCATTAAAGGATTGCTGTCTGACTAAGTTTTATATGTCCATTAATGACTTATAAAACTTAGTGTAAAAAGTTTATACTTTTGTTTCGGGTAAAATGGAACTTTTCACTATACTAGTAACTATGTGGTTATGCAGTGAAAATATGAATTTGCCTCGGATTTTATGAATTTTGAGTACTTTAAAATTAGGATGTAAGTAAATAAGTGCGACAAACTTCAGCGGGTAATTCTGCATGAAAAAATGACGGTTAAAATAAAATTCGTTAAAACTTAATTAATAAAAATACAGGAGTTGTCTAAAAACAGCCATACATATGTCCTATATACTATCCATTTATACATGTTTTAAACGTTAATAGTCACTATTTAGCTGACAGTTTCTCTCCTTAATAAGCAATATTAAGGAAGCACCATAATATACAGATTAAAGTATGCTTACCTACCTTTACAGCTTCCTTTATATGCTATTGGTATTGCCTTTCCTGCGTGACAAGCTGCTTCACGTAAGTAGCACGCACTTTTGTATGTCAGTCCATCCGATCCACAGACCTGGCGGTGTTTCAAAGCTAGCGGACACTTTTTCTTGGAACAATGGACGCAATGTGGGATACGATTTTGGTCTAGTAAACACGTTTTGCTGTCTGGACAGTGGATTTTATCACAAGAACCTATAAAAAATTAGACTCTGATCATATGCAGACATGTCAGTACAATTTCTGGCAAATTAAATCACTAAGGTACAAACAAGTTGATTTTAACTATACAAGAACAGACAAAAATTTTCGTCCAGGTCAGGAATCATTAATTTTGGTAAGTCTATGGTCAGTTGCTTTTCTTTTTCTCAATGTACACGGTGGTCCAATAATAGAATACATCGGCTGTAGCTCGGGAACCGTTAATGACAGAACTTAAGAAAAAAAATATATATACATATATACAGGGTGTTTCTTAATTGAGTCTCAATATTTAAGGAGGTGATTTTTGGGTCCATTTTAAGAAGAAAACTTCATAAACATATGTCCTAAACGGTGTAAATTTTGAGATACAGGGTGTTAAACTCTCAATAATTTCATAATTTTTCGATAATATCTCGAATACCACTCTAGATATTGTAATGAAATTTGGTATAGAGGTACTATGCATCTAGTGGAATTTTTTGATGTAGAACATTTTTTTTTTATTTCCACTAGTGGCGTCCATACGGAATTCGACCTGCATATTTTCCCAGACATTGATAGTACGCCACTGATTTTTTTTAAATAAAAATTATTTTTGAAATTCCCATTCATTTTTGAGCAAGTTTGATCTCTTGGTAATTTTGAGTTGAACGCACGGTTTTCGTTTTAAAAAATAAAAACCGTTTCTCTGCAGAGTTTTAACAACATCGCTAATATGACAACACCAATCGCCATGGCATGCAAGGAAATTTTTTTTTACTGAAATTCAAGAAATCAAATTTACTTATGAATAACTAATACCCAAAGATTTCAAAATTATTATTTGAGCTTATAATTTTTTAACACGAAACTATAAAATACTATTAGTTCATCAATAAAGAAAGATTACTAATAATAATTATTATTGTAGTAGGCTTTGACTGTCAGAATTAATACTTCTCTTGTAACTTAATTTGACAGTTCAGCTTTCAGATTCAGTCGGGTTTAATTAATTTTGTGTTCTAAATATCTGATATATCTGAGAAAAGAAATGGTTGAGTTTACGAATGAAGAGTTGGCAGACATGCATTACATGTATGGTTTGGCTGATGGCAGTTCACTGGAAGCTAGGCGATTATATCAAGAGCGCTTTCATGGTAGAGTCATACCAGATAGACGAATATTTGCAAATGTGTATAGAAGGTTGACTGAAACAGGTACATTCAAACCAAATAATCAATTAAAAGGGGCCCATCGGACTGTAAGAACTCCAAAAATTGAAGAGGCAGTATTAAATTCCATAAATGAAAATCCTGAACTGAGTACTAGGAATATTGGAATTAACCTAAATATTTCGCACATCCTAGTTTGGAGAATTCTACATGATTTTTTTATACCCATATCACATTCAACGAGTGCAAGCCTTACTTCCCCGAGATCTTCCTTTCCGTGTTAATTTTTGTGAATGGTTTTTGGAAAAAATTGCGCGTAATCCCTTATTTGATCGCGAAATAATGTTCACAGATGAAGCGAACTTCTCCAGGAACGCTATCAGAAACTTCCACAATAATCATATCTGGGCCGACGAGAACCCCCATGCCATTGTAGAACATCATCATCAAGAGCAATTCTCTGTAAATGTTTGGGCTAGCACTATCGAAAATCACCTAATTGGACGTTTTTTCCTCCCAGAAAGACTAAATGGCCATAATTATCGCCGGCTTTTTGAGAACGATTTGCCGATATTGTTAGAAGATATACCAATTCTGATTAGAAACAGAATGTGGTTCATGCACGATGGCGCGCCCGCTCACTTTAATATTGAAGCCAGAGAATATTTGTACCGCACGTTTAACAACAGATGGGTAGCTCGTGGTGGACCCCAACCGTGGCCCCTTAGGTCCCCAGACCTAAATAGTTTGGATTTTTTTCTATGGGGACATCTTAAATCTTTGGTTTACCGCACCCCAGTAAACACTGTAGAGGAGCTGAAGGATCGTATAAGAGATTCTTGCGATATTATCAGAAACACAGAGGGTATCCTTCAAAGAGTTCGCGACAACATGAGGAAAAGGGCTGAAGCGTGTATTCTCCAAGGTGGTGGGCATTTTCAACAACTTATCTAATTTTTTTCTTCTATTTTGTTTCACAAAGTGTGCTGTCAATTTGTTAAAACTTAATTATTTTTTACGCCACTGATTTTTCTAAAATTTTATAGATTCATTTGTTTTTTCGAAAAACTGTTAGTATTTATTTTCGACAAGATTTGATTTCTCGAGTTTAATACAATAATATTCCTGTGCATGCATGGTGATATCCGTCTTATGACCAGGATTGTTTGGACCATGCAGAGAAACGGTTTTTATTTTTTAAAACGAAAACCGTGCGTTCAACACAAAATTACCAAGGGATCAAACTTGCTCAAAAATGAATGGGAATTTCAAAAATAATTTTTATTTAAAAAAAAATCAGTGGAGTACCATCAATGTCTGGGAAAATATGCAGGTCGGATTCCGTACGGACGCCACTGGTGGAAATTAAAAAAATGTTCTACATCAAAAAATTCCATTAGATGCATAGTACCTCTATACCAAATTTCATTACAATATCTAGAGTGGTATTCGACATATTATCGAAAAATTATGAAATTATTGAAAGTTTAACACCCTGTATCTCAAAATTTACACCGTTTAAGATATATGTTTATATGAAGTTTTCTTCTTAAAATGGACCCAAAAATCACCTTCTTAAATATTGACACCCAATTAAGAAACACCCGTGTATATATATATAGAGTAATTTCGGGTAATATGGAATAGTATGGCTAATATGGAATAGCTCTTTAATTTCTTGTAGGTGGCTACATCTACATTTTTAAGGCCACACTAATTTCAATATAACCCTAAACGAAAAATAACGTCAACAGGTTTCAACAGTTGCCATTCTGGTGCATGCAAAACGCCATACTTTATTATTCGTTTATGCAAAATTTTGTAGAATAGATCTTCAAGTTTCTGCAGTGCTGTTATTTTTCAAAATTATTGTTTATTCTGTCAGGTAAGTCTATCCTAATGTTAAAGCTAATTTTTGATAGGGTTGTGAGAAAATTATTTTTCAAAACAAATGGTTAGCGTGTATTTTTTTTTGTAACAGGTGTTTCGGGTATTATGGAATATTCCATATTATCCTCATATTGGGGTATCCCATATTACCCGATGGTTTTAGTTAAAGTTCTAAAGTGTAATTTTTTTTTGTAGGCACTATGTCTGCAAAAAAAAGAAAACAATGGGATTCTGACAATATGCAAAAAGCCATAGAAGCGGTTAAGAGCAACAGTTTAGGCTATTTGTCTGCTGCAAAACGTTATAATGTCCCTCGTGCTACACTTCACCGTTTGTGTAAGAAGGAGGGTTCTCCTGACACAGTTTGTAAAACTACTTTGGGCAGGAAACCAGTGTTGCCACCGGAATTGGAAAGAGAACTTGTAGAATATTTGTTGCTTATGGATCAGAAGTATTTTGGTTTAACTCGAAACGATTTAAGAACTATGGCTTTTCAGCTGGCTCGCCGTAACAATCTGGCACATCCGTTTTCATTATTACGCGAGTCCGCCGGAAAAGATTGGCTATACTCTTTTATGAAAAGACATAAAAATAAATTAAGTTTTCGAAAACCAACTGGAACTTCTTTGAATAGAGCTCTTGGTTTCAACAAGGAAAGTGTCAACGAGCTTTTTGACCTTCTTGAGCAAGTTATGGAAGAAAATAATTTTCCCGCTGATAGAATTTACAACGTTGATGAAACGGGACTATGCATTGTACAATCAAAATGTCCCGTGGTTATTTCAAAGAAGGGCAAAGGACAAGTGGGTGCACTAACATCGGCTGAGCGAGGCTCTTTAGTGACAGCAGTTTTATGTATGAATGCTGCAGGTGGGTTCGTGCCACTCATGATTATTTTCCCTCGTCAAAATGCAAGCGAGCAGCTGAAGAAGGGAGCTCCTCCAGGAACGCTATTTGCCTTTCACCCTTCAGGATGGATACAAACCGACTTATTTACTAAGTGGTTCCAACATTTCTTGGAAAAAGTAAAACCCAGCGAAGGTAATCCAGTTCTTCTTATATTAGATGGCCATCACACTCATACGAGAAATTTGGATGTGGTTATAAAAGCTCGAGAGAGTTTTATAACGATTTTATGCTTGCCACCGCATACTTCCCACAAAATGCAGCCACTCGATAAAACCGTTATGGGTGCCCTAAAAACGTTTTACAATGAGGAAATCAGAATCTTTATGCGTGACCATAATAGAGCCGTGACACATTATGATATGAGCGAGCTATTTGGAAGAGCCTTTTTAAAAATCCAGACTGCAGAAAGATCAATAAAAGGATTTAGCACAACTGGGATATATCCGATTCGCCGGGATATTTTTTCTGACGAAGAATTTCTTCACGAAGCCCAAAAACACCATGGCGCACATCATGTAACAGGAGATTCGTCTGTAAACGAGGGACCAGACTTCGATTTACAACCAAGTATTCTTCCCAAGGATATCGAGCCCATACCAGAACTTAAAAAGAAAATTGGCACTAGGGGAAGAAAACCTGCTCGGGCAAAGGTGATTACCTCAACACCCAATAAGGACGAATTAGAGGAATCTATGAGCACATCGCGTGATAAAGTTAAAAGAAATATTGTTGATAAAGCTGGTCCTAGTTCCTGTTCTATCAAGGAAAAGCGAAAAATAGTCAAGAAAACTGGTCCAAGTTCCCGTTCTGTCAGAAAGAAGCAGGATTTACCATCAACTTTATCACCCGCATCATCTGATGATGATTTACTCTTATCATCCCTAGTTAGCCAGAAAGAGGTTGATTTGGAAACCTCCTCTGATGATGATATACCACTATCATCTTTTGTCAGAAAAAAGTCGGCCGGTGATGACACAGAGTGTATTTTTTGTCAAGAACAGTTCGCAACTAGCAAGAGCAGAGAGATATGGGTGCAATATGCAATTTGCAACGGCTGGGCGCATGAAGCGTGCTCACTTATGGAAGCTGATGTGTTTGTATGCGACTTTTGCAAATAATTAATTATATGATTAGTTGTTTTTTTATAAAAATGTATACGTTTAAGAATTAAAATCATGTTCGTTTAGTTTTCTTTAATATTTACCCTATCCCATATTACCCCATATGCTAATCCCATATTACCCTCCACTTTTATTTGACCGATAGAAATGACTAATTCTTAATTTTCCTTCCTTAATCAGAATGTTTTTTTTCTATTCAAAAATGGTTATAAAGTACTTATAAGAAATACCCCAAAGATTTTATTTTCATAGTTTGAGAATAAAAACTGTATTATTTTTTCAGTTATGTGAAAAAAAATAAATGGTATTCCATATTACCCGAACTTACTCTATATATATATATATATATATATATATATATATATATATATATATATATATATATAGGTAAATCGGCCAAGAGAAATCGCAGTAAAGTGTTTCCAAGTTCGAAAGTTGGTCGCTAGGGGGCGTAACAGCAACACAAAAATTGTAAATGCCAATTTTCATAATTGAGGTATGTTGGAAATATAAGCATTATATTATTCAATCAATTACGCACTTTTTTGCTTGAGATCATTTTTGCCTATTTTCAAAATTAAACTGGTGGGGGAAGGTCAAACCTTTTTACTTTCAAATGTAGATATCTCTGTTTTGGATGGACCGATTTTATTCAACTTAGCGTTCTTTTGCTCTACTCGTAAAGCCATAAACTTTATCGTAATGAACATAAAACGGAAGCTTTCACGGCTTTGGTCAATTAAGAAATCATGGTTCTTGGGATTAGACCGTGTCAAATTGGAATTATTATCCGACGTTTCGCCTTCGATTGCATGAGGCATCTTCAGGGATCTTTACTCCACGAGATCTGAACACTGAATGAACTCTGAGAGATTCAGGCGGGCTTTTATACCCGACTTGTGCTCGCCGACCCGTGACCCTGTGTTAAGATCGGTTTCCACGTGTGATGTAGACCGTAACCCGTATCTCTATTGACATTTTTTGTATGTTTAAATATTTCAATAGATTCTCTAACTTTACGGTTTTCGACATGTGAAGTGGAATTTCGCTACTAGAATTTCTAAATTTGGGAAATTCTCTTTTTATGGTTATTTATATCTTTTTTTAAATGACTATTTCACTAGTATCATTGTTATAAGAACATATACAATGTTAGTATAATATAATTGATTATAGAAAAATTATTTTTCGCATCAATTAATTTGCCCCCAAACATATATTTTTTGAATTATTTTGTCAAAACAAATAATTTACGAACATTACTTATTTTGCTACTTCACTTTGAGATCGAGACCGAGAGTCTCGATAGGTAAGTCTCGGTTACGGTCTCGGTCTCGGTCTCGAAATACTTTTTCAAGTCTCAGTATCGGTCTCGGTCTCGTTTCAAGACCGAGACCGAGACTAGTCTCGTGGTCTCGCGAACCCCTAGTTACGGTTATCGGCCTTTGTTTGACCAAAGGTATAAAACCCTGTCATTTTTTGAAAAGTTTGTTCGACCAGAACTCTTACTGTGGAAGATTTCTTTTTCTATTTGTACAACCAGAATAATCTAGAACTGGGTAGAAAAAATAAGTTCCAGCGGTTTTGAAATTTTTCCTTCCTTTCTAACATACGGAGCCTTTCAGAAATATTGATTTTTTTAAAAATAGTCTGCCGGACAACTTACAAATTATGAACAGGGTTGGCACCCTTAAGTATTCTACCATGAATATTGTAAACAAGGTGCATCAAAAACTCTACCGATTCTAAACTTTAGACCTTTCTTACCCACTGTATTATTGGGACATATTTTCAGTAAATTCGAAATGATGAGTAAACAGTTTAAGTAAGTCTCTATAAAAAAAATAACATGTGAAACTATATTTTATTGAGGAAAAGAGAATTATATCAATGATAACGGGCAATTCTTCATTTTTTATTAAAAACTTGTTTTAAATTAAAGGTAATATCTGTAAAGGAACTAGAGCAAATTTCAAATGTAAAAACTGTTTTGGTAAAAATGTCCATTATTATTAAAACTTTAGAAGCAACATCGAATACAAAATTGATAAAAAAACCAAATCCAACAAATCACTATTTAACGTCCACCTCTTAGTTTTTGGAGAACCCTGTATACAATATTCATGCTGGAAAATTTAAGGGTGCCAACCTTGTTCATAGTCTGATAGATATACCATTGATTACCACAAATGGGCTTTGTTCAGCAGATTATTTTAAAAAATTAATTTTTCGAAAAAACCCCATATGTCGGAAACAAAGAAAAAATTTTAAAATCGCTAGAAATGGGTTTTTCGTACCTAGCTCTAGATTATTTTGGTTGCACAAAGAGAACAAGAAAACTTCCATAGTAAGAGTTTTGGTCGAACAAACTTAAATTAAATTAACTAATTAAAAAAATGACAGCTATAGGTAGTGATGTACTTACTTTGGCATACACCAGAATAGGCTACTGAAAGATTTCGAAATTTTTGCTTGCACGATTTCTTTTTCATCCTGCACCAGTTTCTGTAGGATCTTCCGTCAGTTCCGCACACAGGTCCTTTGGGTTTCTTCCTACCGTCTTTGCATTTCGTCGAACACACGCATTTTGGAATTCCTCTTCTTACAACACAAGTCTTATCGCTCTCACATTCAACGTTTGTACATGATTCTAAAATAGAAAGTATGTTTAAATATGATAAGACTTCTAGAACTCTTGAAGACAAGATTGTTAACATTATTGATTAAATTCTGGGTATTTAATCTAAAATCAACGTTCATTGGCGCCCGCAGGCAACAATGTTCAAAAATAACTGATGACTAGTGCGTGAAACAGGCACATTATTTTTCTTCAGATGTATGAAAAGTATTACATTTTTTTTTCAAAAATTATTAAAAAACCCTCTTAACAGAAAGAAGCAATTTATCATCTAGATTTGTAATTCTTCAATATTCTAAAAAATTCAAAAATTCACGTCATTATTTATATTTTTGACTTATAATCTCATATTATTTCAGTTAGCTCAATGCTAACTAACCTTAGTTACAATTATTTCAACAATAGTGTTAATCATAGACTATAAAACAAAGGATAGACTCAACATTTCATTCATAAATAGTTTCTAAAGTTGGATCCAGGGGCGTGCAGTCCAAGGGAAGCAATGCTTCCCCAAAAAAATTACAAAACATCTTCTAAAACGTAATTTTTGAAAAAGGAAACCATTAATTTAGTTTATATTAAAAATGCTAAAATATCTTAATTATCAAGCCCATAATAAATGCGGCCTTGACTCCGACCCAGCCATAATAGAATATCGAACAGAACCTATGCGGGCCGCTAGCTTCCCTGCAGCCAAGTCCTGTATGCTTGATTTCCTGTGAATCGAGCCAGAGGTTATTGAACTTTCCATCGGAGGTTTGCAATTTTTGCATTTTGAGTCGCGTGCTTTAAGTGGGGGCGGAAGCTATCGTTGGAGTAGGTTCTTTGTTTGAACGGCTATCCGTGTGTTGTGTGTTACGTACGTCGCGTCGTGCATGGTGCGATATGGAAGACGATAATACGGACGTGGATATGCAAATATCGTCAACTTCGGCTGTCGGTAATAACGTTGAAAATGTTGGAGAAATTAGTAAAAAGAGTGTGTGTGAATGTGTGGTGTGTGTCTTAATAATAAAGGGATTTTCCACATTAAACTTCGCTGATAAGCTTCAAATAATTTCCAAAGGAAGGGCAAAACCGCGTATGAAAAATTTAACCACAAAAATGAAAAACTGTATTAGACATTTTTATCCGGAAAAACAATACGAACAATTTAAATGGCTAACAGGGTATGAAAATATAAGCAAATTATTTTGTTGGACATGTTTACTTTTTGAAAATGAAAAAGGTCTCTGGAATAAAACTGGTTTTTCCGATTTAAACAATTTCTATAAAGCTGTAAAAAGGCACATTATGTCCAAAGCGCATTTACAGGCCGTCATAAACGAAAAAGTCTTCGGCAAAACCAGAATTAAACACGCCTTTAATAAACAGTTGGAAATTAGTCACCGCCAACACAATGAACTAGTCGATAAAAATAGGCAAATATTAAGAAGACTTATCGATGTTGTTTGTTTTTTCGGACAGCACGAATTGGGATCTAGAGGTCATGATGAAACAAGGTTTCTTCAAATAGAGGAAATTTTCAAGATTTACTTAGTTTAATGGCTAAATACGATGATTGCTTAAAAAATCATTTAGAGCAGTCTAGCGTTTTTCGCGGAACATCGAATCGAATCCAGAATGATTTAATTTCCGCTGTTGCAACCATTATTCTAAAAAGAATTAAGCAGGAGATTGGCGAGGCGCGGTTCATTGCTATTGTTCTGGACGAAACAACTAATATCACTAATTTTAGCCAATTATCTATAGTAATACGCTAGGTTAAAACAGACGGAAGTATTCAAGAGCGATTTTTAGGTTTTAAGAATGTGCCCGAAAATCGTACAGCAGATGCATTATATACCGTAGTTTATAACGTTACTAAAGAAATTAATGGAGAGAAAAAACTAGTTGCTCAAAGCTATGATGGAGCTGCAGTGATGGCAGGACAATTAGGGGGTCTGCAAGCTAAAGCTCGAGAAACTTTCCCAAGTGCTGTGTTTGTCCATTGATTTACTCATAAATTAAATTTAGTTTTATCCCAGTCGATTAATCACATTAAAGAGTGTAAAGTATTTTTCGTTACTTTAAGTGGCATGGCTGCTTTTTTTCCAAGTCGGCAAAACATACACAAACTTTGGACTCCAGTGTCCACAAACGATTGCCAAAGTAGCTCCTACTAGGTGGAACTATAATGGAAGACTTGTGTTAACAGTATCTGAAAATCGTAAATCACAGAAATATTTCCATTCTCGGACAATGTTTCTAATATATTACAAACTAAAACAAATGATATTGCTTTTTGCCTACAAAAAGTGGATGATTTTAAGTCCATGTTAAGCCAAAAACTAACGCTAAGGAACTAATGCAATTTTTAAAAGACAAAGAGCTAGAAGATGCCTACACCGAAGTGTCGAAAGTGTGTGAATTAGTATTGACAATACCTGTCACAAGTTCATCAGTAGAACGCAATTTTTTAACACTTAAACGTATAAAAAATTTCGTAAGAAATTCAACGGGGCAGAAGAGACTTTCTCATTATTCACTGTTGTCCATTGAAACTAAACTTCTCCAAAATATGTCGGAGCATCGACATTTTTATGATGACGTCATTGACGCATTTTCAAAGAATGACCGAAGAATCGAATTACATTACAAATAGGTAAGTTTCTAAGAATTGCTTCCCTTTCTTAAAATTTCACCGCACGCCCCTGTAAAATATTAATTTAAAAATATTATAAATATATTATTTTTACTTGTGAGTAAATGTAACATGTATGTGTTTTTGGTAACTATTCTTTAAAGTCGCTAAAGGTAACTGCAGCTTAGGAATTATGAAAATCACATTTGACATATTTTAAACTTCTAAGTTGTGATCAAATCTAATCTGAAGTAACCAATTCTAATAAATAAAAATTTAACATACTTAAAAGATTATATTTTTCTGTATTTTCAGTAACTGATTAAATTTTTGACAAACTAATTTTAATCGATTCCTTTTTCGTTGTAATCGTAATTAAAATTTGTAAAAAAAATCAATTTTACCTTTACAAGATAAACAATGGACACCTCCACCCAACACCCTCCAAAAGAAGAGGGAACTCTGGTCAAGTTCATCAGATGACCACGCCGTGGTTATGGACGTACTAGTGCAACAGTCTTCTTTGGATATTTTTTCGTACAAAAGTTCAGTACATCGTCCGCTGTTGTTCTTAACCATTGTGGACCAACACGTACCAGCTGCAAAAAAGAATCCACATGAAGTAAGAAAATCATGTTTTATTCAAGATATTTTGGAAATGATTGTTGAGATTTTGGTTGCAGATTTGTGTTCTGACATACGGTCCTGTAAATAGGCAGCCAAAAAAGTATTCCCTCTGTATTAAGTAATAACTTTAATTCATATTAACTATAGCCCTCCTATATTTCTCCGAGCTCATTCCCTATTCAGATCTCATGGAGTAAGGATCGTGAAGATGACTCGTGCAACTGAAGACGAAAAGTCTCATAGTAATTCCAATTTCACTCGGTCTAATATCAAGAACTATGATTTCTTAAAACATCGAGTTTTTTCACTAAATTTTGAAGGGCTTGTTCAGTAGAAAGGAAACAAAAATAAAATTCTCTGTTAGGGACCATTAAAATCCTAAGCAAATTTCATCAATCTAATAATTTTTATATAAGCAGTCCGACTGGTCTTTCTTATTATCTGAACCTGATATTAACAGAATGGTTAAACGATTCTATGGGGTTTTATTTCAGGGTATCAATAGTTGTGTCCCCAAGAAGATCGTTGCCAACTGTAAATATTTCAATGGTTTGACCTTCCCTTAAGAAAGCTTATTGGGCAAAAGAATTGCCTATATAAAAAATATAAAAGGACCGATAAATTTGTTGACTATTTGGTCTACTCTGACATAAGACGTGAGGTTAAACTTCGAACTGATATGTGTTATCTTACATATACGTCACACAGACCGCAAGTAACACAAATTAGATGATGAGCTTTTTTGTCTAACAGTTAGCCATAAAAAACACATAAAAACCAGAGATTTGTCAAATTTTGGCAAATGATTCTTGGTTTGTTTTCTAGCCATGAAACCTCGCTTCAAATTAAGATTTTTTGGCTCCAAAAGTAGCTGTTTCAATTGTAGATAGGCTATAGTATAATTACTTGGCCAAAAAATATCTTTTATGGAGTAATTAAACCTCCAACTTTTTTTTTTTGTAATATTGAATGACCAAAAAGTAGAAATATCTGTCAATTTTGTTGCCACAACATAACCAAATATTCTAGTAAGTATTGAAGTTAAATTATAGTAAGCATAGCTGTTTAAAATGCCAGAATATGTCATTTTAAAGCAACAAAAATTGACAGGAAAAAATATGGCTTTCGTTATCATATTTTTGTTTCAAAATTAAACTAAAATTGGGTAGTTTTATTTCGCGTATTTTTGCTATAATATTGCCAAAATATACCACATTTTCAAATTTACGTTTACAACCTATAAAACTATACCTAACCAAACTGAAGATATAATTAGAAAAACGAAATATAAATTATTTACCATATGTCTAATAAAAACATTAAATATTCCACCACATATCATAGAAAAACGCCTCTTGGGGTAATCGTCATTTAATTTTTTTACGCTGGCTCCTGGGTCTTAAATTAGCCATTTTTTAGCGAGTACTAAAGGCAAACCAAGTAGGCATTTTTACTGGCAAATTTTTAATAAATGTTGCTACATTTTGGCTACATTTGAAAATTATTGCCATTTGATAAATATTTGCTTACCAAGTGGCCAATTTCATGGAATATTTGCTTAAAAAATAGCCCAAAGCTTTTTATGATGCGCCATGATTGAAATTAAAATTACACTAATTTCCTAGCAGCTATTACTTGACCACTTTAAACAAACATATTTTTTCTACCTTTAAATACGTATTTTCATGCATGTTTTTTTTTGTCATCAATTTTCTCAGTAAAATACATTTCCAAACTAAAAAATAAAAAAAAGAAAAAAGTATTTGTATCGAATTTTTAGTTTCAAGAAGGTCGCATGTTTTACATGCCTATCTTAGATTCTTTTTACAGTAAAAGTTCCTTCGCAAGTGTTTTTTGTCCCTACCAACCGTCAAACCATGATTTGTTATCTTTGGTTTTCCTCTTGGCTCATAAATTCTTAGACTGACTGGCACTGTCAATACTATTTCTACATAATTTGAAACAATTGATGATTTATTATATAAAATAAGAAAAGGCAAAAAATGAGAAATTATTTAGGTAAATTTCGGAAAAAAAATGTTACTCAAATTTTGGCTAAAAAACAAGTCAGAATTCAGCTAAAAAAGCTCGATTTCAAAGTCAAAAAGTAGCTAATAAACTAACCATAAAATCAAAAGAGAAGGTCGTATAATTACCAATTGGCCATTTTTACTTCATTATGGCCAAATTATTATTCCCCACTTTAGCCATATTTCCGTCTTTATACTGTAATACAACTGTTATTTTGGCTAGCCATTTTAGTTAATTATCCAGGGATATTAGCCAATAATACAGCATTTTAGGCCATATATGATTATATGTGCTACTTGGGACTGAACTACTTATCCCGGAAAACATTAAATACTTCTGGTCATTTGTGGGAAATTTAAGAAGGGACTCCAATCTGCCCAGCGTTATGAATTACGACGAGCAAGAAATCACTGGTTCAAATAACATCGTAAACACTTATGCTACTCACTTTGTGTTACTATACTTACCACCACAATTTAGACTTTAGTAAAATTAGTCCAATAAGTTATTCAGGAAAATTGCTATCAACATATTGTTTTACAGAGGCAGAAATCTTTAATAAAATAAAGCACCCTGATTCTTCTAAGATGGAATTTCTACTATTCTGTTGCAACAATGCTGTCAGTCACTGTCTCAGCCTCTATGTATAATTTTTCAGAGATCTATTAATCTGGGTTCCTTTTGACCATTTTTAAATCTAGTGATAAAAGTGATGTGAAGAACTACAGAGGTATTTCCTTACTTTCACATATATCAAAGCTCTTTGAGGCAATTATCACCGATCATATATTTGAGGTTTTAAAATACTACATTACGAGTATGCAACATGGTTTTTATCGTGGTCGTTCAACAACTACCAATCTTGCAATATTTCAAAACCACTCCGTGACATCGGTTGAGGCTGGCAAACAGATCGATGTTATTTACACTGACATATCTAAGGCTTTTGACAATGTTTGCCTTCAGTTTCTATTATCGAAATTACAGCAAGAAAAAGTGGATCAAATCGTATTTATTTAATCGTCGCCAGCAAGACAACATATGTGGCTTAGTTGCCAGGGAAGTTCTGAAGTGACAGCGGGTGTCCCGCAGGGTTAGCATGTTGGTCCAGTTCTCTTTCTGCTCTTTATAAATGATATAGTATGTTGTTTCGAATTTTCTAAATGTCTTTTATATGCAGACGGCTTAAAATTCTTTTCACTAGTCTACTCAGGCTCCAATCCTGTGCAGTCTGACATTGAAAGGCTCGTCAAATGGTACAGCACTAATTATCTCTCTCTTTTAACATCTCGCAATGTAAAGTGCTCCGTTTTCACAAACGTATTAATCCCATACCCTCCACCTACTTCATAGATAATGTAAGTCTTGAGATTGTTAGTTCTTTCACGGACCTAGGCGTTATCTTTGATGAAAATCTAACTATTAATTGTACTTAAGGGTTTTAGACTACTGAGTTTTATAAAGCGACATACGAAAACACGTAACTGATACCAAAGCAACTGGCTGTCTGTATAACTCATTGGTTCGTAGCGTTCTAGAATATTGTTGTACAATATGGGGTCCATCATACCAGTGTCACCTCGACAGAATTGAAAGGGTGCAAAATAGGTTTTTCAAAATATAAATAAATATATAAATTTCATTTCCCATATCAAGGTCTGACATCTCATACTAGAGTTCCTCTTTGCGGCCTTCAAACCCTTGAATTTAGAGGAAAGAAGGCACTTCTGGTCTTTTTGCACAAATTGGTCAATGGGCGAGAATTATTATTCCCCACTTTAGCCATATTTCCGTCTTTATACTGTAATACAACTGTTATTTTGGCTAGCCATTTTAGCTAATTAGCCAGGGATATTAGCCAATAATACAGCATTTTAGCCCATATATGATTATATGTGCTACTTGGGACTGAACTACTAAGTCCGGAAAACATAAAATACTTCTGGTCATTTGTGGGAAATTTAAGAAGGAACTCCAATCTGCCCAGTGTTATGAATTACGACGGGCAAGAAATCACTGGTTCAAATAACATCGTAAACGCTTATGCTACTCACTTTGTGTTACTATACTTACCACCACAATTTAGACTTTAGTAAAATTAGTCCAATAAGTTATTCAGGAAAATTGCTATCAACATATTGTTTTACAGAGGCAGAAATCTTTAATAAAATAAAGCACCCTGATTCTTCTAAGATGGAATTTCTATTATTCTGTTGCAACAATGCTGTCAGTCATTGTTTCAGCCTCTATGTATAATTTTTCAGAGATCTATTAATCTGGGTTCCTTTTGGCCATTTTTAAATCTAGTGATAAAGTGATGTGAAGAACCAGAGAGGTATTTCTTTACTTTCACATATATCAAAACTGTTTGAGGCAATTATCACCGATCATATATTTGAGGTTTTAAAATACTACATTACGAGTATGCAACATGGCTTTTATCGTGGTCGTTCAACAACTACCAATCTTGCAATATTTCAAAACCACTCCGTGACATCGGTTGAGGCTGGCAAACAGATCGATGTTATTTACACTGACATATCTAAGGCTTTTGACAATGTTTGCCTTCAGTTTCTATTATCGAAATTACAGCAAGAAAAAGTGGATCAAATCGTATTTATTTAATCGTCGCCAGCAAGACAACATATGTGGCTTAGTTTCCAGGGAAGTTCTGAAGTGACAGCGGGTGTCCCGCAGGGTTAGCATGTTGGTCCAGTTCTCTTTCTGCTCTCTATAAACGATATAGTATCTTGTTTCGAATTTTCTGAATGTCTTTTATATGCAGACGGCTCACATTGAAAGGCTCGTCAAATGGTACAGCACTAATTATCTCTCTCTTTTAACCTCTCGAAATGTAAAGTGCTCCGTTTTCACAAACGTATTAATCCCATACCCTCCACCTACTTCATAGATAATGTAAGTCTTGAAATTGTTAGTTCTTTCACGGACCTAGGCGTTATCTTTGATGAAAATCTAACTTTTAATCTACATATTGATAACATTGTACTTAAGGGTTTTAGACTACTGAGTTTTATAAAGCGACATACGAAACATGTAACTGATACCAAAGCAAGTGGCTGTCTGTATAACTCATTGGTTCGTAGCGTTCTAGAATATTGTTGTACAATATGGGGTGCATCATACCAGTGTCACCTCGACAGAATTGAAAAGGTGCAAAATAGGTTTTTCAAAATACCTCTTGTATAAATTTAATTTCCCATATCAAGGTCTGACATCTCATACTAGAGCTCCTCTTTGCGGCCTTCAAACCCTTGAATTTAGAGGAAAGAAGGCACTTCTGGTCTTTTTGCACAAATTGGTGAATGGGGGGATTGACTGTGAAGTGCTAATTGGATCAGTCCCGTTTTTAGTGCCTATTAGAAGAACAAGAGAATCACAGCTGTTTATTGAAAGGTACCACCGAACAAATTATGGGTTTAGTGCATTCGTTGACCATCTAGTTTACAATTACAATCGTCACTTCTCAGAATAGTAGTTGTGTAGTTTTCTTATTATTCATGTATTATTTCACTTCAAAAATTGAAAATCTTTCTCCCTGATGGTAATTTTTGTGTGCTAATCTGACATATTTTTCTTAGAGTTATTAACTTCATTATTTATTTATTTGACATTATTTAAGAATTCGTACCATTTGGAATGTTTAGCATTCTGTAGTGTACGTTTCTAAAGGGCCACTTGTCCGATGCGTGCATCGGCTACGTCCTACATTAATTAATTAATTAATTAAACCCCCTCGTATCATCCGATATATAATTTGCCTGAATTTTAGCGAATACATTAAAATATTTTAGGCAAAGCCAGACTAATAAAAAAATTTCGCACGCGTTTTCGGAGAGTCGAACGATGGGTGAGGAAGGGTACCTGCATTCGAATGCACGTTGCCAGCGACATTATGTTGCATTACGTGTAATATGAGTTTGTCGCCAGTGGACGCGGATTAAATTTGTAATTTTATGGCCAAAACAGCGACATAAATTTTGTCTGATAATGCGGTTCTAAAAATAACCTTGACTCGGAACAGGTTATTTTTAGCACCGTTTAAACTTCTTGATACTTCGGCGAAAGCGCGCGATTAATAAATCAATTGTAACGGAACCAATACGGGCATTCTCTGGCGTTTTCTTTTTGTATGAATTATAATGCGTACGAATATTTTAACTGCTGTTAATGCCTGTCTCGCTTTTGTGTGTTTATCTCTTAATCTAGGCGCATAAAACTTCGAAGAAATTATGTTGTGGGCAGCATTCAATGAATAAAAATATATTTTTTTTGCTTCCCTCGTAAAAGGGAAGTATTGTAAATGAGAAAAAAATCTTGACGTTTCGGGGCCCCTAGTCGTTCTGTCTTTTCGCGGCATTGCTAAAAAACTGTTTACACGATTGACTTGAAATTTTGATCAAAAATTAATAGTCATATGATGATGACCTGGTGGACTTGTGGTAAAAATCTAATATGGCAAAACAAAATGGCGGACTAGTGATATGTTAAAAAAATTATTACCTAGAAACTACTTATCCAATTTATCTGAAATTTGTAAAAAAATCAACTATTATGCGGGAATCAACTGGTAAAATTTTGGCACGAATCTA
Organism: Kuschelorhynchus macadamiae; assembly: GCA_030620095.1. Classification (NCBI taxonomy): domain Eukaryota; kingdom Metazoa; phylum Arthropoda; class Insecta; order Coleoptera; family Curculionidae; genus Kuschelorhynchus; species Kuschelorhynchus macadamiae. Next base: position 909,810 of record JAUTXW010001077.1, read on the forward strand.
AGATTGCGGAAAAAAATGACGGCTTTATAAAAAATTTAAAAAAAAATTAAAAAAAATCGGTAAATCTCCTTTACGCGAAACTTTCCTCGATATGATTTTTTTTCCATTTTGTTGTGAATAGTATACAGGGTAATTCACGCAACCCGTTCATTAAAAGTTTTTGATGATGCCATTTAGATAAAAATTTTAAATTTTGGGATTAAGGAAAGGTCAAGGGGTACTTCTTTTTGAAATATTTTCAACTTCCTGTCACTTCCGGTTTAACCGGAAATTGGTATCAACTTGCTTATTTCAAATGGAACACCCTGTATTTTATGTAGGATGCCCTATGCCTAGGTTCAAGCGTTCTTAAGATACTTGACCTTGAACCAAAAATGAGCCTTCGGGGTACCAAATTTTAAAATCTCATATTTTTGTAAGTTTTGAAGATATAATCTTCATATTTGGCAGACGATCGGTAAATAATCTTAGGTTTCTATTTTTTTTATTGAATTTGTCTATTTTTACACAGGGTGTCCTAAATTCAGCGGCAAACATTCACATTTTCAAAGCCGCTAAAGTCCGTTTTTTTAAATGGGACACCCTATAACTTTATGCTCTATCAAATGTAGAATTTAATTTTCTATCGAACTGTATTAAGGTTCCCTATACCTATTCGTAACCATTTTCGAAATAATCAGGTTTTTATTAAACTATCATATGTATTTGCTAAATGCTTACACCCTTCCCGTAGTAAGCCATGGAAAAACAATTGTTGTGCTTTTCTATTCAATATGACAGCTGATTTGAAACTTTTAAATTAAAATAAAATAACACTCAAAAGCTGATATTCTCAATTTATTTTATATTCGCGGAGAATGTTACAAAATATTGGAGAGAACGTGCCATGTTTTTAATGAAAAACATCCTCATTTATCGCCAATGAACAAGAGAAAATTGAAGAGGATTGAAACGAAATTTTTTCGTTTCGGAAAAGTTAAAGTTATAAAAAATGTAATAAATTGTTTACATTATTTTTAACCATATCTACTAAGTTCGAGACTGTTCTAAACTTGTTTTAGTGAACTTAAAAATTATAGCAATAAAATAATAAAATTGAATTATAACAAATGTTCTATATGCTGTCCGTTCATTTGAAGATACATTTTAATTCTTCTTTGTACAGTTGCTGTGGCCCGTTGAATTTGTCCGTTTTCTAATTCGGCAAAAGCTGTTCGTATCCTGTCCAGCAAATCTTGTTGGTTATTTACTGGGGAAGCATAGACTTTACCTTTGATAAATCCCCATAAAAAAAAGTCTAGGGGTGTTAAATCAGGCGATCGCGGGGGTCATCTCCAAGAGCCAATGGGACCAATCCAGCGATCTTCAAAAATTCGAGATAATTGGAGATAAACTGCAGCGGAATTATGTGCTGGTGCCCCATCTAATTGATACCAATAATTTTGCAGCTCACCAACAGGAATTTCTTCTATAAATTCAGAAACCGTCCCTCGTAGAATTTCCAAATACTTATCACTGTTTAAATTGTCTTCATAAATACAGTACCGCACCTGATCATTTAATACTATACCGAAAACATTGAAGCTAAACCTTTCTTGAGAAGGCGTTTCGCGTAAAGCATGCGGATTTTCTGCTGTCCAGAAATGTTCGTTTCTTCTATTTGTTATTCCTTCTCTAGAAAATTTCGCTTCATCGGTCTAAAATATTTTTGAAAGAAATTGAGGGTCCTCTTGAATTTTCAAAAACATGAATTCGCAAAATTCTACTCGTCGGACGTCATCACCAGGTCTCAAGGCTTGCACGTTTTGGAAGGAATAAGGGTGTATATGATGTTCGCTCAAGATTCTTTGGACAGATGAAGAAGAAATTCCAAAATCGTTTTCTGCAGACGGTATTGAACTTTGCGGGTTTGCGTGGAAATAAGCTAATGTGTTTATTACGTTATCCTCGGCATTTGTCACTGGTTTCGGAACATTTTTTGTAACTTTAACCTTGCCAAAACGCAAAAAGTTCGTTTCAATCCTCTTGAATTTTGACTTGTTCATTGGCGGCAAATCAGGGTGGCGTTCATTAAACACACGACACGTTCTCTCCAAAATTTTATAACATTCTCCATGAATAGATTGAGAATATCAACGTTTGACTATTCTTCCATTTCGATTTAGAAGATTTAGTTTATCACTGACAGCTTTCGATAAATAATGCATACTAATCATCTTTCATATTGGGTATTGGATCTCAATCGTTTTTACATGGCTCACAATTGGAACATGTAAACATTTAAGCAAATACATACGATATTTTTATAAAACCCAATTATTTCGAAAATGGTTACGAATAGGTATAGGGAACCTCAATACAGTTCGATAGAAAATTATATTCTACATTTGATAGTACATAAAGTTATAGGGTGTCCGATTTAAAAAAACGGACTTTAGCGGCTTTGAAAATGTGAATGTTTGTCGCTGAATTTAGGACACCCTGTATAAAAATAGACAAATTCAATAAAAAAATAGAAACCTAAGATTATTTACCGATCGTCTGCAAAATATGAAGATTATATCTTCAAAACTTACAAAAATATGAGATTTTAAAATTTGGTACCCCGAAGGCTCATTTTCGGTGAATCTAGGTATAGGACATGCTACATAAAATAGCATTAAAATTCTCCGTAGAATCCAAAAATATCATAAAATACAGGGTGTTCAATTTAAAATAAGCAAGTTGATACCAACTTACCGGTTAAACCGGAAGTGACAGGAAGTTGAAAATATTTCAAAAAAGAAGTACCCCTTGACCCTACCTTAATCCCAAAATTTGAAATTTTTATCTAAATGGCATCATCAAAAACGTTTAATGAACGGGTTGCGTGAATAACCCTGTATATGCGTTACCTATACTGTCTCTTCAAACGTTCTTATTGGGCGCCATTTTGGTCCATCATATTGAATTACTACCAATATTTTCCCCGTTTCTTTTTACCTATGCCACACTTGACTTTTGGGCATAATTTAATCAAATTAATTAAATAATTGAAATAAATTCAATAAGTAGTTTTTACATTGACACATACCGCCATTTTGACATATCGTGTTGAATTCATACCAGTTTTTACGTTGATTTTTTAAAAATTTTATTTGGCCGCCATTTTGTTTCGCCATCTTAAATTCGCACCACAACTTTACCAGTTTATTTCTACCGGGTGTCAACAAATCTATTAGACAGGACATAATTTTTAAAGTATTTGATGTATCAAAACGAAATTTGGTAAAAGTAAAAGGTACGTAAAGAGGGGAGTTTTCGCGTATTTTTCACCGGAAATGACTCCAGTTTCGATTTTTTAAATGGGGCACTCTGTATATTTTTACATTTTTGGATTCCTGAGATAATTCTGAATCAGAATATAGCATTTTAAAAACTTTTTACGCATACTTGATTTTTTTAAAGCCATTTTTAAAATTGCGTCTAGGTGGCCATGACCGGACGCAAATTAATCTAAGGACCTAAAATGATGACAAAATAATACAATCGCTAAGTTTTAGTGATTAGTTAAATTAATCACGAACTGGGTTTAAGTCATGAATCATTTTGTATCCTGACGATGGCGATAGACGGGTATTGTTTTTTGATTGGTTGCTCCAAAATTGTAATTGGCCCAAATTTTATCAACTTTATCTTATTTTCTGACGAATCCAGAATTACTAATAATGGTATGTTTAAGAAGCAAAACACTCGTTACTGGGCCCAACAAAGTCAACATGAAATGAGAGCAGGACATTTTCAAGAAAGGTTTGGTGTCAATGTCTGTGCTAGTGTCGTTGGTAACAGAATAATTGGACCAATTTTATTTCAAGGCCAATTAACCAAGGGAAGTAAAAAAGTACTGAATACACTGTCACAAGTAACACTAATTCAAAGGTACTTAAGCTTAGAGTAAGAATTAAAGCAGAGATCACAATTCATTCATAAATCACGTTAGGGGTATGCGCCAACATGGTTACCCTATTTTTCACATTCTATCGACCAATGTTTACAATAAAACAAGAATTGGGGATGGCCCATGCCCAAGCCGTGGCCATTTGTTGACGAATGCCAGTGGCGGCGCGAGTTTTTACATCACGCATAAGGAAATATAATCGTGAAAAAAATTATCGTTCCGGGTTTTACAGATTCTCATGTTTTTCCATTACGGTCGGTCGGTCTGTTCCGGTATAGCTAAAAAATCCACTTACTCGATTAACTTTAATTTTATTTAATTTTCCACAAAAATTACATCTGATATAAAAAAAACTGGTAAAATATTGGTATGAATTCAATATGGCGAAACAAAATGACGACCTGTTAAAATATTTTATGTACGAAAATGAAGAAATGGGCCATGCTTCATTATCGTTGACAAAAAGAAGAAGGATTCTAACCTATTCCTTAATGAGGCAAATAGGTATTTTTACAAATTTCAATGAAATAATCGTTCTTTACTTCACTATCTAAAATCAAACCATTAAGTTAGGTAAGTTTAAAAGGAAACTATTTATTTATATATTATTAAATTTTAGTTTTTCGTTATGTTTGCCTTATGTGACTATCATTTTGTAATTGTGACATTTAGAAAAATTATTTGTTCAGTTGTTGAAAATGTCATCTTAAACCTGTAACTGTCAAGTTAGACCTTGTCTAAAGTTAAACCTCTTTAGTGAATACGGGTATTAGAGTTTTAAACTAAAATCAATGTTTTTAACTTGCTTTTATTGGCTTCCTATTCGTCTGATTGTATGTTTGTATGTCTGGTTCAAATCTTGTAATGGATTTTTCAGCACTCCCATTACTGATTATTTTCAAATTTGATATGCATACACTTTCGGATATAAAAAAATCCGAATTTTTTTAGTCAACGTTTAGAAATCCAAAATGGCGGCGCCACTACGGCCGACGAATTTTGTTACTGGTGTAGCCAAAACTGAAAATCAGTGCTTAGGAAAATTTAAAAGTGTCAGCATTTAAAAATTCAAAATAGCGGTGTAAAAATGACAATGTCAACTGGTTGGGCGGATGATTTTAACATTTGTGGGGATTATTTAACCCGCCAGTGGTAACCATGTTAGATAAAATCTAACATTTTTACGTTTTCCGTTTTAACTTTTTATTTAGAAGCTCTCTATTAACATGCGCTTATGAATGCTCTAATCGACAACTGTCAAGACTCATGCCGTACTGTCATGAATCACCCTGCTTACGTTCAGTAACTAGACAACATTTATTGCGACGAAGCATCGACCGTTAGGAAAAATCTAACACGTTACAATATAAGTAGTTAATTTTTTCTTCTATAAGTGAGATAAAATTTAACAACGGTACCGTCTAAAGGTAATATTTTCTAAATTTTTTTCTCCTGTTATTTGGTAGTTGTAAATTAGTTTTAGTTATTTCAAGCCATTATGTCTTATGTATTATGTGAAAAGGAACAAGTATACATAGAATCTCTTATACCTTTAGTTTGGAGTAAAAACGAAAAGGAAAACGAGATAGATAGGGCCAGTATATTTCAGATGCATCAATCTCTGATGAACACGCTCCTCCAGAACATGGCATACACATGAGCAACACTGAAAAAAATGATGCCGAAAATGAAGAAGGCGATATGGATAACAGCATGCAAGTAGTCGAAGTCAGACGAGCAGGTGATAAAAATTTTTCTTCTATGTATACAGGAAAAAAACGGATAAAAATGACTAGTTCACAAAATTACAAAGAAGGCTACTAAAACCGTGAGGCAAAATATTGCTACTAAGTTACCGGGAGTAAAAGGTTTTGTTAAAACTGCAAAAACAATAATAGACTGCTGGAAACTCTATTTCTCCGATGAATCGATTGGTCATATCACCGAGTGCACAAACAACCAACTAAAAAGGATGAGACAGGACTACAAGAGCGAAAACACTATTCGCCAACAGATTTTGAAGAAATTAATGCTCTATTGAGTCTCTTGTATTTAGCCGGAGTGAAACGAGCTTAACATCTAAATACCGCCGAGCTGTAGAATAGCGATGGAACACCTCCTGAATATTTTTTAACTACAATGTCGCAGCGCCGTTTTCAGACTTTGGTACAAGCGCTTAGATTCGATGATAAGAATACCCGCTTTGAAAGAGCCAAGCAACCCTATTGTAAAGAACATACGTCTGAAACTATTTTTACTTGTCGTGGTTGCATTACACTTGGAGAAGAAATACAAATATTTTTTGTAATTTATTACCTTTTAGCTTTAGTCCTTATCCTAATATCAAGTTTTAAATACTTTAGTGTTTTTATTTTATGTTAACTTTAAAGACTTTCAAGTAAATTTAGATTAGTTAGTTACTGTTTTTACAATTATTAATAAAAATATTCTACCTGCTAAAATATTTTTAATTCAGAACTAGATTTAGGTAAAATCTAACACGTTACCGGCCATGTGATTTTGAAGTACGTTACTGATGGCGGGTTAAGAATGCACAACAAAAATCAAAATGGTGGCGCCAATATAGAGAACGAATTTTGTCACTTGTACAGATTCGGCTGAAATATCAGTATCTAGAAGTATTTAAGAATAAAAGTTATGACATTTTAGTCAATATTTGAGAATTAAAAATGGCGACACCACCATAGCAGATTAATTTTAAAAGATTTAATTAAAATTCGGCATTAAAGGGTATCTAAGACTGTACATCATGAATTTTTGTCAACATTTTAAAAATTCAAGATTGTAATGCCAACATGGCGGTGGAATTTTAACATTTGTGTAGATTTGGCTGAAAGAAAGTAGGAATCTGGGGGTATTTGAAAATACATATCAAACATTTTCAGTAAATATTTAAAAAACGAGAGTAGGAATGCCTAGAATGCGAGCGAATTTTAATATTTATACAGATTTGATTAAAAATCGATATTAAGTGAGCAATTCATACATTTTTAGTAATAAATATTTCAAATGGGGATGTCATCAATCAATCCGATAAGTAAGAGCTAATATGGATTCAAATCAAAATATCTGAAAAATGTATTTTACTAGGAAATTTGTATAGGCCACCCAATTCAGATTTTCCGCAATTTCTTAACTATTTTGAAGATTGTTTAACTAATCTATTCACGCAAAGTGATCAGATTTTTTGCCCCGGAGATTTTAACGTCAATATGTATGACACCCAGTCGAACAATACTATTTCCCTTTCCCATTTAGTTGAAACATTTGACTTTGATAGAGTTACTAACGTGGGTCATTCCCTTATCGATTTGATATTTTGTAACTCGGAGGACGTAATTAATACAGATGTAGTTCATGTTCAGGTTTCAGACCATATGCTGATTTCCTGCAAACTAAAATTTGAAGCTTCCAAAACAAACTCATGTAATTTTACGTATCGTGCTTTGCATAATATCGATTTGCTAAATTTTCAGCGTGATCTTGAGTCAATTCCTTGGCGGGATATTTATTGCATAGAAAATATTGATGAAAAAATTTTATTTATGCCTAATAATATTCTGCAACTTTTTGATTATCACGCTCCAGTAAAAACGGTAAAAGGTAAAATTAAACCATATACGCCGTGGATCACCGATAATATCCGATTGAAAGTGTGAGAAATCTAGGTCTAATTATTGACAATAAGCTGAGGTTTAATGAACATATAACATCAAAATTAAAAGTAGCCTACGGCACCCTTAAATCTCTTTTTAACCATAGACATTTTTTAAATAAACAAACTAAAATTTTGCTATGTGACTCTTTAATACTCTCTGCTTAATTTCTGTGACAGTGTGTATGGCCCGTGCTTGGATAGTATAGATATAAGAAGAGTTCAAAAGCTTCAAAATTCTTGCATTCGTTTCATTTTTGGGATTAGGCGTGGGCGAGGTGTTTCACATAAACTTAAAGAACTTGGTTGGCTACATGTTTTATTTTCAAAATAATTAAAAATAAATCACCAGAATACTTATTTGACAAATTATCATTTAGGACTGATGTTCATAATTTAAATTTACGGCGCAAAACCTTGATTACAATTCCAGCTCATAGAAAAGAAATTTTCAAAAGGTTATTTTTATATTGGTCTGCCGCACTTTCCAACAAATATAACATCAACTGCTCCTCATTACAAAGTATTTCTGTATTTAAACGGAAAATAAAGAAAAATTTGCTTGCATAATGTCTGTTTGCTCTGTATAAGATTTATTTATCACTTTTATGATTTTAATAATTCATAAAATGTAATACAGGTGACCCAGCACTTTGGGGTCTACTTTTGTTAGTTTTTAGGTCTTACTTCCTTCTCCCTCTATTTTTAGCTGTCACTTTCTCTTCCTTCTTCTTTTTTAATTTAACTTTTACTTTGCTTCTTGTCCGTGTTTATCCTTTTTCCGAATAAATAATATAATTATCTATGTAAATGGTTATATTTTTTTTTCTCTCAATTTTTTCTCTTATATATTTTTGTTATATTTAGTAATGTTTAAGAGAAAGGCCTCAACAGCACCTGAATTTGTCTCAGGAAGCTGACTCAAAGGCCTTTTAATCCAAAATAATTATTCCTGTTGGTAATGTCAATGTATAATTACTTGTTATTGGATTAATAAACGTCTTATTATTATTACTTTTTTCAGTTATGTAACATTTAATTAGGCCACCGTTTTGTTCCCCCGTTTTGAATTTGTCTCAACATTTTTACCAGTTCATCCCTATATAATATTTGATTTTTGAGCAAAATATGAACATAATCGATGTAGTAGTTTTCTGCAATGACACATAATATTTTATTAGGCCGCCATTTTGGATTTGCAGTAAAACTTATCAGTTGATGGTCATGTCAAATCTAATTTTTCTGCAAAATTTAGATAAAATGGATAAGCAGTTTCTTAGTAATATTTGTTTAACATTTCAATAAACCACCATTTTGTTCAGCCATATTGGATTTTTACTAAAATATTACCACTTCATCATCATATGACCTTTAATTTTTAACCAAAACTTCAAGTAAATAGGACAAGCAGTTCTTGAGCTTTGTCGCGGACAGACATAAAGACTAACCGACGGAACTGAAAAAACATTTTTTGTAACTAGAATAATTTCCTCTTGCGAGGAAAGTAAAAAAAAAACAAGCGCTATTAGATACGAAAAGAATAGGCGATTGTCATATTGTTTTTCCATGTTAATAGCTAAAATTTAAAAAATAAAAGATGTTTTTAATTTTCAATATCCTAAATCTGAAATTCTAACCAGTTTAGAACATGTTTACGAACACATTTTTACTTTTAATACCCAAAGAATCACCATTTAAATTCCTTTACCTGATAGCACTTATATAAAAAATTGGCCCAACTCAAGTGAAAATTAAAAAAAGGCGCGAAATCATCCGAAACTTTATTATTTCTCCAGATTTCATCCAAAATCTAGCGATTTCCGAAATCGCAGTACGTGTTTTTGAGCGTGAGACGTCCTTCGACTATTTTAATATAGTATAGGTATATTCTATAATTATTTTAATTCTCTGATAGGAAAAACTATTGTAATCGGCAAATAAATCACCTCAGAGTCTTTTTTGTATCATTTTGCTTCTGACGATTCTCACATTACCCCCGACAAAATAAACGTTCTATTATACTGAACCGGATTGGTCAATACGTCATGTGACCCAAAATAAGTGAATAAGGTATCTTCCATTAGACATGTCTCTTGGAAAAGGAAATCTTGCTGTTTACTTAGTGATTAAAAGAAAATTCCAAACTTAAACGGCCATTTTTTGACAAACTCACATTGCCGCACCATAGTTAGGTCAACTAAAGCTCCTAGTTTCGCAATGTCCAAGATAAATTAAATAAAACTTATTTATTAAAGATTTAAAAAATTAATGTTCTTCTAATGTCACCGCACCTTTAGAACGCTGCTTCTTGAAGTAAGGCAACATATAATTAGAAGATTTGAGCCATATCAACAAATAGACAATAATACATTAAAACACATGCAGTAGTAAGAAAAGCTTGGTATCTAATAAAATATTTTGTAGCAAATTAATTTCTTTAATATTAAAATTTATTGTAATTCCACGACCCGCTATTGGTTTTTAAGCCACGCCGGTCACGTGACCCTGTAACAATGTTTACTGTAGACTATTATACTTTTTTACTATAAGGATCCTTTGTTAATGAAAGCGGGATGGACTAATACCACAGTGGGATGGCCTAATACGTGGAGTTGTCGATCGGGTTTGCCATATCTAACTAAAACTCTTGTTACTGGTGAAATCTGATCTGAGACTTTGGGTATTTTAGTTTGTATTTTACTATTTTTCAATAAAAGTATTTTCTTTATACTGCTTAGAAACTAATACTGGAAATACATTACTATTCCTTGTATGAAAATTTTATTGCATCGTGTTTAAACATATTCACCGTAATGTAAATTGGTATAAACATTGGTGTTCCTGGCTAGGCTTGGCATCGTCGTACGATCGACCTTATACTGTGAGGTAGTCTTGGCAGTGGCTAAATATGTAAATAATTACCTCTATTTTTATTCCTCCTCTAAGTACTTAAGTAATATACTTGCAGTATCAAAAGTACGGATTATTTTACTTTAATTTCATTTTTGTATTCACTACCTCATCTCTGCATTTAACTACCTATTTACCAAAAACAATTAGGTGTTTACCACTGTTTTTGATTTTTTGCCCATTATTAAGTAATGTTCGTATTTTCTATGTTCTATGGTGGGTGGTTTTTTCTAAAGAGATAAAAATTAAGTTTTTTTTTGTCAGGGAGAAAACCATGTACTTTGCATATCGCGTTTTCCTGCCCCCTTAACATACTTAGAACATATTCATGCTACGCAGTTATGGATTTTTTCTCTTAAATACAAGAAAAGCGCAAAACATACAAAAAATAAAGCGCAAATTATAAAAAGACAATTAACATTTGTAGTGCAATTGCATCAATTTTTATAGAATAATTACCATTGTTACTCGATGTAAATTTATTTAATATGAACCAGGTGTGCACCAAGGTCACACAAGTTTACTACTTGAACGGATCTTAAACGTATTGAACGTCTTATTATGTAACGCTGAATATATTGACGAGAATCTTTAATTCGACTTCCTGGAAAACTCTGAACAACTAACCGTTTAAGGATACTGTGTCTGATTATCGACTAATAACTAGAAGTTGATTATAGGCTTAATCTAAGGAGCGTGTAATGGGGAAGTTATTATGTATGCCTCATTGATTCTCGTGATGCTCAATGGCTGTGTACCGAGTGACTTCGTATAAACTGGCACCCCCCGTAACTTTTTTATTTTTTGTCGTACAAAAAAAATAAAAATACTGACATACAGAGGATTTTTTTACGTCATAAATCTGCATTGTAATTCCCAGTAACTTTTCATATATACGAGGAACGACAAAAAGTACAATTTTCTTTAATGGAATCCCCTGTAAATTTTTGCCTAAAATGAAAGATCTTTTTTTTTCTGATTCCAGATATATAATACAAGTTGACATTTGGTTTAGCCGTTTTCGAGTTATTTGAGTTTAAAAATCAATTTTCATTATAGACTGTAAAAATACTGGCTATAAAATAATTATTGTCTAACAGGAAACCCAATTACAAGACAAATTAGCTTAATATATATAGTTTACATCATTATTAACTTAAGTACATTATACAATTGAAACTAAATAAGTATCACAAAACCAAATTCAAACTAGTCTTGGTATAATTACAAAATAAATGGAACAATAATTGCGTAACAATCACCCCAAAGCCCAGCCAAAGATAATTATTTAACAATAATGCATATGTAAATACTCAACAACTTTCTTTCTAAATTTACTGAAGGTTAGACCGTGAATGTCAATGTCGATCTCTGCAGAGATAGAATTAAAATACTGACATGCCCGAAACAGTATGGCTTTGTGCTCTCCATAATTTCGATAGAGTGGAAGATAGAAATATGTCGTAGTTCTCCTATACCGTTGGGGTACATGAAAGTTAAGTTTCTGCAGAAGGGAACTGCAGTCGATCTGGTTATTGGCCAACCTAAATAAAAAAGTTAAAGAAGCATAAGCCCTTCTACCAGATAGGGACACAAATCCAAACTTTTGAAGCAGCAACCTATATGCCAAGTGTTTTAAGAATTTTCGTTGCACATATTCAATTTGGTTTATTTGCACCATGCATATAGGTGACCACACTATAGAGGCGTATTCTAGTTTGGACCGAACAAGTGCATTGTACAACGTTATAACACATTCACTGTCAGTGAATTTACTGGTTGTGCGAATGAGAAAGCCAAGAGTTTTCAATGCAGATTGCGTTATCTCCTCAATATGACCATTGAACGACAAGGTCCTGTCAACAACTACTCCTAGATCCCTAACCGAATCACAGTTAGGTAGGACATTATTGGAAATACTATACTGAAACAGAATTTGTTTATGCTTTCGGGTGAGTGTCATCTTCTTACATTTTTGTACATTTAAGGGAAGCTTGTTTGTGCTACACCAATCAGTAATAATTTTCAGACCATTCTGAAGTTCCTCGCAATCAGCCATGGAACGTACCACCCTGTAGACCTCCATATCGTCCGCGAATAAGATGGTCTTGCTAGAGATTCCCATTGCAATATCATTGATGAAAATGGAGAAAATTAACGGAGCTAGATTACTCCCCTGGGGGGCCCCACTTGTAGCAGAGAATTTACCTGATTGATACCTATTATATTCTACGAATAGTTGACGGTTTTTAAAGTATGATTGAAAAAAAGAAATAAGGTTGCCGTCGAAGCCGATATCCTGCATTTTGGTTACTACAATTTTGTGGTCTATTATATAACGCTTTAGAGAAGTCTGTGTATCTACATCAACTTGAAGACCCTCATCTAAAGCATCATATATGTCCTGAAGGAAGCTAGCTAGGTTTGTGACGGTTGAACGTTGGTGGAAGAACCCATGTTGTTCCGGGATAATAACAGATTTAAGTTGAAAAAACAATTTATTATGTACAGCCTTCTCAAGAACCTTTGCAAAGTTTGGGATGATTGAAACAGGGCGGTAGTTTGATATTGAGATTTTTTCCCCTGATTTGAAAATGGGACAAATTTTTGATATTTTCCAGATCTCGGGAAAGCTATTGGTTTTTAAGGATAAATTAAAAATGGTTGTAAGTGGTAAGGCAAGTCCATGAGCACAATCCTTTAAAATAAATGAAGGAATATTGTCGTGGCCAGATGTTAGTTTTGGCTTAAGAGATTTTAGCGCGTATGTGACATCTTCTACACTCAAAGTTCCTAGTTTTATTAAGTTGCTATTATTTTGAGGTGCTATTGGGGTCGTGGAATTCTGATCCGTGGTACTAGTACACTCTTAAAAAAGTGGGCAAAGGAGTCCACAATGTCCTGCTTAACAAATGTTTCTGAAATTACTTTGACATTTAAATCACTGTTAATAGAACTAAATCAATTCTTTTTGATATATTTTTTTTGAAATAGTTTATTCTGTGGCAGGAAAACGAGAAATTGTTTGTTTGTATGCTGAAAATAATTATAATGCTTCTGCAACGCGACGTGCTTACATGGCAAATCATCCCGATGGTCCGATTCCCTCAAAATCGACAATCCAGAATATTTTTACCAAATTTAGAACAACGTCAGATTTGCAAAGAAAGAAGAGGGAACTAAACAATAATAAGGAAAATCACGATTTAAATATTGCTTTGCATGACGTAGAAAATCCGAGTCAGTCACTGCGAACTACTTCCAAGGAAATGCGGGCCCGTTACGGAGTAAAAAGAACGTCACGTGAATATATTAGGAAGGTTTTAAAGAAATCTGGATTTAGGCCCATAAATCTCATACTGTTCAAAAATTAACTCAAAGTTATAAGCATCAACGACTCAATTTCTGCAACTTTATGTTAAATAGAATAAATAACGAAAGAAACTTTTTTAAAAAGATATTATGGACCGATTAGTCAAGCTTTTCAACTAGTGGATTACCAAATCGACAAAATTTTCGTCACTGGGCACAAGAAAATTCCCAATTCACAAGGGAAGTTCAATTTCAAGGTAGGAGAACAGTTATTGTGTGGTGCGGCCTGCTGAAGAATAGGGTAATAGGACCCTATTTTTTCAAAGGAACATTAACTGGACCAATATATCAAGAATTTGTGAAAACTCATCTACAGGAAATGCTAGAAAACTTACCGTTAAGGCAGTATATGAACATAATTTTTCAACATAACGGTGCCCCACCACATGTGGAACGTGACGTGAAGACTTTTTTAGATGAGAATTACAACGAGTGGATTGGAAGAAATGGAATTATTTCGTGGCCTTAAAATAGTCCAGATCTAACTCCCATGGATAAATTTTTGTGGGGGTATATTAAAAACAAAATATATAAACGTGATCTGAACAACGTTGAAATGAAATAAGACATTTAAATGAAAGAAATGGTCATTTTATAGAGAACGCAGTTGAGCACTTGCGAAACGTTTATCACGAATGTGTAGATAATCAGGGGGAAAATATTCATTCTGATTAATTTGTTTTGTGTTATTTGGTTCATCTGTGTATTTTGCAGTAAAATATATTGTTAATAAATTATTGTTTATATTCAATTTTTACTTCGCTGTTTCCATAGCCAACTGCTCAAAAAGCTGATATTTTATAGCCAGTAATTTTACAGTCTATAATGAAAATTGATTTTTAAACTTAAATAACTCGAAAACGGCTAAACTAAATGTCAACTTGTATTATATATTTGGAATCAGAAAAAAATGATCTTTCATTTTAGGCAAAAATTTACAGGGTATTCCATTAAAAAAAAAATGTACTTTTTGTCGTTCCTCGTATATATGAAAAGTTACTGGGAATTACAAAATTTGAATGTTGAAGGATACATCCAAATTTTGGAAAAAAGTGTAATAAACGAGTTGGATAACATGCCATTAGCTGCAAGAAATAATGTCTATCTACAACAAGACGGTGCCCCAGCCCATATGGTAAGGCACTTACTAACTGTCAATTTCGGCGAAAATTGGCTTCGTACATATGGACCAAACAAGTGGCCTCCGCGTTCCCCCGATCTGACGCCACTAGACTATTACTTTTGGGGATTTATCAAGAATGAAGTATATAAAACCCGAAGTAATAGTTTAGAAGAACTTACAGCAACTTTTATTAATTGCATTATTGTTGAGTTGTTATTACATTTTTTTTGTTGTTTTTTTCTAGACGTTTTGGTTTATCAATGTTTTAATATTCTTGGTAACTGAGTTTTTAAGATACCTATTATGAAATAAAATTATAAAAATACTAAAAAAAATGTTTTTTTAGTATTTTGACTATTAAGAACAAAGAAAAATATTAGGTATTATATATAGGGTGTCCCATTTAAGAAAATGCTACTTTTACGCCGCTGGATTTTAGTCATAAAACTTTGTATTTAAAATTTTTTTTTTATAAAATAACGGAGTAATAAAAGATAATAAGAAACGAGAGATTTTGAGAAACACCCTGTATTTTCTAAACCAATCCAGTTAGCGTAGATCTATTACCGCGTCATTAAACTAAACACTTAAAAAGAGAACAGGACACGTATCTTTTTGCTTCTCTTACCGTTCAGCCGATATGTATATGAAGCATTTTTACCAGTATTCGATGAACGACAGAGGTTACAAGAAGTATGTATAAATACTAAGAAATAACTGCATAGTCACAATAAGATAATTAGTTATTTTATATACAGTGAATCTCACTTTTCTAGGGGCTTTATACCATTAGTGGTAATGGGATTACTAAAAGAAGTTGGAAAAGAAAGATGATTATAACGCTTCTATGTTTTATGGGTAATTATTATTCTTAAATATAAAAAATACGGAAACCATCTATGTTTCTTTTAAAAATAGATTAAAGGAACAAATTCAATATTTTAAACCCAAAGAGAAAATCTGTATGTTATATAAATAAATCTGTTAAGAGGGGGAGGGAACAAAAGTATTTGCTTTATAACCTGTAAACTTGTATAAGATGATATATGAACGATATTTTGATCTTATATCACAGGCCAACGATTTTTCAACTGTTCTTGAGTAATTTTTGGTTGCAGAATTCAAAATTGCCAATAAAGAAAAAAATGAGTTATTGCCAAATACGGGGGCAAAGTGGATAATAATTACCTGATAAAAGAAAATATTTTTCATACACAAGAGTTTATTACAAAGAGTAAGAATACTTCATGGTTGTGATGAAATTAGTGAAAACGAAAAATAAAAATTTATTTTACACCAAAAAAAAATTAAAAAACAAATCACACAAATGAAAAATAAGAAAGGTATACCGAAAACGACAAAAATAATTCTAAAACTGAAAGTACTGCACATTTTTGGTCTAATGTTTTTTTAAACTTATTAAGAAACTTTAATTTTTCCATGCCTCAAAACTTCTACCTTAACTTTTTCTAAAATTTTGTTAATGTCTTTCACTTCAGGGAAAACGAAAATATCTCTCGATTGTCTATATAGACATGTGTATGTGTATTAATAGCTTTCTCTATGGTGCGATTTCTGTGGACATTTTTCTTCGACGGACTAGATATTATATTAAGTTCGTTTTGTCTCGTTTGCGTTTCAGTTAATCGCACGGATCTGGAAATTAGGGTATTGGCGACAGCTTGAATTTGTGCTGGGTGATAATGTGATCTCACACTTAAATATCTGTCTGTCTGTGTTGGTTTTCTATACGATATAGAAGTTTGTTGTTTTCCTCTAACTCTAGAGTAAATTGTAGCCTGGGGTGGAATGAATTTGTGTGAGTCAGAAAATTTTAGAGCTCTGTATGACCATGACCAAACAATAAATATGTCGTCTACATAGAGAAGGTCATAGAAATTAAAAAACAAAGTGATTGGTAGTATGGAAGACAATAATCGACAACTCCAAAATCACAAAAAATCAAGCGCAATTAGCCCAACAACAACGGCCGGAAAACATAAACATTAACTAATTGTTCATAATTTTCATCCATATTTTTGCCTAAAAATCCTCTTACTACATCAACAAATGAATTACATGCTCTGAGTTCCTGCCTAGTAAGCTTTTCCGTAAAATTGACATCGTCCAGCAATTTTCTGATTTATTGCCCAATAAAAATGCCTTCTTTTAACTTGGCATCACTTAACTGGGGAAAGACTTGTCTTAGGTATTTAAATCCATTACCTCTTGAAGCTCAAAGCTCTCTCAAAGCCTTCACAAAGTTTTTCATCAGCCCAAGTTTAATGTGAAGAGGAGGTAAAAGGACATTTTTGGGATCAACAAGAGATATAAATTTAACATTTTGAGATCCCTGTTGAAATTCGCTTCTTTCTGGCCAAATTTTTGTTACATAATGCTGATTTATTGCACGACTGTCCCATAAACAAAGAAAACAACAATATTTTGTAAATCCCCCCTGAAGTATCACTAAAATCGCTATAACTTTTACGTCCCCACATATCGGCCATCTATACCTATTGTAGTTTATTTTATCCACAATCGTGCGCATATTTTCATAACTTTCTTTCATTGCAACTGAATGGGTAACTGGTATAGAGGGTTTTAAATTTCCATTATGCAATAACACAGCTTTTAAGCTATGTTTAGATGAGTCTATGAATAAGCGTCACTCACGGGGAGAATGTTCAATATCAAGTTCCTGCATTAAACTGTCTATATCACTACACGCGCACAACGAATTTTCATAGCATAGCATTTCTTTTCCTGAAATTCGTAACTTTTGTTTCTTTGACCAATAGGTTCCATTCCTTAAGACGGGAACCCAGAAGTTCTGACTGTTGGTTGCTTGGATAACCCCAAATCACGTAATTTACATTGAACAATCAAATGTGGCTCGCCGGAAATGGGACCTGTGGTAAAAGTGGGATTGGTGCACTGTTCTTCTGAGCTGCCTGATGATGCGTTATCTCCATTATCTCCCAAATCAATAGGTTGCTAATTAAAAGGCGCAATCGGCACTAGCAAATTTGCATTATGAGGAACAGGTCGTATAGCAGATTGCAAATTTGGATATTCTATATCGTGCTTTCCCTTTTTGGAATAACGGTCAGTCTTTGTCAGGCAAAAATAACAATCGTCAGAATGATTGGTGGGTTCTCGCGATACCATTGGAACTGCAAAAGGCATATTTTTTCTCTTTCCCTTCATGCACTGCACTAATGATACACTACAACTAACACAGCACACATAGGGAGCCCACCGCTTATCTTGTTCCCCACCAACACACACCAAAATATTTAAAGTAGGCTTTTTTTACATTTTCGGAAAATGGCATGGCTTGTGATTTCACCAGGAGTTCTCCACAAATATAACACATATACACTTGCTTATCGATACATAGAAAACCACTCAATTCGAAACTCAACAGAAGAGTGATGTTTAATGTTTATTTTATATCCAATGTTGTCAACAACCCAGTCTAGGTAATTTTTCCGTTGTAAAATGGACCCATATTAGCCGCCCCACGATAAAATTGTTTACCTGCCAATATAAAAGGTTCTAATTAGGCTGTTAAAAAATGGTACGCATTAGGGTTTTCCGAATATTTTTTTTATTATTGGGAGGGTATTTCCATTGTGAAAATAATGAACTGGCCTGAGTTAGGAAAATCTTGTCGGCCAGTGAATTGTGCCTTGGGTGCAATTTTTTAAGATATATTTTTATTCACTTATGAAAACGATTTATAGTTTAAGGTAAAATGTAAAGTTTTATTTTTCAAAATTCAGATATACAAATTTATTTTTCGACTTATTTGTTTTTCGGTTAATTAATTTTGCGACAAATTCGTTTTTCGGCCAATTGATAGATCCAATCTATACGAGCACTATAAAAAGTTCCCACATTACATTCTTGGCTCCATTTATTATACGGTTTTGGAGAAACGTTGCGTGCTTATAAATGAACATATATTTAAATTTTATTACGCCACTCCTTCGTAGGCATTTATATTGCTACATGAAGTACGACTTTTTATTTGCTTATCTTGTGTATCAATGATATATGGTAATAAACTTAACAACTAATAAAACCATGAATCAGTATCATTATTTTACGAATAAAATGAAAATTTTATACGTGTACAGATTTAATAACAGACAGTTGACAATAAAGGCAGCCACTCACTTGCAGTTTGTTGGGAGGTACTAAATAGCCTGCGGTCTAGAACTGCAGAGCTCAACCCAATAACTGAAGGCTAAAGACTCTTAGTTGATGGCGACAGTTAACCAGTTCAACACGAACAGAGCATTTAATTCTAGGTGTCTCACAGTGTTGCGCTTAATTGACAAAATTTAAAAAATGAAACCTACTTTTAACAAAAAAAATATACCAATTTTGATTTAAAATAGTCTACGGTTCCACAATAGGTCAAATATTTTAAATTCCAATGCATATACAAACAACAGAATCGCTTAGAACTGATGGAAACTGAATAGGATGGATTGATACTGGATAGAACTGAAGGAAAATAATTTTGTGTTCGTCAGTATATAAAGGTTCGTACTTGTATAGTCAAAAGCAGTGCGGGTCATACGATTTATCAACGACAAACTTTTTAAGTTTGTTTTCCTTTTATTACGTGTAATCCGCATAAAATCCGGAAAATGAATTAGATAGACCTATGATATTTTCATATGAAAAAAGAGGATAAACCTATAAATACCAGCAGTTGCAAAAATCTTTGAGCGATGTCACTTCAAAGACAGATTGACAAGTCAGTGACAAAATGAGTAATAGAAAACAATTTTCGGGTTTTTTGCATCCACAAGCGAAAAAAATGGTATCAAATCTAATAAAATATTACGAAAATGAAAATTCACCGGCCAATATCCAGGAGATAGTAGCAAAAGCTCTGGGAATCAGTATAAGGACTGTGCAGAAAATTGTGCATGAAAAAAAGCATAATTTACTACCGAAGAAGATTAAGAAATGTACACGAAAAAAGCCAAAGACAGAAGACTTAAGTGACAATGTAAAAATGGATGTTCGTAATGCAATTTACATTTATACACATCAAAAACTAATATAACCCTTCAAGTTTTAAAAGAAGCTTTAAAAAATCGAGGCATATTGGAAATTGGACTAAAATCGTTGTCAAAATTAATAAAAATTTTGGGTTTTTGATATAAAAAGGACTGTAATTGAAGTCAACGTATCCAGTTTAAAGAAATACACAGAAAATGTTAATTCAAAATTTAGAAAAGTGGTATTTTTAGACGAGACTTGGATATTTTCTAATGTAAGTGGTTCGAAATCTTGGCAGGACGAGTCTGTAAAAAGTGTCAAGAGAAAAAAGGATGTGGGACGGGAAAACGATTCATCATTTTGCATGCAGGTTCTTCAACAGGATTTCTCCCAGGTGCAAGTTTACTGTTTTCTTCAACATCCAAAAGTATGGACTACCATGATAATATGAACTATGAACTGTTTGAAAAGTTGTTAAAAGAACAACTGATTCCAAATTTAGATGATCCATCTTTAATCATTCTGGACAATGCATCTTAACATTCAAGAATCTTAAATAAACAACCTACTTCATCCTGGAAGAAAAGTGATATTTATGACTGGCTAATAAAACAAAAACAAAATCATTTACCCAATATGCTGAAACTAGAACTTCTTTTAATGGCAAAATCTATTAAAAAACCAATAATATATGCCGGCTTCTGGATATTAGCACGTGAATTTTAATTTGAACATGTTTTTATTAAATTTGACACAACACAGTAGGCAATAAATAAATAATTATAGAATACTTGTTCCAATTTTAAAGCCCGTTTAAAATAGGTAATTTTTTTTATTAATTATAAGACAAAATCTTATATATTAAAATCGCTTTATATATATATATATATATATATATATATATAAATATATACATACATACATATATATATATATATATATATATATATATATATATATATAAAGATCTAATCTAAAATATCACGAGGGAAGTAATAACTAATTATCTTGTGTTTTTAATTAACAAAAGTGTATAATATTTTTGCAAAATAAAATTTTTTTATCAAAATACAAAAAAAAAAAATTTTTCTTTGCACAGGGGTGGCCCGCGTTTAAATAAATGACACTGTATTGTTGGTTAGATTTTTAGGTCAAGCGGGACTCATAATTTTTGGTGATTGATAAAAAAATCTCATTTTCATTAAATGGCTGTATAAACAGAACATATTCTGGTTGCTCCACTGATTCGAACCGCCTTCCGACTTTATTAAGGCGCTTGCCATTTTGTGTATTTTTGTTTTTGCCAACCAAAAAATTTTAACCAAACACATATTTAGCGAATTTTCTTATTTAGTCCCTCGGCATTTAATATATAAAATAATAAAAAAAAACTATTTAGTAAATAGCCCATCTAGATTTAATAGCTCGGTGAAAGAATGACACAACATTTTGGTATTCACTGTGTTTTCTGATTTGATTCATAATGTTGGGGACCTTTGGACCCACACGATAAAACCGCATTCGACTATAGCAGTTTTATTTTAATTTTTTTGCAGGTATGTATTATATGGACTGCAATTCAACCGGTATTACATAATTGATGATATTCATAAATATACCTTTGTTTTTTGACTTTAACTAATTTTGTTAAAAAATTTCCTCATATGTCCTCAAAGATTTGTTGGGATATACTACTTCTATTACTGTAATTTATTATGCAACTTTTTTCCTGTCCCAATCTGCCCCCTTCTTAAATATTACATTTTTTAAATGTTTCCTATAAGATGCAAAAAGGATATTATTTGAGGAGTGGCTATTAAACAGTTCAAACGGTATAGAAAACAGAATTGTGCAATCATGGTTCTTGGGATTAGGCCGTGTCAAATCCTGAATCTCTCCGAGCTCATTCAGTGTTCAGATCTCATGAAGTGAAGATCCCTGAAGATGCCTCGTGCAATCGAAGGCGAAACGTCGGATAGTAATTCCAATTTGACACGGTCTAATCCCAAGAACCATATTTTTTAATACACCAAACCCGTGCAAGCTTCCTTTCTAAAACAGAATTGTTTTCAACATGAAAACATTTTTAAATCTAAAAAACGACATTTTAGAACAAATGAGACCTGTTTAAAGCAAAAACGTCGTCTTTTTTGTTTAAAACTTAAGGAGATGTGGAAAAGAAACAGTCGAATTCGTAGTAGGATGGAATGAAATCTCGAGAAGTGGCTTGATGGAACCATGACTGTAACTCTTAAAAAAATTGCAACTTTAACTTCAGAAGCTAGCACTTCAAGAAGCCATAAATTGATAGGAAGACCAAAAAATTCGTTCGAAGATTTGTCATCAAAAAGCAAAATAAGAAGAGTAGAGCCTCTACTTAAAAACTATGCTATGGGAGAATTGTGGTTTGCTGCCGATAGGTCAATGCGATTATCAGTTAATGTTTCAGTCAAAATTTAGTCAGTAAAAAATGCTTAACATCCTCACAAGCTTGGGCACTTTTCAACGGCATTGATTTGTCTGTCAAAAAATATAATATGTTACATTCTATTGTTAATAGGCTTTATCCAGATTGTTTTCCAGGCTATCGTTCAGTCCTACCAATCAAAAATGAATATTTACCGGATAAAATTAATCTTACGGAAGCCCCTGCTGAAGTTGACCTTTAAGAACTATCGCAAAAAGACAGTGATAGATAGCATTTTAAACATTTATAATTTAAGTAGTGTTCAAGACTCCCACTTCAAACTTGTTTGTACATGGGATTGCAATGGAAGCTCGAGGCATAGTCTATATGAAAAAAATCGGTAAATTTGCTTTACCCAGAACTTCCCTAATTATGAAAATTTTCTTTTATTAGGAATAGTAAAGTGTGAGCCAATTTAGTTCAGTACGTAGTTATTTAAGAACATATAAAGGGTGATTCAATAAGAGTTTCCACATTACAATCTGAAATATTTTTGAAACGCCACTGTATTTGTTTATTATCATATGAGATTTCTAACCTCAAAACATAAACAAAATTAGTCATGGAGCAATATACGACTGAACAACGTGTAAAAATTGTGCAAGCCTATTATGAAAATGGTCGATCAAGAAAAAATGCATTTCGGGCTCTACGTGAATTTTTCGGCGCGCAAAATCGACCTTCTGAGAGGACAATTTGGAATGTGGTTCAAAAATTCGAGCGAACTGGATCTGTAACTAACCTCAAATTCCCTCAACGTGCTCGTGCAGGTCGGTCAGATCAAAATATTGCCATTGTTCGCGAAAGTGTAGCCGAAGATCCAAACACATCGATTCGTCATCGATCGCAGCAAGTGGGCCTTACGTATTCAACCACACAGCGAATTTTAACAAAAGACTTGCATCTACACCCATATAAAGTCCAAATAACTCAGGAGTTGAAACCTCGAGATCATCAACAGCGCCGCGTGTTTGCAGAATGGATACGAGAACAAGGGGTTCATTTTTCAACGAAAATCATCTTTAGCGATGAGGCACATTTTCACGTTGGTGGCTTTGTAAACAAACACAATGCTCGTATTTGGGGATTAGAAAATCCAAGAGAGATTGTCCAAAAAGCAATGCATCCTCAAAAAGTGACTGTTTGGTGCGCCTTTTGGTGCGGAGGAATAATTGGCCCCTTTTTTTTCGAGGATAATGCGGAGAACGCTGTTACGGTTAATGGTGTTCGCTATCGAAATATGATATCTGATTTTTTCTGGGAGCAGTTGGAAGGTATTGACATTGAAGATTTTTGGTTCCAACAGGATGGAGCCACTTGTCACACATCCAGAGAAACGATGCAATTGCTGCGCGGCAAGTTTCCAGGTCGGATTATCTCACGTAACGGCGATATCAATTGGCCGCCGCGATCATGTGATCTTACTCCCCTAGATTTTTTTATTTGGGGGTATCTAAAAAGCAGAGTGTATAAAAATAAACCAAACACTATTCCAGAGCTGAAACAGGAGATTAGACGCGAAATAGCCGGCATAGAACCTGAATTGTGTCAAAAAGTGATAGGAAATTTCAATACACGAATTACGTCATGCCACATGAGTCGCGGGGGTCATTTGAATGACCGAGTTTTTTTTATTATTTTAATGTGGAAACCCTTATTGAATCACCCTTTATATAAAGTGCGGGGCACGAAAGAAATCCGGGCGGTCCTTAAAATAAAGGTTAATAGTCTTAAGCAAGCGGAAAAGTAAAATTTGTGTACGCAAATACATTTTATGTTATTTTGTTTGTTGTAATACTTTGCCGCTTCACCTATAAAGTGCGCCAGCTAAGCGATACGGAAAATTAATCGAGGATTTAGTAAATTTCGCACTGGTTCACTGTAATTGGAATGTGCCTAGAGTCTCCATGCACTTGCCGCTAGAAGGTTCTAGCTATTTCCAGTGGCGCCTTTAAATTTCGAGCATTTGTTTTCATTTCTATATAAATGCGTTGCGTTGAATTTGAATTATTATTTTGAAGTAACGATGGCGAGCAAAAGAGAAAAAACAATCCGAAGCGGTGCAGGTGAAGTTATTGCGAGCGTTATAGAGCCTGTACTAGAGAAGCTGAAAATAATAGTTTGACTATTCCAATACAAAATCGAACAGAACGCGTTGCATTTTATACTGGTGTTTCGGAAAGTAGTGTAACAAAAATTCAAAGAGAACATAGTGATCGCTCATGTTCTACTTCACCTTTAAAATCTCCTGGTAAAAAAAGACCCCGATTATCATACAAAGATAAAATGGACGATGGTGATTTTCAAGTAATTCGACAAACAATAGAGGATTTTTATATAAACTTGAAAAAGGTTCCGACCTGCAAATCCCTACTTCGTGCTGTAAAGAACAAAATAGATTTTCCGTACTGGTATAAAACCTTGAGAGACCAAATATTTTTCACTGGCGGGTGAAATATCTATCAACTGGGTTGATAATGATATGACAGTGAACAAATGCTGGCAAATTGAAAGTGTTACAGGTGTTGTTCAGGGAATCCGCTCTAGTAGTCGCTTTATTATAGTTCATGCTAGTTCAGAAGACGGATTTGTTCCAGGTGCTGTTTTAGTTTGTCGCTCGGGACTAACAACTGGAGACTATCATGGACAGATGAATAGAGATAATTTTGAAAAGTGGTTGCTCGAGAAGCTTCTACCTAACATTCCTCCCAAATCAGTCGTGGTAATGGATAATGCGTCTTATAATTGTCACGTAGAAGATAAAGTGCCAACTAAATACTCTACAGAAGCTCATATGATATTGTGGCTTAAATCGAACAATCTTTTATGTGATCCAACATAGAGAAAATATCAATTATATGAAATAATATCAGCCAACAAGTCTAGAGAAAAAAAGTATACAATTGACGGTCTTTTACGTAACCTCGGTCATACACCTTTAAGGCTGCCTCCATACATGTGCGACCTCAACCCTATTGAACGAGCACGGGCAGGAGTAAAAAAATATATTCGAGAGCGCAACACCGGTGAACTTTCAATTAAAGATTTAAATAAAATAACATTAGAAGCGATTGACTCAATATCGGCTGATAATTGGAAATCGTCTGTTAAACATGTTCGTTCTATTGAAGATAAATACTGGGAAGTTGATGGGAAAATTGAAACGGTTATTGATGATTTAGTTATCACACTGGGATCTTCAAGTAGTGACGACCTCATTATTTTCAGAGGAAGACAACGATTTAGAAGGAATCGAACCATTAGAATTACAGCCGTCAACCTCAAAAATGGCTTAATTTTTTTTTTCATATATTTTGTAAAATTGTTCGTAAGTAGCTGTCAATAAACTGCTTCAAAATAATTAATTTTCTGTTCAATACCGGGTGTCAAAAAATATTTAATAATGCAACTAATATTTGAAAAACTACAGACTTTGGGCTATTCGGGTATGCCAAAAGTGACCGTTTGTCTCCGTCTGTCATATTACTTTGTACAGGGGGCGTCATTGTGAAGCACTATGCAGAGCGTTTCCTAATTGCGTGCTAATGTTAACGAGGGGTGATTCTTGGACCTTTTTAAGAAAAAAGTTTAATATGAACCTAAAAGTCTTAACTTTGGAGATACAGGGTTTTAAAAAAACATTCTATGTTCTAATTCTGATGCTATTATAGATAAATAACTGTATGAAATTTGATACACGTCTTTTATGCATAAAAGGACATTTTTTATTAACAATCAATTTTTGAAATTTTTACCAGTGGCGTGCATATGTAATTAACCTGGGTAAATCCGTATGCTCCTTAATGTATAGAAGAGAGTGTATCAAATTTCATGCAGTTATCTACAATAGCATCAGAATTCGGATGAAAAAAATGTTTTCTTTTTAAACTTTACCATCCTGTATCTCAAAAGTTAAGACTTTTAGGACATAAAAACACCCCCTTTAACATCAGCACGCAATTAGGAAACGCCCTGTATAGTACTTCACAATGACGGCCCCTGTATAAAATAATATGACAAACGGAGACAGACGGTCACTTTTGGCATACCCGAGTAGCGCAAAGTCGAACTGCATAAATTAAAATTTTGATAAATCTCGTTCACTGGATCTCATGCTGGCTGCCCTTGTAAAATCTGGACTTGTAAATCATGTATCACTATACTGGGTGGTCCAATAATAGTGGATGCAGGCAGTAGCCCGGGAACCGTTAATGACAGAACTCAAGAAAAAATATATTTATAGGTAAATCGATCAAGAAAAATCAAAATTAAATCATTTTAAAATTCGAAAGTTCGCCGTTTTTGCAACACAAAAGAGATATAGAAGTGTGGTACACGAAAGAAAACAGACAGATATAGATAAAGGTTCATTAAGCATAGTTATATTTTTTAATTATCTGAAGTGCGTATAGTCAAAAAGTGCCCATTTTATTTAAAGAACGACGGGACACCACTGGGTTAAAGAGAATTCTTGGCCGACCTTCCTAAACCGATTGACTCCGCCCGGTTTTCTTTCGTCTCCCGCACTTTACTGCCTTTTCAAGCATTTTAATTGGACGCCATTTTCTTCCAATATATTGGATCGCTAACAATATTTTACCAGTTTCTACCTATGCCACACTTGATTTTGGGCATGATTTAAAATGAATTCAATGAGTAGTTCTTACATTGACACACACCGCGATTTTGTTACATCATGTTAACTTCGCACCAGTTTATCCTTATATCATATCAATCGAATAAAAAGATTTTTTTACGTTAATTTTTTTTAACATGTTATATGGCCGCCATTTTGTTTCGCTATCTTGAATTCGTGACACAACTTTACCAGCTTATCTCTATATCACATTTAATGCTTGCACAAAATTTGAAATTAATCTAATATGCAGTTTTTTCAGACCGATTTCTTAAATATTTTATTAGGCCGCCATTTTGTTTTGCTATCTTATATTCATACCAAAATGTTAGCAGTTTATTCTTATATAACAATTAATTTGTTTGCAAAATTTGAGATAAATTATTTTTTTTAGTAAACATTTTTTAACGTTTCACTAGGCCGCCATCTTGTTCCGACATATTGGATTTTTCCCAAATATTACCAGGTCATCCCCATATGAGCCTTATTTTTTGTCCAAAATTTGAAGTCAATCTGATAAGTAGTTTTCAAGCTATCCTGCGAACTGACAGACAGACAAACCGACGGACGCAAGGACTTGATAGAACATATTTTTGGCATCTAGAGACGCCAAAACGCGAAGATATGTAAAACCTGAGAACCACACTTTTACTAGTTCATCTCTATACTACACCTAGTTATGGCACACAATTTGAAATCAGTTCATTAAGTAGTTCTTTCAGGCTGAATTTTAAAATATTTTATTAAGCCGCCATTTTGTGCCGCCATATTGGATTCATACCAAAATTGTACCAGTTGATTCCTACATAATACTTGATTTTTGTGTAAAATTTGAGATAAATTGAATAAGCACTTTCTTAGTAATCATTTTTTTTAACATTTCCCTAGGCAGCCATTTTGTTTTGCCATATTGGATTTTTACCAAAATGCTACTAAGTCATCCCCATATGACCCTTAATTTTTGACCAAAATTTGAAGTCAATCGGGTAAGTAGTTTTTTAGCTTTTTTAGCCGCGAACAGACAGACCGACAGACAGACAGGCCGACGGAATCGAGAAAACATGTTTTTCGTCATCTAGGGACCCTGAACCGTAAAGATTTGAAAAAATCTTGGTGGGTGATTTTTTCACGATTACAATACCTCCCTTTTATGAAGGAAGTAAAAAATTTACATCTGCAACAGATACGGACGAATATAAGTTTTTGACAGCAGTGGTTCCACTAAAATTACTCGACAGCCATAAACATATAATTTGAGATAATCCAAAACTCTCATCTACATCTTACTGCCGACTAATTAAATGTATATTTGCAAAACCACATCGAAAAATTGTTCGTAAAAAAAAAAGAAAAATAACCAAGTTAGTAAAAAAGCTTAAACAATATACAGCCCTTGTCAAGGACAAAATTACTATTATTTCTTATGAAATGATATTAACAATGTTTGACACAAGTGTCGCCAATATTTTGTCAGATACAAACTCTACTGCAAAATGCATTATTTGTTCCGAAGGAGATGAATCACGATAAAGTTTTGGATAAACCTCCCATATTACAAAATAATAATAATAATAATAATAATAATATATAAAAACAAAATTAAAAATCACAAAGGTAAGGCAAATAAGACTTCTGAAGTCGAGACTCTGTTCTACCAATGCGGCTACAAACTAATATTAAGACATTTTGGCAAGTAGCTAGTTAATAAAACAATAAATGCTACAATATCAAAAAATGAAGACACGAAAGGAAGGAAGGGAGAAAGAAAAGGAAAGAAGAACAAGAAGGAAGAGTAAGGCTGAGAGTAATTTAAATGTTATTGACAATTAAGTAACTGAGTAGTAATGTTTCTTTTAAAACTTTGTAATGACATAGAAATTTGTAATAAATCTGGAGGCAACGAATTAATATTTAAAGCAATGTTATAGGAGAAGCATCTCTTAAATATTTCAGTTTTATGGCGCGGAATCCTTAAGGTATTTCTGCGTAAATTCAAATGATGTACGTCCGTGCGAAAAGTGATTCTGTTATACAGATAAGGAGGTGATTTTGAATTTAAGTAATTTATAATAAAAGCAAAGGGCATGGAGATTACGTCGGTTATACATATTTAGCCATGAAATTTCTTTAAGTTTGTGGGTTACCCTGTCTCTCCTCTTAATACCAAAGATAAATCGAATACAGCTGTTCTGCACTTTTTGAACTCTTCGTAAGTCATAACTATCCAAACATGGACCATATATATGATCGCAATGATTAAAATGTGATAATATTAATGAATCACAGAGCTCCTTTTTAGTGGATTGATCAAGGTAGTGTCTGTGCGGAAACAATGATTTTAGAAAGCAGTATGTTTTTTTAAGAATGTGAGAAATATGAGAACTAAATCGAAGATGTGAATCTAAAACAAGACCTAAACTTTTTGCGCTTTCAACTACATTTAAACGTTGATTTTCTATGCTTATAGCCTTATGTGGCTTTATTTCATTAAGAATATTTTTATTACCAAATACGAGAACCACCGACTTAGACGGATTCAAATTTAGCATGTGTTTAGAGGATATTTTAAGCAATTGGTCTAAATCGAAGTTAATTTTAATAATGGCTTGATTATAGTCAGAAGGTTTAAAAGATAAATACAGCTGGGTATCGTCGGCGTACAGATAGTACTGACAGTATTTAAAATGTGTATGGAAAGTGCATGTATAGATACTAAATAAAAGAGGTCCTAAAATGCTGCCTTGAGGAACCTCAGAATCAAGTTTAAAAAAATCTGAATAATGTTGATCAATTTTTACACGTTGAAATCTATCGGAGCGAAATGATTTAATAATGTTAGACGCATTTACCGACAACCCTATATAGTGTAACATAGAAATTAACATTTTATTATTTAAAAAATCGAATGCTTTACTAAAATCCAGTAAAATTAATGCTGTGATTTCATTATTGTCTCGAGCGGAAAAGATATCGTCAGTAACATCCGCCATCGCCGTCGCGCAACTATGTTTATGGTGAAATCCGGATTGTTTCGTTGGTAAAATATTATTTAGATTAACATGTATGAGTATTTGAGTTTCCAGCACTCTTTCTAAAATTTTTGAACTTTGGGAAAGGGTGTGACAATAGCTTTTTTCTAAATGTCAGGAAAATATTCATGAAGAATACATTCATTAACAATGTGTGTTATAAAACCAATAATATGAGGGCAGCACAGGGAGATTAAAGTTATATTAATATCATCTGTGCCCGCAGATTTACTTTTAATTTTCATTATAATTTGAAGAATATCATTGTCCGTTACAGCATTAAAAGTTAAAAAGGAATTTAGATTATTTTTAGTGTTATTTAAGTAGATCGTTATTTACCGAATTATTTGTTTTGGTTGAATTTATAAAAAATTAATTAAATTTATTTGTATCTTTAAAAACCTGCGCAATTTCCTTTGTGTTTACTAGCCTCAGTTTATTAAGCTCTTTCCACTTCTCTTTTATGGAACTATTTTGAAAGGTATGCCTATAATAAGCTTTTTTCTCTGATATAATTGATTTATTTGTTAAATTCCTTAACTGTTTATAATAATCCCATTTGCTAGGCAGTTTACTAGATTTAAAATCACGAAAGGCTTTATCTCTTAATTTCTGCATGCGTTTAATATTTTCTGTGATCCATGGCTGGAGAGGTTTATTGCGTAAGATGCTTAATAGGTGCATGCTTATTAAATAAGGACAATATACTATTATTTAAAAAGTTTATCTTTTCGTCAATATTTTCAATATTATATAACTCATTAAATATTATTGCTTCCAGGTCCCTTTGAAACCAATTTATATCAATATTTTTTAGTGATCTTCATAGTATTTTATTAGGTGGTTTAGGGTCGCAAGAATAGTTAATCTGTCAGAAAACTGGCAATCAACAACACCTTTATTCACAACTTTATCGCAATTCGTGAAAATAAGATCAATTAAAGACTGAGTTCTATTGGTAATTCTAGTCGGCTCTAAAATAATTTGTTCTAAATTAAAGGGTTCCACAGTTTGCAAAAGCTGCCTTGTCAAAGGGCTTTCATAATTTAAGTTATCCGTGTTAAAATCGCCTATGCAAAAAATGTTTTCATATGAGGAGGAAATATTAATTAACGTGTCTTCGAATGTATTTGAAAAAGAGGCAATTTCAGAATTTGGAGGTCTATAAATAGTGCCAATAATAATTTCGTACTTTTTTAAAAAAATCTTTATCCAGATACTTTCTAAAAAATCAAACTTTTCGGTCAGAATAACATCATATTTGAGATCGTCCTTGATATAAACAGCCACACCTCCCCCTCGACGGTCCTTTCTGTCATTTCTCTCTTAATTATAGGTTTGTAAATTAATTGCCTCATTAGAGATATCTGAAGGTAACCAACTCTCTGTGACACCTATGAACTCAAAGTTTTTGTTTTCGTAATACTCCTTAAAATGTGAAATGTGAAATTATCGAACGGAACATTGATGTGGGTTATACTAAAAGACATTTAAAAACTCTCAGCACAGAAGAAGAAAAGGTAAAGGATTTAGAGAAGAACGATATAAATGAAGGAATGTAGAATTTATATAATATATAAAAAATGAAAAAAAAAATATATCCACCAAAACCTACAGTTACCTGCATAAGATTTTAAAAATAAACCTACAATATCTTTGTTTGTACGAGAACCAAAAAAAAAATCCTAGTATATTCTAACCAAAAAAAAAATATCATCACATAGGCATCAATTATTAGTAAAATGAGTCTAATATAATGATATTAAGTAAAATACGTAATTTTATCCAGCAAAGCAGAATATAAGTGTCTTGAGGAAAACACGCAATTATGAATTAGATGTCCACAATATTTACTCAAATGAAAAAAAAATTATAAATCATAACATCCTTACACTAACTTCTCAAAAAAAAAAACAGTGAACGAACGTTTTGTAAACAAAATAACATAAGTTATAATATTCTACACATGTTCCCAAATCATTTATGGTTTTACCACAAAAAATAATAAAGTACTGTGTATATATACCTAAATACGAAGGTTATTGAGACATAAACATCATACCTTGTTGTGAAATCCCCTTTGTAAAAATAATCCTATAATTTATTTAAAACATCTAGATCGCTTATACGATGAACTATATCACTTTTATCTTTCACATAAATATTTCCCTGTGAGTACCACACTGATCTAGCACTGAATTTTTGAACGGATTTCTTCATTAAAGAAAGACGAAACTTAGTTAGGTCCTCTTGCACAGAAACTCCCGTCGTTCTTAATAATTTCCCATTTTTAAGTACCGAGACACCACTAAAATCATTTGCAAACTGCACTAGGATAGCCGATGGCTTATCGCTCGGATTTTTTGCGGAGATGCGATAGGTTTTTCTAATATCGGAATCTTTAATATTACACTTAATTCTTGTATTGAAAAGGTCCAAGGCAATTTTTTTAATATTTTCGTTCTCTTCCTGAGCGACGCCAAATATGCGCACGTTTAAACTGCGCGATGATTGCTCGCATGAATCCAACATGGCGTCCAGAGTTCTATTTTTCTCTTGGAGGACTTCCACTTGATTGTTTAGAGTTTTTGCCATAGATCTAAGGCTGGACATTTATTTCTTTACTCTATCCGCAACCTGCTGGGCTAGTTTTTCCTCGAAGTGTGCCTTCAGGGTAGATACAATAAGACCCTTAATTTTATCAAGGTCGGCCGCAGACAGAACCATGATAACAAAATTTCCTTTTAACTTACGTTAGTGTAGATATAAACCCAATTCCTCTATTGCGTTCGCACTAAGTCACAAAAGACACTAGAAAAACTTCTTTATTTTAGTCTAAACACAGTGTTTCGTACAAAATAATTGAAAAAAGCAGGAGCGGCAGTATAGTGAATGTTAGTTACTCGAACGCCATCTACTCTAAATCCGAATCTTATCGTTTTATCAACAAATGTTGAATACGATACGCCAAAAACTCAATTCAGGCAAATTTTAAAAGCAAAATGGGTTTAATAGTTGATAAGCCTAAACCAGGATATGGCTCGACAAATGACAGCAATAGATTTGCAAAGAAGCCTTGAGACGTTGGTTTAAAGGAACAAGAAGAGCGTTTGGAATGCCAATGGTCTGGAGAGAACCTAGAAATCACACCGAGAACTGTTATTTTTGTCTTTGTGATATTAATGTCATAACACAAAATCTAAAGTATATTAACTGTCCCAGTCTTCCGTTTTCAATACGACCAGTTCCACAAGATGCTGAAATACCTATAGCTATTCCACCTAAAGTATTGCAGTCTAATGTCGAATCCGAATCTTAAACAGATACAGAGTCTTACATTTTTGAAGCATCTACCTCAAGAACCAATGTACCGCAGCTATTTTCTCGATTAGAACTGGATGAATTGGTCAGAGATTTAGGACTTCCCAAAGATCTTTCTTCTTTTTAGTCCAGTATAATCTACTGGACTAAAAAAACTGGCCACCAAGAAAAAATTTAACACCTCACGTCAAAAATGTAATTCGGGAAAGCCTAGTTGACTAGTTAGGACTGATGAAACAATCTCTCAAAGCACTCTCTAATGAAAAGTAATGAAATTGAAATGGTTATGCAGGAAGACGAAAAAGAAGCAGGCATAGCTTTAAAAGAAGTTATAAATAAGTTTAGGAATAGGAAACTACAAAAACCCAAAATTGAGCATAAAAATTCGCTTTCTACATGCTTATCTGGGCCATTTTCCGGATAACCCTGGTGATGTCAGTGAAGAGCAACGGGGCGCTTTCAAGACATTAAAAAGATCGAAAGGCGATGTCATGGGCGTTCGGATGTCAAAATAATGGCTGACTACTGTTGGAGGCTTGAAAGGTACAGTCATACAGCAGAATATAAATAAAAAATAACGAAAAGGAGCTTTTCCTGAAAAAGAGAAAGATTTTCCAAGAAAATAAAAGATTAATGAATGTTATTTGTTAATACTTTCGCGGTTTTATTATTTGTTTTCTTGGTTTTATTAGTTTTTTTGTTTATCCTATATATACAGTGTAGGCAAACTAAAAAATAATTTATTTATTACAAAATTCGAAGAACCCTACATTTTTAAGCGGCAAACAAATTGGAAACGTATTTTTGAATCAACATTTTCTAACAACTTATAAGTTTTTGTCTCAAGTACCTAGTATTTAGTTGGATATACATTGGATTCAATTACTTTTAAACACCTCCTAGCCATGAACTGTATTAGACGTCTACAAGTCTCTAGTGAAGCTTCTCTCATACCCTCGAATACTTGGTCGAAATTTTGGAATGTTCTTGAACCTAATTTCCTATCATCCAAAGATTTTCTATTGGGTTGAGATCTGGACTACAAGATGGTCATTGTAAAACATCTACATGATTATCCTGAAGCCAGACAGCCACCCTCCTAGCAGAATGCTTTGGATCATTATCGTGTTGGTATTTCCAAAGTTCTGAAAAATTTTCTTCTGCATATGGTTACATCATGTTTTCCAGTATGCTAATAAATTCATACTGATCCATAGTAACAGTTATTCTATAAAGAGGGCCAACGCCATTCCAAGAGAAGCAGCCCCATACCATGATACAACCACCACCAAATTTCACTGTTTTCATGGTGTAT
The DNA here is from genome assembly GCA_030620095.1 of Kuschelorhynchus macadamiae. Taxonomy (NCBI): domain Eukaryota; kingdom Metazoa; phylum Arthropoda; class Insecta; order Coleoptera; family Curculionidae; genus Kuschelorhynchus; species Kuschelorhynchus macadamiae. Next base: position 944,621 of record JAUTXW010001077.1, read on the forward strand.
CGCCGTACCAAGTAAAGAATTTGTTACTTGGTGGACGCCAAACAAAACTTTTTCCATCAGAACCAAATTTATTTACCTTCCATTCATCTGACCATAATATCTGCTTCCATTGCTGGACGTTCCAAGGAAGGCTTCAATTACTTTTAAACACCTCCTAGGCATGGACTGTATTAGACATCTACAAGTCTCTAGTGAAGCTTCTCTCATACCCTCGAATACTTAGTCGAAACTTTGGAAAGTTCTTGATCCTAATTTCCTATCATCCGAAGATTTTCTATTGGGTTAAGATCTGGACTACAAGATGGCCATTCGATTCACTTCAGAAAAGTGAGGCTTCTTCCTTGGTAGCCTGCTAAAAAGTTGTGCGTCGTTGAAACGATTAAGGACACTTCGAACACTAAATTCCCTTGGATTTTCAACAAAAATTTGTTTCCAAATATCAACTGCTGATTTGTGAGGGTCTGCCTTAGAAATCCGAACAATTTGACGATCTGTTTCCTTACTCGTTTTTTTTTGAGACGTCGCTTCCTAGTAACAGTTCTAGTGTATAGGCTTTCCTATGAAGATTAATAATGACTTGACTGAAGGTATCGTTTCCAATTAGTTTGCGGTAACTGTATAAAAATTATTACTATTTATATTGTTGTAGTACTTTGTTTAAAAACATTACGTGATAAAAAAAAAACTGAAAATAGATTTGAGATCATTCCCACTTAAGTACCCAATTTTAGTCAAAGAATTTAATTCACATTGTATAAAGTATTTAAACACAGACTTGTGTAATTATTACATACTTGGTTTGCATGGCAACCACGATTTCCATCAATCAAATGTAAAATTTTCAGGCCTTCTAGGAAATGACAAAGTAGATGGAATCCACAAAATAATTAAATGATACTAATTTTATCTGATTTCGTAATCTTGTTCTTATGAAAGAAACCACATTAACGACACCCTTGGTAAAAAAAAAACGCTTAGTAACACAAAATTCTCCTACAAAATCTTTCTTGATAAATCACTATATTAGTCATCAATCATTTATTTTAATAATTAATATCATTTATTGTTATGAATTGCCAACACAGGCTTTGCCAAATAAACAATTTAAAATATAATCATCGTCCAAGAATCTTAACCGTCTAGACACTCCATTTTCTATTGTGGGCTGATACCTGTTATGAAAAAAAAAACGTACGCCAGACTGCATTATTAAATAATATTTTAAATCAGTAGTGATGAATAATAAAAAGCTGGGAGACATAAATATTGCCCAATTTAATCGGATGTTGTATATTTGTACAGACTAATTTGTTTTGCTTAATTTTATTAGTTTAAATATGAATGATTTTGTTTTCGATCGTAAATTCATCAGCCAAGGTCAGCAGTAACGATGTGCGATAATAGAATTTTGCTAAAAGCGTGCGTAATGAGTAATAATTTTCCGCACGGTGTGCGCAAAGTAATACAAGAAAAATTACTCAAAGAGCTCAAAAGTGTTGCAGATTTTTAACTCTTTTAGTAACAATAGGCTATTTTCTGAGAAATGAGAAGGCGTAGGCAGCAATCTTAGTTTATTATACTTTTTTTTTGTGACGGGAAAAAAACATTTAAGAGCAACAAAATATCACTTAATTGGCGGAAAAAAAATGAGAACTTTTTTTAATTTTAGAATATTTTATTATACAAAAATTACATTCTTTTATATCAAAAGTACAATTGTTAAATGTGCACTGCATAAATGACATGTTTGAACGATTCGGTACAACAGTCGAATTTTCTTGTATTGAAATTAAATTTTTTTCTGCCATGGACACAACTGCCGTTGATTTACCTGGTCGGAAATAGAGTGGTATTTCAGCACTGCCACACGTTCTAAACACTTTATTAGCTATTTCTGTCCTGGGTGTTACCGATTCTTCAACATACACTTCAGCGACCATTGATGACTTCCAACTTCCATGTTTTTTTAGTGTCATCGAGTCTCCCCCAGATTCCATTAACCCTTTCGTTACGAATGACGGATATATCCGTTTTGGTCTCACAGGCAACTCTCAGACGGGTGTCGGATATATACGTTCAAACTTTTTTGTGCTTCTCTAACGGCTGTCGTTTATATCCGACCCTATTTAAAATTTGCAATGGTTGTGGTACTAGCGTCGAGTTATTCCGTGATGCTTAACTTGGCTTGTAGCCGAGTGTCGGAGTATTCCGTTGCCGTCGGATATACTCGACGATCGCCGAACAAAGTTTTGGCGGTAAATCCACGTTTACGTGCTGTTTACAGTATTGTTCAGAATGTCGTCAAGTGCGGGTGCCGGTCCATCGCGACCAAAAAGGGGTAAACAGGACGCGTCGGTAACAAACTTCTGTGGTCTAGATGCAAATGAAGTGAAACAGATTCTGGGAAATGTGGGAGATTATGAAGATTGTTACTTAAGCGAAAACGAACCGTTCAGTGACAGTGGAAGTGAATACAAACCAGAAACATCAAGCGACAGTGAGTACTTGGAAAGCGATGAAGAATGCATGGAAAGTACTAGTGGAGCGCAAATCACAGAGGAAAATTTAGAAGTTGAAGAGAACACACATCCGGCAGAAGATATAAACATAGATCGGACAGATAACGAATTTAAACCCCAAAAGCATGCATTTAATGACGAGCAGAGCGGACTAAACCCGGATTTGAACTTAAATGGTGAGTCAAACGAAATTGACTTTTTTTTAAGCCTCTTCTCAGAAAATATTGCAGATTTAATAGTAAATGAAATCAACCGATATGCTAGAGAAAAACCGAACGATTGGAAAGAACTTGATAGGTCGGAATTTTATGGTTTTTTGTCACTGAATATGCTGATGTCAAGAAACAAAAAACTATCTGTACATGAGTATTGGTCTACGGACCCCTTATTGAGTACTCCTTTTTTTTGGACAATGTATGTCGAGAGATAGATTTAGTAAAATATACAGATTTTTGCATTTGTGCAACAATGATGAAACCCCGGCTGATGGCCGCTTGTTTAAAATTAGAAATGTGTTGCAGTTAATTAAGGATAACTTCAAGAATGCAATGTACCCATTTGAATGCCTAGTTATTAATGAGAGCCTAGTTTTGTTTAAAGGACGCCTAGTATTTAAACAATACATCAAAACAAAGAGACACCGTTTTGGTATAAAACTCTATGTACTATGTGATTGCGATACAGGCTATATTTTGGACTTCAATGTATACGTCGGTAAAGATTCAAATATTGTGGCTGAAGATCCTCGTTTGGGAATTACAGGTGCTGTTGTAACTAAATTGCTGACACCATATTTAAACAGAGGACACTCTCTTTATACTGATAACTTTTACAGCAGCCCTGCTTTGTCCTTGTTCCTATTTGACAACAAAACTAATTCTTGCGGCACAGTGCGTCAGAATCGAAGAGGCCTGCCAAAACTAAGAGCAAAGCTGAATAAGGGAGAAACTGTTTGGAAAAGTTCTGATAAATTACTAATACTAAAATGGAAAGACTGTAGAGATGTTACAATGATATCTACAATGCACGAAAATAAAATGGTAACACTGCCAAAATTAGACCGAACAACCCAAGAAAATATTAGGAAACCATCTTGTGTGGTAGACTACAATTCAAAAATGGGAGCAGTAGACCGTTCAGATATGCTAGTGAGTAGCATAGATTCTATGAGAAAAAATATTAAATGGTACAAGAAATTATTCTTTCACATATTGGACCTTTGCATATTGAACGCACATGCCTTATTCTTGACACAACATGAAAAGAAAATTCCATTAGTAACATTTCACCTGAACGTGATTCGCCAATTGTTGGAGAGGTAAGATTTTTTTAAAAATCTTTGCTAGATTAAGTTTTTAACTCGGTTTTTAGATATCCTGTTCAACGCAAGCCACCTCAAATTCTTCGTGATCAAATAGGCAGGTTGACAGAGCGACATTTTCCATCTCTGGTACCCGATACAGACAAATCAAAGAGAGCTATGCGGCGTTGTATTGTTTGTTCAAACACTAAGGCCGGAACAAAGAAAAGAAGGGAGTCTCGTTACATGTGTAAAGACTGTAATGTTGGTTTATGTGTTGTTCCCTGTTTCGAGAAATACCACACCGTTAAAAATTATTAATTTTAAAAAATGTTAATTTAATACGTTTAACATTGTTTGCAGTTTAGTTTACTTCTTAATAAAAAGACAAATAACCCTTGTTGTGTTGTTTTTAGACCATTTTGCTAAGGAATTTTGTAACTTTTTATATGTCGGAAATATCCGACGGTCGTCACTGAATCACTTCGAAGGCAGCCGTCTGAGCGCTAAGGCATTACAACCAACGTGCCGTGTCGAAAGGGTTAAAGGTGTAGCAGACGATCTTCGAAATGAATGACCTGTATATGATTTAGCATTTTCAAGTTGAAGAAAATTAGCTACTGTTTCAGATACCTGATAAAACTGATTTTTACCCCCAACCTGGTTGATATATTTTCCATTGTTATATGCATAAAACAGGTGGCGATCCTTTGCTGCTGCTGAACGAAGGACTATCTACATTCGGTAAAATTTAATATATTCTTCAGTAACTACAAATCTCCGGTTTACATCATTTTTTGTTTGCTTAATTTTCACAATTAATACCGTTCCCGAATCTTCAATATCATCTAGTATTTCCTGTCTGATTTCACAAATTCGACAAGCCCCTGTTATCCTAAATACAACCAACTTGGCCATTAAATAAACTTCGTCTGGAGCATTATTTAAAATATCACTAATTTGTGTATTCGGAAAATCGTAGATTTCTTGGGCGTGTAACCTTTCCCATTTCGTTTCGGAAAGGTAATTAGTTTTAAATGTCTACATTATTATTGGATTGTAACGTACTTTTAATCATTGAATAATTCGACCACACAGTTGATGGCTTTTGTTGTTGTGCTAGTTCCGAAAAATAAGCCAATAACACCGTCTACGAGAAAGAAAGGCATATATTTTTCATCATCCATTCTATAAATCTTGAATACGCTGCTTCTACTAACAGGTAGAGTCAGAGAAAACTCGGAATTTTTTAACTTTATGTTACTCACAATAACTACTAAACAATCACCAAGTTAGCAATTTTTAAATCAAATCATATAAATAAAATGACAGATATTTGAATACTTTTAAGGTTTCCTTAGCAACGCAGGTCAAATTGTCGTACAACAGCCTACCAGTTTAAAACTTCAAATTTCACATCGATAATTTTCTGACTTCATTCAACTATTTTCGGGGATAATACCACGAGTGCTTAAAAATTATCTGGTTAATTTTTAAGCCCGAATGGTATTTAGGAGGAATATTCCACGAATCAAATACAGGGAAACTAAGCTTTATTAACTGAATATTAAATACATACCTATTTCAAGTTCAGAAATTTGAATTTTGTAACAAATTGAACACAAATTGAATAATAATATACCAATAAAATTATTTGTCTAAATATTGAAAAGTACTTAATATAAATCTAAATATTCAATTTTAATTATTGATTGTATAATAAAAGGTACAGTTCTGATAATTATTAACCACATTGTTGTTTTGCGACGACGTAGAAGATGCCTTCAGACCACTACTTGTACTTGTGCTGGGTGATGCTGCTACAGGGGCTGGATGCACGTGCTGTTGAGGTGGTTCTTTTCCAGGTTCCCTCATTTTTTCAATAAATTTTTTGTGGTGATCTGGATCCATTTGCAAATAACTTGATAGGGATTTCGCATTCGAATGACCTGTAATTTTTATCAAGTTTTGCTCCGACACTCCGCTTTTGGCCAGCTTGGACACGGCAGTAGCTCTGAGGGAATGGTTGGTAAATTTTTTTGTGGTATTGAGGCCTGGTTTCTGTGGTTATTTTTTTGTCCAAGTTGAAATCTCGTTTTCTCCTACTGTGCTGTTTTTGAACCATTTTCCGGAAATTTTCCAATGGGGGTTTGGCGTCAAAAATAGTCGAGTGTTGGAGATACTTTTCCTTTTATCTTGTAATTCTTTATAAATTCTTACTGGGCAAAAGCTGGGATTTCTCTCGTTTCTCACCAACCACTTCGAATCGGCGAGTTTTCGGCCACCACCTTGACATGTTTTAGAAAAAATAGGGTTGTATTGAATTCTACCCGTTTTTCCTCCGAAGTTGTCAGTTTCTTCTTTGAAAAAAATTGTTTCGACTCTTGCACCTTCTCCTCCTCTCCAGGCTAATTCATAGGAAAACATAAAACCCACTAGAGTTGATTCATCACAAGCTTCGATTAGATTTTTTAATTCATTGTATGTTAAAAAACGGCCGATTCTCTGCGTTTGCCTTCAATACCTTGCAAATGTCTCCTTTTGGCATTTTTTGCGTCTCGGGCCGATTTGAATTCGATCTGCTCGAAGGGATTTATTTTAATTTTGTATTCATTGAAATACCTTTCCATCAATGATTTCGCCGTCACATTCCAAATAATTTTTACCGTGCCTTCTTTATATTCCTCCCCGTTCATTTTTCGCATATTGTAGGCCCAGCTTTTCAAAATCATTGCTAGTTGAGATACTGGAGTATCTTGGTCAAACGTATAGTTTTTTTCATCGCAGAATGACATAAACTGTCTCTTGCTCTTCTTGGATTTAACAATGTTTCTTGGTTCGCTTCCAATTATATTTTCATCAATTTCCTCTTCTTGAACTAGCCCAAAGCGATTATTCATATTGACAACTTTTCAAAAATGTTTGAAAGATACTCAAAAAAATCAGTTTCTAGGGACTCTAGCGTCTCTCAAAAGCAGGTTTCATATTGTCAAGATTTCATTTTTTGGTTAGGTATGTAACCACACCTAACCAGGTAAGTGCAAACACCATGTTTCCTAGACGACGTGGTATTTGCGCTATAATTTTTCGAAAACACCCCCAGTCTTACGGGAAAATTTGTACATGAGTGGAATATTCAATATTAAATCGGGAATAATAACAATATGGTACAACATTCATTGCTAGGATTAGGAAAACCTAATCAAACCACTTAACTTACTCTAAGCCTATCTTAGTTCTTACCGTCAGAAATTTAGCTTGGTAGAGGCTTCGTTAATATGTCAGCTACTTGGTTACTTGTTCAAATATAATTAATTTTAATTATATTTTCTATACTTGTTCTCTAGAAAAATGATATTTAATGTCTATGTGTTTTGACACAGTAGAAAAATGTGCACTGAGGTCTGATCTGTTGATAATATGACCTAAGGCACCCGAAATGGAATTTATTTGTACTGTTTTGCACAGTTCTTTGCCTTTGTGGTGTTTATGTTTCTTCTTGTTATAAAAGTAGTCCCATTTAAAATACCCTTTTCTTCCACAATAATGACATTTGCTACTTGTCGTTTCTCATATTTTGAAATTTGTTGTGTGTAGTGAATTTTGAAATTTATAGTAACGTTTTAGCATGCTTGGCATTTTGTAGCGTTTTTCCTCTGGTGAGTAACTTTTCTTATCTATAAACTGAATTTAACTGCTTGTGTCACGGTTTCTATTAGACAGTTTGACCTCATGATCAAGCAGTCGAGTTTTTACAAATGCTAAACTCAAACTGTCTTCTGATAAGTGTCAATGACTGTAATTACACCATCGTAAGAATTCGGAAGGGTCAGTAGCAAATGTGTTACTTTATAAATTTTTTCCAGCTTTGTTCCGGCTCCCAATAACTCACTAAGTCATCAAACACTGTAAAATGTTGGATCTGTGATGTATCGGCTTGTAATTTTAAACATAATAATTTCTTTCTAATAGCTAGTTGAGTAGTTAAAGTTTTGCGCTCGTACATACTGTCTAAACTTTGCAATATGTCTTTTGAAGTATTTTCTTCTTTCGCAAATCCTAGAAATCAGTTCGCCAACTACTCAATTAATACACTTTATCCACGTCTGTGAGTTAAGAGCTTCATTACCACACTCCTTTTTTTACCGCACGTATTTTCACTTATTCATTCTTTTTTAATATAAAATTTGTAATATAGAAAAAGCGAAGAAGATTTTTATAAATATTAATAGTACAATCTTTCAAATAAATTCTTGACGAAGCAGGCACGTTTGTTAAATTTGTAGTCAATACATTGTTTTCATTATTTAAACTGGTCATCTAAATGCTTTGTTTCATTTTTTTTTCGGGTCTCGTCCAAAGTTTCTCTCCGTGTTGGATCGCCAGCCACCATGACGCTTTAGTGTGAATGTCAACTCCTGAATCTGCCAATAGGGATGTAGATAATCTTCGCAAGCAATGCCCCATCTATTCTTCTGGATATTAAGTTTGAGATACAAAGCAATTTGTTTTGACAAGGATCCAAAATAATTAATGCCAACCGGTTACTTCATACACACACCATTTCGAAATTGGATGAAATACCTACCTTGCTCGATGTTACATGGGCGAAGATTAATGTATTTTCGAACTAGTTGAATTATGTCTATCTCTTGAATATTTCCAGGTGTTATATAGAATTCCCTGACTATTTTCGTTTCCGTTGTCGGTAAAAAAAAAATGAAAACATCGCCCTTCATCCTTGACATTTTCCAACAACAAATTTGTTAACTGCTCTCCCCTGAAAGCTTCTGCAAGCCCAATAATCAATGCTACTTTCATAAATAATTATTTTTTGTCATCCGCTTCTAGAAGGAATGTTGTAATATTCGTTTTAGTTTATACCCTTGACTTTTTTAATTGATATCTCTCAGATTTTCTTGTAAAGAGGGCGAGTAAATTTCTAAATTTTCTGATATCAATATTGAGTTTAATAGATATCATTGTTCTTATCATAGAATAAACTGCCCAGAGAGAAGAAGGCCTATAGTTAGTAGATAACTCCCCAAAGTATACAACAAGTACCCTTTCATTTCCATAGTTCTGCACATTCTTCTTTCTGCACAATTTTTGAAACCTATTGAAAATATACTCATATTATGGGCTGGATTTTTCGAGAACCTAACCTATTGGGTTATGGGATTAAAATAACACAAAGTGAATTTAATTATTTAAATATAATTATTTTATTCTTTTTGAGAAGAATGCACTCGCAAGTTTATACTCAACTAACTATTTTAAAAAGGCTTTCAGACCACACGGCCAATAATGTTACACAGCAATTTCTTTTATAAGCTAAACACGAGTTGCCTTCTTGCTCTAAACCTAAACATAAATATACTGAATTGATATTAGTCTAAGAACTATATTTCTGATTATAAAAATATGATTAATTTTTGTAATATTCCAACATACTTCACCTAAATTTATGCGTAATTCCCGATATTTCAGCTTAAACAAAAGAGTTTCCTGTAGGATAGTAAATGATTAAAATGTCAAGCAACAATAGATGCATTGTTGAATTTCACATGCAATGTCAAACTTTTTATTCCGTTTTCATGTAAACAAGAAACAACAAATACTATAAAACGTCGGCGTCGTGTACCATTTTTTGTAAAAAATTATAAATATAATTTTAAAATGAGCAGCCCTGATGTCGAGTTGCCAGATTCTATCCTGGGGGCTGCAAATATTACAATTTATTGCCAGCGAAATAGCAACAAAAATATGATTCTGGCCTATTTTGCGGACTTGCAAAAAACATTCCAGCCAAATACTTCATTGAGTAAGTACTCCATGTTGAAAAGCGTACTTAGAATAAAAAAAACTTGAGTTTAAGCCTACATGTCAATCTAACATCATTTATAAAAAAAGCAAAATGTAGGATACAAACTAAAAAAAGCCAAAATTTTCGATAACAATGAAGTTTCAAAATTCATTAAAGAGACGCCTAATTTGCGAAAGATATGTACTTGCCTAGTTTGCGAAAAACATGTAATCAACACTGGCGGTTTTTTGTCCAGTATAGAGAGTGTGCAGTACACAATTTGTTGGAATAAATTCATTTGGAAAAATGCCTTCAGAAACAGCTGCATATCTACAACTCAAAAATCCAGAGCAGTACACGGGACATAGTTTTCGTCGATCCTCGGCTACCATGTTGGCTGATTGAAGGAAGAAATTACTAATGCCAGGGGACTTGGGGCTGCAAATCGACGGTCGTCGCAGAGAGCTACGTGGATGATTCCGCAATTCCGCCCTCCTGAGTTAACTCAACCTTCATCAAGCCAAACCATAAGCGCTTCCAAAAGCCAGCCATTGAATGAAATTATCGGACCTACAATCAATTTGCAAAATGTCAGCAATTGTTCTTTTGTTATAGATATTAATAACAAGTAGTTAATTTTTGTATTGTTTTTGTTTCAACTCAAAGTGGGATACTTTTCTGTTAGTATGTTAGTAAAAAAGGTGCAGTACCTATAGCCGAAGTTAATATCTTCCAATTTCCTCACTTGTGTTGATCGACGTTTTAAAAACCAAATTCTTTATATAACTCCACTAAAACAATTACACGGAGTGAGGTCTGATGAACGAGGTGGTCACACACTGGCCCATTTCAACTAAACCATCTGTTGGGGAAAGTAGCACGATTACAAACATTTTGTTTGGTCGCCATTTTGTTCGGCCATCTTAAATTAGTACCACAATTTCACCAGTTGATCCCTATACCACAATTAGTTATGGTACACAATCTGAAACCAATCAATTAAAGAGTATTTTCAGGCTGAATTTTTAAATATTTTACTAAGCCGCCATTTTGTTCTGCCATCTTGGATTCGTACCAAAACGATACCAGTTGATTCCAACATAATACTTGATGTTTGTGCAAAATTTGAGATAAACTGGATAAGTAGTTTTTTTAAAGTAAATCGGGTAAGTAGTTTTTTAAGTATGCCGTGGACAGACGACGAAGGAATTGAGAAAACATGTTTTTCGGCAGTGGCGTGCCGAATTTTTAGGGAGCCTCCCCACAAAACTTTTCTTGGGGATCCCCTGCATAATTTCTCCAAAAAAAAATTAGTAAACAAAAATGTCATAAATTTATTATCAAAAACCATAACATAAAAGAAAACATAACTTTAGTAAAAAAAAGAAATAAAAATTAAACAAAGGGGCTAACGATATACATTTTGAGATTAATAGGTATAGGTAAACTAATAAAAACAAAACAAATATTAACTAAATATTAAAAAATAATAAGTATATTCTGGTTCAAGCTAACTAAAAATAATAAAAAACAAAGAGCAAAAGAACCGTTTTCTTTGTCGGTAGACTAGACTTTTTTATTTTTGTATCGACTAGATAAATACTTATCATAGAGTTGCCATACGTCCGTTTTTGTAACGGACAGTCCGTTTGTCCGGTCCGTTTTAGTCCTTTGTCCGTTATTTTTTTAACCTTTTACAACTTAAAAAATAAATTAAAAAATGCCACAGCAAAATACGGTTCTAAACACGGTCCTAAATATTATATTATTTTTTCAAGTGCATGGCGTCATCTATGTGTAGTAAGGTAAGGTATAAGGTTTTCGACACTGGGATAGATGGGATTCTCCTATATAAGTCATTGTGAAATCATTTGTTTTAATATATAAATAAAGAAAGGTTAGATCAATATTTGCAGACAAAGTGTAATGTTATGTGCAGTTCCTAAATCAGTTAGACTCGAATTTTGCAGTTAGAAATAAACATATTCAGGTAAGGACTGTTTTTTTTTTTAATGCTAAAATGTACCTAGTTAAATTTATTTTAACTTTCTAATATGTATAGTTATTAGTTAGCATGGGTTTTTGTTTGATATTTTATTATAGTATAGCTATAGCATATTATTTTTTTTAGCTTTAATATTTAACAATGGGGAAACGCAAATGCAAATATTCTGCGGATTTAGAAAAAGACTTTTCCTTTATTAAAAAAGGCAAATTTGAAAACATGGCCAAATGTACAATATGTAACACTGAATTCTCGATTGCTCAAGGTGGTCGACGTGACATAATTCAGCATAGCATCACTAAGAAACACAAGACAATTTCTAATGCGACAAATATAAGCAAAGTTGTAACTTCATTTTTCAAAAAAGTGGAACCTACAGATAGTGATTTAATTTGTGCACCAAAGAAGCAGCTTTCGCTTATCATAGTGCTCAGCATGATTTTAGTTTTAATTCATCTCCTTGTACCTCAAAACTAATTAATAATTTGTAGGATTCAAAATTTTGTAGCGCCAAAACTAAAACTGAAGCAATTATAGTTGGTGTTATTGCCCAGATATTTTTAATGAATTATTGGGAAACATGCAACTTGCAAACTTTATTACCATAACTATTGACGCTTCAAATAGACTGGATAAAAAATTAGTTCCAATTATGGTAAGGTATATGTTTGAAAATAAAGTGTATACGAAATTATTAGAATTTCTTGATTTGCCAGGCGAATCGTCAGATATTTTAACTGACTATGTTTTTAAAACATTTAAAAAACATAAATTAACTAAAAAAGTAATTTGTTTTTTTGCTGATAACACGAACACGAATTTTGGGGGTGCTAAAAGGAAAGGCACAGGAAATGTTTTTACTAAATTACAAAATAATTTAGGTCATAAATTGATAGGAATTGGATGTGCAGCACATATTGTGCATAACTGCATACAAAACGCTGTAAATAAACTTCCTCTTTTAGATATTGAATTTATTGTTGTAAAAATATTTAAATACTTTTCAATTTATACAGTAAGAACAGAAAGATTAAAAGCATTTTGTGAATTTGCGGAAGTAGAATATAAAAAAGTCCTTAGTCATTCCTCTACTAAATTTTTAAGTTTACTTCCTGCAATTCACAGAATTCTACAAATATTTGATGGTCTTAAATCTTTTTTTTTATCCGAAGAAAATTGCCCTAATATTTTAAAAAATGTCTTTGAAGATCCTACAAATGAATTTTTTTTTGTTTTATTCATGGTATACTGGAGCTCTTTAATCATACAGTATTAAAAATGGAAGCAGAACAACCCACTGCAGTCGAAATTTATGCATGGTATCAAGATTTGGTAGCAAAACTAGAGGAAAGGCAAAAACAAAGATTTATATCATTCTTGGCTCAGCAATTTTTAAACAAAAATAAAGATCTTGATTCCCAAAAACTGCTTCTTGTTATCGATAATTTTTACCAAAACTGTTTGACATATCTGAGTTTATGGGAGCACAATTTTCACGAAATAAAAAATTTTGAATTCACACTATTAAAGATAGAACTTGAATGGTCTTCTATAAACACTACTGCAGGAATAATTAATAGTCAATTTACTAGCAATATACTTATTAATATTAATGATTTATTTGATGAATTTACTCAAGTAAACAACATTTCAAAAAAAATAAAACAAGATTTGGATAAATTAATTATTCCTGCAGAGAAATGGGAAGCCATTTTTGATAGTTCAGAAGTTAATAGCTTATTAAACATAAAAAAGATGGTGGAATTTACATTATGCCTGCCTGGAACATCGACTGCGGTGGAAAGGATTTTTTCTTTAATGAATAATATTTGGAGACCAGAGAGAGGTAGGCTTGATGTTTCAACGGTAAAATCCTTGATTCAGATAAAAGTTAACTCAGATTTGGACTGTCTATCCTTTTATAATAAAATAAAAACTCAGAAAGACTTTTTAAAAAAAATCATATCATCTGAAAAATATCAGTGGTTTAAAGAAGAAGTAAAAGCCGGTGAAACATCTGCTCTCTGATCTGATCTCGAAATATTATTTAGGTATGATTAATTAACTTTGGGTTTTGTTTTCTATGGTTACTTAATTCCATATGTTTACTGAAAAGGAGTTTAATTTGTGTTTACGTATTTCTCGTTGCGTTTGTTTCTTTTTTTTTATGTCTATGTTTACTGATCATAAAATAAATATATTATTTATTTTTAATAATTTGTTTTGTTTTATTTACAACCAAAAATTACCCGGTGCCCCGCACCGCGCCTAACGTCCAAAGCTTTTTTTTGTCAAATATTGATCAGGGCAGTCCGTCCGTTATTTTCTTAAAAAATATATGGCAACCCTACTTATCAACTAGTTCGTCAATATTTACTTCTCTAGCCAGTACTTTATTCAGATAAGAGCTAGAGAACTAAGAAGACTTTGAGTCATGGTCGACCTAAGGACATTTTTAATTAATTTCGACTTTGAAAATGATCTTTCCGAATGAGCTGAGGTTGCAGGAAGGACAAGAAATAATTGGAATGCAGAACACAGTTCTGGCATTCTACCATACTAAAAATAAACTACTTAACAATAATTAATTTTTTTCGAAAATATAGTTTGCGAATTCGCGACTTGTATTAAGGTTTTTAATGTTTTTATACAATAATGATTTTATACAATAATGAATTAGCTTAGTTGCTAATTGAGAAGTCAAATCATTTCAATATTTCTCCACTAATAATTGACCTTTTTCCAAAATTCCTAAGCCATTTAATTTAACCAGTATCTGAGAATTTAGAATTGTAAATGTTGAATAAACTGTTTTAAACGCAGGAAATGTATCTAGCTGACTTACTATTACATCTAAATACGCATTAAGTTCTGTCACTTATAGATGTTTCATAGGGTTTATATATTACGTCATCTTATTACTAACATTTCTAATGTATCCGATGAAAGAATATTTTATTTGAATACGCTGTTTAATTTGCCCCCCCTCCCCCTTCACCGTGGCACTGACCCTGCGGGTCCTTTAGATACGCCACTGTTTTCGGCATCTAGGGACCGTGAAACGTAAAGATTCGAAAAAATCTGGAAGGGTGATTTTTTCACGATTCAAATATTTTCCTTTTAGGAGGGAAGTAAATATACCAAAAAAATCATGTGTTGAAAATGTAATAAAGTCTGGAAGTCTTTTAATCGAAATATTGAATCATTCTAGTCATTTATAGGTTTTACACGTGCGCTGTGCATTAATGTGACACTGCTCTATAATTACCGCAGTTGGACGTGTACAAGGCTATCTGGTCGACGATAATCATTATTTGTTCGTTTCCTGTTTGATAATAATTATTTTGATTTATTTTGCTGGTATTAACACTTTCAATGCTAGCGACACGGATCCGTGTCACTACGCACATGTTGCTATATGCTCGCGACCCGGATCCGTGTCGCTGGTATTACTAAATTCAAAAGGTAAATAAGAAGTTAGCCGTAGGTATGGGCATCCGTAATATTGAGAGCATATAGGGTAAACATTAGAAAATCATTTTTCGTCCGCCGTTTCGGGAATTGACGCAAGACGTGCCAGCAGCGAAGATTGACCTTGGGTATCTAATTTAGCGGGATATTTGTTGTTTGTAGTTTAGTTCGCGATAAGCACCAGCTAGAGGCGGATGTGCGCTTGAGACAGGGTTGCAAATTCATATTCGCGTGTTATTTTTGAATGTTTAGCTTGGTTTGAAACTAATTTAGATTAAAATGGCGGACGGCGAGGCTGGACCTTCAAAGCCTAAAAAACATAAGTTTTATTGCAAAAATCCAAATAAACTGAGTAAGAAAGAATTGGAATGGTTAGTGAATAATTCATGTAGCGATTCTGACACCGATGAGGCATCGAAGCCTGAAAAACAAAAGTTTTATTGCAAAAATCCAAATAAACTGAGTAGTTCATGTAGCGATTCTGACACCGATGATTCATCAGATTTTGTACCTACTGGCGATGATATCGACAATAGTAACGCATCCGATTCGGGTAAGTACAATATTATTTTTTTGTGCCCGCCAAAGTAAAGGGTATTTATGTTAATTTTAGATGAGGAACCTTTAGTACAAGCCACGGATGATCAGTCTGCTGCAACTAAACAAGATGATCTAATCTTTTCATGGAACAACTTTTCAACAGGTATGTGCCAAATTCCGTTTACTAAAAACAATGAACTTTTAATACCGTTACCTGATGATAACCCAATAAGTTATTTTCGTATTATAGCTGATGATACGTTTCTAAACCTTATTGTCCAGGAAAGTAATGTGTATGCCGAAGAACTGTTTTTAAGTGCAGGGACATCCGAAAAGTCTAGAATTACTCGTTGGAAAGACATATCGTTGCCAGAAATTCTTACATTTTTGGGACTTGTGCTGCATTCAGGAACCATAAAATTAAACAGAATTCAAGACTATTGGAAGGTGCACCCCCTGTTTAATATGAAGTGTTTTTCAAACTATATGAGTCGTGACCGATTCCTTCTCATAATGCGCTGCTTGCATTTTGCAAAAAACCCTGCAGAGGACGAAATCGTAAACGATCGCTTGTATAAAATAAGACCAGTTTTAGATTTTTTTAACAAAAAAATGACTGGTATTTATTATCCGGGAAAGGAACTGGCACTTGATGAGTCCATGGTTTTATGGCGAGGCCGTTTAGTATTTCGGCAGTACATAAAAAATAAACGCCACAAGTACGGGATCAAGTTGTACATGCTAACGGAACCTGGCAGACTCATTCTAAATGTGTGTGTGTACACTGGCGTATCTGATAGCCTAGGAGGTAAAGGACATGCTGAAAACGTTGTTTTAAGATTGATGGAAGGCAAATTTGGTTGTGGACATTCCCTATTTATGGACAACTTTTACAATAGTTGCGCATTGGCAGAGAATTTACTACAAAAAAAACTTATTGTACCGGGACTTTGCGCGCCAATAGAAAAAATAATCCAAAAACAGTCGTTTCAGCGAAATTGGGAAAAGGTGAAACTGTTGCCCAATATGCTAAAAATATAATGGTGGGAAAATGGAAAGACCGACGGGACGTGCTTTACATTTCCACAGAATTTGAAAATAAAATGACTGAATATGTGGACAGAAGAAATAGGGTCCACAACAAGCCATTACCTATACTTGAATATAATCGGTTTATGGGAGGAGTTGACAGACAGGATCAAATGTCCTCTTACTATCCGTGTGAGCGAAAGACGCTAAGATGGTACAAAAAGTTAGGGATCCATATTATCCATCTAATGGTTTTAAATGCCTACTTCCTACATCGAAAATATTCCCAAAATAAAATGACGTTGTATGATTTTCGGCTAAGAGTTATAGAGGGATTATTGGGAGTGAAACCAACAAATACTTCGGAACCCAGGCAAAACAAAAATATTCTCCATCATCCGACAAAGATTCCTGATTTGTCCAAGAAAAATGAGACCAAAAGAAAGAGGTGTAGGGTATGTTCCCAAAATAAAATTAGAAAAAGCACCATTTATCATTGCGACAAATGTACTGACAAGCCGGGTTTGTGCCCAGGAGAGTGCTTTACTTCATACCATGCCAGATAACTTTTGTACATAATATTTTTTATGTTTTGTTGTTACATGGATATATACTATATTTTTAAGTTCTTATCAACAAAATGTAAGGGTTTGATTAGTTTTATGAATGTTTGAATTTTGTTCTTTTTTCCAATGGTGAATATTTTTAATAAAATAAATACTAATTTTTTTTAATAAAATAAGTACTAAATACTGTTTTGAATTTGGTTTTCCCTTAATAGAAACAAAATCTCCCATGACACGGATCCGGGACGACAGCACAGAACAACAATATTGTTGCTATATGCGCATGACACGGTTCCGTGTCACAGGTTAAAAAATAGTATACACCCTGTATATATATGGTATAATAGCATATTTTTATATTTTATGTACAGATAAATGCATATCTGTTAAAAATACGATTAGCACATGAGTAACGTTTTACCATAATACAGCAGCAGCGAAAGTGTTAACATAACCAATAAAATCATTAATTACGGATAAGACATTCACTCTCTTACGTGTAAAGAATAGTAAACAGTTTATTAAGTTAAAAGTTACAATTTAATCAATATGTTTTAAAAAATCAGTAAATTTCCTTTACCCGGAACTTCCCTCCTTATATTTTCTTTTATTAGGAATAGTGAAGTGTAAGTCAATTTAGGTCAGTATATAGTTATTTAGGAACACGATATACTGTCTTTTGAAACGTTTTTATTGGACACTTGATTTTTGGGCATAATTTAAAATAAATTCAATAGATAGTTTTTACATTGACATATACCCCGATTTTGTTACGTCACACTCTGGTCGGATTTGGTAAAAAGATGGCGAAAACCCCAAATCTAATTTTGTAAATGTTGCACATAAAAGCACAATTTTTTATTGCTAGGATTCTAAACGTCTAGTTGGCGTTGAAAACAAGTAACCTAGCAACCTGTGGTTTGTTCCAGAAATGTCAAAGGTAAGACAATATTATTTGACAATAACTTTGGCTTTTGCGTTTAAAAGTACTGCCATTTTTGGTTTAAAATATAACAAAAGTGATAATTAAAGAACTTCGTTTTTAATATGGATGATAATAATAGAGGTAAGTTTTTATATCTTACATTAAAAAATTATCCATTAATTGCATTTTAACTTATATATTTTATAAATTTATTTGAAACAATTTTACGAGCAAATTTTTGTATGATCTAATCTAAAATGGAATTTTGTTATAGTTCCGCAAATTTCCCTGTGTACTGATATGCATTTTTATAATGTTTAACAATACTAGTTATCGGAAATAAAATAAAATTTTGCGCATATTTGCGGCACCAATTAAAAACAATTTTTGAAAATTTTATGTAATGTCTTTAATTTTAAAACTAGTTAAATTTGGTATTCGACGTTCTGTAATCAGTAATATTATAAGACAATTAACTTGAGCTTATAGGTTTAAGGGCAATTTTATGTTTGTTTCCGGCTCTCATGCTTATATTTAAAAAATATTCATTTGAATAAAAATTTTAATATACAGGGTGGGCCAAAAAAACGTCCACATTTTTGTTCTTAGAGTAGTTTTGTAAATTATTATTATATTTATATAAAATTTAATATAATTGTTCGCAAAGATATAGACCTTAAATAAACTTAGTCAAAATTTATGATAATGAATTATTTTGCTATACAGGGTAATTCTAATAAAGAGGTTTAATAATTTTTTTATAAATAATAAATTTTTAATAATTTTATCATTTACATTTTAAAGACTTATCCTTTAGATACAAGATCCTTTAAACATCAATGTTTGTTTTATGAAGATTTTATTAATTGCGTGTCGCCAAAAATGTGACCAAAATGATTGCTACTTTATAACTTTTTTTTTCAAAAATATTAAATTGTTTTTCAAATGATTTAAATATCTTTTTTTTATAAAACAAAATAAACAAAGGCATTTTGATTTTCTTAGAGATCAAGATCTTTTTTTTATAAAACAAAATAAACAAAGGCATTTTGATTTTCTTACAGATCAAAATGCTTCAGATGTCAGCATTACTAACCGACAGTTATTTGATATATTAATAAACCAGCCAAACCCATCAAAAAGTCTTGATTCGAAATTTAAATATTTAGAATCTAGAATATTGGTCCTACTTGAATGTGAGCATTTGTCAGTAGAAAACAAAAGGTCTTTATCACGATTTACGTCGAGTTTTCGAGAAAAATGGAATAATGAATTTCGAAAAAAAGACAGATTCCTAACTCGGTATAGTGACTGGTTAAACTTAAATACGTATTTTAAAAAAGAAGAACCATATACTTCACCTAACACTAGTGGGCGTCCAGCCTTGCCTTTTGAAAGTAGCAGCGAGAGGACTAAGCGTTTGAAAGTTACCTCACTAAGAAATAATTCAACCACCCAAGAATTAGTTTATGCAGCCCAAATGAACTTTCGGGCAGAGGGAAATATATCTGCATCAAAAATTTTGAAAAGTATTATTACTGAACCTTCTCAAGCCGATAACTTAATTAAATTGGAACAAGCAAAACATAATGTATATGATAAGTTAAGTAGCGATGAGGCTCTTTCCTTACTTATAGAAGCAAATTTAAGTAAAGGTCAATATAATCTAATAAGGTCACAAGTCAAAAATAAAAACTGCAATATTTATCCATCTTACGATAAAATTCTAGAGGCCAAAAAAAAATGTTATCCAAATGAAATTATTTTAAAATCCGAAACTGAAATTGAAATAAATTTACAAAGTTTACTAAATCATACCTCATATAGACTAGTGCAATTACAGTATTAGAGTATTTTACTGAAGAGCAAAATATTAATTTAAATTTATTATGTAAGTGGGGGTTCGATGGGTCATCCGGCCACTCAGAATACAAGCAGAAGTTTGAGGCGGAAACAAGTTCTGATGCAAGTGTTTTTTTGACATCTCTTGTCCCCATTAAATTAGTTTACAAAAATTTTGTGGTGTGGCAAAATTGTCGAACTTCATCGCCAAGGTTTTGTCGTCCAGTTAAGTTGCAATTTGCTAAAGAAACTGTGGAATTAACTCTAAAAGAGAAGGCAAATATGGACAACCAAATAAAAAATTTAATTCCATTCCATTGCACAGTGGGCAGCCAACATATTAGCGTAATTTCCAACTATTTTTCACAATGGTAGACGGAAAAGTCTGTAATACCCTAACAAATACTAAATCAACACAGAAGTGTTACATTTGTGGTGCTACAGCAAAACATTTTTCTAATATAGATGAAGTTGCAACTAGACCCATAATCGATGAAAACCTGCAGTATGGCTCCTCCACATTACATGCTTGGATACGCTTTTTTGAATGTATTTTTCACTTAGGTTGTAAAATGGGCATCAAAAAGTGGCAAGCTCGAGCAACAGAAGATAAAATAAGTGTTTCTGAGTCAAAAAAGCGTATTCAAGCATTATTACGTTCAAGACTTGGATTGATTGTGGACAAACCAAAGCCTGGGTTCGGTAGTTCTAATGATGGTAACACTGCGCGTCGATTTTTTGAACATGCAAGGGAAGTATCTGAAATTACGAATGTCGATTTTAATTTAATTAAAAGGTTTCATATTATACTTCAAGCTTTGTCATCCAGATACGATATTGATGTGGAAAAATTTAAAGAGTATGCTTTAGAAACTGCCAAAACATTTTCCTTACTTTATCCTTGGTATGTTATGCCTCCTACTGTCCATAAAATTTTAATTCATGGATCTCAAATCATTAACTCTTTTCTTTTACCAATTGAACAGTTGTCTGAAGAGGCACAGGAGGCAAGAAATAAAGACATCAAAAGGTATAGATTATATTTTTCAAGAAAAACCTCAAAAAAGATAACACCCAAGAAATTTTAAATCGCCTTCTAGTCTCTTCAGACCCACTTATTTCCAGCCTAAGAAAGTTACCTCCAAAAAAAAGCAAAACACTTTTTCCTGAGGCTCTTTATTTATTAAAATCTCCAGAAATTAGCTTAGAAGAAAATAAGGAAAATGTTTTGGCAGATATATCTTCCGATTCTTCGGATGAAGAGTAGCCAGTCCATGCATTAGAACTACCGAACTGATAAGAGCCTAAAAACATTCTTTCTCTTTTAGGCCCAATATTATAATGTAGTTTTAAATCGCGGATTAAAGCTTGACATCATCAGTTTAATACCAGGATGGTGCGTGTTTAAAATCGAAGTATGACAATAATATTGGCCCTTAGGGCCAATATTATAAAGTGGGTTTAAATCTCAAAGTTGGAATTAAAACGTAAATGGGCAGTTTGTTTACATTTTTAATGTCAAATTATTGTCAAACTTCGATTTAAAACACAAAATCCTGGTATGAAACTGCGTAAAATAAGTTTAAAATCAAATTTATGTCGAGCTTTAATCTACGATGTTAAACTACATTATAATATTGGGCACTCGACTGGGCCTAAAAGCAAGTCTTCACTCAGATTTAAGTCGAGCTTAAATTTGCGATTTAAAACTATATTATAATATAGGGCCTTAGTGGAACAAAACCTAACAGAATTTGTTCATATTGAAAGTTTACTTTAGTGTCAGTACTTTTACCTCTGGGTAAATTTATCTTCGGAATATTAACCATAGATACAATAATTGTTTCAACAATCCTATCCATGGTTATTTTCCACCGAATAAATTTATTCCGAGCTGAAAGTACTAGCTCTTAATAATATAAAGTTATATAAACTATAGCCGATATGAAATTGTACGATTTAAATTAGCTATTTACTGTAAAATATCGCATTTTAGTGTTTCGAATTTTTGATTCGCTCTGTATAATAGTAACATATATGTAGACTTTACTTATTTATATTCACTGAACATACCTATTAACATTCACAGTTTAAGTTAATTATTAATGTAAAAGAACACATTTTGTTTTAACACATTGGATTTAAAGTTTGATTCACCCTGTATAATAGTTAAGTGGTAATTTGAATTTTAAGTTTTGTATTGATATGTAATGATATTAAATATTATTAACACATAAATTTGTAAAATAAAATAATTTGTTTAATGTAAGGTTACATAATATTATCATTAATAAACCTAATTTTTAATTTACCCTGTATAATGGTGATAAAATAAGCATTTATTCTTTGTAATAATATTGCAGTAAACATATTACATATAAATATTTGCATTTTGTATCAGTATTTTATTCCAAAATCCTTTTTGCCATGTTTTTGCCAAATCCGACCATAGTGCGTCATGTTGAATTCAGTTGAACCAGTTTATACTTATATCATATTTAATTTTTCTCCAGATTTACAGTCAATTGAATAAGAATTTTTTTTACGTTAATTTCTAATAAACATTTCATTTGGGCACTATTTTGTTTCGCTATCTTTAATTCCTAACACAACTTTTTTTTTAATTTATTAATTAACCGTCTTTGATACATATCTCAGAGTGTGTAGCAGGCTTAATGCATTTCGTTTTGGTTAACTACCAGGTTCCCAGATTACTAAGGACGCTTAAATTCAATTGTTAGAAATCGACAAACTGACATTTCGATATATTTATTTGTCATTAACTGCTTTTATATATATGTACGTATTTTCCGTAATTTTGCATGATTGCAATGAATTTAAGTGAATTTGACAATCTGGCCAAGCAAGACGGGGTTCCAGAATATATTATGAACGCAGCAAAAGAAGTAGATTTGGCAACCAGAAAAATCCAAAGTCAGATACATTCAGGAATACGAAAAGTTCATCAAATGGTGCGCCAACAACAAAATCAAAAACGTTAGTAAAGAAGAGGTGATTCTAGTTTACTTTCGAGAAATTTCAAAGAATTTTCAACCTTTTACAAAGTAGTTCAAGTACTCAATGATAAAATATATGCTAAAAATGATGAAAAACGTTGATATTAGCAGGCATTTTAAATTGACTGCGTATTTAAACAAAAATAGTAGGTTTTAGATCAAAAAAGTCTATAATTTTAAAACATAAACGCCTGACGATACTTATTTACTAATTAAAGTTGGGCTCTTGTAAAGAATTTTACCCATGGAATTTAACAAATTTAAAATATACATTTGAAAGATTACCTTTTTTAAATAATTCCTATACACAAAAATTTATGGATGGGGCACTTTTTCAAATTATATCCAAAAAAAAACTAAGATTTCGGAAGGTTGCACTGAATTTATTTTTGGTGTTTCGCTAAAAACATATTTTTCACAAACTTAATTTATGAACTACGTAAAAGACTGATTATATTATAATGCTTTATAACACAAAAATGATTATTTGTAACTAAAAGTTAGAAGTAATTATTATATTATACATTATTAAACGTTTTTAAACATAATTACCGCTGCTAAATAAAGAGAGAGCCAGAGTGTCTGTTGGACGGAAATCCAGTGTGCTGGGGATGCTACGTTGCCAAGTTTATTTTATATATGATCTATATAAATCATATAAAAAAAAACAAAATGCATTTGTGGGTTGTGGATCAGTACCAGCAAGAGTGCGAAGGCACTAGCTGGATTGGTACCGGGTTAGCACCAGGTTAGGCGCCGTAGGCGTCATCGTTAAAGCCCTAAAAGACGAACAACAGCGCAGGACATCATTTAGCCTTTCTTCAAATTGTCATATTAAGGAATATGGCGCATTGCAATACAGTTTAAATATCGAATTTCTTTTTGTTTTTTTAATAGAAAAAGTGGTTCATCCATTTCTTTTATTTTCTTAAAACAGTTAAATGAAGGTAAACTTTCTATTTTATATTAAAAAATTATGAAATTCCGTGGGTTTAATTGTTTACAAGACCCTTAAAGTTGTTGTAATACAAATCAGAATAGCAAAATCTAATAGAATGGACCTATCCAAATACGAGAATGACAAATAGAAAGTTGTAGCATGTAGGGTTTTCTTGTTAGAGTTGTAGAACCATATGAAATGTTACGATACTTAATATCTATAGAAGAAATGATTTCCGAAAATTCTTAACCCTGTTTATTGACAATATTTACAGTTTTCGCCTATTAAACATACCATACATCTAAGAGAAAAAGAAACGAGAAAAATATTAACTTAAAACACTAATTAAACTTTATTTTTTCCGTTTATGAGTTGTTCTTTCTTCTCTCTTTAAAAACCAACAGTAGTCACCCATCATGGCTGGATCCCATCGTCCTTGGTACCGAATTTCCATTGTTCTGATATCTTGGTGAAACCTTTCATCCTGCTCGTCACTAACAGCTCCCAAATTTTTAGGAAAAAATGACAGATGGGAATGGAGGAAGCACTTTATAGGCATCTAAAAGTTCATTAACTAATGATTCATAATTTTCATCCATATTGTTGCCTAAAAATCCTCTTACTACATTAACAAATGAATTCCATGCTCTGAGTTCCTGCCTGGTAAGCGTTTTCGTAAAATTGACATCGTCCAGCAATTTTTTGATTTGTGGCCCAATACAAATGCCTTCTTTTAATTTGGCATCTCTTAACTGGTTAGGTATTTAAATCCATCACCATCTTTATTCAAAGCCTTCACAAAGTTTTTCATCAGCCCAAGTTTAATGTGAAGAGGAGGCAAAAGGACATTTTTGGGATCAACAAGAGGTATAAATTTAACATTTTGAGATCCCGGTTGAAATTCGCTTCTTTCTGGCCAAATTTTTGCTACATAATGCTGATTTATTTCACGACTGTCCCATAAACAAAGAAAACAGCAATATTTTGTAAATCTCCCCTGAAGTCCCACTGAAATCGCTATAACTTTTAAGTCTCCACATATCTGCCACTTAATCCTATTGTAGTTTATTTTATCCAAAATCGTGCGCAAATTTTCATAATTTTCTTTCATTGCAACTGAATGGGCAACTGGTATAGAGGTAAATTTCCATTATGCAATAACACAGCTTTTAAGCTATATTTAGATGAGTCTATGAATAAGCGCCACTCACGGGGAGAATGTTCAATATCAAGTTGCTGGATTAAACTGTCTATATCAGTACACGCGCACAACGAATTTTCCATGCTGTAGAATTCAGAAAACATAGCATTTCTTTTTCTGAAATTCGTAATTTTTGTTTCTTTAGCCAATAGGTTACATTCCTTAAGACGGGAACCCAGAAGTTCTGACTGTTGCTTGAATAACTCCAAATCACGTACTAAATCATTTAATTCACTTTGAACAATCAAATGTGGCTCGCCGGAACTGGGACCTGTGGTAAAAGTGGACTCGGTGCACTGTTCTTCTGAGGTATCTAGGGTATTTCCATTGTGAAAATAATGAGCTGGCCTGTGTTAGAAAAATCTTGTCGGTCAGTGTAATTGAAATCGCTGGAGCCTGCAGGCGTGAAGAATTAACTCATCTGTTATGTGAAAACGTAGTCGAACAAGTAGATTTGTTCCTGGTGAAAATATCAGATAGCAAGACTCACCAGCTTTGTTATAACTGAAGAAAATCTTAATTTAATCAAAAAGTACATGTCTCTGCGTCCCAAAAGTACATGGTTGATTTGGTGGATGAGTAAGGAAAAGGGGAGCAATGTAAAACAAAGGCGATTTATCTAAGGATTTTTTTTTTAATTCGCTGAGTTGTACACTATTTCTTTTATAACAATGAAATTTATAAATATGAATAAGTTTATGAATACCGTTTGCAAGAAATAATGAAATTATGGAAAAAAATGCCTAGAAAATGAGTGAATATGGGTAGAAATTGAGTTCTGTTGACTTATATAGGAAATATAGAAATTTATTACAAACATTCATAATTAATAAATAAAAAACGATAAAAAACCCAAAGTATTCCACCAAATTCTTTTTAAATCGCATATTCGGTGGACCCAACAATGGTAGATTCTGAATGACGTCATCCCATCACTGTTCCAATCCACCACACCAAAGTGGTGTATATAAAAACGCACCCATTGATAAAGTTGTGGTACGAATTCAAGATGGCTAAACAAAATGGCGGCCTATGTCATTTAAAGGAAATTTGTCGATTTGTTAAACTGTATATTTATTGCTCCACTGTTGGTATATTCATGCCCATACATCTATGTCAAAGTCTTAACGTACGAACCCAGTTTTTGCAACAAATTAAAACTTGTTTCGACTTTTTCGGACGAACTCAAAAAGGCCTCGAAAATAAAATGGAATTTTGGCGAAAACTGCAGTGAAATTGTTGTTTTCAGAAGCGAACTGGTGTATTTCTGAAATCAACACTCATACGTATATAACCGAAACTGAATTTAAATTCTCGATTCAGCTGGTGCACATAATTCATATAACATATGCAGCAGTGTGATAGGTCGATGTTGGGCACCGACAGAAAAGTCATTAGCCTAGCGTCGTTTACTAACAAACCTTTTGGGTTTTTGAAAATAAACAGTTAAAATGGAAGTTATCTGAATTTGATCGCAAAATATAGGAAAGTCTACAGTTTTTAAATAAAAAAAATTACTTTTCCAATAGTTTTAACGAAAAAACAACAGACGTTGAAAAGTCGAAGCTTTTTAAAGTTAGTCTGACATACTCCTAAAATGATTTTTCAAGTAATTTGATTAGTTTTTATTCAAAAAATAGCGTCTAATGCATCATTTTATGACCCAGTGTTCATCTCATAAAATCGACAGTAAGCGATATCAGATCAAATGAATATCGAATATCATTCGATGAAACGATTTTTTCTATATGGCAGCCAAACATTTATTACACTTAAAAAATGCTTTTCAATTAAGATTTTATTTTTACGACCTACTTAGTCCACAAGCTGATAGTTCCTGTTGCAATGTTTGAGAAAGCTTATAAAGATTTTATGACAGTCTTTAAATAAATTGCACTGAAACATTTGGATTTTGTAACTGCAATTAAAATGCTTAATGGTGAAACAAGTGCGAGAAATAAATGATTAGAAATTGGGCAAAATATTAACTGAGCGCTATAAAATGCTCCATTCGATGCAGAATTATTTTCTTACAGCCTTTAATACTGCAATCTAGATTTGTAGAAGATTGGTCTTTTTATACCTGAATTTTTACTACCTTCGTAAAAGGGAAGATATATATGTATATATATATATATATATATATATATATATATATATATATATATATATATATATATATATATATATATATATATATATATATATATATATATATATATATATATATATATATATATATATATATATATATATATATATATATATATATATATATATATATATATATATATATATATATATATATATATATATATATATATATATATATATATATATATATATATGACCTGTGACCTAACCACTGAATCCCGTAGAATATTTTACAAATTTCTATTATTAGAAAGGACAATGGTCTATCAAAAGCCCTAGGTGCATAAAGTGTGAAATCACGATCTTTCCGAACTGGGGTATCGGCCAGCTTTTTTAAATTTTGCCCTTCTGTGCGACGTAAGAAAATATATATACCTGAAAGTTAAAAAGACGCCAAAACGTTTTTTTTTTTTTTAATTTTAGTAGTGTGCTCGCATTGGGGCGTTGTTTTCTATTAGCAACACCCCATCTCTCGATGGCGAGATATTCTAAAAACAAACTGCCCCGAATTTCCAGACAAATTTTAAAAATTTTAGCCCCCACCGAAACATGGACAATCATTGAGGACGTGATAGATGTGTATCTTTCCAAAAACCAAGAGTCTTTGGGATTGCTAGGATGCTACCTTATCTTAGAAGAAACTTAATTGCACTGTGTAATGTTATAATCGTGAAAAAATCACCCTCCGTCGTTTTTTCAGATCTTCACATTTCAGAGTCCCTAAAAAAACATGTTTTCTCTATTCCGTCGCTCTGTCTATCTGTCTGTTCGCGGTATGGCTAAAAAACTACATAACCGATTAATTCAAATTTTTGGCAAACATTAAGGGTCATATGGGGATGACCTGGTAACATTTTGGTCAAAATCCAATATGGCGAAACAAAATAGCGGCCTAGTGAAGAGTTAAAAAAATTATTATTAAAAGACTAGTTATCCAATCCAAGAACATCGACTATTATGTTGGAATCAACTAGTAAACTAGTAGTAAAATGCAGAAAAAATATGGCGACTTAAAAAAATATTTAAAATGTCAGCCTGAAAAAACTGCTTAATGGTTTGATTTCAAATTGTGTGTCATAACTAAGTTTATTGTATTATACGGATCAACTAGTAAATTTGTGATATAATTCAAGATGGTCGAACAAAATGGCGGCCAAATAAAATTTTTGTAATTTCAAAAAATCACCCTAGCAGGTTTTACATATCTTCCCGTTTGAGCGTCCCTAGATGCCAAAAAAATATGTTTTATCAATTCAGTCGGTCCGTCTGTCTGTCTGTCTGTCTCTTAGTTCACGGGACAGCTCATAGATTAATACACATACGTGTGAGCAATTCCTTTGCCTATGGCCTTAAAACTTAATATTTAGATTTATTTATTATTACCTGAGAATTCTTCATTGTCGTGCGGTCACATAAATCCGTACCTATTATATATATATATATATATATATATATATATATATATATATATATATATATATATATATATATATATATATATATATATATATATATATATATATATATATATATATATATATATATATATAATTGGACTTCTTTCTTGGGTATAGGTTTATTTGCAAAATCAAACAATGGGATTAACTTGACGTTTCGCCTATCATAGTAGGCTTTCTCAAAAATTGCTCATTCCTTTATTATTTTTTATATATGGCTTTCCTTTACTATCTACAATTAATTTAAAAAACATTTAGTGGTCTAATTATAAAAAGACATTTACAATTTTTCTAAAACTGATTTAAAATTTTATACTATTGACAATAATTATTACAAAATTAATAAAATAAGGTTACATACCTCGAAAAATGCATGTTGATTATTTATTTATATTTGAATGATAGGTAGCAAGTTATTGGTTTGCCAGGCAACTCATGGCACAGTTTTAGGTAAAAAGATGTTCTTATCGTAGTACGTTTTTTTTGAGGAATTTAAAGATAATTTTTTGCTATTTTTTAATTTAAACCTTAGAGTAGAATCAGACATTCACAATGATATACTACATTTTAAAAATAATGGCTTAGACGAAGTTAAAACTATACTAAAATATCAAATTGTGGTATATTTGACTTAAATTTTGTATGTCTTGTTTGTCATTTACTGCTTTTTTTCTTTTTTTATGTGAATCATTTTTTTGATAATTAATTTTTGATACAGGTTATCTTCATCAATGATTAAGGTTTCAGAAAAATTAAATTCTTGTTTTGTGCTTTTTTCATGTTTGTGTAATGCAGTGGATGCATTCTTTGTATACTTATGCTCTTTTATTCTTTTCTAAAAGTTGGGTTGTCATACCAATATATTTCATAGGGCAGTTTAAACAAGGAATTTCATATTCGAGATTGGATTTTTTATTTTTGGGAATTTTAGTTTTTAATTTTGTAAATAGGGAGCCTATCAGGTTCTGGGCTTTATGACACACAATTATGTTATATTTTCCTAAGGTATGTTTTAATTTTTCAGATAATTGTGATGTGTAGGGCATTGCAATACATTTTTTGCGTATTATCTTGTCTTACGTTTTCGTTATGATTGTTATAATATATGTACGTCCTTTGTTTGATAATTTTTTTTATAAGTTTTTCTGGGAAATGATTTGCATTCAAGGTCTCTTTAACTTTATTAAGGGCTTCAGGAAGGTATTCTGGTGACGTTAAAGATATGGCACGGTCAACTAGTCCAATCACAACACTTCTTTTTTGTTTGTATGGATGGTGGGAATTGAAATTAAGATATCGTCCAGACCAAGTTTCTTTTGTAAACCATTTAGTTTTTAAATTATTTTCTTTTTGCCTTATTATAGTAAGGTCGAGAAAATTTATTTTGTTTTCTGATTCAACTTCAAGAGTGAACTGAAGTTTCGGATGGAAATTATTGAATGCAAAAAGTAGTTCTTCTATTTTATTTTCTGGAACTGATGCTAAACAATCATCCACATATCTCTTAAAAAAAGTAATATTAAAATTCAGTTTTTCAAGAACTTCCTCTTCTAGGTATTCCATAACTATTTGTGCGATTGTAGAGGAAATAGGTGAGCCCATAGCACATCCATCAAGTTGTTGATAAAATTGGTTTTTGTATTGAAAATAATTATTTGACATCATAAGATGTAAGGCTTCTAAAATTCCCAAAAATAAAAAATCCAATCTCGTATATGAAATTCCTTGTTTAAACTGCCCTATGAAATATATTGGTATGACACCCCAACTTTTAGAAAAGAATAAAAGGGCATAAGTATACAAAGAATGCATCCACTGCATTACACAAACATGAAAAAAGCACAAAACACGAATTTAATTTTTCTGAAACCTTAATCATTGATGAAGATAACCTGTATCAGCAATTAATTATCAAAGAAACGATTCACATAAAAAAAGAAAAAAATGCAGTAAATGACAAACAAGACATACAAAATTTAAGTCAAATATACCACAATTTGATATTTTAGTATATTTAACTTCGTCTAAGCCATAAGTATTTGGAAATTCTATGAGGGACGGTTTCTGAATTTATAGAAGAAATTCCTATTGGTGAGCTGCAAAATTATTGGTATCAATTAGATGGGGTTCCAGCACATAATTCCGCTGCAGTTTATCTCCAATTATCTCGAATTTTTGAAGATCGCTGGATTAGTCCCAGTGGCCCTTGGAGATTGGCCCCGCGATCGCCTGATTTAACACCCCTAGACTTTTATTTATGGGGATTTATCAAAGGTAAAGTCTATGCTTCCCCAGTAAATAACCAACAAGATTTACTGGACAGGATACCAACAGCTTTTGCCGAATTAGAAAACGGACAAATTCAATGGGCCACAGCAACTGTACAAAGAAGAATTGAAATGTGTCTTCAAATGAACGGACAGCATATAGAACATTTGTTATAATTCAATTTTATTATTTTATTTATTTATTGTTGATTGTTAGATTGCTATAATTTTTAAGTTCACTAAAACAAGTTTAGAACAGTCTCGAACTTAGTAGATATGGTTAAAAATAATGTAAACAATTTATTACATTTTTTATAACTTTAACTTTTCCGAAACGAAAAAATTTCGTTTCAGTCCTCTTTAATTTTCTCTTGTTCATTGGTGATAAATGAGGATGTTTTTCATTAAAAACATGGCACGTTCTCTCCAATATTTTGTAACATTCTCCGCGAATATAAAATAAATTGAGAATATCAGCTTTTGAGTGTTATTTTATTTTAATTTAAAAGTTTCAAATCAGCTGTCATGTTGAATAGAAAAGCACAACAATTGTTTTTCCGTGGCTTACTACAGGAAGGTGTAAGCATTTAGCAAATACATATGATAGTTTAATAAAAACCTGATTATTTCGAAAATGGTTACGAATAGGTATAGGGAACCTTAATATAGTTCGATAGAAAATTAAATTCTACATTTGATAGTGCATAAAGTTATAGGGTGTCCCGTTTAAAAAAACGGACTTTAGCGGCTTTGAAAATGTGAATGTTTGCCTCTGAATTTAGGACACCCTGTATAAAAATAGACAAATTCAATAAAAAAATAGAAACCTAAGATTATTTACCGATCGTCTGCAAAATATGAAGACTATATCTTCAAAACTTACAAAAATATGAGATTTTAAAATTTGGTACCCCGAAGGCTCATTTTTGGTTCAAGGTCAAGTATCTTAAGAACGCTTGAACCTAGGTATAGGACATGCTACATAAAATAGCATTAAAATTCTCCGTAGAATCCAAAAATATCATAAAATACAGGGTGTTCTATTTAAAATAAGTAAGTTGATACCAACTTCCGGTTAAACCGGAAGTGACAGGAAGTTGAAAATATTTCAAAAAAGAAGTACCCCTTGACCTTACCTTAATCCCAAAATTTGAAATTTTTATCTAAATGGCATCATCAAAAACTTTTAATGAACGGGTTGCGTGAATAACCCTGTATAATAGTATGCACTTTTTTTCAGAAACACGCAAATAAATGACAATGTTATGAAATTAAATGCATAATTTAATAGTAGGCTATGACTATTATTTCTGACAACAAACAAAAACAAGTGTCAAATATTTGTTTATCTCATCGGTTTTTGGATCGACTTTTGGTTTATAAAGCAGTTTATAAACGTTCTTTTAGTATTTTTATTTAATTGATATTTATCAATTTCTTCGAATAATGACAGCCTATGAAAATTATGAAAAATATTATATGCTGGTATGTTTTATACAGAGTAATGAAAATTCTGAAGAAGCCTCGAAATTATATTTCCAAAGGTAAGTAAGCTATTATGGCTTTTTATTTGCTTTTTAAATATCCAGAAAGAAGGCAACCGTTTTTCGAGATATTTGCTCGTTTAAAAGCAAATTTAGTTGAGCATGGATCATTTGTTCACCCGCGTCCTAAAACATACAACAGAGAACAGGGAATGAAAAGAGATAGATGTTTTAGGCAACACCTTTGTCATCATGTAGAAAAATTGAGAAGGAAATTGGTATGCCAAAAACTTACGGTTAGAGGATCTTGAAGAAATATAAGTATCAACCATACAAATTTAATATAGTGTCACATTTGCATCCTGGCGATGCTAATCGCCGGGCACTGTATTGCCAGTGGTATTTGCAACAAATCGATGCTAACGATTTATTTAGCAGACTTGTTATCTGGTCAGGCGAATGTTTTTTTTTTCAATCGGCATTTAATGTTTGAAAAGGTACAGGGGAGTTGGAGTGTCCTGTTTCATTATGGGCAGACATATAGTTTATATGATTTTTGAAGGAGGTGTTACAGCGCGTAGATACCTAGAAATCCTTGAGGAAGTTATTCCAGAACTGCTCGAAAATATTCCATTCGCCCAATATAATGCTGTTTACCTACAGCAAGATGGTACCCCAAGTCACAACTCTAGGCTTTTAAGGGAATTTTTTTATAATAACTTTCCTCAAAGATGGATAGGTACCAACGGACCTGTTAGTTATGGAGCTATATACAAAATGAAGTATATAAAATAAGATATGACGGCATAGCAGAACTTCGAAAGGCAATTCTAAAAATTACAAAAATGTACCAATATGTTATTTTTTTGTGTTATATTGTTACTTTATGCTATAAAACTGTCGTTACAAACTTAGGTACGGTTATAAAAAAACTCTATAGGTATTTTTATATAAGAAGATACCTATAGAAAAGGTATCCAATTCTTCGTTAGCAATACGTAACTTTCAATTATTTATTATTGTTATTCATGACCTATTGTTAAATTATGCATTTAATTTCAGAAAATTGTCATTTATTTGCGTGTTTCTGAGAAAAAGTGCATTCTATTATGTATTTTTGAAAAGGTAAAAAAAGACAAATTTTATAGTCTATAAATATACAGGGTGTTCCATTTAAAAAATAAAGCAGGGTTCGATAACTTTTTGACCTGACCCTGTATACGAATTCCGAAGGCGGAATTGAGTTCTACGGGAAAAGTTATATAAGAATCAGTAGCACACTGTCGTGAAAACTGCAACTTTCTATCTATAAAAATAACAGATACCCCGCGAAAGTACCCAAAATGGGACACCCTGTACACATACACAAAAGAATGAACTATTTTGTTTTTACTAACATTTTTTCATCTATGCGTTGGCAATCCGTATTTACCTTATTTTATTACACACATACATACAAACAATGGACAAATTTATTTCTATACAAAATTTGTTCATCTATGTATGGGCAATCCGAGGACCTCATATTATAATGTTACCTTATTTATTCATTTAGTGCGTCCGTACTCATAAACTATTCGTATTATTGTACTGAACACGTTATCGTAGTTTCGGTGTCGGGATTTTGCCTTGTCCAGGTGTTAAGTTTGCATAAAAGTGATCCCAATAGTATTTTCAATACTAAAAAAATCCGCTGAAATGGCCTGGAATAACATACCCTTTATATATCATATAGCCGAAATATGTTGTAGCTGTAGCAGAGGACAGTTTGAGAAAGTCATTGCAATTATAAATCAAGATCATCGTTCAGTGTGGTTCAGGGGGATGTCTTTTTAATACCTATAAGGGATATGTTGTAGTTTACTTTAATAAATGAGGTATACTACATTACTGCTTAACTATACCGTTGACTATCTATTTAAAAGTTTTTTTTTAATTAATCAAAGATTTTCATTCTTTCCCATTTCGCACTTGTTATACATATTCGAGTACCTTCCAGACTTGACAGACGTCCCGCTATAGGTGGGTTGGTCCCGCTTTTTTTAAATTAATTCCAAGTCCCGCTTTTTAAGTAAATTGTCCGACATCTCCTTTTTTTTCACTTTCTAGCCATTAAAAGTAATTTTTTAACCATTAGGAAACCGTTTTTTTTTTGTTTTTGTGGTCAGTTTTATTGTGAGTGTGTCGTAATATGGCGTTAGCAACACTGTCACGATTTTTCATTAGGAGCATCTGGCAACCCTGGTACCTTCGTATATTGCATCTCTATTCAAAAGACATTATACGAGAAGCACAATGCACTTGAAGGAAGTGTGCATATAAAAAAACAGTTCCCAGAAAGTCTAGCAATAACTGTAGTATACTTATATGCGTATTTATGATTTTCATAGAACAAGGGAAATGCAGAACTGGACTTATCTTTTATGTAATTAATAGTTAAGCGCAGAGAAGCAGCTGTTTTCAAAAACTACATACTTAATAGCTTTTTATGATCTTGGAAAAAATTAAGTAAGTTATTTTGTTGGCCTTCAAGAAGTCTGCCCCTAAATTTCATTATTTTCCAATTATCAATACAAGGCGAAGCACAAAGTTAGGATTTAGTCAAATTCACTATTTTTACTTCCCTTGTAAATGAGAAGTATTGTAATCGTGAAAAATCACCCTCCGAGATTTTTTTAGAACTATACGTTTCAGGATCTTATTCAATTGGTTTTATACAGGGTGTTTCTTAATTGAGTGTCAATATTTAAGGAGGTGATTTTTGGGTCCATTTTAAGAAGAAAACTTCATATAAACATATGTCTTAAACGGTGTAAATTTTGAGATACAGGGTGTTAAACTTTCAATAATTTCGTAATTTTTCGGTAATATCTCGAATACCACTCTAAATATTGTAATGAAATTTGGTATAGGGGTACTATGCATCTAGCGAAATTTTTTGATTTAGAATATTTTTTTAATTTCCACCAGTGGCGTCCGTACGGAATCCGACCTGCATATTTTCCCAGACATTGATGGTACGCCACTGATTTTTTTTTAAATAAAAATTATTTTTGAAATTCCCATTCATTTTTGAGCAAGTTTGATCCCTTGGTAATTTTGTGTTGGACGCACGGTTTTCGTTTTAAAAAATAAAAACCGTTTCTCTGCATGGTCCAAACAATCCTGGTCATAAGACGGAGATCACCATGCATGCAGAAGAATATTATTGTATTAAACTCGAAAATGTCGAAAATAAATACTAAAAGTTTTCAAAAACAAACAAATGAATCAATAAAAATGCTTTATTTTAGAAAAATCAGTGGCGTGAAAGTGTTTACTATGTCCATTCTTATTAAAATCAGAAATCGCTTTATCTTAGTGAGAGATATTTGTAGATAATAGTATGTAGTCTTCAGCCACCAATCTAGGACCACCATGTCAATGTTTTTCAGAAGTCTGTTCCTTCATAAATACTTTTTATAAATTTTATTAAAATAATATGACATTCTTCAACAATAACAAGTTATTTACAAAACTATACTAATACAACTAGGTACATAATTAATAATTTCAACAAAAATAATTAGGTTTTAACAAATTGACAGCACCCTTTGTGAAACAAAATAGAAGAAAAAAATTAGATAAGTTGTTGAAAATGCCCACCACCTTGGAGAATACACGCTTCAGCCCTTTTCCTCATGTTGTCGCGAACTCTTTGAAGGATACCTTCGGTGTTTCTGATAATATCGCAAGAATCTCTTATACGATCCTTCAGCTCCTCTACAGTGTTTACTGGGGTGCGGTAAACTAAAGATTTAAGATGTCCCCATAGAAAAAAATCCAAACTATTTAGGTCTGGGGACCTAGGGGGCCATGGTTGGGGTCCGCCACGACCCACCCATCTGTTGTTAAATGTGCGGGTCAAATATTCTCTGGCTTCAATACTAAAGTGAGCGGGCGCGCCATCGTGTATGAACAACATTCTGTTTCTAATTGGTATATCTTCTAACAATATCGGCAAATCGTTCTCAAGAAACCGGCGATAATTATGGCCATTTAGTCTTTCTGGGAGGAAAAAAGGTCCAATTAGGTGATTTTCGATAATGCCAGCCCAAACATTTACAGAGAATTGCTCTTGATGTTGTTCTACAATGGCATGGGGTTCTCGTCGGCCCAGATATGATTATTGTGGAAGTTTCTGATAGCGTTCCTGGAGAAGTTCGCTTCATCTTTGAACATTATTTCGCGATCAAAAAGGGATTACGCGCAATTTTTTCCAAAAACCATTCACAAAAATTAACTCGGAAAGGAAGATCTCGGGGAAGTCAGGCTTGCACTCGTTGAATGTCATATGGGTATAAAGAAATCATGTAGAATTCTCCAAACTAAGATGTGCGAAATATTTAGGTTAATTCCAATTTTCCTAATACTCAGTTCAGGATTTTCATCTATGGAATTTAATACTGCCTCTTCAATTTCTGGAGTTCTTACAGTCCGATGGGCTCTTTTTAATTGATTATTTGGCTTGAATCTACCTGTTTCAGTCAACCTTCTATGCACATCTGGTATGACTCTACCAGGAAAGCGCTCTTGATATAATCGCCTAGCTTCCGGTGAACTGCCATCCGCCAAACCATACATGTAATGCATGTCTGCCAACACTTCATTGGTAAACTCAACCATTTCTTTTCTCAGATATATCAGATATTTAGAACACAAAATTAATTAAACCCGACTGAATCTGAAAGCTGAACTGTCAAGTTAAGTTACAAGAGAAGTATTAATTCTGACAACCAAAGCCTACTACAATAATAATTATTATTAGTAATATTTCTTTATTGATGAACTAATAGTATTTTATTGTTTCGTGTTAAAAAATTATAAACTCAAATAATAATTGAAATCTTTGGGTATTAGTTATTCATAAGCAAATTTGAATTTCAGTCAAAAAAAAATTTCCTTGCATGCCATGGCGATTGGTGTTGTCATATTAGCGATATTGTTAAAACTCTGCAGAGAAATGGTTTTTATTAAAACCGTGCGTTCAACTGAAAATTACTAAGAGATCAAACTTGCTCAAAAAAGAATGGGAATTTCAAAAATAATTTTTATTTAAAAAAAATCAGTGCCGTACCATCAATGTCCGTGAAAATATGCAGTTCGGATTCCGTACGGACGCCACTGGTGGAAATAAAAAAAAAATGTTCTACATCAAAAAATTCCATGCATAGTACCTCTATACCAAATTTCATTACAATATCTAGAGTGGTATTCGAGATATTATCGAAAAATTATGAAATTATTGAAAGTTTAACACCCTGTATCTCAAAACTTACACCGTTTAGGACATATATGAAGTTTTTCTTAAAATGGACCCAAAAATCACCTTAAATATTGACACTCAATTAAGAAACACTCTGTATATTTATATTTATATTTTTATTTGTAGTCTTCTACATCTAGTATAAATTAAGCCTTACTTCATACACGTTTTTTTTTACTCTTTCCCTGACTTTGTTAACTTTAGTTACAGTAGCTTTGTTTAAAAATAGTATATGTATTTTGTAACAATAAAGCATTTTTGACTTTGACTATATTTTGTAGAAAAATTAAACGTGATATAGGGATAAACTGGTACGAATTCAACATGACGTAACAAAATGGCGGGCGGTATGTGTCAATGTAAAAACTACTTCAATTCAATTTATTTTAAATTATGCCCAAAGATTAAGTGTGGAATAGGTAAAAACTGGTAAAATATTGTTAGGAGTACAATATGATGGAAAAATGGTGCCCAATAAAAATGTTTGAAAAAAGAGTACCTATATATGTATTACTAAATAACCATGTACTAAACAAAATGGCAATATACTTGAGTATTCCTAATAAAAGGTTTTTAGAAAATATTTTTATTTTTTTTAAGATACAATTAAAAACCTAATAATGCGTGTGTCCGCCTCTGGCTAAACGGGCTTCTTGACAGCATCTGAGCATAGAGTTTACGAGATTTTCAATAGTTTTTCTTGAAATATTGTCCCAATCCTCCTGGAGCGTTTTTGCTAGATCATATACATTTTCAGCAGTCTGACGATCTCTTAGCCTTCTTCTAACAACATCCCAAAGATATTCTATTAGGCCTAGATCCGGAGAATTGGATGGCCATTCTTAAACCTCGATATTGTGTTAGAGTCGGGCGGTGTGGGGTATCACCTTGTTGTGTTGAAAGACAAAGTTTCGACCTGCCTCTACAGCAAATGGAATGATATAGAGTTTTACAATGTCTTGTAAGTATCTGCGAACATTCACAATTCCATCTTGAAACACATGTAAATTGGTGAGAAATTTTTGCATTTTTTATACAAAAATAACGAGAGTGCTTCCTTTATTTGCCGTTTCATTAGGTTGCTTAACGAAAAACGATCGATGACTTCGTAGTGCCTTCATAGTGACTTCAGTAACAACAGCTCCTGCGCCGCCATTTTAAAAACAAATGTCTACTTGTGAAGTGTCATTGAAAATAGAAACATATACAGCGTTCCCAATAAAATTCTCGACCTAGGTCTACTTCCGATAACACAGCAACCGATATTCAATTGTTTCTCCACAGAATAATATCTTTGATCCAAATATCAAAACTCTAACTTAAAAAACAGCTGAATGATGCCTTGACCAATAATTTCGTTGTCGTCCGGTATACTGTCATTTCAAACATTTTTATTGGGCACAGTTTTGTTCGACCATATTGGACTGTACAATATTTTACCAGTTTCTTCTTTGACATACACTGCCATTTTCGGTCATGTTGAATTCGTAAACTGTTTATCTCTATATCACATTTACTTTATCTGGAAAATTTAAAATCAATTCAATAAGAAGATTTTTTAGCCATCTTGAATTCGTACCGCAACTTTAGTGCTGGCACAGAATTTGAAATTAATCAAATGAGTTTTTTCAGGCTGATTTTTTAAATATTTTATTAGGCCGTCATTTTGTTTTGCTATCTGAATTGATTTTTGTGCAGAATTTAAGGTAAAAACGATAATAATTAGTTTTTTAGTAACCCTTTTTTTTTCGTTTCACTAGGTCGCTATCTTGTTACGCCATATTGCATTTTTACCAAAATATTACCAACTCATCCCCATATAGGACCTAATGTTCAATCTAAATTAAAAATCAATCAGGTAAATAGTTTTTAAGCTATGATACGAACTGAAAGACTGACGAACACACAGACAGATCAATTGAATTTATAAAACATATATTTTTTGGCATCTTGGGATGCTAAATCGTGAAGATATGTAAAACTTGGTAACTTTTTCAAGATTAAAAATATTTTATTTAGCCTCCATTTTGTCCCGCCATCTTGGATTTGTACCACAATTTTACCAGTGCACTTCTATACCGTAGCTAAGTATTGCACAAAATTTGAAATCAGTCCGTTTAGTAGTTTTTTCAGGCTGCATTTTTAAATATTTTATTAAGCCGTCATTTTAGCCAAAATTTTACCAGTTAATCTTCTCATAACACTTGATTTTTGTGCAAAATTTGAAGTAACTTGAATAAGCAGTTTTTTTGGTAATAATTTTTTTCTAGGCCGCCATTTTGTTTCGCCACATTGAATTTCTATTAAAATTTTGCCAGGATTCCATACAACCTTTAATTTTTAGCCAAAATTTGAAGTCAATTGGATTGGTAATTTTTTAGCTATGCCACGAACAGATAGACCCTTAAAGGAAAATAAAAATTGAAAAAAAGCTCATATTGCAACCATTTCAGATATAAGACAATCAAAAGGACTTTAGAGATTTTACAGTAGAATTTATATCCGCAAATCGCTTTCACGATGTGCAAAATCATTTCGTGCATTTTTGGTTTAAGAATATTTCTATTTAGTAACTATTCCTCCTGTAAGAAAGCGTCCATATTCTCTAAGAGACCAAGTTTCAAATGACTAAAGTAGAAATGCCAGTCAGGCGAAGCTCGTCCAACTTTACCGGAAAAACTTAATTTTGCGGAAGAATTTGCTGCTTAAAATTTGGTTTCTCCAACAATGTTTATTTTTCAAGTTGACTCCAAGATTCGTCAACATTAGATGTAATGGTCACACCAGATCCTCCGAAACCGCATTGAAAAATGCAAGAATCGTATGGTTGAAGGAAGAGATTAAGAGTCACTATAATAATTTAAATTCGACTGAAGTACTTATTTTTTACTTTAACATCTATGTATCATTTTTTAGAGTTTATTGTTCTGGATTCGATGTTTAGAGATGACGTTGAATCGTTTGGTAGTGCCACTTTTCGCAGATTGGGTAAGAAAATTCATAAACTTAAATGCAATCAAAGATCCTTTTTACAGTCAAATAATATTAACGAATATAGGCAAAATCTTGCAAATCCCCATTTAAATTTTCATGCACGTTTTTTAAACTTAACAGATGTTGTTTTTACTTCACAAGAAGAAAAATTATTAAACCACAACCTAAAATACAATCTATCGCATGATATAGATTTGAGAACAAAAGAGACACTTGCGGTTGAGGCTGAGAACATCATTCAGAGTACTGACATAGCTAACAAGAATATTCTAAGAGCAAAACTTATTAATTTTTTAAATTCCGGCTTCTCTAACAAAAAACAGTGTAATTTTAGAAAAACTGATCTTGATACATTGAAGAATAAAATAAAATTCCACGACCTGATCGTCGCCAAAGCAGATAAAGGCTCTTGTTTGGTGGTTATGAAAAGAGCTGATTACGTGCAGAAGGTTGTAGACTTCCTGGACTCTGGTGAGTTCCAGAGTATCAATAGGGACCCCACAAATTCATTGTGAAGGTTAAAGGTGTTCTTGATCAAACGTTAGTAACTTTGGATTATTTTAAAACCTCGAAATATATTAGTTGTATCCTATGAATCCTAGAACGCCTTTGCTCTACGGTTTACCTATGGTACATAAGGAGGAAAACCCTATCAGACCCGTGGTGTCTTTTGTTGACTCACCCTGTTAACGTTTGTCTTCGTGGCTAAATAAAGTTTTGAGACAGGTTACGGGTTTTCCGAATACTTACTCCACAAAAAATTCGGTAGATTTGGCGCAGTACCTCAAAAATGTTGACATTCCGCATGATGCAATAATAATTTCCTTAGATGTACAAAATGTGTTCCCCAGCATACGCCCCAACAAATGCA
This sequence comes from Kuschelorhynchus macadamiae, assembly GCA_030620095.1. Lineage (NCBI taxonomy): Eukaryota > Metazoa > Arthropoda > Insecta > Coleoptera > Curculionidae > Kuschelorhynchus > Kuschelorhynchus macadamiae. Next base: position 986,314 of record JAUTXW010001077.1, read on the forward strand.
TTAAATTGGTAAAGAGTTTATTAGACAAAACTGCCCTACCAGCACTAGTAAAGGAGAATCTCGTTTCTCTGCTCTCCACCGTACTGAACCAATTTTTTCAAATTTAATGGCTTATTTTTTAGACAGTTCACGGGTCTAGCGATGGGTTCCTGCCTTTCCCCTTTTCTTAGTGAGATTTTTATGAGTGATTTGGAGGCAAAGATTATAAAAAGCCGTTTTGCCAACCATCTATTAGCTTACAAGAGGTACGTAGATGATATATGTATCGTGTGGAAAGGAAACAATCAGGAGTTGACCGATTTTTTAAATTTTGTTAACTCCCTTCATAACAAAATAGATTTTATTTTAGAGATGGAGAATGAGGGTAGATTACCTTTCTTAGATTTAATGTTAACCAGGAACAATACCAAAATAGAATTTGAAATATACAGCAAACAATCGTCTACAGATAACGTTATTCAATTTAGTTCCATTTCTCCTCACTCGCACAAGTTTGCGGCCTTCAACTCATTTTTCTATCGGTTGTGCAAAATTCAGGGAAGCTCTCACTCAGGAATTGCAGATTATAAAACAAATTGCTTTCAACAACGGTTTTCCTATCCACTCCATCAATAGACTTTATTTTAAGTTTTTCAATAAATACAAACTTTCCTTTAATATTTCATATATTCACTCTAAACCAACACTTAAAAAATGCTTCAAAGGTTTAACATTTTTTGGTAATATTTCAATGCAGGTGGCGAAGTTTTTCAAACATTTAGATGTCTCAATTGCTTTTAAAACAGTGAACTCACTTAAGAGACATCTAGTAATGACCAAAGATAAGACAGAACATCTCTCAAAATCAGGGGTGTACTCATTGGGCTGTGGAGATTGTTCTGCTGTATATATATCGGACAATCAGGGAGAAGGATTTCCACTAGGGTCCGGGAACATTTTAGCCTTTTCGATAAATATAAAAACACTGATATCACTGAGACAAAGTCGGCTTTTGCTAACCACTTGCTAACAACTGGACACCATTTCTCTATACCAAACAATGTAAAGATACTACACGAGTGTCCAAAGAGTAAAAAACTGGATTTGTTAGAGAAGATGGAAATTGCAAGGGCTAAAAGAAGCCCAGTTTTACATTGTGTTAATGATGTCTTTAATTTCGAACCTCAACTAATTTTTAATAATCTTGGTACTAATATTAATCGGCAGGAAGATAATGTATAAACTTTTCATTGGACCTGCTGGTAGAGTGGTGGTCAGTATCTCGGTGTGTCAGGCCGGAGGCTCGGGTTCAGTTCCTGGGTATATCAATAACCTTTTTTATATTTTTTATTTATATATTTTTTTGTCTTTTATTTGATTCAACTTTTATCTGCGCGTGTCAATACCTTAGTTTCTTAACCTCATCTAAGTGTGTATTTTAACATGTGACGTTATAGTTGTTTGATTTGTTCTTGTGATTTTAGTTAATGTCGAGGGTCTGTTTGAATTTTGTATATTTATAGTGATAGTTTTTGATTGTTATATTAATTGTAGGTCTGATGATGCCTGAAAAGGCGAAATACGTGTAACCGCATTATACTCTTTTTGACTGAGACCGAAACTTTGTGTCTTATTTCTAGATTAGTCAACTATTCCTCCAATTTAAGGGACACTGATGGCTAATTTTCACTTCTATGTCGTAATTTAATGTACCGTGAAATTAAATCTATTATCGCCAACTTCCAAGAGCTCTTTATTGTTGAGTATTAAATAACAAAATTATAAAATTATATTAAATTGTAGGAGAGGAATCAGTGGATTACTTTTTTTTAAACAAAAGCAATCTCTAAATTCGTGCAAAGAATCATTCATTGTCATGGAGTTTTTTAAAGTAAATAATAATTTCTTAAGTAAGAAAATGGAACCAGTTTGGATATAATGAAGGAAGATATCTGTATTAAAGTTAAAAATAAGTATTAACCTAGTTCTCCATATACTTTGTATTCGCGATTAGGGTGTATGTGTGTATTTTTACTGCCCTCGCAAAGGGAATCAAAAAAATTGCAACAAAGGGAACCAAGAGGATTGCGACCTGAAAACCGAGACCGACAAGAAGAAAGATAGGGCAACCACCAAAACGCTGTTTGGATGATGTAAAGAAAATAACAGGAAGATATTAACTATATCTTACTGAGGACAGGAAAGCATGGAAACAACTTAGAGGGGCTTAGATGCAGGAGTGGATGACAGACACATAATAAAATATTTTGCATGTACCCAGATTTGCAAACAAAATCCATAAATTAATTTAAAATAATGCGAAATATAAAAAAGTGTCAGTTTCACCTACTAATTAAATAATTAAAACATAACTTGAAGTTGTTTTTAATTCACTATATAAGGAAAAATTAAGCTGTTTTTTAGTGGTTATGTAGTTTCATACCCTGGTCTTTAATGATCCCTGTGGCTCGATTAGGAATAGCTTTTTTATTGTCAAAACTACACTATTGTGCAATTGAAGTGCAATTTTTTAAAACTTAACCTAAATTCAAATGGCTATAATTTGTAAAGAAAATGGTATGTTTAAAAACGATTTTTTACATTTTGTAGGCTTTTTTTACATTTTTGTGGTATGCGTGTTTTAAGGGTTGCTTTGCTTTAGAATATACGAGGGATAAGTAGTTTTTTACACGAACTTTGTCAAGAGGGAAAATTTGCAAATCTGAAATTATTTTGATTTTATATGTATGTAAACTGTGTCCCAGATTGCTTGTAATCACAGGGTTTCTCGGTAACCAGCAGAGATACAACTTTGCGGTTTTCGCGACTCTGTGTCAATTTTTCGAGAAACTTTGAATGCCGTAAACAGAATTGTGCCAGATTGTTTCGTTCCGGAGATACAGAGTGAAATAGAAATTTTGCGCTTTTGGGGGTGGTATCATATTTCGCACACCCTGTCAGATAAAGAAAAGGTAAAAATTGCTATGGATAGATATTTTTACGTAGAGTCCAGTGCTGTCGTCGTTTAGACAAACCGTTTTTGAGATATAGCCCAAACTTAGTATTTTTCACATGGGACACCCTGTATTTTTAGGTTCCAAAAAATTTGCCTTTTTTTCTCTTTAAAATGATGTATCACACTATGCACTTTTGACGTAAACTAAGCCTTATAAACGCAATATTAAAAGAAAAACGTAAGTTGGCCATGGAAATATGGCATGGAAACAAAAATCAAAACTATTTGTTTCTTAAATATATCAAATATTGCTGTGTTTATCCTCTTATCATACGAGTTACCAATAATTCTAACAGGTAAATTAATAGATATTAAGAAGAAATGAATAATTTTGAAAATAGTCTTAAGTATATGATGGTTTGTTTTATTGAATGTCATGAAAACAGTGATCAAGCATCTGATTTATATTTTAACAGGTAAGCACCAAGCGCTTAAATTATTATGAACCTCCTTTCAAATATTTTTTTCAATTCCACTTTGAGTTATGGACTATTTCCAAAAGCTTTTTTTATATCGTAGATATTCAGGCAATTTTTCGCCGAATTAAATTAAATTTAATTAATGATGGATCATTTTCAAAGCACAGGTCTAAAACATATAATAAACGAAATCACGAGAACAATGAGATTGTTGTATTAGCAAGTATTCCGGCCAATCACGCGAATTCATGTAGGCATATTCAGGAAACAGTGGGGGTGTCAAAATCGCAAAGGATATTAAGAAAACATAAATATAAGCCTTATAAAGTAAATTCTTCGGTAGCAAGGTTATATGGTCCGACGAAGCCTATATAAGTTGTAGTGGTATTTTTAACAGGCATAATAATAGGCACTGGTATACGGAAAACCAATTTTTAACAAGAGAACGTCAGCAGCAAGGAAAGTTTGGGTTTAGCGTCGCTTGCTTTATATTGGGAACAAAGATTACATTCCATATTTACAATAATAATTTAACAGCAGATAGACATCTAGCAATTTTAAATCAAATACTACCGGATTTATTGGATAACTTGCCGCTAGCAAATCTGCACAATATTTACTTTCAGCAGGACGGTGCTCCTGCCCACAATGCGCAAATTATAAGGCCATTTCTATTTGAAAATTTTCACGATCGCTGGATTGGTACAAATGGACCAGTAAGGTGGCCTGCTAGGTCGTCAGACCTCTCAATATTAGATTTTTTCGTTTGGTCTTACTTAAAAAACAAAATTTACCTGAATCCAGTCAATACGATGGAGCAGCTGCAAAATGCAACCATTCAGGCATTTAGATCATTGGAAGATAGACCTATAATAATGATGAATGCTCTAAGTAGAATTCGCACTGTGTGCCAATTATGTGTTCGTGAGGGGGGCGGCCATTTTGAACAGTTTTTCTAGTTGTGTAGAATTAGTTTAGTATTGTGATTAAGTTTATCAAGATTATTAAGTTTATTTATTTCATAGTAAAAAATTGGTTATTAATTTTTTATGTTGTTTAATTTTGCTTCTGGACACTTTTAATATCTACCCATATTTCCATGGGCAACTTACGTTTTTCTTTTAATATAGCGTTTATAAGGTTTAGTTTACGTCAAAAGTGCATAGTGTGATACATCATTTTAAAGAGAGAAAAAAGGCGAATTTTTTGTAATAAAAAAATACAGGGTGTCCCATTTAAAAAATACTAAGTTTGGGCTATATCTCAAAAACGGATTGTCTAAAAATTTGTGCGACTACAACATTGGATTCTATTTAAAAATATCTATCCATAGCAGTTTTTACCTTTTCTCTATCTGATAGGGTGTCAGAAATATGATACCACCCCCAAAAGCGCAAAATCTCTATTTCACCCTGTATCTCGGGAACGAAACGATGTGGCACAATTCTGTTTGCGACATTCAAAGTTTCTCGAAAAAGTGACACAGGGTCGCGAAAACCGCAAAGTTATATCTCTGCTGGTTTCCGAGAAACCCTGTGATTACAAGCAATCTGGGACACAGTGTACTTAGTAAATGAGTTCTTAGAAAAATACCGACTTCACAAAATTTTGATATTTGATTTGTTTCTTTTTTAACAAATTTTTTTCTTAAAATCCGCATTTTGTTCTACATGTTTCTCTCTAAATTAAACACTCTTATTAAAAAGACTATTCTTTTAATCGTTTTGGCTTCTCCAGGGACGTTTTGAAAAAATAGTAAATACAATTTTGCCTTTCCGAATGTTAATTTTACTTCAGGGGAGTACTAATTAATTTTTTCAGACCGTTATATACAAGGACCCTTCAACAAAGACTAGGAATGATGCAGTGCAACGAGTTACATACCGCCAAAAAACAGAAAATATCATCCTTAGTAGGCTTCTTTCATTTTGCGAAATGTCAAGATGAGATATTGCTACCGCGCCTCTAAGAATCGTGATAGATGAATTGAAACAACAAAGATATGCGATCAAATTTTGTGTTCGTCTTGGAAAATCAGCAAGGGAAACTTTTTCGATGATTAATACGGCTTTTGGGGAATTGTCTATGGCAAGATCTGCTTGTTTTCGATGGTGTAAAGAGTTTAGTAATGGCAGGGAAAGTTGAGAGTTGCAAGGCGGTCCAGGTGCTCCTATTGTGGCACTAACTGAGGAAACCATCTATCCCACTACTCTCAAATATATTATATCTGTTGAAAGTGTTTTTATTCTTTTACACAAGTATTTAAACATGTCTAGAGTTTGTGCTCGCTGGATTCCGCGTATACTGACACTAGATCAAAAAGCGAATAGGGTAGCGGTTTGTGAATACTGGAAACAATGCGTTGAAGAAGAATGGTGGAAGACCATTATTACTGCGGATGAAACTTGGGTGTATTGTTATGATTCGGAGATGAAGCAACAGAATACGCAGTGGGTAGAAAAAGGAGGACCACCTCCAAAAAAAGCACGTGCACAAAAATCTGCCGCTAAAGCTACGGTCATAACATTTTCTGATCACAAAGGCATGGTGTATACGCACGTGGTCCCACATGGTAGTAGAGTAACTGCCAGTTATTATAAACAAGTTTTGTTCCAGAGATGAGAGCTGATTGGAAAGTGGAAATTTCATCATGATAACGCTCGCCCTCACGTAGCGAATATAGTGACAGAGTTTCTGAACACTAAAAATATCAGGTCTGTACCGCATTCTCCATATAACCTGACATAGCCCCATGCGATTTCTATCTGTTTCCTCAAGCAAAAAAAGACCTCAAAGGACGACGATTTCAAACAGAATTGGATGCTGTTAAGGCTTCAGAGGCGGTTTTGAAGAAGCTCTCAAAGAATGGCTTCCGCCATTGAACAATGGCAGCGCCGTTGGGATAAGGTTATTGCATTACAGGGGGGCTATATAGAGCGTGATAAAAATGTTGTTGTTTAAGATTAATAAATAACGTTTTGGTAGTACTAGTCCTAGTTTGTTGAAAGGCCCTCGTACCTTTTTTATTTTCTTAAATTCGACTCTGTCTCCTGAATTCCGCAAAGGGATTTTTACCTTTTGTTATTATTTTTCATAAAACTGAATTCAAACCTCGGGACGGATTTTTAATTTCATAGAATCATTACCCGTAGTCTAAGTAATTTTGATTCTTTTTTAAACGTAACTTTTTAACCCAAAAACTACTTTCTTTTAAATTACCAATGCTATGCACTTTTTAAATAAAGTTATGCCTAATTGAATATGATTTATTCTTTATTAGTAAGTTTTCGTATACCGATTGTCCAAAAAATATGTAATTATTAAAACCTTTATACAGGGTGGGGCAAAAGAATTGGTAATTTAAATGAAAGAGGTTTTTTTTTTTAAATTAAGTTTAAAAAATAATCAAAATTACTCAGACTACGGATAATAATTCAGATTTGTAAATTCTGGCTCTAGAGAAAGTTCGTATAAAACTACTTTTATCTTATCCCTCGTATATACCAGACCAAAGCAACCCTTAAAACACACATACCCCAAAAACATTAACAAAACATATGCCTACAAAATGTAAAAAACCGTTTGTAAACAAACTATTTTGTTGACAGGTTATAGCCATTTAAATTTAGGTTAAATTTTAAAAAACTGCACCTCAATTGCACAGTAGTGTAGGTATATTTTGTTAAGAAAATGTTGTGAAAATATGATTTTGCAATTTAAGAAATTGAAAAAGTTCGGTCAATTTTGTTACGTTTTGGCGGTTTGGAAATAACATTAGACTATTTTTCAAACAATGCTTAATTTCTCAGCATACAATAATGATAGGATTTTATTTTTTTGTAGGTTGTGTTTTGTACGAAATTTTATTTCTGTAGGGTTTTTTGCCCATTCAAGCATCGTGTTTTTTTTCTCGCAAAAATCATATTGATTAGATAAAATCCGGTTTTTATGTACATTAGAAATATCGCTTTCCTTCTTCCTTAAGGTCATTAAACCCATATAGTGAATCTATACTGCACTTAGACTAAGCGGAAGGATAAAGTAGCCTGCTTTAATCAACATAAACCTAGAAACTTATCAGCAGAATCATACGGTCATTAAATTCTCATTAGAATTTACTACTTTGATTGCGCTTGTAACTTTAACATCCGTAGAATTTTATGCCTGTTATTTTAACAATCCAGTGTAAAACACATCCCTGCTACAATAATTTTAGAATGAAGAGAATTACATAAGAATGCAAGTAAATTGTTAATGTATACTCCATAGTCCAGCATTAAATTTATTTTGTACTGCATGGATTAAAACTATTGTTCATCTTTATAATTCTTTGTGCACTGCACGGGCGTGCGGTGAAATTTTAAGGAAGGGAAGCAATTTTTAGAAACTTACCTATTTGTAATGTAATTCGATTCTTCGATCATTTTTTGCAAAGTGGTCTTCCAGCTCCTTGCGTCTTTTAAAAATTGCATTAGTTTCTTAGCGTTATTTTTTGCGCTAATGTCATCAGTTTCGTAAAACACTTCTAGTTCAGATCGTAATAACACTCGGTCGAGGAACTGGCCATAATGAAGAAGAAGAGATTTAAACGCATCTTCTGGAAAAGTTCAAATCAAATCATTTAAACCGTTCAATCTATAGTTTATTTGTTGCTGAATTTGATCGATTATTTCATAAAAGAGGCGTCTGTATGATGTTTGAACATCTCCCACCTTGTCTGTTCGAAAACGCTTGGCTTGTGGCTCTACATTTAACGTTATCGTTTTCTCCCAAAATAGGTCAAAGTCATCTCTTTTTGGCTTAACATGGACTTAAAATCACCCACTTTTTTTAGGCAAAAAGCAATATCATTTGTTTTAGTTTATAATATATTAAAAACATTGTCCGAGAATGGAAATATTTCTGAAAATAAGTTCAACAAATAATTAAAATTAAAATCTCGTTTCAAACTGTCCAAAACCTCCCTCAAACTATTTATTACTTCTGAGTTCCACGTTTCATTATTTTCTATTATATTCTCAAATAGTTCAATCAGTGATTCACGATTTTCAGATACTGTTAACACAAGTCTTCCATTATAGTTCCACCTAGTAGGAGCTACTTTGGGTAATCATTTGTGGACAATGGAGTCCAAAGCTTGTGTACGTTTTATTGACTTGAAAAAAAAAAGCAGCCATGCCACTTAAAGTAACGAAAAATACTTTACACTCTTTAATGTGATTGATGGACTGGGATAATACTAAATTTAATTTATGAGCAAAACAATGGACAAACACAACACTTGGGAAGGTTTCTCGAACTTTAGCTTGCAGACCCCCTAATTGTCCTGCCATCACTGCAGCTCCATCATAGCTTTGAGCAACTAATTTTTTCTCTCCATTAATTTCTTTAGTAACGTTATAAACTACGGTATATAATGCATCTGCTGTACGATTGTCGGATACATTCTTAAAACCTAAAAATTGCTCTTGAATACTTCCGTCTGTTTTAACGTAGCATATTACTATAGATAATTGGCTAAAATTAGTGATATCGGTTGTTTCATCCAGAACAATAGCAATGAAACGCGCCTCGCCAATCTCCTGCTTAATTCTTTTTAGAATAATGGTTGCAACAGCGGAAATTAAATCATTCTGGATTCGATTCCACGTTCCGCGAAAAACGCTAGACTGCTCTAAATGATTTTTTAAGCAATCATCATATTTAGCCATTAAACTAAGTAAATCTTGAAAATTTCCTCTATTTCAAGAAACCCTTGTTTCGTCATGACCTCTAAATCCCTATTCGTGATGTCCGAGAAAACAAACAACATCTATAAGTCTTCTTAATATTTGCCTGTTTTTATCGACTAGTTCATTGTGTCGGCGGGGACTAATTTTCAACTGTTTATTAAGGGCGTGTTCAATTATGGCTTTGCCGAAGACTTTTTCTTTTATCACGGCCTGCAAATGCGCTTTGGACATAATGTGTCTTTTTACAGCTTTATGGAAATTGTTTAAATCGGAAAAACCAGTTTTATTTCAGAGACCTTTTTCATTTTCAAAAAGTAAACATGGCCAACAAAATAATTTACTTATATTTTCACACCCTGTTAGCCATTTAAATTGTTCGTATTGTTTTCCGGATAAAAATGTCTAATACAGTTTTTCATTTTTGGGGTTAAATTTTTCATAGGCGATTTTGCCCTTCTTTGGAAATTATTTGAAGCTTATCAGCGAAGTTTAATGTTAAAAATCCCTTTATTACTAAAACACACACCACACATTCACACACACTCTTCTTACTAAATTCTCCAACGTTTTCAACGTTATGACCGACAGCCGAAGTTGACGGTATTTGCATATCCACGTCCGTATTATTGTCTTCCATATCGAGCCATGCACGAGGCGACGTACGTATCACACAACACACGGATAGCCGTTCAAACAAAGAATCTACTCCAACAATAATAGCTTCCGCCCCCACTTAAAGCACGCGACTGAAATGCAAAAACTGCAAACAGCCGGAAAGTTCGATAACCTCTGGCTCGATTCAAGATAAGATAAGATAAATTTTATTTGACTAAATTTTGATACAAAAAATTTACAATTGTAGCACGTCATTTGTTCAATAAAAAATAAATGGTAAATTACATAACAGTAAAAATAAAAACGTGTAGGTTAAGGACGCATTTATTATGGGCTTGATAATTAAGATAATATTTTAGCATTTCTAATATAAACTAAATTAACGGTTTCCTATTTCAAAAATTACATTTTAGAAGATGTTTTGTAATTTTTTTTTGGGGAACCACTGCTTCCCTTGCTTCCATGGACTGGTTTCTAAAAAGGATTGAGTTTTTTCAACATATAATTTTTTGTTAAGTGCCACAATTGCCTTTGTCTGCTTAAGTAAAAATTATATCATTATCTTCAGACTGAATTTTAATAGATTTTGTAAGTGGATTTACTGGACTTTCACTAGATTCAATGAATTCTCTCTTGATTACATTAGAAGCCAAAAACTTGTTGTTGAAAGAATCAGGACTATTCCTTAACGCGATTTCTGTTTCAATGCCTAAATTTTCAAGAGATTTAATATTTACTAGTTTTTAAGTTATAATTGAAACCCTTATTTAATAATTGAGCTTCTTGTTCCGGAAATACGGTATCGGATAAATTAACAAACCCACGCTAGCTCAACTCACCTATATCAACATAGATTGGCGGCTTATAACATGATGGTTATGGTGCCAATATCATAAATAATATCCTTCAAAAACGATATAATAAAGCAATTAGTCAAGTATATTCTTTTATTAAAGATCAAACTAATATGTTTTATACAGTTTTTACTTATATTGGATACCCTCTGAACGTATGGTGCTTATAGGAAATACAACAGTTTGGGTAAATATATAAAAAATAATAAAGATAAAATAAGTAAAACAAATCGTACATAGGTCAAACAGGTAGAACGTTTAATAAAGGCATTTCAGAGCATAAAAAAGTTTTTTGAATAAAAAATCTAATTCAGCCTTTGCAAATCATCTTTTGCTCGAACAACATTCATTTATTCATAATTTTGAAATTCTACATATCGAAAATAAAGGCATTAAACTTAAAATGCTTAAATTTCATGGAAATAAACAAATTAAAATCATTAGACATTTTGCTAAATGACCAGTTAGAATTAAATAGCTCTCCTTTGCTAAATTTATGTCACTAAACCATCATTTTGTCGTAGAGACTTAAGTCACACACACAGGCGGGTTGAAGAATAAGAAATAATGGCACATTTTGACAGTTGTTAAATTTACCGTTTTGGATTTACTGTCGAAAAACGAAATCCGCCATTTTCGGTTTTTCGCCGATATTTTCAAAACCAATTGACCAAACGTAAATCTGAAGCCAGATATCGAATGCGCTAAATTTCCTCTGAAACTTTTCCCATTTAACCTTTGCTGTAGGTACAATAGGAGCCGAGATCCCTATATAGAAGAGCAAATCTGGGACACACTGTATATGTCACTAAATGAATAATGTGCGGAACTAAATTGGGTCAAAGTTCTCTGTTTCTAAAAAAGAGACGTTGATAACGAGGGAAGTTCCGGGTAAAGGAAATTACCGATTTTTTTTTTGTTTTAGAAGTCATTAGAATATAACTACATATATAAAAACACGACATAAAAAAAATTAAAGCCCAATTTATAATACGAGCGAAGTGCTTTCAGTAATCAAAACACGGTCAGTGAAAAGGGAAAATTCTTGTACTGGCGGATGATAGTGATCATCATCCGTATCGAGTATTTTTTCCTCGAACAATTTAAAATCAACTTTGCCTGGAGTTCTGCAGAAACTATAAAATATCCCACCTGCCTGCCTCCTGATTTTACTTTTTGTGGCGGTTAATACGTCTTAATGCGAGATTCAACCGCGGTTATGAGTTTTTGCACTTTAATGTAGATAATGTCTAGACGTCGAATATATGAGGGTTTGGGCTGTGTGTGCAGTGGCTGCAATTGCTACCTGTTTTAGGGGCGATCGAGAGCTCTAAAGATAAGCGAATAAAGGTGACCTTTAAAAAATGTAAGTAGTACCATAGGCGTCGACTCCACGGGGGCTTAGTAAGTTTGTATCATACAAATAGGATACGAATTTGTGTGCTAGAACACGGTTTAAATAAACTACTCGTCAGAAAAAAAAGAAACCTCTAGTTTTTGGGGTAAAATTTGAAAGCGCGTTATTCGAAAATTACCGGATCGAATTTGAAAAACTTTGAAGGTTCTGAAGAGTTGATTCTTTGAATTTTAGTTATAATTTTGGGCATACGTTATTTTGCAAATCGCATATACTACAGGGTGTCAAAGACAGAGATGTTTTTTTCCAAAATTTCATGTTGTCCCCATTTTTAGGACAGTCAAGTAAATAGTCGTAATAACCCTTTCTATTAACAATTAGGCATTTCCTCGGGACCTTTTCGAGATTTTGTGGATATTTTGGCCAATTACGGTTATATGGCCATTTTTCGGAAATTATCATATTTTGTAGTTTAGTTCCAAAAATTAACAAACTACCAGGGGCGTGCGGTGAAATTTTAAGAAAGGAAAGGAATTTTTAGAAACTTACCTATTTGTAATGTAATTCGATTCTTCGATCATTTTTTGAAAATTCGTCAATGACGTCATCATAAAAACGTCGATGCTTCGACATATTTTGGACAAGTTTATTTTCAACGGACAATAGCGATGTATGCGAAAGTCTCTCCTGTCCGGTTGAATTTCTCACGAAATTTTTTATACGTTTAAGAGTTGAAAAATTGCGTTCTACTGATGAACTTGTGGCAGGTATTGTCAATACTAATTCACACAATTTCGACACTTCGGTGTAGGCATCTTCCAACTCCTTGTCTTTTAAAAATTGCATTAGTTCCTTAGCATTATTTTTTACGAAGAAGAAGAAGAGATTTAATCTTCTGGAAAAGTTTTTCCTTTAAATGCATCAAAATTGCACAGCTCGAAGAATTTAAAAGCATTTAAACGGTTAAATCTATAGTTTATTTGTTGCTGAATTTGATCGATTATTTCATAAAAGAGGCGTCTGTATGATGTTTGAACATCTCCCACCTTGTCTGTTCGAAGACGCTTGGCCTGTGGCTCTACATTTAAGGTCATCGTTCTCTCACAAAATAGGTCAAAGTCATCTCTTTTTTAGCTTAACATGGACTTAAAATCATCCATTTTTTTTAGGCAAAAAGCAATATCATTTATTTTAGTTTCTAATATATTAAAAACATTGTCCGAGAATGGAAATATTTCTGAAAATATGTTCAACAAATAATTAAAATTAAAATCTCGTTTCAGACAGTCCAAAAACTCCTCGAACTATTTATTGCTTCTGAATCCTACGTTTCATTATTTTCTATTATATTCTCAAATAGTTCAATCAGTGATTCACGATTTTCAGACACTGTTAACACAAATCTTCCATTATAGTTCCACCTAGTAGGAGGTACTTTGGGCAATCGTTTATGGTCAATGGAGTCCAAAGCTTGTGTACGTTTTGTTGACTTGGAAAAAAAAAGCAGCCATGCCACTTAAAGTAACCAAAAATACTTTACACTCTTTAATGTGATTGATGGACTTGGATAAAACTAAATTTAATTTATGAACAAAACAATGGACAAATACAGCACTTGGGAAAGTTTCTCGAACTTTAGCTTGCAGACCCCCTAATTGTCCTGCCATCATTGCAGCTCCATCACAGCTTTGAGCAACTAATTTTTTCTCTCTATTAATTTCTTTAATAACGTTATAAACTACGGTATATAATGCATCTGCTGTACGATTTTCGGACACATTCTTAAAACCTAAAAATCGCTCTTGAATACTTCCGTCTGTTTTAACGTGGCGTATTACTATAGATAATTGGCTAAAATTAGTGATATCAGTTGTTTCGTCCAGAACAATAGCAATAAACCGCGCCTCGCCAACCTCCTGCTTAATTCTTTTTAGAATAAAAAACAGCGGAAATTAAATCATTCTGGATTCGATTCGACATTCCGCGAAAAACGCTAGACTGCTCTAAATGATTTTTTAAGCAAACTCTTATTTCGTCATGACCTCTAAATTCCAATTCGTGCTGTCCTAGAAAACAAACAACATCGACAAGTCTTCTTAATATTTGCCTATTTTATCGGCGGTGACTATTTCCAACTGTTTATTAAGGGCGTATTCAATTCTGGTTTTGCCGAAGACTTTTTCTTTTATAACGGCCCGTAAATGCGCTTTGGACATAATGTGTCCTTTTACAGCTTTATGGAAATTGTTTAAATCGGAAAAACCAGTTTTATTCCAGAGACCTTTTCCATTTTCAAAAAGTAAACATGGCCAACAAAATAATTTACTTATATTTTCACACCCTGTTAGCCATTTAAATTGTTCGTATTGATTTTCCGGATAAAAATGTCTAATACAGTTTTTCATTTTTGTGGTTAAATTTTTCATAGGCGGTTTTGCCCCCCGTCTTTTATAAACTATTTGAAGCTTATCGCGAAATTTAATGTTAAAAATCCCTTTATTATTAAAACACACACCACACATTCACACACACTCTTACTAAATTCTCCAACATTTTCAACGTTATGATCGACAGCCGAAGTTGACGGTATTTGCATATCCACGTCCATATTATTGTCTTCCATATCGAGCCATGCACGAGGCGACGTACGTATCACACAACACACGGATAGCCCTTCAAACAAAGAACCTACTCCAACGATAGCTTCCGCCCCCATTTAAAGCACGCGACTGAAATGCAAAAATTGCAAACAGCCGGTGGAAAGTTCGATAACCTCTGGCTCGATTCACAGGAAATCAAGCATACAGGACTTGGCTGCAGAGAAACTAGCGGCCTGCCTAGGTTCTATTCGATATTCTATTGTGGCTGGGTCGAATTCAAGGCCGCATTTATTATGGGCTTGATAATTAAGATAATATTTTAGCATTTTTAATATAAACTAAATTAATGGTTTCCTATTTTAAAAATTACATTTTAGAACATGTTTTGTAATTTTTTTGGGGAAGTACTGCTTCCCTTGCTTCCATGGACTGTACGTCCCTGAATTGATTGATATATAAACTTTTTCTATCTTATTTTACCGTTTCACAAAAAATCAGTTGCACTGCCAGTCAAATTGTTTTAGTGTCAGTCAACGTATCAATAAAAGTTCTTTTTCTCTATAAATTTTCAAAATATCCTATTGACGTACTAGTTGCACACGTATAATAAGAAGTCTTAGAAAACGAGTGCTTTATAAGATTTTATTTACGATTTTATATTAACAGAAACAACTTTAAATGTTCACAAACCGGAATAAAACAATCTCTCAGTATGTGTTGGGATTTAATAACTTTGTATTTCATTAAAATGACATATTGTAATCTAATTTCTGTCTTAACGAAACATTGGCCTAAGAATATATAGTTGTTTATTAAATTTAAAAAAAGAGACCTTGATAGCTATCCCTTCATAAAAAATATAAGTATGTACTTATTTTCCTTATATGTACCGACCTTGTAGTACCGTTTTACGAATTTTTATAATGCAACGATGTCTGGCACGAGAAAGTCTAAACCTTTAAACAATAAATCAATACTTAAATGATATTTATTGCTTTATTTTCCTTGTTTAAAACAGGTTGTTAGACAAAATAAAATTAGTTATAATTAAAATGAAACGTTTATAATGATTTGTTCATCTAAGTTTACCCAGTGAAGATTTAGCAATTTAGCATAGTTTTTGTAAATATGATTTTGGCTTGAACTTAACTATAAACTGGGTATTGGCCATATTTAATAGTTTTCAGAAAAATAGTTTCGGCTAGATAACTAAAAGATAGCGCTAGATAACTAAAATATTGAAAAGACAATGTAAGATCTACAAAATGTATCATTTCAATATAAACTATTGTCAATCTTCCAAGCTAGTCTTGATTTACTTCACAGCATTGTAGAAAGGCTTTGGCTTATCAGAGAAATGTGCATTTCACACCCTTGTATTTTTACATGTAGATGTCAAAACAGTAGAGGGCAAAACCATCCTAGAGGCTTGTATACAATTTTTTTAGACTTTTCCTGTGAATAAGATGCATTTCCTTCATAGACAAAGGTTTAACTGCAATAAAATAGACATATGCTGCTATGTAGGGAACCTCATAGGCCTCTCAGGTGGGGCCCATTGTAACCCCTTTTGGAGTTTTACTCATCAAGTCAGCAACAGCATTAATGGACTTTTTGGTATCTATGAGAGCTGGTCAGTAGCAAAGAATGTGTTCAGCAGTCTCGACGTCCTCGTTGTACACCCTACAAGTTAGATCCGGGAGGATGCCCAAAGTGTCAAGGTGTTTGTTTAGCTTACAGTGTCCTATTAGCATTCCCATTAGTTTCCTAAGATTACCTCAAGAGAGGCCGAGGAGGTATCCTGACCAAGAGGCATCAGGGCCGCGTATATCGGCACCTAAGTATCTGAACTCTTGTCTCTTCCATCTCTTCCTTAGAACCTTTCCTGACTGCTAATTTAACTTAACATCGATCACCTTAGATCACAGCGGCGCGAAGGGTTCTGGAACGCATGGTTTACCCTTTGCTTCGTGATGCGCCGACCCATCTGCTTTTTCATTTCTCTTCAATCTGCTATGTCGCTTAATCCAGGACACTATTACCGTATTCCCTTGGGAAACTGTCTCCAGTATCTGGTGACATGCGAGAATATGTTTGGCCGTTATTTTATTCTGTTTTAAAATTTTCAAAATTTGTTTGCTGTCTGTAAGAATAATAATGTTTTTACCCATTATTCTTTCTTTTTGTACTTGAACGGCTCCTTGCAGAATCCCAAGCAATTCTGCCTGCGAGTCTGTCACCCCCTTACCTAGGGCAATACTATATCATGTCAATTTTATTATGGTTAATTACACTGGCCGACAAAAAGACAGAAAAAATGATTTCAGAAAATTCTTAACCCTATTTATTGACTATGTTTACAGTTTTCGCCTATTAAACATACCATACATCTAAGAGAAAAGCAAACGAGAAAAATATTAACTTAAAACAAGCCCAAGTTTAATGTGAAGAGGAGGCAAAAGAACATTTTTGGGACCAACAAGAGGTATAAATTTAACATTTTGAGGTCCCGATTGAAATTCGCTTCTTTCTGGCCAAATGTTTGTTACATAATGCTGATTTATTGCACGATTGTCCTATAAACAAAGAAAATAGCAATATTTTGTAAATCTCCCCTGAAGTCCCACTAAAATCGCTATAACTTTTAAGTCCCCACATATCTGCCATTTATACCTATTGTAGTTTATTTTATCCAAAATCGTGCGCATATTTTCATAATTTTCTTTCATTGCAACTGAATGGGCACCTGATTAGTTAAATTTCCATTACGCAATAACACAGCTTTTAAGCTATATTTAGATGAGTCTATGAATAAGCGCCACTCACGAAGAGAATGTTCAATATCAAGTTCCTGCATTAAACTGTCTATATCAGTACACGCGCACAACGAATTTTTCATACCGTAGAATTCAGAAAACATAGCATTTCTTTTTCTGAAATTCGTAATTTTT
The DNA here is from genome assembly GCA_030620095.1 of Kuschelorhynchus macadamiae. Classification (NCBI taxonomy): domain Eukaryota; kingdom Metazoa; phylum Arthropoda; class Insecta; order Coleoptera; family Curculionidae; genus Kuschelorhynchus; species Kuschelorhynchus macadamiae. The sequence goes on from JAUTXW010001077.1 coordinate 1,003,837, forward strand.
GTTTCCTTGGCCAATAGGTTCCATTCCTTAAGACGGGAACCCAGAAGTTCTGACTGTTGCTTGGATAACCCCAAATCACGTACTAAATCATTTAATTCACTTTGAACAATCAAATGTGGCTCGCCGGAACTGGGACCTGTGGTAAAAGTGGGATCGGTGGACTATTCTTCTGAGCTGCCTGATGATGCGTTATCTCCATTATCACCCAAATCAATAGCTTGCCAATTTAAAGGCGCAATCGGCACTGGCAAATTTGCATTATGAGGAACAGGTCGTATGGCAGATTGCAAATTTGGATATTCTATATTGTGCTTTCCCTTCTTGGAATAACCTTCAGTCTTTGTCGGGCAAAATAACAATCGTCAGAATGATTGGTGGGTTCTCGCCATTACCATTGGAACTGCAAAAGGCATAATTTTCTCTTTCTCTTCATCCACTGCACCAATGATATACTACAACTAACACAGCACACATGGGGAGCCCACCGCTTATCTTGATCCCTAATTAACACACCAAAATACTTAAAGTAGGTTTTTTTACACTTTCGGAAAATGGCCTCACAAATACAACAGAATTTGTCACGAGAAATTTTGCAACTTCGGCGCGTTATATTTTTTTTATTATTGGGAGGGTATTTCCATTGTGAAAATAATGAGCTGGCCTGTGTTAGACAAATGTTGTCGGCCAGTGTTACTGGAAATGAAGCGGGGGATCAAGGCATCCGTACAGTAAGAGGTTGTCGTGCGACAGCTCTAGGAATATTCAGCCATGTCCCGGACCTCAGTTTTTTCCACATTACAGGTCAATACAGCCTAATTGCCGTTTTCTCTGCCTCCCCTCTCAGAAATACATCAAGAGGCGGCAAGCACTACCATCGATGATGTGGAACTCATTGCCCTTGTAACCGCCATACTAATCTTTGCAGCTGTTGCATCTTGCATTATACTCGTAATTTCCTGGCTTTGGTACACCACACAATCGCTCCATAAACGAACATAGGTCGGGTTACTTTCGTGTAGAGCCAGAGGACAATTTTGAGCGATAGACTGCAGACTTTACCGATAGCTCCTCTGCACTGCCAGAATGCTTTTGTGGCCTGACTTTTGGCTTAGGTGCTTATTCCAACATATTTGACCTCTTTGGACAGACCTAGCTATATACCGGACAGTTGACCAGCTTCCTAGTGAAAAGTACCAGCTTGGTTTTTATAGGGTTCACGAATACTGCGTTTCTGCGCACGATCTTTCTACCAGTCTTAAAGCGGTCTGCATGATTTCAGACAGGATGTTTTTAAATTTTCCTGTTAGCAGAACAGTAATATCGTCTGCATAGTCAATTGTGTAGAATTCATGCTCATTAAGATTTCTAATAAGGCTAGGGCCGACTGCCTATGGAAAAAGCGATTCCTCTATTCTTTGAACCATACAGACAGTTACCTTACTTTTGATACTTAATTTCAGTAAACTAAAACAACAGTCAGAAAAATAAAAATTGGGCGCATATATATTAGAAAACGGATCAGAGTCAGCAAAAAACCTGTTTCGGCAATATTTAAAAAAAATTGTATAAAACAGAAAAATAAATATATATATATATATTTTTGCATTTGTTTCCTTAAAAAAGATATTTGGAATCTCATATTGTATCAGTATAGGAACAGTCATTAATTAACTCAAAAATAAGTACCAATTAATTGGTTTGCCACTTATATACAGATGCACGATAGAGTGATAGTGTTAATGTTTTTGGAAGTGTTTTCCGTTTCAATGCCCTATGAGAATAGTTCTTTTAAAAATGATTAAGACAAGCTCTTAAGGATGACACATTTTAGAGAAGATATTAGTCAAGGAAGCAAAAATGAAAACTATAAGTATGGATATTTTTTTGGGTTTTTTCTTTTTTTTACTAGGTATTATCTCCCGAACAGTATTAAATATCTTAAACCAGGTAGAATTTCGCTGTTTTAGGCCAACACAATAAAAACAACCCCACTTACAGAAGGCGGCAGGGTTCTGATGTATGTAATGTAATACTACAGTGTCAGGCGTCACATAAGTCATTTACCAAAAGTAACCATATAAAAGTGACCTTAAATTACCGGGTTACTTTCAAAGATATGCCGTCATTTTTAAAGTAATTAATTTTTGAAAATAACTACATATATGACCTAAATCATACTGGATTGTTACCAGGTCATCCCCATATGACCCTTAATTTTTGACCAAAATTTGAAGTGAATCTGGTAAGTAGTTTTTTAGCTATGCTGCGAACAGACAGACCGACAGTCAGACAGACAGACGGACAGAGAGATTTCCCTTTTATGAGGAAAGTAAAATCACAAATTTGGTATTTATGTTTTACTTAAATTGTAATTGAAATTTTATTGTAAAATGTGGCATAAAAACCCATATAAGTGTAAAAATAAAAAAAATATGGCGCTGGCTCGCATGACATTTAACTAGTACTATTGCTTTTGTAGAACTTAGTTCCCAGAAATTGCGATGCGAACTGCTCTATGCAAATATCAGACAGGAAGAACGGCATAAATCACTTCCTCGTCATCGCTTGGTGGCGACAGACGGCAGACAAACTGCCGCCTGGTGCTGCCTAGTCGGACGGGACTGAAGATGATAAGCAAACACAGCTTCGGCCCTCGTGGCCGAAGAGGAATAACCTCGGAAGGCCAAAGCGGCTGGAAGATCGGGTCAGCGAGACTGAATTATGTAAGCGAGGCAGTCGCGAGTACGATTGCCGATCGCCCGCTGCAGGACGGCCCAGTATTCGACCAACATAAACAAAATATAGTAAACAAGTCCGCTTGCCATGTATGGCTTGCTGAAAATAAAACCACAAACCAATTTGTAACGGCTATTAAGTTTTAAATTGAAATATGACTTTGCTGAGATCGATTGCTCTCGAGATTTATTTTAATTTATACTTTATTGTTCTATTGAGAGGATATTTTTGGGGGAATCTTTTTTTTTTCAGCCGAAATGTGATATATTCACAAACTATTTTTTTCCTATGAGCGTGTGGATAGGAAGCCCTTCCGCACGCAAATTAGTTTTTGCCCCACTAGTGCGGAAAGTAATTTATTGGTGCTTGATCACTAACAACAAAGAAAACATCTCGATTTTATTAAGAATTGACAACCAGACGGCAATATCTTGTATTAATTGTTTTTGTTGAGTACTAGTGAGTTACAGTAACCTTCAAGTGTTTTTGTTTGTCAGTTCTGTTTTAAAGACTCACTTAAAAGGTAAATACCATAAATTCCATTATAATGACCGTTTGCGTATTCTGTAAAGAAACTATAAGCAGTAGAAAAAAAGTCTGTTGTTGTGAATGTAAAAATACATCTCATTCTGCTTGCATTCATAAATCGGTCGACGTTGCCAGCTTGCTTACGGATGTTAAGGGATGTAAGGAGATGTAATGACTGTCTTACGAAGTGTATTACTCTGGATAAAGATGGTCTAACAAAGATGGTAAATGAGCAAATTCAAATTGCTCTTTCAACCCTAACAACTTCCTTCGAAAATTTGAAGAATGATTTAGTGAAGATCGTTTTTGAAAAATGTGGACAAACACAAATAACTGCGTGTTCTGAAGAACCTGTTAGTTATTCTAAGATAACAATTAAGAACAATACCCAGCCGGCCATTCTAGTAAGACCAAAAGACCAAGAGCAGTCAATCTCTCAAACTAAACATGATATCTCAGAAAACATTGATCCTACGGAATCTCAGCTGAGGATTGTCAAAGTAAAAGCTGTTAACAATGGTGGGGTATTGATTGGGTGTAAAAGTTTGGAGGAAAATGCTCGTTTTAGACAACTTGCTGAGCAAAAGCTTACGAACTCTTATGACATCAAAGAGCTGCGTGGAGTGAATCCGAGTGTGCGCATAGTGGGTTTTACAGATGCTTATGATGAGGACAACTTGCTTGCTGTTATAAAAAAATTGAACTCTGATATATTTTTTAATAATTCGTCTTGTCATATTGTACAAATTAGTAAAACGAAAAAAAATTCAAACATTTTTCAGGCTATACTACAGTTGGATCGCCTCACATATGATCGAATTATGAGGGTCGGCAATGTATTTGTAGGTTATGATGCGTGTACTGTTTATGATGGAGTCCAAGTTTCGAGGTGCTATAACTGCAATGAATTTAATCATTCTTCAAAAAATTGCTCAAAGAACGTTTCTTGTCCGAAATGCAGCGAACAGCATTCTTTAAATGAATGTACGTCAGATATCTTAAAATGCTCTAACTGTTGTAAATTGGATCGGGAAAATAGCGACAACACTGTAAAATCAAACCACGCTGCTTGGGATGTTAGTAAATGCTTAGCATACTAGGCCGCGTGCTCTAAACTAAGAACGAATATCCTAAGCCAATAGCAATTATCGACTATTCCCACCCCTAGCTCCTTATCACAGTTGCTCGTGTCTGACTGTTCTAATAGTAATGCGAATGATGCCAGAAAGAATATTTCAGTCTACTATCAGAACGTAAGAGGTCTTCGTAGTAGAACGCACGAATTTTTGCAGGGCGTCATGAGTTGTGATTTTGATTTGATTGCGATAACTGAAACTTGGCTCGACTCTTCAGTATGCAGTAATGAACTGTTTTCAAATAGTTTTCAAGTCTTTCGTGCGGATAGAAATTTTGCGGCTTTGAATAAATCCAAAGGAGGAGGCGTTTTGTTGGCGGTGAATCTTAATTTTAATTGCACTATTTTAGACTTTCAAAACTATAATTTTAATTTTTCTCCTAATATAGATTTTTTAGGTATCAAAATGGCTTTTGACCATTGTACGGTTTTTGTATTCATCCTATATATTCCGCCTCCGGTTTTACAAAACGATCTTGAAAATCTGTTTAATTTTTTTGTCACTTTGGACTATATCTACGGTAAAAATATATACATTATAGGAGATTTTAACTTACCAGATTATGAGGGTTTTTTAAGCGGAAACTCTCAACGAAATAGTAACTGCATAAATTTGTTAAAAAATTTTATGGAATTCTTTAATCTCGAGCAGTATAACTTTATTAAAAATAACAATCAAAGGATTCTGGATCTTATTCTGACGAATAGCAACTCTAATTGTAACGTAGAGCGATCACTTGATATTCTTATCAAAGAAGATATTCATCATCCTGCTTTAATGATTTCCTTTAAAAGACTAAAGTCAAATAATTTTAAAAACTCTATAAACTTAAATATGAATAATCTATACAATTTTCGTAAAGCTGATTTCAACTTGCTTTATAACTCATTCCTTCAGCAGGACTGGTCCTTGCTGGAAAATCAGACAACGGTGGAAAATGCCTGTAATACTTTTTATAACTCTCCATACTCCATACTCCATATTTGACCTAGCAGTTCCCCGTTATCGCCATTCGTCAAATAGAAGATATCATCCTTGGTTCACTTCAGAAATTATTAAAAATATAAAAACTAAAGATAAATTGCATAAAAAGTACAAAAAATATGGCAGCATACAGGTTTTCGAAAGATTTCAGACTCTGGGATCAAAAATCGAAGCTGATGTAAGTATAGCATATAAAAAATATATTCAAAAAATGAATGAATTTTGTCAAAGGCCGGAGAGAGATAACAGGCATTCCAAACAGTATGCACTTTGATGGTCAGAATCTAGATAACCCACCCGATATTTTGAATTCATTTGCTTCATTTTTTAGGCAATCTTATTCAGTTTCTAACAATATCCAAATTTCAAATAATTCATTCTCGTGTAGTGATCAAAATATAAACATATCTACAGTTAGTGAACGGGATATTATTTGTGCTATTAAAAAACTTAAACCTAAATACACTGCCAGACCAGACCTTATTCCAGCATTTTTGATACGTGACTGTCGATTTGTGTTAACAAAACCTCTTCAAATCCTATTTAACATGTGCATTGAACAACAGACATTACCAAATATATGGAAAAAGTCGAAAGTATGTCCAGTCTTTAAGAAGGGTGATAAATCAGACATTCAAAATTATAGACCTGTTTCCATCATATGCAACTTCTCAAAAGTCTTTGAGTTCATATTGCACATCATTTTTCCGTTGGTGCAAAATAAAATTGTTCCTGAATAACATGGTTTCTTTAAAAATCATTCCACAACTACCAACCTGGCCCTTATAACACAATACATTGCGGACTCGATTGATGAGGGTCTGCAATCTGATGTAATATATTTAGACTTCTCCAAAGCATTTGACAAGTTAAATCATGACTTGTTAATTAATAAACTTTCAAATATAGGATTCTCGGATTCTCTATTACGGCTCTTTACATGTTACCTTTCAAATCGCACACAATATGTGGCTATAAATGCTTTTCAATCGGAGAACTTCTGTTTTAGGACCCTTGCTGTTTAACATTTTTATTAACGACATTGGTGATTCTCTGGATATTGGTTATTTACTCTACGCTGATGACATCAAACTGTTCGCTAACATTAAGTCTATGGAGGACTGCTTAAAAATCCAACAAAATTTACAGCATATTATTGACTGGTGCCAGGGAAATTGTCTACAACTAAAATGCAAGGTTAGGTTTTGTTATGTTATTTTTACTACAAAGTCAGAACCGATTATTTTTAACTATAACTGCAATGGTGAAATTGTAGGCCGATCCAAGGAATTCTGTGATCTGGGAGTTACATTCGATCAAAAATTATCATTTACCTGACATTACAGCGCTAATAGGTCAGATTCTTCTAGAATGTTAGGGTTTATAGTTCGTACTACTAAAGAGTTTAGCCAAGTGGAAGCCACAAAGCTGCTGTACTATAGTTATGTCCGATCCAAACTTGAATATGAGGCAATTGAATGGTCTCCGGGATATAATATACATGTGTCTGGTATTGAAAGTATACAGCGAAAATTTGTAAAATATCTGAGCTTTAAACAAGACGGTCGCTATCCCGCTCAAGGATGTCCACAAGAAGAGCTTTTAGATAAATTTTCACTGACGAACTTAAAAACCAGACGAGATAACCTGCAAATGATATTTTTGTATAAGCTATTAAATAATAAGATAAACTGCCCCTGTTTACTTTCTAAAATAAATTTCAACGTGCCTCGTTTAAGTTCACGCACAAGCAGTGCTTTTTACTTGCCGACTCCTCGTACAAACATCTTAAAATTTTCCCCTATTTATACAATGTGCGATAACTTTAACAAAAAAACTAATTTGGGTCTTTTTTCTGATAGTTTACAATCATATAAGAAAAATTTACGACGTTAAACCGTTTTGCTAATTTAAATCTTATTCAAATATCAGAATTTGGAAAATAATTACTGTTATTATTAGTTATAAGCTTCTTTTTATGTGTAAAATGTAATTTTTTAGTAGGCTTGAATATGTAGTTTTTCACTGTCTTGTAATTGGGATCTTCCTGTAAGACAGTGAACTGTAAATAAATAAATAAATAAATAAATATCAAAATTTTTTTTCAGCTGTAAAAGTATTAGATATTCTTTTTTTTTCAAATTATTAAAAAACCCGCTTAAAAGAAAGAAGCAATTTCTCATCTAGATTTGTAATTCTTCAATACCCTAAAAAATTCAAAAATTCATCCCATTATTTATATTATAATTTTGACTAACATCGTATTATAATTCCATATCATTCCAGTTAGCTTAAGTTACAATTGTTTCAACAATAGTGGTAATAGACAAGTCTCGGTTGCGATGACATCAAAAAGCAATAATAATAATTTATGCGTCTGTACGTGATTTAGTTTGCGTAGTTATTTGTAATTTTGTGCTTTTAAAAGACGATTTCGCCACTCAACATACAAAACATACACGAAAATGTAATTCCTCAAAGTATTTTGGAAGAAACTGCAGCAGTCAGCTTACAGGTATTGCCCGAAAAATCCCGTCATAGGTATGAAAAAGAATACAAAGTTTTTACACAATGGTGTCAGAAGCAATAGGAAAAATCTCTTAAAGAAGAAGTGTTTCTAGCCTATTTTGGCCAAAAATCTGAAACCTGCAAATCTTCTACGCTATGGTCAATTTGTTCAAAGCTCAAATTGATCATCACAACAAACAAAGAAGTGGATATAGGTAAATATTCAAAATTAACAGCATTTTTGAAACGGAAAAACGGAGGACACCGTCCAAAAAAATCCAAAGTTTTTTAAAAAACGGAAATTGTAAACTTTTTTTCCGAGGCACCTGATGATGTCTATTTGTTGATTAAAGTTGTGACAATTATTGAATTGGCAGGTGCATGTCGCGTCGTCGTGAAGATCTTACTAAATTAACCACTGATAACATTGAAGACAAAGAGACACAACTAATAATCAACATTCCTGATACAAAAATTCATAACATTTGTAATTGTTGGAGATGCAGTTCACCTTCAGCTAAATAGGAAATATGTAGCTCTACGTCCTTCGAACACACCTCATCGTCGTTTTTTTGTAACAGCGAAAATCCGCAATACTATGTGTGGGGATTAATACATTTGGGAAGATGCCATCCAATATTGCCGAATACCTGTGATTTCCAGATCTAGAAATGTACAGGGTGTCCAATTTTGGTTGTAAATGCAAGGTATCTCCGTTATTTGCAAATATTTAGGGTTGAGGTTTTCGCGACACCGTGCCACTTTTTTATCAAACTCAAGCTGCCGTAATCAGATTTTCCATAACTCGCCTCGTTTCGGAGATACAGGGCCAAATTGAAAAAGTTGCCTTTTGGGATACCCCTCGTATCTAGGTTATCTTTTAACGTATTGAAAAGGTAAAAACTGGCTCTTATAGAGATTTTTACGTAGAATCCAGTGGCGTAGACAGATTTTTACTCGGGGTCGTCGTTTTTGATACATGACCCAAAGTCACGTTTTTTTAAACGGGACACCCTGTATATTTTTACGGAGTCCTATTCGTCTTATTATGAGCTTTTCAAAAATATATGGTTATCTATACCTATTTTAAAAAATAAAGCTGCAATTTAGGTTTGTAATAATATCTATCTATATTTTTCATATTAAGCCATGGACTGATTGTCAAAAATGGCTTTGTCACTGCTTTGTCATAAAGTAAATGAAGTTTTGATGTTAATGCTAATAGACGTGTTAAATTAGTCGCTCTGATTACTACTTTTTAACAAATGGCTGCAAATCAATTATTTGAAAACTTTGAGCAATATGATATGCTGACCTGTTTCATAGAGAGTCATGAAAATATAAACGCTGCCTCTGAGCTTTATTTCATTAGGCAATGTTTTATTTTCATAATTATTATTGCAATCTTTTTTAAAACTTAAACTTTTATTATATAGATATCCGGAAAGGAGGCAGCCAAATAAATTAATATCCTATAGGCCGAGATCGAATTTAATAAATTTTGGCTGTTTCAAAAAGCCCAGATCAAAGAAATATAACAAAGAGAATCGTCAGGCTGATGAAATTAACGTCTTAGCAAGTGTAAATGTAACGCCTGTAACGTCCTGTAGAAAAATAGAGAATAAAGTGAGTGTAATCAAGTCTCGGGTTCAAACGATTCTAAAGAAACATAAGTATAAACCTTATAAAGTCAGAGTTGTGCAAAATCTACATCCTGAAGATGCAGAACGACGTATTGAATTTTGCCAATGGTATTTACAAAAAATTAATACTAACCAAAATTTTGGAAGGGCGATTATATGGAACGACGCGACGAATCGTATATAAGTAGTGCTGGAATATTTAATAGGCACAATACGAGACACTGGTCACCTGAAAATCAACATTTGATATTTCCACGCAAGCAACAAGGAAGATTTGGCTTTAATGTCGATTGTTTCGTACTAGGAACCAAAATAAAATTTCATATTTTTGAAGGAGGTCTCACTGCTAATCGCTACCTTGAAATATTGCAAAATATATTGCCAGAAATCATAGAAGATGTCCCTTTAGCACATGTGAATCAAATATATTTCCAACAAGACGGAGCTCCAGGACATAACTTCCAAATTGTGAAGCGGTATTTAGAAGAGAACTTCCCCGAACGCTGGATTGGAACGCACGGACCTGTCCGATGGCCTCCTAGGTGGCCTGACCTGTCCATATTGGACTTCTTTTTATGGGGTCACCTAAAAAATTTTTCGTACCCGACATAACACAGTTCAAGACCTGCGTAACACCACTGAGCAGGCATTTTTGCAAATACAAGCACGCAATGTAGTCATTTCAAATGCACTGGGTAAAATTGCAAGAGTGTGTGAGAGATGTCTAAGAGAAAATAGAAATCAGTTTGAGCAGTTCTTAAACTGCAGTTGTAAACTGTAGCCTTATTTTTAAAATAAGTATAGATAACTATATATTTTTGAAAAGCTCATAATAAGACGAATAGGACTACGTAAAAATATACAGGGTGTCCCATTTAAAAAAAAACTTAACTTTGGGTCATGTATCAAAAACGACGGCCCCGAGTAAAAATCTGTCCACTTCACTGGATTCTACGTATAAAACTCTATAAGGCCCACCTAATAGGTACTAAAGGGGTTCATTTAGTCTCAAGGGACTAAAATGTATCTTAGCAACACATAAATAAAAAAGGGTTAAAATGAACAAATTTCTTTATTTATATTTAGAAGAATATTTACATTAATACAATTTACAATATTAAATCGTCGACAGTATGTTCAATAACGCTACTTGTAGAAGTACAAGCTCCACATGGAATGTATTCACATCACCATGTCCAAAAGTTTTTCGGCTATAGTTTTATAATTTATTGAGTACCCCTGGGCGAGGTCTGCCGATTTCCATCCTCCATTCCTTTTTAAAACACCCACAGATGCATCAGCGTAAGCTAATAAAGAGACAGATGGTCGTCAAAAACAGTGTCCAGTATATAATGACGGATTTGGTCCATTTAAGAATGCTGCTACTGTCTGGGCGTAGTACATTGATTGTTTTAGTAACGAACGAAAAATCGCAAATGAACAGTCTCAGCTTTTCTTTAAGCCATATACTTGCGGCAGAGTTCAGTAAAATTGACAGTTTTGCTACCTGAATTTTTAGCAATGAAATTTCTATCAATTTTGTTTTTGGTATTTTTAATATTGATCATAATTGAGTGATCCAAATCAGTTACATCTTCCACCGTCAACTCAACTAACTCCTTACTTCTACAAGTACCCGCTACTCCAAAAATATGGGCTACCTTCATCATTAAAAACTGTTGTCTGGGACATCCATTAAAAATTCATCAACCTGGTCACCTGTCAGGATCTTGCTTTTTTTGACTTATATCCTTTTTTTCTTCTTTCCAGCAGCGAAATTAGCTTGTGAAATTTGCTAATGTCGATATCATTTTTAACGTTAAGCATAGAATAATGTGCCCAAAGGGTCGAAGGTGATAAAGTCCTAGATATCTCCGTGACAAACACAAGTGGCGCATCTTCGTTGAAATTTTCCACGTTTCGCTCACAACACCATCTTACAAATGTTTGATATTGCGCTTCATATATTTTCCTTCATTTGGATGGCAAAATTTCTTTCTAGTGCCTCTTCAGTTGCTTTTTTTATATCAAAAGTTTCCATTTCGATATATAATCACGAAACTAATGACACTGACAACTTGTTTATTTCTATATTTATTACGCCACCGAGACATTTCAAATTAAAAATTATTTTTGAATTCCTCGTTCAATTTGTGACGTATGGGGCGCGGTTTTTACGCAAAAATAAAAAATCTTAGCGCGTATTTTCCATTTCTTTAACACATTATCTAGTAGGCTAGTGTTGTATCCAGGACGAAGGGTACTCCATCACACAATATTTGCTCGTTTTTACCAACGTTGGCGCGAAAATGTTGCATTTAAGAAACAAACGGCCAACTGCTAGCGCCCTCGAGAAGTACGAACTCTGCAACTACAAGAGGCAGTTCTCGAGTTAATTGCGGAGTCACCTGAAACAAATTCTTAAACAACAATAATTGTATTCGTTTCCTATTCAACGTGTGCAAGCCTTTTTTGCCGATGGATTCTTCATCAAATCGCTCAAATTTCAAATTTTTTAAATGGCGTTTTCTTTACTGACGAGGCTTCTTTTGGAGGACAGTATATACGAAATTACCATAACAATTCCTTATGGGCTGAGGAAAATCTATGAAGCTCGATTTCAGCATCAGTTTTCAATAAACAAAAACCTTTACCCAATATGCTGAAACTATATATATATATATATATATATATATATATATATATATATATATATATATGTTGATTTTTACTCCTTCACGGATGGAAAAATACAATGTGTTTTCATTCCGGGTGTACATCCGTTCACTACTGTCGTTCTGAAAAGAACAGTTTTGCTTTCTTTTCAGAACGACAGTAGTGAACGGATGTACACCCGGAATGAAAACACGTATATATATATATATATATATATATATATATATATGTATATATATACATATATATATATATATATATATATATATATATATATATATATATATATATATGTATATATATATATATGTATATATATGTATATATGTACTTTTATGATTTGATGAATTTTCTTATTTAGTCTCTCGGAATTAAATATATAAAATAATATTAAGTGGCTATCTTAATAATATTGCGTAATATAATAAAAAAAAACTATATTCTTTATCCCTGTATATTTGTAAATAGCCCATCGAGATTTAATAGCTCGATAAAAGAATCATACAACATTTTGGTATTCAGTGTTTTCTGATTTGATTCATAATGTTGGTGACAGTGGGTACACCGCACCGGTGCAGTAGAAAAATGTTAGCTAGAGATATATTTGGATTCTTTATTATCCTTCTATTAATTTTTCAGGCAAGTTGTGTTTTCCTTTAACATATGCAGGTACTTTTGATTTTAATTTTTGCTCTGGATTGTTGCTTTTTTAGTATTAATGCAAATCTCAACCTTGTTAATCAATCTAAAAGCTATTTATACTTAGGTATCAGAAGCCTCTGTAGCTATTGGGTTTTTTTGTTTCAATTTTCGTTGTACAAGTGGTTATGTTAAGGTATTTTTTGTAATTTGTAGAATATATTATTTTTTAATTTCGAAAAAAAAATATTTATGACAATAATAACAATTATTAAAAAATCCTAATATCATGTTTTTTACTTTCCTGTTTGAGAATCACTTTACCTATTTGCTTTTTAAATTAATACATTTAGGTACCTAAATTACGGAAAAGTGATTATTTTGCTTTGTAAGGATTTGGGGCATCCTGTCATAAAAGTACATAATATAACAAAATTTAATGAATTAAGAAGGCACTCATAATAATATATTTTTGTCTTGACATAATACTTAAATTATTTCCTGCTCGTTTATTTTTATGTCCAAATATGAATTTCTAAAATATTTTGATGAGTAATTGACCATTGCTTATTGAGCGAAATTCATATGGTAATGTTGTTCTATTAGTTTAATATAAAATTTGTTGTAATTAATAGCATTAAAAATCAAAATAACAGCATCAAAAGGCTAAACCATATTATCCTCCTATAGAAATAACGCTTGAAACTTGTTTCGAGCTATCCTGTGTGGTTTAAGGTTCTTTCTGTACCCCTATTTAAAATGATATTAGTTTTATTTTCTGTTGTTGCTCTGGTTTAATATTAGATATTTCTTGATAATGTATTAAAGAAATGAAAAATACGCATTAAGATGTTTATGTTTTTTTGCATAAAAACCGCAATCCATACGAAAAAAAGGCAAGAGAGATTTTTCGTCACAAATTAAATGATTTTCAATTTGAAATGTCTCAGTGGCGTACCTTTTTTTCTTTTAAAAAATTGAGATCGTTACTCGTATGCGCGCCAATGATGGGTATAAAATTCTTAATTGGATGACAAAAAATGCGTAATAACTTTCTCTTAAAACCCACCAAATTTCATTGGCATATCTCGACCGATTTTAGAGCAATAAATAAATCGTCACATTTAAACAAAAACTTTAACACCCCGTATCTCGGAAAACGAATCATTTGCGGACATATGTTTATACAGGGTTATTCACGCAACCCGTTCATTAAAAGTTTTTGATGATGCCATTTAGATAAAAATTTCAAATTTTGGGATTAAGGTAAGGTCAAGGGGTACTTCTTCTTTGAAATACTTTCAACTTCCTGTCACTTCCGGATTAACCGGAAGTTGGTATCAACTTGCTTATTTTAAATGGAACACCCTGTGTTTCATATTTTTGGATTCTACGGAAAATTTTAATGCTATTTTATGTAGCATGTCCTATACCTAGGTTCAAGCGTTCTTAAGATACTTGACCTTGAACCAAAAATGAGCCTTCGGGGTACCAAATTTTAAAATCTCATATTTTTGTAAGTTTTGAAGATATAATCTTCATGTTTTGCAGACGATCGGTAAATAATCTTAGGCTTCTATTTTTTGTATCGAATTTGTCTATTTTTATACAGGGTGTCCTAAATTCGGCGGCAAACATTCACATTTTCAAAGCCGCTAAAGTCCGTTTTTTAAATGGGACACCCTATAACTTTATGCACTATCAAATGTAGAATTTAACTTTCTATCGAACTGTATTAAGGTTTCCTATACTTATTCGTAACCATTTTCGAAATAAACAGGTTTTTATTAAACTATCACATGTATTTGCTAAATGCTTACACATTCCCGTAGTAAGCCATGGAAAAACAATTGTTATGCTTTTCTATTCAACATGACAGCTGATTTGAAACTTTTAAATTAAAATAAAATAACACTCAAAAGTTGATATTCTCAATTTATTTTATATTCGCGGAGAATGTTACAAAATATTGGAGAGAACGTGCCATGTTTTTAATGAAAAACATTCTCGTTTATCGCCAATGAACAAGAGAAAATTGAAGAGGATTGAAACGAAATTTTTTCGTTTCGGAAAAGTTAGTTATAAAAAATGTAATAAATTGCTTACATTATTTTTAACCATATCTACTAAGTTCGAGACTGTTCTAAACTTAGTTAGTGTGAATTTAAAAATTATAGCAATCTAACAATCAACAATAAATAAATAAAATAATAAAATTGAATTATAACAAATGTTCTATATGCTGTCCCTTCATTTGAAGACACATTTCAATTCTTCTTTGTACAGTTGCTGTGGGCCGTTGAATTTGTCCGTTTTCTAATTCGGCAAAAGCTGTTCGTATCCTGTCCAGTAAATCTTGTTGGTTATTTACTGGGGAAGCATAGACTTTACCTTTGATAAATCCCCATAAATAAAAGTCTAGGGGTGTTAAATCAGGCGATCGCAGGGACCATCTCCAAGGGCCATTGGGACCAATCCAGCGATCTTCAAAAATTCGAGATACTTGGAGATAAACTGCAGCGGAATTATGTGCTGGTGCCCCATCTAATTAATACCAATAATTTTGCAGCTCACCAATAGGAATTTCTTCTATAAATTCAGAAACCGTCCCTCGTAGAATTTCCAAATACTTATCACTGTTTAAATTGTCTTCATAAATACAGTGCCGCACCTGATCATTTAATACTATACCGAAAACATTGAAGCTAAACCTCTCTTGAGAACGCGTTTCGCGTAAAGCGTTCGGATTTTCTCCTGCCCAGAAATGTTCGTTTCTTCTATTTGTTATTCCGCTTTTCGCTTCATCGGTCCAAAATATTCTTGAAAGGAATTAGGAGCCCTCTTGAATTTTCAAAAACATGAATTCCCAAAATTCTACTCGTCGGACGTCATCACCAGGTCTCAAGGCTTGCACGTTTTGGAAGGAATAAGGGTGCATATGATGTTCGCTCAAGATTCTTTGGACAGATGAAGAAGAAATTCCCAAATCGTGTTCTGCAGACGGTATTGAACTTTGCGGGTTTGCGTGGAAATAAGCTAATGTGTTTATTACATTATCCTCGGCATTAGTCACTGGTTTCGGTACATTTTTTGTAACTTTAACCTTGCCAAAACGCAAAAAGTTCGTGTCAATCCTCTTGAATTTTGACTTGTTCATTGGCGGGAAATCAGGGTGGCGTTCATTAAACACACGACACGTTCTCTCTAAAATTTTATAACATTCTCCATGAATATAAAGTAGATTGAGAATATCAGCGTTTGAGTATTCTTCCATTTCTTTCTTCTTTCATAATAATCATCTGTCATATTGGATATTGGATCTCAATTGTTTTTCCATGGCTCACCATTGGAACATGTAAACATTTAAGCAAATACATACGATATTGTTATAAAACCCAATTATTTCGAAAATGGTTACGAATAGGTATAGGGAACCTTAATACAGTTCGATAGAAAATGAAATTCTACATTTGATAGTGCATAAAGTTATAGGGTGTCATATTTAAAAAAACGGACTTTAGCGGCTTTGAAAATGTGAATGTTTGCCGCTGAATTTTGGACACCCTGTATAAAAATAACAAATTCAATAAAAAAAAATAGAAACCTAAGACTATTTACCGATCGTCTGCAAAATATGAAGATTATATCTTCAAAACTTACAAAAATATGAGATTTTCAAATTTGGCTCATTTTCGGTGCAAGGTCAAATATCTTAAGAACGCTTGAACCTAGGTATAGGACATGCTACATAAAATAGCATTAAAATTCTCCGTAGAATCCAAAAATATCATAAAATACAGGGTGTTCCATTTAAAATAAGCAAGTTGATACCAACTTCCGGTTAAGCCGGAAGTGACAGGAAGTTGAAAATATTTCAAAAAAGAAGTACCCCTTGACCTTACCTTAATCCCAAAATTTGAAATTTTTATCTAAATGGCATCATCATTTTAATGAACGGGTTGCGTGAATAACCCTGTATAGCAAACTGTCATTAATTTTTCATGAAGAATCACCCCCTGAAGTTTGTTTGTCGCACTTATTTACTAACACCCATATAGAAAAAAACTTGCCAAATATCTATATCAGATTTTTAAATGTGTCAACGGAATAGATCAATCTTCATGACGTTAAAACAGCAAAAGTACGCACCGTTCCTATAATAGATTAATTTGTGAGTTTATTCATGTGTGCACTCAAACCTGGCTGCAAATATTTTAACATGTCTAATCCAAATATCTAAATTTAAAATTATATTTTGTTTATTTATATTTATGGCTGTGGCTATTTCCGCAATTCGAGTTTAAAATAGTGCATGACATACAAAATTAATTAAATATTTTTTGCAGATGTTACGTACCGGATCAAAGAATAATACCGCGCATGCAAATTTCGTCACTGAAATGTTAGATCAGTTAGAATTAATTACGAATTAGAACTTATGCAGATTAAATCAACTCGTGCCACGACTATTTATACTTACACGCTACAAAGAAAAGAAAATTTTAAATATAATATGTAAAACTTATAATACAATTAGACCAGTCATTATAGACAATGAATAGGCTAGAATTCCGATAGTGTTCATACTTATAAACTATGTTAATCTACAAAAATTGACAATCTTGTGCAACAAACGGAATATTGTTAAATCTGCGAAAAACGATTAATATCTCTCGTTTCGTGTACAGAGTGTCCTATTTTGCGGGGTATCTCCGTTATTTTTATAGATACAAAGTTGCTGTTTTCGCGACAGGCTATTTTTTCGTAAATCTAAAGATGCCGTTAACTAAGTTATCATAGCCCTTTTAGTTTTTAAGATACAAGGCTAAATTGAAAATGTTGCATTTTCAGGCACCCCTCGTATCCCAACTATTAGATAACTTATCGAAATGTGAAAACTGTTTCTTATATAACTTTTCTCGTAGAACTCAATTCAGCCTTGGGAATTAGTATACAGGGTCAGGTCGAAAAGTTATCGGACCATACTTTATTTTTTTTAAAGGGAACACCCTATAACAGACTATAAAATTTGTCTTTTTTTACCTTTTCAAAAATATGTAATACTATGCATTTTTTCTCAGAAACACGCAAATAAATGACAATTTTTTGAAATTAAATGGATAATATAATAGCAAGACATGAATAACAATAATAAACAATTGAAAGTTACATATTGCTAACGCAGAATTGGATCCCTTGCATATAGGCATCTTCTTATATAAAAATACCTATAGAGTTTTTTAATAACAGTAACTTTGTAACAACAGTTTTACAGCATAAAGTAACAATATAGCAAACACAAAAAAATAACATTATTTAAAAAAAATTAAAAACAAATGTCTAAACTGACAACCATTTTCTCTAATGCAAAATTGGCACATATTTGTAATTCTTTGAATAGAGTTAAAAAGAATCATTGGTCTCATTCGCCGATTTCGAAAGGCTAAATGAATTGTTTTATCTACTTCATTTTGTATATAGCCGTATAGAAAAATAACTAAAATTGAGAGATCTGGAGATCGTGGAGGCTATCTAACAGATCCGTTGGTACCTATCCCTAGGAGCCTAGAGTTGTGACTTGGGGCACCATCTTGCTGTAGGTAAAAGGATTTAATTAGACTAATGAAATTACTTTCGAGCAGTTCGATAGCTTCTTTAAGGATTTCTAGATATCTACGTGCTTTAAGACCTCCTTGAAAAATCCTATAAACTATACGTCTTAAACTTTTTTACTACAGATTATTTTTGCCTATTTTGAAAAATATAGTGGTAGAGGAAGGTCAAACATTTGTACGTTCAAATGTAGATATCTCTGTTTTGGATGAACCGATTTTATTCAACTTGGTGTCGAAAAAAATTGCTCTCTATTTTACTCGTAGCGCCATAAACTGTACCGTATTGACTTTGTTAGTCATCGCTAGATGGCGTTGTTTCGGAATTTTCCAGATAATGCTGATTTTTTCAAAAAATAGGGACAATAGGGATGTCAAACCCGAAAGGTTTTGATAACACCGGGATTTTCGAGATTTCTACGATTAACCCAGGAACCGCGGGATTAACTCCCCATTAAATGTATCAAAAAAAATCAAATACCCTTCAAAAAATTTTAATTGTATTAACTTAAAACACGAAAATTAACAAAAAAGCTCTAAAGCGGAAATCTCTAAAAGGCTAAAACGGTCAAGTATATCAAGTAAGCTGCTCCATCTAGTTTTACAGTCTAATATAAGTTTTAATTCTTCTCCACGATCGCTCCTAATTTGCTTTCGTAGTAAATCATTTTTTGTTGGGGATTTTCTAAACATGCGTACAGTTTTTCTGACTTGTAATATCAACATGTATAGGTCTTTATCAGTCAGTCAGTCCTGTCCATATTTTCAGTTTTTTTCGCAGTTATCGCCCTCAATTTCTGTGTCGCTGTCGCTCAGGTCAAAAGCTTCAAGATCATCCTTATTGGCATATTTTGTAGAAGCTGAGGGAGGCACAGGCACAGGCGCATCTTCTTTATACCATGAAGCAGTATTTTGTAGGTTTAATGTTAAGCATAGTAAGTTTAAAAGAAGAACTAGGAAGGGAAGATTATTTACTAGGTCAAATTAAGCAAAATTTACACAAAGCTGTGCACAAGCAGACTGGCAAAGCATTTTTCTTTCGAACAATCCGTTGCAGGCATTCCATGGATCAACGGTAGACCTCTTCAATAAATCTTTTCCTGTGAGAAAGCTAAAAAGTAAAAGGAGTAAGGCTTGGGTAACCAGAGGGCTTAAAGTATCTGCCAGAAATATGCGTTCTTTACACTATATTAGAAAGTTTTTTATTTACAATGAAATTTTCACCTCATACTTTAATAAATATAGAAACATTTATAGATGTACTATGTATAAGCAGAAAGAGTCGTGGCGCATTGTTAATGAAATTAGGTGCAAAAATGGGTACAACATAGCTGATACGTCCTATTGCTCTACTTCCAACACTTGCAAAAATTATAGAAAAGATTGTCAAAAAACGTATGCTGCCTTTTTTGAAATCACAACAGATTTTAAGTCGCGCGCAGTTTGGATTTCAAAGCAATAAAAGCACTGATGATGCTATATTTTCTTTTTTGGAAAGCCTTTATATAAAATTGAACGACAAGGAATCAGCTGCGGCTGTTTTTTGTGACCTTTCTAAGGCGTTCGATTGCGTTAATCACTGTATTCTATTGGAAAAACTAGAGATCTATGGCTTTAGAGAGGTATCGTTAGAGTGGTTCAGATTATATCTTACTGGAAGACAACAAAGTGTTTGTTTCAATGACCAGACATCGGATGGTCTTAGAGTTGAGTATGGGGTCCTCAGGGCTCGGTTTTGGGCCCCATACTTTTTCTGGTATATATAAATGACTTGTCGTCGGTAAATATAGAGGGTGCGTTTACACTATTTGCTGATGATGCCACTGTTCTCTGGCATAATACTAGTGCTACTGTTTTGAGTGCTTTAATAAGTAAAGATCTGCTTACAATAAAAAGTTGGTGTGACGCAAACCATCTTAAATAAAACTTGCGTAATGTCGTTTAAATATGTTTTAAATGAAGTGTCCCTTAATAACTTTACATTGAATTCTCTGACAGAGAATAAGTTTTTGGGTGTCTATATCGACAAAAAGTTAGAATTTGAAAGTCACATTGCACAATTGAGCAAAAAATTGTCTTCCAACTGCTATGCATTGAGAGTAATTAGTAACGAACTGGACTATGTCATAGCTAGAAACTCCTACTTTGCTTTGATTGACTCTCACCTTAGGTACGGTATCTGTTTTTGGGGATCCTGTTCAAAACAACTTTTCAGCTCAATTTTTGTTCTCCAGAAGAGAGCAGTTCGATACATGTGTAAGGCTAAAGTGAGGGACTCTTGTCGACCTTTATTTATTTCCCAAACAATTCTTACGTTGACTTGTATTTTTGTCTTGGAATCTGCTTGTATGATGCACAAGAAATTTAAAGATTCAATTAATAGCAACTCTATTCACAATACGCGCTCTTCACACAGCATTGCTCTTCCTATTCCATCGTCTGCACAGGCCCTAAATTCCATCATTTATAATAGTAAGAGAATTTTCAATCATCTCCCACTAGATTTAAGGCAGGAACAAAATGAGAGGGTGTTCAGAACGAAATTAAAATCAATTCTTATCACGCGACCTTTTTATACCTTGGACGATTTTTTTCGAGACGGGCTTAACTAGCGACATGTTTTAATTTTTTACTTGAATGTTTATTATTTAAAAATCCTTTTATCATAATTTCTAGCACCTTTTACATTTATGCTCTTTGTAGTGTTAGTAAACTGTAAAAATATTGTATCGTTTGTCTTTATACCTTTAATCTATTTTAAATGTTACCTACCTGCCTACATTTATATACATATATATTTTTTTTTAAGCATTTTTAACTATACTTTGTTAAGGTTGGGCTAAATTTAACACATTTTATTTTATTTTTTTTTTAAAGTTAACAGGAATATTTTTTTCAACAATAAAGCTTGATTTGACTTTTTATAGAGAACGTCGATGACAGCCAGTTGAATGCCGTGTGCAAAACACAACTGCTGCATTAGTGTAATCAGTTTGCCAACTTTTACCATATTGCTAGCTCCGTCGGTTGTAACAGCTACAATATCTTTAGATGGATTTAACTGAAACGCCAGGAGTCGTCTTTCCAAATATTCAACAATCGCTGCCATCAAAGAATTTTCTAATCTCACAAGTCCTAAATTCCAAAATATGTCCCCTTTGTGAACGTTGCTAGCTCAATGTTTATTTGATGTCGATGACCACTCAGCAAAAGTTAAACTGAATGTATCACCGTTTGTTTTTAATTGGTGCATTTCGCTGTCAGTGTTGTTCTGATTTTTTTAAAGTAGCTCATTACATGTGTTTTTTTGGTATATCGAGACTTTGGAACATGAAACCCTCTTGCTTCCAACAATTGTCTTAAATCAGATGAACTAATAAAAATTGAAAACGGCAAACCATCTACTGCGGTCATGCGAGCGAGAATAGCTTCAAAACTTTTATCATTCTTAGGCACTAAAAAGGTTATTATTTTTTGCTTGCTTAGTAGATTGTTATTATTATTAACAAAGATTTCGATAATTTCACTTGTTCCAGCCTTTGACCCATCTTGCAATTCGTTATGACGTTTATCCAAAAGATCAATTTTATGGACTTTTAGATGAGTTATTAACCCTGTGGCGGAACCTCCCTTTGTTTTCAAGATTGCTTGAGAGCGCTTACATTTTGCTGTTTGTCCTTTATCTTTTTCAGTGAGGAAATAAAACCAATTGCTTTTCTCTTATGTGGAACATATTATGGTAGTAATGGCAGTTTATTTTATTTCAAAATCCACAATTAAAATATCTGTTTTATATGATTATAAAAAAAGTATCTATTTTAAGCTGTAAATTCTGCAATGAAAATGTACCTTCAACGAACTGCAAAATATGTATTATTATTGTCAAATTTGCGTCGCTTATTGATCGGTTTACCATCTACTACTATGCGTGAGGATTACGAATTGCAACATTATTGGCTTTCACGTTAAAAACTTTAATTCTAAAATAGTTGAATAAAGCAAATTAATATATGAATACTTAAAAAAATCTTTATTTATTTCGGGATTGTGTAATCTAATACCGGGAATTTCCGAGACAAATTTTCCACCGGGATCCCGGGATGCCGGAGGAGGAAAAGGAGTAATAGCAGTAGTAATATTCTATTAGGCCGCCATTTTTTTCATCGTCATGGATTCGTGTCAAAATTTTACCAGTTAATTCCTACATAGCACGTGATTGTTGTGCAAAATTTGAGGGAAATTACTAAAGCTCTTTAGTAAAAAATAAATTGTAACATATTACCAGGTCATCCCCATATGATCCTTAATTTCTTACAAAAATTTGAAGTTAACCGGGTAAGTCGTTTTTTTGCTATGTCGCGAACGGCAGCCAGAGAAACCGACAGATAAATAGGCAGACAGACTGATGGAATTGAGAAAACATGTTTTTTGGCATCTTGGGACCCAGAAACGTGAACATTTGAAAACATCTCGAAGGTTGATTTTTTATGATTACAATAGTTCCCATTTACGAGGGAAGTAAAAACATTTTTTGAATAGATTTTAGTTAAAAAATGTCCCAGATTTCACTATAAAAACATAGCAAGTATTTCTAAGTTCAGTGACTCAACACCAAATTGGCATCGGACTAATTCCCAACTTTTGTATGTGTTATTTATTTTATAAAAACGGGCTATTTTTATTTTATTAATATTAATCGTAGAATAAATACGTTTTAATAAAGACTGCAGTTCCACAAAAAAATGCGGTTTCAGTTTCTTCGCACAGATAACCTACACCACTAGGCTAATTATTAATTTTAATTGCACATGCAAAATTTCATGCTCCAATAATCATTGCGAACCCATGAATGCAAGGCTGTCAAATCCGCGTCCATATAGTGCGAGATACAGCTAAAAGGCAAATCGCGAGAACATTACATACACATTTTGACTTCGATTTTATCTCAGGACTAGAGATGGGCGATTTTAGATTTTCACCTATCGATGGGCGATAGCACATTACCTATCGCTGTATTTTATATGTATCGATACGTCAAAAATTATCGATAACTATCGATATGTATCGATATATTGATAGATATCGATAGTTCTCGATATATCTATAACTATCGACAGGTATCTATGTATCGATAACGACTAAGAGTTATCGAGATATAAATAACTATCGATGTCTCGATTATACCGATATTTACTGATAAGTATCGATATAATTTTTGATATTTATTGTCGAATTATTATCTAATACTATACAGAAAAAAATTGCCTGGTGGTAATAAATACATCACGTATTTGACCCATATTTCGAAAAAACAACACAAATAAAATTGAATAAACAACAATGTACCTCCAAGAATTAAAAGCACATATTTGGCAGAAATCGAATATGTATTTGAAAATGAAATAGTTGTATGTAATATTTATATATCTCACTGGCGTATATCGTATTCTAAGTCAAAAATCAATTCTATTTATATATATTGACATATTTAAAATGAAATATTTTTATATTGCTTTATAATCATGTGCATTTATTGAAATTGGTTGCAACCTCTTCAGAAGCGTTAGTATACTTGAGTTAAACCTTCGTGTATTTAATATTAACAGGAAAAGGTTTATTCAACTATTTATGTATTTTGTTTAATACTATACTAAATAAACGTTTTACTGCATCATATATACAGTGTGGGCCATTTTGGTGATGCATGTATTGGGATCTCGGAAACTATACAAAACTATAAAGCGATATATATGAATATGAATTGTCGAGAAGAAAAAGTTGCTATGGAAACAAGAAATTTATTTTTATCTATCTGTTTGGGTTCAATTAATAACAATAAATATTTGTTGAAATTCAACAATATTTGCAATTGTTTGGCTTGGTTACTATGAATACCTTGGATATCTGTCACTTTTGCATTCTTGTCAGTATTTGAGTACTTATTTTTTTGAAAATATTGTATTGTAAAAATGGCACATTATTCCAATGAAGTTAAATTTGATATGATTACATGTTACATTGAAAGTCATCAAAATTGCGCGCAAGCAGAAATGCGTTAAATTCAAAAATACCCCGAACTGCGTCAACCAGGGCGATCCATTTTCAAAAGGTTAGTGACAAACTTAAAAGAACATGGCGATTTTGAAAAGCCAGTGCGCAAAACCCTGAACAAGTAATGCGAGTTTTGCTTGCTGTAGAAGAAGATGATAATATAGGACTCCGTACCATCGAGAAAGAGCAAAAAGTGCTAAAAACCATTGCACATAGAATCCTGCGTAAAGAGAAATACCATCCTTATAAATACCTTATCTGCCATGCTTTACATCCTGGAGATGAAGAACATAGAACTACTATCTGGAAGTGGTTCACACGAAAATGCGATGAAAATCCCCAATTTCCCCACCAGATTATTTGGACCGATGAAACTTATTTATCTAACAATGGTTTATTTAATAGAAAAAATAGACATTATTGGTCAACAAAAAACGAAAACCGATTCCGCACATCCAAACACCAGAATCGGTTTGGAATAAATGTTTAGTGTGGTATTTTGGGGAACCGCATCATTGGACCATTATTTTTTGAAGGAACCCTCAATTCCGAAAGGTATGGTCAGTTCCTAAGAAACGAAATTGAAGAGGCACTGGATGACTTGCCTTTAAACCTAACCCATAACATGTGGTTCCAACAAGATGGGGCTCCCCCTCACAATTCAAGACTCAACATAGATTATTTAAGAAATCGATTCGGAAGTTTTTATGTAAGTTAATACTAATACAATGCTTCACATCTAAATTAGAAAAGTTCATAAATTTGTTATTATTTTGTAGGTTTTTAGAACTTTATTATTGTATTAAGATTATTAATAATAATTGTTGTTGATGTAAATTGCTTTAATAAAAAAAAACATTATTCATATTATCGCTTTAAATCACACCTGATACCAACACAAATAAAATAATTATTCATTTTTTTAAAATCTACGGTAAGAGCTAGATCAAAATAAATTTTGCATTACCAAAGTAACTTTTTCTTCTCGACAAGATAAACTAATCAGATTTTTGTTCCGGCGTTTCGTTTTTGCGGAATCATCATCGAATATCACTGATGATGATTTTTTGGGTCCGAAACGTCTAATAAATGCAAAGTGTGATATGTCATTGAATTTAGAATTAAAAATAGAGCTTATTAAGCACAAAACAATTTTTTTCGACTATTTAAAAAATAAAGTTGATGGTGGTTGTGAAAAACGAAACATCGGATTCGAAATCCAATGATGCCATCTTGTAGAGGAGAAAAAGTGACAACGAAAATGTAAAATTTGTTTTCCAAAATTTTTGAAAATAGAACCAGAAAAAAATAAAAACGAAATCGCGAGTTTTCGGTTTTTTTCTTAATTTCTTCGGAAGTACTCGGAATGTTCCATCTCTGCTAGTTTACGAGATTCCTGTAGAGTTCATTCTTATCCGGGACACCCTGTATATATATATATATATATATATATATATATATATAATAAATGTTTAATTCAGTTTTATTTTCTTCATTCGCTTTTTCCAAACGTTTGGGTGGCGTTTGTCACCTTTTTTTGTGGATCTAGAAGAGCAACTTTAAACTATTTATACTTAAAGAAATAAGTACATTTTTTTTAAATATAAATAGTTTGAAGTTTATATAAAATGAGGTTTGCTATGTTTGTTTTTAACAAGAAAAAAATACAAAAAAGCATAACAATAACTTACCCAAGTCAGAAATTTCTTTAATACATGAATTAACTAGATTCTCATTTAAAAAGACATCAGGAAATTACACATTAAAAACTCTATTTATTTTGTGGACCTATAACCTATAATTCTCAACACAATAACAAAAATACACGTCTAGGTTTTCCTTATTGTTAATTGCACGAATAAGTTATTGAACATATTTCAAAAATCGATGTTAGCTCAGTCGGAAACACCACACACCAACGAGACGACAGGTCACGGGATCAATGCGGAGAAGTGCCTGCAATTTTTTCATTGCATATATATTTTTTTATTAACAGAATCAATTTTGGACAATGACGTATGTGTTTAGTGTTTAAGGTGGTTTTATTTTGGAGATAGGAAAAATTTTAGAAAATTGTTTTTAAAGAGAAAAAATTGTTTTTCATAAAATTAATAACGCAAAATATTATGATATATTTTACTTAAGTCTTTTATATCTGTTTTTTCGTTTACTGAATTTTTTTATATGTACCATTTCTAAAACCTTCATTTTTGCTTTGCTACGTTTTGTTGTTAAAATTTTGGTCTCACTGTAGTCGAATTTGTGACCCGTTTCAGTTTCATGTTTTGTTAAGGCGGTTTTGTTTCTTTTATCATATTTGTGATCATTGAATCTGTTTTCGAGATGCTGATAACTTTGCCCAATATATACCTTACTGCATTCGGAATAAGGTATTTGGTAAACTATGTCAGTTTTTTATGTTTTGGGACTGGTGTTTTTAATTTGCTCTACACGTTTTTTACTAATCTGTGTGCTCGGTGACAGACAGTTATTTTACGTTTCTTGAAAAACATGTTAAAATATTGGTAAATTATTTATTCTTTAAAAATATGTGTTTATGGAGTGAGACAAGCGAGAGGTTGAGAAGAAGGCGAAATCCGGTCGACGTAGTGCGGTGGGGTGTGGGAGATAGAGTTAATAAGTCTTGTTGGATGGGACAATCGGGCAGATTACTACTAAGAATGATAAATCACAACAGCAACAACAATTCAGACGGTACATTGAGTATATACATAGTTAATATAGAACTTAATTACTATCGGATATTGGATAACTAATCTATAGTAAGTGTTGTTCATATAATAAGTTGAGTAGCGACAAATGCGAAGAGCGCTGAAAGGCAGAAGTTCTATGCTGCAGCACTACAAACTGCTGATTGTATCTAGTGTGTGTAAAAGTTGAAAAATTTGCTGACAAATAACTGGGCATACCTGCCTTAATTACGCGATAAATAAAAGAATACATAATATGATACTTCCTGCGATTGTTCATGTTTAATATCTTCTCATTATTTAAGTAAGGGTTAATATGGTGTCTATAAGGAATATTGTATGAAAATCTCATACAGGAGTTTTGAACTTTCTGTATCATTTGTTTAGTACGAGATGATAAGGAATCCCCGTAAACAACATATCCGTAGTCAAACAATGATAATACCAGAGTTTCACACAAAAAATATTTTTGTTTGGAAGGTAGTACTTTTTTAAATTTATATAATTTCCTAAGACGGAGGTATGCTGCCTTTATTTTGATTTATACACGTAAATCGAATGAAATTGCACTGTTAAAAGTTACTAAGTTACTACTAAGTTATTTAAACGTATATTTAGATTATTTTTAATATTTTTTCTGATACTGTTGTTAGCGTTAAAAATAAGAATTTGTGATTTTGAAGCATTTAGTTTTAAGTTATGAAGAAGAAGAAAGAAGAAATTAACGGCCATTCGGACAAATTATTCTGCCTATAGATAACTTATTCAAGAATAGGGACCAAAATCATAGACCATTATTGCATAATTGACTACGTTTCGTCCTATATGGGGCTCATCAGGCCAATGCAGCCGTGTTGTAGAGATGATGGAAACAGGAAAACACTCAACGGTATGTTGAATAAACAGAAATATGAAAATATTAGGCAGTGAGATATTAACCCACACAGTAAGAGTGCCATCTATGGGAACAAATGCGAGGCTTGTTATTTATACCTCTAGTAATGTTTAAAAAACATTATGAAGATAAACTGCAAAACTAAGCGTGACATACTTAGGCTTTCATAGTTTTTGTGTAAGCCATGCGATATCAATTATTGGCGAAACCAGAGCTCCCAAATGTATTAAATTCATGATACCGGATTTTTGAGGACAATCCACCTCTTCTTGTGTATTCGATTTTTAACTCATATTGCAGTGTAAGTTACCAAATCGTTGCTATATTATTATTCAACAAATATCGAATGTTACAATGTTAAAAATATCTAGACATATTATTCCTGTGACGCAGGTTTTTAAAACATTTTTATGCTCACATTAGTTACACTCACTTACCTAAAGAAAAATTTGTTAACAAACCCAGATGAAATACAATGAGCAGCAGCAAAATTTTGAAGACAACAGCATTCATTTCGATGGGAGACACTTCGATGTATACCTAATGGGCCTCGGCCCGTTTAGCCTACACTGTCACATATTAGATGGAAATTCTGCCACATTTCTGTAACAAAAAAGGTAATAGTTATGACAATATAAGAACCATAATAATATTATATCATTTAAAGTCAAAACCTGTGTTTAAAGAAAAATGTAATATAAGTAACTTAATTATGTGTAATAATTAATTTATAATCGACATGTTACTTTTTGCTGCCGTAAAACAATATTCTAATCCTGAATATATGTTTTAGACCCCTTATTTCCGCTCAACAAATCTACATCTTTCAAAAAAAAACTATTTATATATTTTAACACAGATTATTTAATGCCTCACTGAAGATCAAGAAATCAGTCTGGTTATTTTCGTTGACCAGTCTAGTGGTATATAGGTTTTTAATATTTTATGTTGTTTATTTACGTATGACTTAACCTCATTTTAGTGTCAATCAAATATGTACAAGTTGTTTGAAGGTCTGATGATGCTCGAAAGGGAGAAACACATGTCATGTTAATAATTATATTTTACTTGAGACTTGGAGTCTTTTTCTACGTTAGTTAAGAAAAATTTTATTTGGCCGCCATTTTGTTCCGCCATCTTGAATTAGTGCCACAGTTTTACTAGTTTATCTCTATAACACAATTAGTTATGGCACCTAATTTAAAATCAGTTTATTAAGCAGCTTTTTCAGGCCGAATTGTTTAAATATTTTATTAAGCCGCCATTTTAGATTCGTATTTTTACCAGTTAATTCCTACATAATATTTGATTTTTATACAAAATCTGAGATAAATAATGTTACTTATCTCGTAAAAGGGAAATATTTTAGTAAACGTTTTTTAACATTTCACTTGGCCAACATATTGTTTTGCCATATTGTATTTTTACCAAAATGTCACCAGGTCATCCCCATATGACCCTTAATGTTTGACCAAAATTTGAAGTTAATCGGGTAAGTGGTTTTTTAGCTATATCGCGAAAGACAGACCTACGGACTGACAGACAGACAGATCGAGGGAATCGAGAAAACATGTTTTCCGGCATCTAGGGGCCCTGAAAGATATGAAAAAATGTCGGAGTGTGAACTTTTCGCGATTAAAATACTTGCCTTTTACGAGGGAAGTAAAAAGACATAATGCTAAAAAATAGCTAGGCATATGCAAAAACAAAAATACAATTTTTTTTTCTTATTTCGTCCTACCGTTTTGTTTTTTCCTATGCAATTGTTTTTGTTTTTCTCGTATGTCTGATGATGCTCGAAAGAGCAAAACATATAACTGCTTATATGAAAAACTATATATTGAAGATTTTGAATTTCGTTTAACTTCAAGTAAGTTAGAAGAAAGAAGAAAGGAGGTGGAGTCCAACTACTAATCGTATCACTTAAATATGCCGTAGTTAGATTAATTTCTTCTTCATTATTGTTGTGTGTAATTTCAAAAGAGTGTTTTTTTCATCTTATTCCGTCCGCACCATTTTGTTTTTTCCTGTGAAATTGTTTTTATTTTTCTCGTATGTCTGATTATACTCGAAAGAGCAAAACATGTCATCACTTAAATGAAGAAATGTACAGGGTCATCATTTATATTTTGCCACCCACTTTCAAGGTTTATTTTTGTAGGCAGAAAAAAATAATAAATACAAAGGTTGTATGGCTTTCAGGAAGTTTCCTAGAAAAAATAATTTTGAATATTTCATGAATGAATGAAGTCAGAAACTATACCATTTGATTTTTTAGATTCTCTTTATTATTCCATTTCCAAAAATGTGTGATATGTCTATACTTGGAACGGTAGTTTTTGAGCTATTCGACTTCAAAAATTTCCCCTTAACTAAAATTCAACATATAATATCTTAGTTAATTTAGGTGAAATCGTGTCTAAGGTGTCTTGATAATGTAATGTAAAAAATTAGTTATTCACATGTCCTCCTTCGTTGGCGAAGCACCTCTAAATATTTTGTAACAATTTGCGATTAATGCAGTTAAAAATAAAATCAGAGTGATTTTCGTTTAATCTTACAATTTCTTCCCTAATTCTCTGTTCCAATACAGCTATATTTTCGAGTCTATTGTAAATTTTATTTTTTAGATAACCCTAAAGAAATACGGCAAGCGACGTCCGGTCTGGACTGTTTGCTGGCCGCCTTCTTATTCCGATTCAAAAATTGGGTAGCATTTAAAACATTGTCCTGTTGCCAAATGAATGTAAACTTCTGATTTAGAGGAATGTTATCTAACTGCTGTTCTATATCATTTTCCAGATATTGGAGACATCTGACACCAGTAAGACTTTGACGGAAAAAGATTGGTTCGATAATCTTATTTTTTAGAATGCCACACCAAACATTTAAACATTGAATTTTGTGAGGATTCCTTGTCGCCCAGAAATGTTTATTGCGTCTACCATTAATAGTAAATGTAGCTTTATTGGTAAAAAGAATACTGTGTAAAAAGAGCAGATTTAACAAATATCTTAAAATTTCTTGACAAAAAATTAATCTTTGTCGTTTATATTCTTCAGTTAGACCACGAACGGGTAGAAATTTATGCGGATGACAATTATATGAAGAGTTGATGGTCGAGGGTTTTCTGCAATAAAATGAACCAGACATAGTCCTAAGTATAGAAAACTAACAACATAATTTACCTGTAAGGAATAGAAACACGCTTAAGTCAAAGTTTTCATTAGGATTTGCAGTTCTTTTTCTACTAATAAACTTTTAGTATCTTCAAATGTATTTAATATATATCTTCTTGTGCTTCGTGATGGGACAGTTCTACCGGGAAATTGCCGAAGATACTCATTTTGTGTTTGAGTAAGGTTTCTATTATTGATATAATATAAGCCTATTATATTTAATTTGTCTGTAAATTTGGTTTCCATATTTATTTTACTATCTACCAAAATAAACCCTAAAAATGGATGACGAAATATAAATGCTGACCCTGTATATTGAAGATTTTGAATTTCGTTCAACTTAGTAAATTACGTATTTATCAAACTCGCTTCTAATTATCATTCACTATTAGTTGTTACCAAACCACTACCTTAGAAATCATAATTGATGCGACATGGGCCCTATAAAATTAAACATAAGAATTCAGTATTTTAGGCCTGAGTGAACTGTTTAACAATCTGTTAGCCATTCTTAGCAAATTTTTCCTTTCACGCAACATTTTAGGGCAACGTGAAAGGAAAAAAGTAATACTGTGAAATAAAAGTTAATGGTGCTTAACTCGCCTGTAACGGTACCTTCACTTTTGTTTGTTTTCGAGCAAAATGTTTACCATTAAAGTTTAAATATTAGAATTTATTTCTAGCGTACTGCTCGTGAAGTGCTGCTTTTTATCTTTTGAAAAAGTAATAATAGTTAATAGTTAGGTATATAGATATATATATATATATATATATATATATATATATATATATATATATATAGGGTTATTTACGCAACCCGTTCATTAAAAGTTTTTGATGATGCCATTTAGATAAAAATTCCAAATTTTGGGATTAAGATAAGGTCAAGGGGTACTTCTTTTTTGAAATATTTTCAACTTCCTGTCACTTCCGGTTTAACCGGAAGTTGTTATCAACTTGCTTATTTTAAATGGAACACCCTGTATTTTATGATATTTCTGGATTCTACGGAGAATTTTAATGCTATTTTATATAGCATGTCCTATACCTAGATTCAAGCGCTCTTAAGATACTTGACCTTGAACCAAAAATGAGCCTTCGGGGTACCAAATTTTAAAATCTCATATTTTTGTAAGTTTTGAAGATATAATCTTAAAATTTCGCAGACGATGGACAAATAATCTTAGGTTTCTATTTTTTTTATTGAATTTGTCTATTTTTATACAGGGTGTCCTAAATTCAGCGGCAAACATTCACATTTTCAAAGCCGCTAAAGTCCGTTTTTTTAAATGGGACACCCTATAACTTTATGCACTATCAAATGTAGAATTTAATTTTCTATCGAACTGTATTAAGGTTCCCTATACCTATTCGTAACCATTTTCGAAATAATCAGGTTTTTATTAAACTATCATATGTATTTGCTAATTGCTTACACCTTCCCGTAGTAAGCCATGGAAAAACAATTGTTGTGCTTTTCTATTCAACATGACAGCTGATTTGAAACTTTTAAATTAAAATAAAATAACACTCAAAAGCTGATATTCTCAATTTATTTTATATTCGCGGAGAATGTTACAAAATATTGGAGAGAACGTGCCATGTTTTTAATGAAAAACATCCTCATTTATCGCCAATGAACAAGAGACAATTGAAGAGGATTGAAAAGAAATTTTTTCGTTTCGTAAAAGTTAAAGTTATAAAAAATGTAATAAATTATTTACATTATTTTTAACCATATCTACTAAGTTCGAGACTGTTCTAAACTTGTTTTAGTGAACTTAAAAATTATAGCAATCTAACAATCAACAATAAATAAATAAAATAATAAAATTGAATTATAACAAATGTTCTATATGCTGTCTGTTCATTTGAAGACACATTTCAATTCTTCTTTGTACAGTTGCTGTGGCCCGTTGAATTTGTCCATTTTCTAATTCGGCAAAAGCTGTTGGTATCCTGTCCAGTAAATATTGTTGGTTATTTACTGGGGAAGCCTAGACTTTACCTTTGATAAATCCCCATAAATAAAAGTCTAGGGGTGTTAAATCAGGCGATCGCGAGGGCCATCTCCAAGGGCCATTAGGACCAATCCAGCGATCTTCAAAAATTCGAGATAATTGGAGATAAACTGCAGCGGAATTATGTGCTGGTGCCCCATCTAATTGATACCAATAATTTTGCAGCTCACCAATAGGAATTTCTTCTATAAATTCAGAAAACGTCCCTCGTAGAATTTCCAAATACTTATCACTGTTTAAATTGTCTTCATAAATACAGTACCGCACCTGATCATTTAATACTATACCGAAAACATTGAAGCTAAACCTCTCTTGAGAACGCGTTTCGCGTAAAGCGTGCGGATTTTCTGCTGCCCAGAAATGTTCGTTTCTTCTATTTGTTATTCCTTCTCTAGAAAATTTCGCTTCATCGGTCCAAAATATTTTTGAAAGGAATTGAGGGTCCTCTTGAATTTTCAAAAACATGAATTCGCAAAATTCTACTCGTCGGACGTCATCACCAGGTCTCAAGGCTTGCACGTTTTGGAAGGAATAAGGGTGCATATGATGTTCGCTCAAGATTCTTTGGACAGATGAAGAAGAAATTCCCAAATCGTTTTCTGCAGACGGTATTGAACTTTGCGGGTTTGCGTGGAAATAAGCTAATGTGTTTATTACGTTATCCTCGGCATTTGTCACTGGTTTCGGAACATTTTTTGTAACTTTAACCTTGCCAAAACGCAAAAAGTTCGTTTCAATCCTTTTAAATTTTGACTTGTTCATTGGCGGCAAATCAGGGTGGCGTTCATTAAACGACACGGTCTCTCCAAAATTTTATAACATTCTCCATGAATATAAAATAGATTGAGAATATCAGCGTTTGAGTATTCTTCCATTTCGATTTAGAAGATTTAGTTTATCACTGACAGCTTTCGATAAAATGGTTACAAATAGGTATAGGGAACCTTAATACAGTTCGATAGAAAATGAAATTCTACATTTGATAGTGCATAAAGTTATAGGGTGTCCCAAAAAAAACGGACTTTAGCGGCTTTGAAAATGTGAATGTTTGCCGCTGAATTTAGGACACAAAAAAAAATAGAAACCTAAGATTATTTACCGATCGTCTGCAAAATATGAAGATTATATCTTCAAAACTTACAAAAATATGAGATTTTAAAATTTGGTACCCCGAAGGCTCATTTTCGGTTCAAGGTCAAATATCTTAAGAACGCTTGAACCTAAAATTCTCCGTAGAATTCAAAAATATCATAAAATACAGGGTGTTCCATTTAAAATAAGCAAGTTGATACCAACTTCCGGTTAAACCGGAAGTGACAGGAAGTTGAAAATATTTCAAAAAAGAAGTACCCCTTGACCTTACCTTAATCCCAAAATTTGAAATTTTTATCTAAATGGCATCATCAAAAACTTTTAATGAACGGGTTGCGTGAATAACCCTGTATATTTATATTATATATATATATATATATATATATATATATATATATATATATATATATATATATATATATATATATATATATATATATATATATATATATATATATATATATATATATATATATATATATATATATATATATATATATATATATACCAGGTGACAATGAACCTACTACCCAGGGCGCCATTTGACAACGGCTAAAAATATGAAATTTGGTGTGTTGACAGGGTTGAATATTGTGAACATTTGTAACACACAAACAGTTGAATATCATTTCCGGTTTCCCCGGAAATGACCGCGACTTCGTTATTTTAAATGGAACGCCCTGTATATTTTATGCTTTTTGAACTCTCTTAACAACTTTTGTATAACATAACCTATGTCTAAAATGTATAGTTTTAAAAATAAAGCCACTTAAAAATGTGTCATAATTCCCACTTTTTTATTTCTATTTTATGGAAAAACGGAGTATGCCAGGATAAAAACAATCACGGTTATTTACTCTTTATTCAAGCCTTCATCCAACAAAATACTTTTTTAACCTTTATCCACATATGACAAAGTCAACATCCATAGATCGCAAACTTGAAAATTTGATACTCTATTTTCATGTTGTTAATGCTCATCTAAAGACAGAATCAATATTAAAAGCACTTATTTAATTATACACACCAAAATAATCTACTGTTTAAAGGAATCCCCTTTTAATTCATTTAAATTTTAAAAAAGAAACGAATATCATAAGGTGAAAACAAAAGAACTTTATTATACTTAGAGATGATTAATATTAACTAATAATAAAAGAAATAGAAAAAAGAACGAGATAAGATTTTTTTCAATACAGGTCTCACATTTTTCAGGAATTTTTCATAATACATTTTTTATTGAGTTATACTAACGTTATTAATAGCACTAATAATTCGATTTCTTCAAATGTCCAAATTTTCAGGTTGAGTTAAATAGACTTTTTCTTTGATATGACCCCAGAAGAAAAAATCTAGAAGTGTCAAATCAGGCGAACGTGCTGGCCGTTTTACAGATCCATTCGTTCCTATCCATTGGTCCACGAACCTGTCATTTAAATAATTTACACAAATTCAAGCATTATGGGCCGGTGCACCATCTTGTTGAGAGTAGATGTTGGGAATTTCTACAAGAGATAATTTGTCCAAAAAATTGGTAACTGTTGTTTCTAGAAAGTTCTTGCTGTAAGGGGCTCATTAAAAAATATTGGGCCCACAATTATCGTTCCTAAAACACCTAGCCACACATCAACATCAAAGCGTTCTTGGAAAGATCCTTCTGTTAGAATTTTCTATAAACCATCGGCAATATTCAACTCACCGAGCAAAGTCATTAACACCCAAGTGTTGATGGATTTGGTATTTGTATGGCTTGTACTTATGTTTCTTCCAAATGTTCCTTGCACTTTCTCTGTTAACTCCAACTTCACTTTCAATTTGGCGAGTAGAAATACCTGGATCAGCATTCACACATTCCAGAACGTTGATTTCAGCTTCTTCACTAATAATGAACTTTCCTTCATTTTTATTTTGGGAAACTGTTTTCAAATGTTGTACTAGCCATTGCATAGCAGAGTAGGTTTTTGTCAAGGTATCGCTCTGCGTAGAGTGTTTGAGCGTGCCTTTTATTTTGCCAGCTCTCGCTATAAACGAAAAGCATGTGTGTGTTTTCATTCCGGGTGTACATCCGTTCACTACTGTCGTTCTGAAAAGAACAGTTTTGCTGACGTTTCGCCAAAATCACATTTGGCATTTTCGAAGCTTTCTTTCTCGCGTCCGAATAGAGACTGAAGTGTTGGTGACTGCGACGCTTCCTTTTATACCCCCACTCTGGGTCGAAGGTAATATCTGCGCAGACGTTGGTCGTTATTTATGTTTGCCGGATGGTGCTGTTGTTGTTGCGCTAATTGCGTTTGAGTTTTTGCGATTTTAGATTTGTCGATTATTGTCTTCCATACTGTTGGTAGTTTTAATGATTCGTCCCTTTTATTCAAATCACCTTTTTTTTCAATTTCTATGGCTTCTCGGATTATTCTGGTCTTATAATGTTCTATATTGGCAATCTCCCTACACCCATCGAAATTTATTGTATGGCCGGTTTCCTGATGATGTAGGAATAAAGCTGAGGTTGTTTGTTTATTTCTGATGCTGAGTTTATGCTCTTCAACTCTTGCTTATATTCGCCTGTTAGTTTTCCCCACGGACAACTTTTCACAGTCCTGGCACGGAATACACAATATATATATATATATATATATATATATATATATATATATATATACATGTATATACCGGGTGACAATTAAACTATTACCCAGGGCGCCATTTGAAAACGGCTGGAGATAAAAATATGGAATTTGGTGTGTTTTCAAACCAAAATTTCTATACAATAAAGAAAAGTATTTAAAATTAAGACTTACTATAGAACGTAAAATTGTCTAATAGATAGTACAACTAAAACACATATATTCTCACATATACTAGAACATTTATTTTACATTTTAAAATTACTGGTACGTTGTACTGTACACTGTGTAAAAACGATTCTGAGTGATTATAATAAACATATATATATTTTATTTAGGTTGTTAATATCTTTTTAGTCGTTTATGGCGTCCTTGTTTTTATGAATTTCAGCCATCTCAAAAAAATCCCTTTTTTTTCCAGCTGAGGTTCAGTTTTTAATATTCTAGCATATTGATAATTGAATGTATGATTTTTGGACATTTTGTGGTTTGTTAAGGCTGTGGTGTTTTTTTGTTGTATTTGTGACTTTTTAGTTTATTTTCCAAATATTGACTTGTTTGCCCAATATAAACCGTTGCAATAATTGCAAGGAATCTGATAAACTATATTGCTTTTTTTATTAAATGGCGTTTTTGTTTCTAAATTACTAAAATCTTTTGCCAGCAAGTTAAATCCTTTGTGGCTTGCCAGTATGTTATATTTTATAAAAAGCTTTTGAAATTGCTGATGGGATAACCATTTATTAAAAGGCAAAGAAATGTATTTTGTATTTTGTTTTCGGACAATTTGATTTAATATTAGAGTTTTCAGAATTGTAATATTTGAGAATTCTGCTTTTGAATAATTTATTAAGTAAGTATAAAGGGTAACATAGAACGGAAGCTTTCACGGCTTTGGGCAATTAAAAAATCATGGTTCTTGGGATTAAGCCGTGTCAAATTGGAATTACTATCCGACGTTTCGCCTTCGATTCCACGAGGCATCTTCAGGGATCTTTACTCCACGAGATCTGAACACTGCAGATGCCTCGTGCAATCGAAGGCGAAACGTCGGATAGTAATTCCAATTTGACACGATCTAATCTCAAGAACCATGATTTCTTAAGTAGGTATAAAGGGTATTGGTTTAGTTAAACCCGGGGATGGAGCATTCATTTCACTGCAAAAAAGCTTTAATAACATTTCCCTCTAACTACTCAGCAAGTGGGTGAAAATTCGATTTAAAAAAAAAGTGCACATATCGGTCAAAAATCGATAGATATCAATCCATATACGACGCGAAATGATAGGTGGCTTTGGCTTAGGATGATAATAAAATTTACAGAGATATTTGACTTGAGAGTTGTGATAGATACCATGGCAGAGTATTGGTTTGTTTAAAGCGAATATTTCTCTGATATTCTTTATCGCTTCGATGTATGTTTGTGCATTTACGTGTTAAAGAGTCGTTTTCACGATTTGTATTTTAAGCTTACGAGTTCAAGTGAATGTGCATTTTCATTGTGCTCAGAGAACTCTCTTGTGAGAAGAAAACTGTGTTTTTCAACGAGAATTTGCCTGAATTATTGAAAAATCGAAGAAAATATATACGTGGTTCAAGGCATCTGCCCAGGCAGTTTGTGTGAAGCGGCCACCATTTCCGTTTTATAATGTAAGTGTTTGGTAATATCCTAGTATCATAGTTTACATATATTTTGCATATAAGTGATAACGGCGTTGTATTTTAACAATATGATGATTATATATTTTTTATTTGATTAATAGGTGAAAATTTGAATAATTTCTTCCGAAGAAGTTATCGACTTTTGAAATTCACTTTTTCGTTACTGGTTTAATCAATGTTTCACCGATTATTTCTGAAAAATCTTAAAATCGTGCATGTGTTATGAGGAGTACACATAATTAGCTTTTCAGAGTATTTTCTTATAATGTTTGATCAGATGCTTAAATGTACCCATTGTACCGATTAAATTAAACAGCTTCAAAGACAGTCATATACAGGGTGTTACAAATTTGAGGTACGAGCATTGGAATCTTGGAAACGGTAAGAGATCCAAGAACGGTTAAATTGAGGCAAAGTTGCGGATAATAATTAGTTAACAAAGTTGGAAAATTTTAAGTATTTTCGGGGATATTTATATACGCATTTAATGAAATATTACAAAATAATTTTACATCTTTACAGCAACTTTTCCTTATCTACAAGATTGTGCACCTAGATTTGAAATCCGACGTTTCTGCTCCAAGATCTCATTATCAACTCACAACCAACCTGGATTTTTTATTTTGTTTTTTACTATCCCTTGACCTCTCAAAACTAATGATGTAATGCACTCATACATTTACATAAATTGACATGTCAAAAAAAATTATTTCTTGTAACTTTTAATGTCGTAATTTATTTTAGATAAATATTTTTGCAGCTGTCCAAAAAAACTTCTAGTATTCCTTTTTAAATAGCTAAATTTTTTTTAAATGAGAAAACCGGATGTATCGGACTAGTGGACGTTTGTATGGTACATCCGATCAATTGATCATGATCATTAATCAAAAATAGCCGTCAAGGTTATGATAATAGTAAAATATGAGCCCACAGGGACAACCTGATATATTACTTGTTAAATCTTTATTCAGGGTTCAGGTATTTAATACCTACAGTTTGTGTTACACTTTTATTTAAGATGAACATCTGATCAAGTCACAGTGTGGGCGAAACAATTGTCATGTGTTTTATGTTTTGTAAAATAAATTTTAAACAAGTGATTTCTTTTACCTAAATAACGTTAGTGAAAGTTCGCATCATCGTACCATCGACAACTCCTACACAAAAGTATAAAAATAGAATATAATTGAAAACATTTTACCAGTTACAGTCTCAAAAAATTTTTTTGTTTTTATTTGTTAAAAAGTCGTTACCTTGGTCGAAGATTGCACGTTTTGTCGCAAATATTTTTACATGCAAAATGTGTAAATTTCAAAACGTGAATTTTAAAACGTAATGATTTTACCTGATGCAGGTAAAAGCTAACATTATCTTCCAATATGTGGGACGAAATTCCCCAAGTTAACGGGTACCCAAGTACGAATAAAATTATGCACCGATAATGCACGTGCCATTTCTGTCAGGTTTAGTGTTTTTAACAACCGCGATAAAAATGTCTCGAGGACAGACAAATAAAAAACCAAACTTGGTAAATACTTCTTTAGCATTTTTATGGTTTCTCATGCAAATGGAAAGTATACCTTTTAACAAGTTTGATGGAAATTTAGTAAATACATAAAAGCAACAGTATACAAGTTAGTGTCAAAATTCAGCGCCGTAAAGTCATTGGCGCCCAGCGCAGGATTTAGATATTGCGCCCTGGAAAGTTCAAAAATATTAAAAAAATTATTATTACATTGATTGATTTATTTATATAATGGTTACAACTTAAGCTTATAATCAAATCGGACAGTGGTGGCTAAATAATATTTTTTCTATTTTGTTAACATAAAGACGTATGGTTAAGCAGCCAACGGATCAACTGCAGTTACCAAGTGACACTTTTCCGCAGTCGACTTCAAAAAAGGAAGAAGTTTTCAATTCGACCTGTATTTATTTTTTTATGTTTGTTCGCGCATATTGTCTAAACGGCTTGGCAGATTTTAATAAATCAAACGCCAAATTCTTGAGCACGTTTCTCTAGTGATTTCAAAACCGTTCACGCGTTTTTTTGTAATAATAATATAAAAAAAACACAGGTATAATGGCGATAAAGGCAGCGAGTTTTATAATTAAATTTACATTTTTTTAAATACACCTTTCAAGCTAAAGCATTGAGGTGTTTAATAGACATACAACCCCATTTTCTATTCTCTTTTGAGTTCCTTAAGCATAATAAAATACGCTATACTAAGCTTGACGAAAGTACCC
This sequence comes from Kuschelorhynchus macadamiae, assembly GCA_030620095.1. Lineage (NCBI taxonomy): Eukaryota > Metazoa > Arthropoda > Insecta > Coleoptera > Curculionidae > Kuschelorhynchus > Kuschelorhynchus macadamiae. Next base: position 1,044,785 of record JAUTXW010001077.1, read on the forward strand.
GAAGATTTCACAGCTACCGAGCGGCAGCCGAACGTGATAGCAAATGGAAAATGAAATCGCGATTTGGGTCATCAGCCGATCTCTTCTCATAATTCAATCGATCGGTCGCGGCATCACGTCGGCATGCGGAAGTTCAATTGCTCAGAGGTCGCGCGGTCGATATTATAACTCAATATTGTTTCTATATATACGTTTTTAATCGATAAAAATTGATTTATATACTGTTTTTTGTAATATATTTTTTTATTTTTATGATCCATGTGTGAGTTGGAAATATACAGGTAATAAAATGTTGGTAGTGACTAGTGCAAAAAAATAAACAACTAAAAAGTGCTTACGAACTTAATTTTGCAAAAATGACCAATTTTAAGATAGTCTGTGTTTGAGTTGTGAATGTAGAAGAAATAAAATGTCGGTAGTTGAAAAAATTAAACAACTAAAGAGTGCTAGCGAACTTAATTTTGAGGAAATAACCGAATTCAAAGTAAGTGGTCGCAATTTGCCAGAATTTAGTATACAACAAACCAGTAAAGACAAAAGAGGTTCATCGAAACTTGTGAAGTCTCTAACTCATTTTACTGTTATGTTTGTTTGTTGTTTTCTAAGGACTCGTCGGACTCATTATGCTGCAAAACCAGTATTAAAGACTTAAAACCCTTAAAAGAAAGAATAAAAAAACATAAACCCTTCCTCGTCTAAAACGTAATTGAAAGATCCCTGTATAAACTCGTTGCAGTTTTATTTAGCTGTTCCATAAACTGTGTTTAAATTAAAATTTATTATCAATCACGAGTATCAACGAAGCCATCAAATCTTCAGTTTTATTGTGCTATCAAGATTATGTAAATTTATTGAGAGTGCATGGAGGAATCTAGGTTTATTGAAACATACATTATATATGCGATTTGTTTATTCAATTTGATTCACTTTGTGGGAATCGCTTTTTAGTCCTCGAATCCAAGCCTCCTGTTTATTTTATATTCATATTTACTTTTTATATATTTAAATATAAAAATACATCGAAAATATATTATAAGAATAATTTATATAATATATAAGTCTGCCCGTTTACTGTATATTTTGACAAAAAATATTTAACATAAATAAAATTTTATTTTTTTTTTAACATTGAACGGAAACTCGATACGGCTTTGGTCAATTAAAAAATTATGATTATTCGAATTAAACCGTTTCAAATTATAATTAGTATTCGACTTTTAATTGCACCAGACATCTTCAGGGCATCTTTACTTCACCATATCTGATCACTGAATGTATCTTTACTCGGTATCTGATAATGTCCATTCGAAGGCGAAATGCTGAATAATCTTATGTGTTTATAAGTAATTGTGTATTAAGATATAAGACGTTAAATAATAATTATAATTAATAATATTAAATCACTATCTCACTGAAATTCCTATAAAAATGCATAATTTTCAGTATAAAATCGATAACCACAAATTAATGTCAATAATGACAATATAAATATGGGACTGTGAATATATAAGCCAAGATCCAATGATTAAATAAATGACTGCCCGTTCTACACTAAAGACTTACCTTATTTCATTGCAAATCGGACGTCACTGGCTAATACCCGGAGTTTATAGCGTACTGAACTGAACTTACTGTTTGGGAACGGGTGGGTCGAAGTATCAAGTGTAGTTTTATAGACGAAAAAAACAGAGGCGTTCAGTTTATATTGCTATATTAATAAATTAAAGAAGAAAAGTATTAATTTGATAAATACGGAACACAACAAAAGAAGTTTCGGGTAAACCCACTTTACCAATTCCTTTTTTTAACTTTTATTTTTATTATTTGTGGATAATTTTAATTTACTAATTTAAAACAATAAAACAAGCTATTTTTATGTTTCGGATAAAGGTTAATACTAATTTTTATTATACAGCTCCCTTCTTCTGTAGCTCACTTATCATTTGACTCATGAATTTTAGATTTTGCACAACTCATATGTATATTACGGCGCATTTTCTAAACATATTTTTGATTATACAGGATGACCTAAAAAAGTGTGACGTCACAATGACATATTTTTTTAAATTAGATGGCTATATTTTTTTACATATTTAGATGGCTTCCATACTTGTTTACATCATCCTGAAATTTTATTGGATTCGATCGGTAAATAACCGCTTAAAAAAATTAAATATGAAAAAAGTGAATTTACACCACTGGTTAAAAAAAATTATAAAAATTCAAATATTGCCTCGACATAAGAATCAAACTGGGAATTCGTTAAATAAGGTTTGACAATCTCGCTGACCAAATTTAAACGATCTAAATTATACAAGGTCTACAAAATTAAGTATCAAAATTACCAAACTTCAAAGTGCATTTTCTTTCTTATTTTAAACGTCAACTCTATACTTTTTCCATTGCAAGCGATGCGTAATTGAAAAATAAAACTTTTTTGTAAATACATCTTTATTAAAATTTCTAACGTATTAAAAGATATTCGCCAAACACTGGTAAAGCGTCCTATTTTAGCAGCCATTTCAATGAAAATAATCCAAGGTGGCTTAGATTATTAAAATGAATGACGTAGAATTCAATCAAAATGACAGGAGAGTCTTTTTGACAAATTTAAAAAATTATTTAGTTTACAAACGGGTTAATATTGTTCTTGATCATAATTATTACAAAGTATTGCGTTATTTTGTTCCAGTAGTATAGTTTGTTTATTGTAGTTATAGTTGTTTGCAGTTTATTTCAAGAAGTTATTTTTTTAAGTAGTTTGTTAAGTTGTTCACGTTTTGCATAAGTATGAATTATATCAAAGAAGAGCTAGTAGATATGATTTTTGTGTTGAGAGAATCTCAAAAAAATAGTTTTTTGGCTAGTCGGATCTACGCGAGATAGATTTATTCAGACGGGAGATGTCGAATACTCAAAACCTAGTAGAAATAGGCCAGTTCAAACTGGTGAAAAGGAACTGGATGTGCTACTTCATATCACAGAACCCCCTTCAATTAGCCAAAGGGTAGTCGCCGATATAGCGAATGTTAGCAATACCACCGTTCAACGTGTTTTAAAAAAAAAACTCATTTTCATGCCTACCATATTCAGCTTCACCAAGAGCTTTATGAAGAAGATTATGAGCATCGGATAGCGTTTTGTAACTGGGCACAATCCAAAATCAGAGCAAATTTTGAATTCTTCGATAAAGTGCTCTTCTCAGACGAGGCTACCTTCCATAAAAATGGATTTGTGAATCGTCACAATTTTCATTACTACTCCGATCATAATCCAAGACATTTTCGGCAGATCGATCGACAGCACAGATGGTCTATTAATGTGTCTTTCCGGATCGGTGGATCGGAAGAGGAGGGCCAATTAGATGGCCACCCCGTTCACCCGACCTCACTAAGCTTGATTTCTTCTTATGGGGCTATATTAAAGAAATCGTTTACCAGGAGCCCCCAACAACACCTGAGAACATGAAGCTGCTAATTCAAGACGCATTTCGACAGGTAACACCCGATATTTTAAGGAGAGTGGCAACATCTTTTCAAACTCGTCTTCGTTTGTGTTTGGAAGAAAACGGAAGACACATTGAACATAAGTTCTAGTGAAAAAATTGGATTAAATATAGTTGAATTTAGTATAGTGTAAGTCTCAAATGTAATACTTAAATAGGAAAGTTTTAATTTTAATGTCAAGATAAATGGTAAATTATAATAAAATTCAATATAAAAAGAAATAAATAAAAAAATAATTTAAAAATAAAAATTTGCGAAATGTCAAAATTGTCTCTTGTCATATTGATTGAATTCTACGTCATTCATTTTGATAATCTAAGCCACCTTGGATTACTTTTCATTAAAATGGTTGCTAAAATAGGACGCTTTACCAGTTTTTGACGAATATCTTTTAATACGTTAGAAATTTTAATAAAGATGTATTTACAAAAAAGTTTTATTTTTCAATTACGCATCAATTGCAATGAAAAAAGAATAGGGTTGACATTTAAAATAAGAAAGAAAATGCACTTTGAAGTTTGGTAATTTTGGGGGTTCGGGTCACCCTGTATAATCAAAAATAGTTTAGAAAATGCGCCCTAATATACATATGAGTTGTGCAAGATTTTAAATTCATGAGTCAAATGATAAGTGAGCTGAGATTATATATATATATATATATATATATATATATATATATATATATATATATATATATATAATAAATTAAAAACTAAGGTGTATTATAGATAAAATTTTATTTAAATCGTTGTACCCAAATATGGTTTCTAGTCAAATCCAGATAATTTATTTTACCCAACCACAAGTACTATTTTATGCTATTTGTCACCAATAGTATATAAGATATTTTAACATTTTTAGATAAAAAGGAAACGCAACAACAACAATAAATCTTGAAAAAGCTCAACACAATGAGTAAAACGTTGAACTGATATGAAAGTTTGTGTTTGTATAAATAACCTTTACCCAAGAATATAAAGTATATATATATATATATATATATATATATATATATATATATATATATATATATATATACATCGTACAAACTTTGAATGCTGAATCAGAATTTGAGCTCAGCGTATCAAAATTTTAATCAGGAGTGTACCATACCGGAGGGGTTGAGGGTAAAAACAACCCCTTTTTTATGACATGCTTACTTTACATTCTGATATCCTGATATGATACCTGGAGGTTTTTTACGTAAAACAGGTACTCTTAGTTCATATCAATAGGGATAGTAGTTTTCGAGAAAATCGCAATTTTCTAGTGATGCATCGGCACCCTAAAGACGGGTTTTCCTCAAAATTATTGAAACCTCTCACCGTGAAATATTGAAATTTGGGATACTGCATAAACTTTTGACGCCAAATTAGATTCTGAGCTGAGAATTCCCAAAAAAAAAAATTATCGGAGGCGTATTATACTTAAGTGGTTAGGGATAAAAATAAACCCAATTTTTTGATGATTAGACTCTTGAAGAATTTTTACGTGAAAAAGATACTCTTGATATTCATTGGGCTAATCGTTTTCGAGAAAATTGTATTTATCTGCTGAGAAATTTACAGTTAGTAAGTATGTGTTGGGTAGATCTCATCTAAATGAAAAACTAAATGTGCGTTAAAAAGATATTCATTCTAGAGATCAACGAAGAAAAGTAATTGAAGACTTGAAGTAAATAACGGGCTAAGTGCCAAAAAATCTGAAATTAGTTTTATTTGCTTAACGTGGTCTATGTACCATTGCCTTTAAAATACCGGGCATTATTTCATAGTTAAGTGACTTTGACATAGTGTCATTATTTGTCAATAATAAATCAGTCGGAAATTAAAAAATAAAATGCGTTTTTATCTTTTATTAACATTCCTATAGAATAATATTTTCAAATCATAGCAGACTGGTGCAGATATCTGAAGCAAAGTTAGTTTAAATCTGAATCTTCATTCTTTTTGCTAGTGAAGTTTTTCATCATGAATCGCTATACGAACGCTGAAATGACTGATATGCATTTCTTATATGAACTTGCGAATGGTAATGCTTTAGAGGCTAGGAGGTTGTACATTGAACGATATCCTAACCGTAATGCTCCTGACAGCAGAATGTTCCAGAGAATACATCAACGACTTCATGAGACAGGCACATTGAAACAAAATAGAGGACAAGTATGTATGCCAATTACTCCCACAACTTTAAAACGTGAAGACGTTTTTCCAAAATATTTTAATTCTCGACTTTAGTGATACGGGTTGCGCGAATTGTTTTTTTTTTAATTTAATACTTTTTAAAAATAACATAGGTCTAAGCCCATGACACCCAAAATTTAATCTCCACGAGTCATTGACCTAGCCTATTTTTGTTGCACACATAAAACTATTATATTTTTATAGCTCTCAAATTGTCACGAACGCAAATTTTGCTTACACACATTCAGGCATTTTTTTGGAAATATAATTTTCTGTCGTAGGAAATTATTTCTTGAATATTGTGATGCTGCATTCTCAAAAAAAAACTATAGAAGGCCGTGGAATGGATAAATAATATAACTATTTGTTTTAAATCTGACAAATTTCCAATTTATTTGTGTTTTTTAAACGAGCAATTTAATTTAACTATATATAGTAACATTGAGATTCCATGGCCGCCGCGAAGTCCCGATTTGACACCCTCAGATTATTTTTTATGCTGCACACTGAAATAAAAAAATTCGTGTGAAGAAATTATTAGTCTTAATAATAGTAACGCCGGCGCCGTACGAAACACTATGTCAAACATTCAAGTGCGATATACAGTGTGTATAGCAGAAATCAGATGTGGAAAATCAATTATAGACTGGTTGTTGTTTTATTGAAATCATTTAAATTTAAAATAATTAGACTTTAAAAACGTTTCCTTGTATCGGTGTTTACTTGTTCTATTTAAAAAAAATGGCTCAATATTTAAGTCAAGAGCGACTAAATTTGTATAACTGTTACACTGTAAATAGAAAAAGTCCAGCACTTGCATTAAGCGAGTACCGTCGAATATTTGCCATGGCAAGATACTAAACAAGAAAATTTTTGACAAAATTTGCAGTGATTTATCAACTTATAAAGATTTGATCTATAGAAAAAGGCAAACAGCCCGTTCAGTCGCCTCTAACGATTTTCAAATGAAGGTTTTATTATATTTCATCGAATATCCTATCAACTTTTTAAGAGATGCACAAAGGGATCTGAATTTTTCTATGACCAGCATACATCAAGTATTAAAAAAAAACAAAATATCCCAATATAAGTTTCTTCCATTTCAATTTTTAAGTGAAGTTGATTATCGGACCAGACTGGATTTTTGTATGCAATGCATTTTGAAAGAGAGATTTTAAATAAAATCCTTTGGACAGATGAGGCGATATTTTCCACTGCGGGAATGCATATCAGAAAAAATTCTCACTACCATTCTAAGACAAATAAACATTTGGTAAAACACATTAAAAGGCAAGGACTCAAAGTGTTAAAGTGTGGTGTGGTATTATAAACGACCGATAATAGGACCTGTGTTTTTTGACCACTATTTGAATAGACAAACATTTTTAAACCTTTTAAGAAATCAAAATATGGAAAAACTCAATGACCTTCCAGCAGTGGCGTGCAGTCCATGGAAGCAAGGGAAGCAGTGCTTCCCCAGAAGAAATTAGAAAACATCTTCTAAAATGTAATTTTTGAAATAGGAAACCATTAATTTAGTTTATATTAAAAATGCTAAAATATTATCTTAATTATCAAGTCCATAATAAATGCGGCATTGACTACGACCCAGCCACAATAGAGTATCGAATAGAACCTATGCGGGCCGCTAGCTTCTCTGCAGCCAGGTCCTGTATGCTTGATTTCTTGTGAATCGAGCCAGACGTTATTGAACTTTCCACCGGCTGTTTGCAATTTTTGCATTTCAGTCGCGTGCTTTAAGTGGTGACGAGAGCTATCGTTGTAGTAGGTTCTTTGTTTGAACGGCTATCCGTGTGTTGTGTGATACATACGTCGCGTCGTTCATTGTGCGATATGGAAGACAATAATACGGACGTGGATATGCAAATACCGTCAACTTCGGCTGTCGGTAATAACGTTGAAAATGTTGGAGAATTTAGTAAGAAGAGTGTGTGTGAATGTGTGGTGTGTGTCTTAATAATAAAGGGATTTTCAACATTAAACTTCGCTAATGAGCTTCAAATAATTTCCAAAGCAAGGGCAAAACCGCCTATAAAAAATTTAACCACAAAAATGAAAAACTCTATTAGACATTTTTATCCGGAAAAACGATACGAACAATTTAAATGGCTAACAGGGTGTGAAAATATAAGTAAATTATTTTGTTGGCCATGTTTACTTTTTGAAAATGAAAAAGGTCTTTGGAATAAAACTGGTTTATCCGATTTAAACAATTTCCATAAAGATGTAAAAAGATACATTATGTCCAAAGGGCGTCATAAAAGAAAACGTCTTCAGTAAAACAAGAATTGAACACGCCCTTAATAAACAGTTGGAAATTAGTCACCGCCAACACAATGAACTAGTCGATAAAAATAGGCAAATATTAAGAAGACTTATCGATGTTGTTTGATTTCTCGGACAGCACGAATTGGGATTTAGAGGTCATGACGAAACAAGGGTTTTTTCAAATAGAGGAAATTTTCAAGATTTACTTAGTTAAATGGCTAAATATGATGATTGCTTAAAAAATCATTTGGGCAGTCTAGCGTTTTTCGCGGAACGTCGAATCGAATCCAGAATGATTTAATTTCCGGTGTTGCAACCATTATTCTAAAAAGAATTAAGCAGGAGATTGGCGAGGCGCGGTTCATTGCTATTGTTCTGGACGAAATAACTGATATCACTAATTTTAGCCAATTATCTATAGTAATACGCTACGTTAAAACAGACGGAAGTATTCAAGAGCGATTTTTAGGTTTTAAGAATGTATCGGAAAATTATACAGCAGATGCATTATATACCGTACTTTATAACGTTACTAAAGAAATTAATGGAAAGAAAAAATTAGTTGCTCAAAGCTATGATGGAGCTGCAGTAATGGCAGGACAATTAGAGGGTCTGCAAGCTAAAGTTCGAGAAACTTTCCCAAGTGCTGTGTTTGTCCATTGTTTTGCTCATAAATTAAATTTAGTTTTATCCCAGTCCATCAATCACATTAAAGAGTGTAAAGTATTTTTCGTTACTTTAAGTGGCATAGCTGCTTTTTTTCCAAGTCAACAAAACGTACACAAGCTTTGGACTCCATTGTCCACAAACGATTGCCCAAAGTAGCTCCTACTAGGTGGAACTATAATGGAAGACTTGTGTTAACAGTACCTGAAAATCGTGAATCACTGATTGAACTATTTGAGAATATAATAGAAAATAATGAAACGTGGCACTCAGAAGCAATAAATAGTTCGAGGGGGTTTTTTGGACTGTTTGAAACGAGATTTTAATTTTAATTATTTGTTGAACATATTTTCAGAAATATTTCCATTCTCGTACAATGTTTTTAATATATTACAAACTAAAACAAATGATATTGCTTTTTTCCTAAAAAAAGTGGATTTAAATTCCTCGAGATCTGTAATTTTGACGCATTTAAAGGAAAAACTTTTCCAGAAGATGCGTTTAAATCTCTTCTTCTTCATTATGGCCAGTTCTTCGACCGAGTGTTACTGCGATCTGAATTAAAAGTGATTTACGAAACTGATGACATTAGTGCAAAAAATAACGCTGAGGAACTAATGCAATTTTTAAAAGACGAGGAGCTGGAAGATGCCTACACCGAAGTGTCGAAATTGTGTGAATTAGTATTGACAATACCTGCCACAAGTTCATCAGTAGAACGCAATTTTTCAATACTTAAATGTATAAAAATTTCGTGAGAAATCCAACGGGACAGGAGAGACTTTCGCATACATCGCTGTTGTCCACTGAAAATAAACCTCTCCAAAATATGTCGGAGCATCGACGTTTTTATGATGACGTCATTGACGAATTCGCAAAAAATAATCGAAAAATCGAATTACATTACAAATAGGTAAGTTTCTAAAAATTACTTCCCTTTCTTAAAATTTCACCGCACGCCCCTGCCTTCCAGAACATGTGGACTTGGTATATCAGCAAGATAAGAATCCGTACCACTGTGGAGAAGGTATAAGAACATTTTTAAACGAGCAATTTAATTTAAGCATATCTAGTAATAGTGTGATTCAATGGCCGCCGCGAAGTCCCGATTTGACACCCCTCAGATTATATTTTATGGGGCACACTTAATGATAGAATGTATAAAAATCGAAACAATTATTCTGTAGATAGTCTTAATAATAGCGACGCCGCACTATGGTCTGAATGATCATAATTTGCGCCAAAAATATTTTGTCACAAGAAAAATTGTTACAAAATCTCTTAATTGATTAAAATAAATTATACCGGCGCAAAATAATAAAAACCATTATTTTTAGTTCTTTTTTCGAAAGAAGATAATAGTTTATTTTATGTTTTATAATAGTTTACAATAAAAATTGGAACAATAAATTTTAACTAATACTAAAGACAAAATTTTATTCAAATTAACTTGCTCAATAATTAACAATTTAGTTAAATTATTAATCAACTACTAAACTACTTATCTCCTAATTTTTATTTAACTGATCATAAAAATAACATTAAATTTATTCGATATAAGAACAATAACAAAAACAATATAGATTTAAAAGTTCATTTCAGTTGATAACTCTAAAGTTTCTAAATCTCTAATATCTAAAATATCTTCCAGATTATCAAGATTAAAATCTGGTTCATTTTGAGAATTTTCCGTGTCTTTAGGAGCTAAATCTAAAGCAGTTTCTAACTCAGGAGCTTTTAGCAACCCAATTACAGCACTTGGAAGATTTTTTATTTTAAAATTTCTTTTTCTAGAACGAAGGCTGGCACTTGAAATAAGAGGATCTGAGGTATCTAGACCTCGGCAAAATACGTCTTCTAAGTTACTTACTCTGCTAGTTTTCCTAGCATGATGTAAACGATCTTGTTTGTAAAGTTTATTTCTTGATTCAGCAGCATCTTCACCAAAGTATCCCACAGGCAATAAACAATTTTCAATTATTTGCTTACTATGCACCAAAACTTTATGGATGGAAGCTGGCATGGGGAACCAAGGATATAAACTTACAAATAATGAACCTGTGTTAAAGCAGTACGTTTCAAATTTTTTAAGATCAAGAGGTAACCGACAAGCCAGAGCAATCAAAATAGTTTGAAATTTCGTTATCAGCTCAAGTGAAACACCCGTAATTTCTGAAAAAATGCCTGGGGTTTCAAAAGCTCTTCTTGCGGTATTACCGTCATTGCTAGAACCATAATTTGGTTTAGGTTTGTCCACGTGCAAACTTAGCTTCTCCCAAAAGTGATTTTGTATCATTTTTTTCCTTTCATTGACAACAAGTTTGTTAGGCTCTCCTCTAATTTGCCATACTTTAATTTCAATTCTGTAGCCGATATGGAGTACACATTCTAAAAACCTTATCCAACAGTGTAATGGACTAATTCCAAATTGTAACGAGTCTTGGTTAGGCGTAAAAACGGCAGATTTAAAATCTTTAACCTTCATGAATGTTGAAGTCGTTGCTCCACATATGGGGCATGCTTGGGATGATCTGGTATTTGTTAGGATACTTAAAATTTTGCCATCGATTACTGTTAAGCACAATTTGCAAGTAATTTCTAGAGTATGGCTTCCAACATTGCATTCCAGTGGACGTAAATTCTTAATCTGTTCGCCCAAATTGCCGTTTCTTTTAGGACGTGATTTTTTGTTTCTTTTGTGTACTGTATTTTAAGCGGCCTACAAAATCAAGTAGATTGTGGTGTTGGGTTATCCCAAAGGACGTCATTTTTGGAACTCACCAACCGAAGTGGTATTACTGTAGTGGCAAATATGCTAGAGTCATCACAGGATGAGTTGCTAAACTTTTGCTTATAATTAGAATGGCCTGAACTGCCGTCAAACCCATAACTACAAATCATGGTAGCTCTCATATTAGTGCACTTTAAAAACTCAAATAAATTTATAAGAACATCTTCTTGCAGTAAAATTATTCTTGAAATTGTGTGATTTAGCAAATCTGCCAGTGGAACCGATGCAGTTGTCTCCGAAATTTGAATTCCATTTGGTCGACATTCTTTTTTTGCCTGCAAAATGTTTTCATAACTTGGGTAAATATCGCAGTTCCTCTCCTTAGCTCCAATTCTGGTGTTTATGTACTGACTTTTTGTAAAATTATTTTCTAACAAATAGGCTAACGCTTCCTGTGGAGTATAAAGCACTGGCTCTTTAAATTTTTCTGGCGAAAGAAAGCGTTTCATTTTTGCCGGTCTGCTAGGGCTTACTGCGGCTTCCCTGAGTACCACAGAAAGATCTTTTTGACCGCTATGTCGAGCTGCAATGCTGGCAGCTTTAACCATTAAATTCGGGTTATGTTGATGCTTCTTAGAAAGTTCAAAGGCGTCTCTTTGCTGTGACCTTAACGACTTATTTTCAAACGTCAAGCGCGGGCGACCCATAGATACATTTTCTGCTTTGGTTTTAACCAGAGTATTTGTATTGTTTTGTTGTGTCTTGAAAACTGAAGCCATTAAAAGCCAATCTTTGTATTTTTTTTCAAAATGATTTTTATTCCTGTTCACTTTTTTCCATCTTTTGGCTATATTCGAAGACAAAAATTTAACTTGTTCTTCCATAAATTTACTATTTTCTTCTGTGACTTTAAGGTTTTTAATGTTCTCTAATACAAATTTGGATAAACTGGAAATTTTGAACTTTGCGTTGGTTTCTTTTTGCCAAACATTAAAAAGTCGCTGATTTGAGAAGCGGTACTCGCCTACAAAAAATACAAAAATTTGCCAAGTATGCAACTATATGCAAAAATCTTAGGTGCTACTATAAACTAGACACTTCAAACAGTATAACACCAGGAAAAACTTTGTAACACCTGTTTACAGAATTTTGATAGCTCTAAGAAACATTAAACAACAATAAAAATAATAGTAAAAAGCACCCTGTCTGGTATTTATATGTCTATGGAAATCAAGCGTACTAAACAAGCATTTTCTTTCTAACAAAATTATTACACTTACCTCCTAAGTTAACATCCATTATAGAATAAATTATTTTCTTTAACTGTTTCTTAAAAAAACTCCGCCAAACTAGAGAAAGAATGTCTTAAACGTACACAAATAAAAACGTTGTTGACAGACGCCAACTTTCAACTATTTAAAAAGCAAAGCCTACTTAATTTTTAGTTGATTCATTATCTCTCGGTGCAAGGAAGGGGTTATCAGGTGATATCATACGTGTCTTAAAATGGCTTATTTAATACATTGAAAATTGAGACTTTCGGCGCAAATTCTAGTCATTCAGACCATAGTGCGCCGTTCGAAACGCTGTGGCAACATGCAAGTGCGATTTACACTGTGTATAGCAGAAAACGGACAGTATGTGGAAAATCAATTATATAGTCATTTGTTTTACATTTTTTCTGTTTTTCTATTTCCATGTAATCTGATATTATGTTATCTGTTGTTATATGTTGTTTATGAGGATAGCTATATTACTCAAGAAGTTTGTTTCCAATATTAATTTTCAATAATGGTTTTAAATTTAAAATTTAGCAATGAATAATTATAGAATAAAATTAGGACTATAGTTATATATATATATATATATATATATATATATATATATATATATATATATATATATATATATATATATATATATATATATATATATATATATATATATATATATATATATATATATATATATATATATATATATATATATATATATATATATATATATATATATATATATATATATATATATATATATATATATATATATATATATATATATATATATATATATATATATATATATATATATATATATATATATATATATATATATATATATATATATATATATATATATATATATATATATATATATATATATATATATATATATATATATATATATATATATATATATATATATATATATATATATATATATATATATATATATATATATATATATATATATATATATATATATATATATATATATATATATATATATATATATATATATATATATATATATATATATATATATATATATATATATATATATATATATATATATATATATATATATATATATATATATATATATATATATATATATATATATATATATATATATATATATATATATATATATATATATATATATATATATATATATATATATATATATATATATATATATATATATATATATATATATATATATATATATATATATATATATATATATATATATATGTATATATATATATATATATATATATATATATATATATATATATATATATATATATATATATATATATATATATACATGTATATATATATATATATATATATATATATATATATATATATATATATATATATATATATATATATATATATATATATATATATATATATATATATATATATATATATATATATATATATATATAATATATATATATATATATATATATATATATATATATATATATATATATATATATATATATATATATATATATATATGAAAAAGTACGTATTTTGATGATCATTTGCATCAAAAATCATATTAGGTGTTCTATTTAAAATAAATCGACTTTTTTCACTATAAAAAGGTGCAAGATTAATTTCGAAATATGTGATAATGATCATTGATGCTTTATAAACTGGAAATCACCACCCAAATGCCCAATTTTAAATTTTTGCTATTTTTTATAGTGATTTGAAAAATAGCTCCAGTTTTTAAAAAATCACACATAACACATAACCTTGATTATCTCGGAAACTAGGCAGAAATCGACTATAGTTTAAATTAGTAACTTACATATGTTTCTTTTTTGACAAGGAATCAAATATTGGACAAAAATACAGGGTATCCCATTTAAAATTTTACAGTTGATGTCGTCCCAGTAAAATTACGACACCCTGTAAACAGCGAACAATAGAAAAAATTTACTCATTCCTAGTTTATAGAAAGGAGACACTAAAAACATAAATTCTATATTTTTTTTAGAGAACTCGAAATATGCTTTTTAGTTTCAATAATTACTTATTTCATGCAATAAGATATTTACCTTAGTACCGGAATGACTATATCTGGACGAAAGAAATGCAGTTATAATAACACAATATCACGTTCCACCTTAATTCACTACCGGTCTATTTCAGTGCACTTCTAATTGGAAAACAACCGTTGGGAAATCGGGACTGCAAAAAGTAAAGATTATTAGTGAATGGTCACTTTTTTGATTCGACATTCTAAATAGCACATATTTACATAATAAAAAATGAACAGGAGAAATAAAATTTGTATTTTAAAAATAGAATTAACATTTTAAAAATATATCTACGATCGTTAATCTTCCAAAAATTATATTCATTTTTAAGAGTCCTAGTTGGGTTGGTATGTGTTGAGCAACAAAAATAAAAACCCTTTTTTATTAATTAGTTAGTACTCGTTCTTCTTTAGAGCGTTCCAGAAGCACCCGAAAGGCCTCAAGGTGAGGACCTTTTTTTATTTATTAATTGATAGTTGATTGTCATTTCTTTCTTAGATTACCCGGATTCAAATTTATAAAAGATGGCAACTCTATAAATGAACCTCTGGATAACTGGGTAAAACCAAAGTTTACTGAATAAAAATATAAGTTGCCGCACTGGACCGTCGGCACTTTGAAAACTGCGGATAAAAGGCGAGCCGCATAGTTTCAAACCCTATCGACACTGGCTCATGTTACCGAGCTGTTTGGCTTGGCGCTACGAATTTTTATTGAATAGGGAATTTCAGAAGTATAAATAATAACTTTAGACAAAAATTATTGAGTTGAATTTTGTCGACGGACTAGTTTAATATTCTACAATTTCAGTTTTAAATGTTATTTAAATACAGCCAATTTAATATACATTGTTACTTACCTGCTAATCGAATTTAAGGACACAATATTTTTATTATAAAAATAAAAAAAATCGGTAAATTTCCTTTAACCGGAACTTCTCTCGTAGGATTTTTTTTCCATTTGTTCGGAATCGTGAAGTGTAACTCAGTTTACTTCAGTACATAGTCAAAGTTACATAAGTGTTACATATACTTTTCATTTTTATTGGGCGCCATTTTGTTTTATGATATTAAGTTCCTACCAATATTTTACCATTCTGTCTCTAACAATGTCACACTTAACTTTTGGGCATAATTTAAAATAAATTCAATAAATAGTTTTTACATTGACACATACCGCCATTTTGTTATGTCATGTTGAATTCGTACCAGTTTGTACCATTTGCACATGTATTTTTTTGCAAAATTTAAAGTCAATTGAACAATTTTTTTTACGATGATTTTTTAAAAAAATTATTTTGCCGCCATTTCGTTTCGTCATCTTAAATTGAAACCCTTATTATCAATCTTTACGTACTCCGTTGGTCTGCAGATATTTCCTAACCCCAAATAATACACCACTCTAACACCACAAGAAGACCGTTAACGAAAACCATTTAGAAACTTAATATCTGGCAAATATCTGCGAACCAACGGAGTACGTAAAGACTGATAATATGGGTTTCATGCAGGATATAAAATCTATATATGTGTCCTGAGGATGCAACAATCAATTTGCGAAACGTCGACAATTTAAAAATAATACACCACTCTAACATAAAAACAAGAGCATCTTTAACGAAAACCACGAAACGTAGTAGATAAAGAATATGGAATTTATATATGTGTCCTGAGGATGCAACCATAAAATAGCGAAACGTCGACAGGTTAAAAAAGTCTATTGTTTTTTTACTGGATCCTAACCCCAAATAATGCACCACTCTAACATAACAACAAGAGGATCATTAACGAAAATCATTTAGAAACTTAATATCTGGGAAATATCTGCGGACCAGCATAATGAGTAAAGACTGTTAATGTGGGTTTCATGCGGGATATAGAATTTATATATGTGTCCTGAGGATTCAACAATAAAATAGCGAAACGTCGACAGTTTAAAAAGTTGACAATTTAAAAAAAGACTTGCTTTTTTTACTGGATCTTAACCCAAAATAATACACCACTCTAACAATTTTTTTTAACATATTACTATATACCACAATAACAAACTGGGGCGATCACGGAGCCTGACCGACTGTGTATGTGGCGGAGACCTGACCGGTACCTAGGGATGTCCAGGATCGATTCGATTATGAATTGAATCGATTCTTTTAAACCGATGCATCGGAGGAATCGAATCGATTCTAGAATTATAAATCGATTCGACTAATCGATTCTTTTACCCGAAAAATCGAATGGATAAACAATACGTCTACTTAACCATAATACCATAAAGCTTTTAACACAGTAATAATTTATTAATTTTTTTGTACTGCAACATAAAAAAATAGTTCCGATTTATTGCCTTCGGTGTAAACGCACCACAAATATTTACGTTATGTTGTGGTTTACCTTACGCGTACGAGATGGCAGTGTCCACGCCACGCGCCGATCTGTCGATCCGGGAATCACTCGTTCTAGTGAAAATTGGAAACATTTAATTATTCTTTTTTGCGGTTCGCATGTTCTCAATATTCGCATTTATTTATTTCTTGGGCGGTTTTAGAGAGTTTGTGACAAATATACATTATACCTTGTGAGCTCGAGATATTGTTAATTTTATCTGATCAGTATAATATGCCTCCAAAAACAAGTAGTGTTTGGAAACATTTTTTGTGTGATGATGGTGACAATAATAAATCTGCTCGTTGCAAACCTTTTAATACCACAGTAAAGTATTCAGGCAATACAAAAAATCTTATGAATCATCTAAAGCGAAAACATGGAATAAAAATAGCTACAGCTTCGGAGACAACATCAGTTCTGTAAGTTAATGTACATTTATTATAAATTTACAAATCAAACTGATTATTTGTAATTTATTTTTGTTTAGATCTGACTGAGGCTCTGACTGTGGTTCAGGCAGTTTAAAAGAAACAGTCATAGACATAGATGCAATGCCATCGACATCTAAAGTGCAAACCTTTAAAACTTTTTTCCCTAAACCGGAATCTAGTGGTAAAAATAGCAGAAATACATTAGAGACTATTCCAAGAAAGCAATCAGTGGAAGAGGAGGTAACTTCAGTTCAAGGTTGGTTATCATCTTCTTAAGACCTAGATATAGGTGCGCCAAAAAAAATTAAAACTTTTACCAATTAATGAAGCTTTTTGTAGAATCAAATCTTTTGAACAGAGAGGGAAAAAGCACAATAATATAAGCGATGGATTATTGTACATGATCGCAAAAGATGCATTACCTTTTTCTACTCTTGAAAAAGAGGGCTTTAGATATTTTTTAAAAACAATACAGCCCCTATACAAAATACCTTCTAGACAAACTATAACTAGATTAATGGACAAAAAATATGAAGACTTAAACAACATTACTAAAAATATGTTTAAAAATGTACCTGGTTTTGTATTGACTACCGACATTTGGCCTGAAACCCAAACCACTATAAGTTATTTAGGTCTAACAGCACGTTTTTTAAATTTGTCCTAATATGAACTTAAGTCGATAGTTAGGTGTTTTTCAACTGTTTGAAAGTCACATGGCCTCTTATATTCAAGAAATTATTTTGAAAATTTGTAGAGATTGGAATATCAAACTAAACAAAGTAAATGTAGTGGTAACTGGCAACGGTAGTAATATCGTTAAAGCTGTAACTGACATTTTTGGCAAAGAGAAACACTTATCTTGCTTTGCCCACACTTTAAATCTGATTCCAACTAAAGCTATAGATCTCTCAGGTGACATAATCAAGCAAGTAATTAAAAAAATAAAAAGCATTGTTACATTTACAAAGCAGTCAGTATCAGCTCCAGACGAACTTAGGCGGATACAGGTTACTCAAGGAAGATTAGAAAATTCCACGCTAAAACTTATTCAAGAGGTATCAACGAGATGGAATTCGACATTTCATATGATAGATCGTTTCATTTTGCTTAGCGAAACAGTTTTATTAAAATTTCCAAATTCGCCGCCAATGCTTTCAGCATATGAGCTAGAAATTGCCAAACAAATGACAAAATTATTAAAACCATTAGAGGCCGTAACTGTTGAGTTATATGGAAGTAATTTAATTAATTAATTATGTTATCCCGATAATAAACTGTATGACCAAAACTATAAATAATTATAACCCAACCATGGAACCTGTAATCGAATTAAAAAAATTTATTGTAGAACAAACAGAAAACATTCAGAAACGTAGAACTTTTAAAGTTGTGTGCAGTCTCAACTATTCTAGACCCCAGATATAAAAACATTTATTTTAATAACCCACTGGCTTTTAGTTCAAGTTTGAAATTTATTTCTTCAACAGTAAACGCAGTTACTATTGAGGCAGAAAAATCAGATGACACTAACTTAGAAACCATCAGTACTGAAAATAAAACCCCAGCAGATACTGAAAGGTTATGGTCATACCATGATTCGTTGGTAGCAACTCAAAGTTCTAAATCCTCAATTGCAAGTGATGATGAGTTGCCTGTGGAACTTAAACATTATTTGCAGCATCCTGTTGTAAAAAGAACAGAAAATCCACTTCATTTTTGGAAAAATGTGCAATGTGTATATCCTAATTTATCAAAGTTAGCAGTTAAATATTTACCTTGTGTTGCTACATCGGTACCATCCGAAAGGTTATTTTCCCAGGCAGGCCATTATTTAACACAGGATAGAAATAGGTTAAAGCCTAACCGACTTTCTAGCCAACTATTCTTGGGATCACTTAGCATTGAAGAGTGGCTAAGTCAGGGGTCAAGATTGAATTAATTATTGGTTGAGTGGTTTATTATTATAATTATCTGTTTTGTTAGTTTTTATTTATAACTATTTATGTTAATTACGTACATTTATTATAATAAAACCTTTTAAGAGTAATAAACCTATTTTATTTATTGCCACACCACAATTGATCAAGCCTAGAGGACATACATAGGTTCAATATTTTTCGAATCGATTCGATTTTTTCCACGAATCGATTCAAATTACCCGATTATTGCATCGAATCGATTTAATTTTAGCTAATCGAATCGATTCATTATAGAATTTTGGCCATCCCTACCGGTACCCAGAATGTACCAGCCGGGGCGGGACGCGAGGAATAGGTAAATCGAGTCACGTGTTCAAGTGCTGCAACTTATATTTTTATTCAGTAAACTTTGGTAAAAGAATTCAAAATTAAATCCTTTTTGTTCAAGAATGTGAATAACCCAATATAAGATATTACATATCGTCAAAACCGCTAAAGTTGTGCTTACAAAATTCGGCGTTTTGAGGTTTCTGGGCACGCGGAATTGAAAAATGGTAATGACACTGTTGCTAGATTTCCCAGTCTTGCGCTACAGGTAGTCATTTTCTTATTTTAAAAGGTATGTCCAATGTATTTTTATTGAAATGAATGACTTTTGAGTTATGAAGGAAATTTTTTTATTAAATGATATTGGCGATTGCCCCTCACACTTTATCCAGGCCATAGGAATAAAGCAAAAAATAAAAATACAATTATTTCTTTGGCCGTTACCAAAACATTCTGGAAGAAGTAAACATCGCTTAATATTTCCTAAAAGTAGGCTCTGCATCAATTGTGTTTGAAGCACTTGCCGTTGCTATGCTCAATAACAAATGAAATATATTTTCACTGTCAGTTAAGCAGCTTAATATTGTATTAATTACAAAATATATTATGGCTTTTGATCTATCAGAGACTCAACGTTTGATATTTTGGTTTTTTGCGGATATGAAAATATAACAAGGACATATCAAGAAGTTTGCGACTTGTTTAATGACCGCTATCCTGACAAATCAATTTAAAGTCAACCGTACACAGAACTTATTGACGTTGCCAGAAAACAAAGTCTATAAAATATTATCTAAAACCGGAAGCCCAAAAACTGCTACAAGTGATGACAATAAATTAAACGTTTCACAAGTAGAGGAAAATCCAAAAGTAAGTACTAATCAGTCAGCTATAAATGCGGAAACTGTCTAAAGTATGTAAGGACTATCTTAAAAAGGAAAACAAATTAAAGCAGTACAAGATCCATTACACCCAAGAGCTTTTAGAGGATGATGCTGTCCACCGCACTGAATTCGCCGAAATCATAATGGAAAATATCAAACAAGATCCTTATTGTGGGCACAAAGTTGTATCCAGCGACGAAACTGCTTTTTGCTTGAACGGCCAAATTAATAAACAACGTTTTTGAACTTCTTCTAGAGATAATAATAAAGACTTCATACCCAACATCCTTAGAAAGTTAATGTCTGGGTGAGGTAACTGGGTAACAATATTATCAGAACTTATTTTATAGAAGGCACTTTAACTTTAACTGAAGACAAGTATTTGGAGCTCCTTAGAGAACGTATAATTCCTGGCATTCAAAAAACTGGAAATGTAGGTGAAATCTGGTACCAGCATGATGGTGCTTCACCGCATTATACAAGGGAAACCATGTAGTGTCTAAACAACAACCAATTCCCAGGGAGGCTGACTGGAGACGTGGTGCATTAGAATGGTCACCTTGATACCCTGATGTGACTCCACTGGACTTCTTCTTGTGTCATTTGGAAAATCGTGTGTACAAAAATGGTCCAGAAAATTTAAACTTATAACACCGAATACGATGAGCAGCACACTTCGAAGGTTTTATGATCGACTTGGGTACTGTCTGTCTAATGGGAACCTATTTTAATTAAAAATTGGTTTCGTTAAAATTAATATTCTGTTAAGTTATTGTTGTTTTAGTCCGTTGACTTTTAATCTCCTCCTTATCTTAGCGTTAATGGTGTTTTGTCGTTGTGGTTTCGCCCGATGACGACGTCTAGCACAAAACTGGGCAATCTGGCAACAGTGCTGATGACATTTTTCAAATCCGCATGCCCAGGAACCCCCAAATACCGAATTTTGTAAGCACAACTTTAGCGGTTTTGAAGATATTTAAGCTTTCCGGTTTTTTTTACTAACCCTGTATATTACAAAATGAATATATGCGGAACTATATAACCAGGATCATACTTCCCTACCCCTAGTTTTCAGTGTAAAAGGTATACGATATCATTAGGCTGATACCAGTCTTTTAATCATGTGAGTAGTTAGACCTCCATCTTGTACCGCCATATTGGATTCGCATTAAGATTTTATCAGTTCATTCTTGATATTTGTACACAATGTGTGGTGAATTGACTAAATAGATTGTTAACCGCGTTTAATATTTTACTGACCCAGTATTTTGTTCCACCATATTGTATTCGTATTAAAATCCTACGAGTTCTTTCCTATAGAATACTTGAGTTTTGCACAAATTTAAGTTCAATAACACTGGCCGACAAGATTTGTCTAACACAGACCAGCTCATTATTTTCACAATGGAAATACTCTCCCAATAATAAAAAAAATATTCGGAAAGCCCTAATACGTACCATTTTTTAATAGCCTAATTAGAACCTTTTATATTGGCAGGTAAACAATTTTATTGTGGAGCGGCTAAATTGGGTCCATTTTACAACGGAAAAATTACCTAGACTGGGTTGTTTACAACATTAGACATAAAATAAACGTTAAACATCACTCTTCTGTTGAGTTTCGAATTGAGTGGTTCTCTGTATATCGATAAGCAAGTGTATGTGAAGACGAGAATATCGAGTCAAACGCGCCGAAGTTGCAAAATTTCTCCTGACAAATTTTGTTATATTTGTGGAGAATTTCTGGTGAAATCACAAGCCCGACCATTTTCCGAAAATGTAAAAAAGCCTATTTTAAATATTTTCGTGTGTTAATTAAGGATGTGTGTTAGTTGTAGTGTATCATTAGTGCAGTGGATGAAGGGAAAGAGAAAACGTATGCCTTTTGCAGTTCCAATGGTATGGCGAGAACCCACCATTCTGACGATTGTTATTTTTGCCTGACAAAGATAGAATATTTAAATTTGCAATCTGCCATACGACCTGTTCCTCATAATGCAAATTTGCTAGTGCCGATTGCGCCTTTAAATTGGCATTGATTTGGGAGATAATGGAGATAACGCATCATCAGGCAACTCAGAAGAACAGTGCACCGATTCCACTTTTACCACAGGTCCCAGTTCCGGCGAGCCACATTTGATTGTTCAAAGTGAATTAAGTGATTTTGTACGTGATTTGGGGTTATCTAAGCAACAGTCAGAACTTCTGGGTTCCCGTCTTAAGGGATGGAACCTATTGGCCAAGGAAACAAAAATTACGAATTTCAGAAAAAGAAATGCTATGTTTTCTGAATTCTACAGTATGGAAAATTCGTTTTGCGCGTGTACGGATATAGACAGTTTAATGCAGGAACTTGATATTGAACATTCTCTCCGTGAGTGGCGCTTATTCATAGACTCATTTAAATATAGCTTAAAGGGTGGGTTATTGCATAATGGAAATTTAAAACCCTCTATACCATTTGCCCATCCAGTTGCAATGAAAGAAAATTTTGAAAATATGCGCACGATTTTGGAAAAAATAAACTACAATAGGTATAAATGGAAGATATGTGGGGACTTAAAAGTTATAGCAATTTTAGTGGGACTTCAGGGGGATTTACAAAATATTACTGTTTTCTTTGTTTATGGGACAGTCGTGCAATAAATCAGCATTATGTAACAAAAATTTGGCCGGAAAGAAGCGAATTTCAACAAGGATCTCAAAAAAGGTTACATTTAGACCTCTTGTTGATCCCAAAAATGTCCTTTTGCCTCCTCTTCACATTAAACTTGGGCTGATGAAAACCTTTGTGAAAGCTTTGAATATACCAATGGTGATGGATTTAAATACCTAAGACAAGTCTTTCCCCAGGTAAGTGATGCCAAATTAAAAGAAGGCATTTTTATTGGGTCACAAATCAGAAAATTGCTGGACGATGTCAATTTTACGGAAAAGCTTACCAGGCAGGAGCTCAGAGCATGGAATTCATTTGTTAATGTAGTAAGAGGATTTTTAGGCAACAATATGCTCCTCCATTCCCATCTGTCATTTTTTCCTAAAAATTTGGCAGCTGTTAGTGACGAGCAGGGTGAAAGGTTTCACCAAGATATCAGAAGAATGGAAATTCGGTACCAAGGACGAGGGGATCCAGCCATGATGAGTGACTACTGTTGGTTTTTGAAGTGAAGATAGGACACCTCATAAACGGAAAAAATAAAGTTTAATGAGTGTTTTAAGTTAATATTTTTCTCGTTTGCCCCTCTCTTAGATGTATGTTATGTTTAATAGGCGAAAACTGTAAACATAGTCAATAAACAGGGTTAAGAATTTTCTGAAATCATTTTTTCTATAGATATTAAATATTGTAACATTCGATATGGTTCTACAACTCGAACAAGAAAACCCTACGTGCTACAACTTTCTATTTGTTTTTTTTTCGTATTTGGATAGGTCTATTCTATTAGATTATGCTATTCTGACTTGTGTTACAACAAAAAATTTTTTTTTGTTGGCCAGTGAATTAATTAGTAGGTTTTTACCTTGTTATTTTGAAGAACCACCATTTTGTCCGCTGGATATATTCAAAAATACAGTAATCGCATAGCGTAATAAGGGTTTCTTTTCAAAAAATGCAGACTAATGTTTTTGTTGCTGAAGGAAGGTCTTTTGTCTCTGGAGTCATTAAAATTTGTAAAAATTAAAATTTTTTAAAAAGATAAAAGGGAGATAAATTCGTTCTAAAAAAATTCTGTTTGTTTTTTAATTAATTTTATTTTCAGTTTTTTATTATTTAGCTTTCACGGTAGCGTTAGACTTAACGTCGAAACGTAAACCATTTAGAAAAGTTAAATTACAATAAAAGTTTTTATAAATATATCTTAAGAAATCATGGTTGCTGGGACTAGACCGTGTCAGATTTGAATTACTATCCGACGTTTCGCCTTCGATTGTACAAGGCATCTTCATGGATCTTTGCTTCACGCGATTTGAAGTTCTTGTATGATTGAAAATTTTAATAGATACTCTAATCTTTCGTTAATAAAATCCTGTAACCTTGGTCTCTTTTACGTTTATAATATGACCAGTGGGTATGCTGGCATTCAGCTAGAGCAGATTGAATAATTTGTTTCTATTTAATACATCATTCATCTTCCTTAAATCTAATGAATATTTAGCATCCTGTTTCTGCCACATACACTTATCCACAGGAGCAAGGAATTTTGTATGGCTTCGGTCAGGTCAGAGCTCTGAGAGGGAATAGCTATTGCACTAAAGATAATACGCGTTCAATTAAAAGATAATAATCCAACTCCGCGAGAGGAAAATTATAAGACAGTTTTTAGAACAAGGACTCTTAATTTCTGATGACACAAACGCGCATACCTACAAATGTTTTGATGCTTCATCCAATCGTACGTTTGTTACAGGAAACATTCATGTTATTTTTGAAAAATCAACTACTCTTGATATACAAGTGTATTAACACGACATTTCAGATATTTGGTAATAATTTTTGCAGCTTCAAGTTTTAAATAACCGTACGTAAAGTGTGACATTTAAACTTGGCGCCAAATGACCGTAATAAAACTGTTAATGTTTCTGTTGCACTTTTGTGAAACATTCTATAATAATGTTTCTTTGTTTAATTTTAAGGCAAAAAACTGTCGAATAGTTGACACAATTTAGATGTGCCCAGGGTGTCGGCGAATATGTTGCCAGCTACATACAACCTTTTCTATAAGAATTAGAGAAGAGCCCTATATTTAGGCCTCTTCTGTATCTCTTAAATTATTGGAGATTTGATTTATTTTGATGAAGTTGTTTGTTACTTCGTTCATAAAAGGGAAGAATTGTAATGGGGAAAAAATCACTCTTCGAGATTTTTTCAGATCGATACATTTCAGGATTCCTAGATGCCTAAAAACGTGTTTTCCTCCGTTGGTCTGTTTGTCTGTTCGCCGCATACCTAAAAGCTACTTACCTGACTTCATTCATTTTGATCAAAAATCAAGGGACACATGAGGATGACCTGGTAATATTTTGGTAAAAACCCAATATGGCAAAACAAAATGGCGGACTAGGAAGTGTTAAAAAACTACACATCCAATTTCTCTAAAATTTGGACAAACACCAACTATTATTTAGGAATCAACTGTCAAAATTTAGGTACGAATCCAAGATGGCGACAGAAGATGGCGATTTAATAAAATATTTAAAAAATAAGTGTGAAAAACTACCTAATGGACTAATTTCAAATTGTGTTCCATAACTAACTGTAGTATAGAGATAACCTTGTAAAAATTATGGTTTAAATTCAAAATGGCGGCCAAATAAAATGTTTGTAATTGTAAAAAAATCACTCTCTATGGTTTTACATATCTTCACATACTAGCGTCCCTAAATGGCAAAAATATGTTTTATCAATTCCGTCGGTCCGTCTGTCGGTGTGTCTGTATGTCTGTCAGTTCACGGCATAGCTTAAAAACTAGTTATCAGATTTTGTCAAAAATTTAGGTATTGGTAATATTTTGGTAAAAATCCAATATACCGGAACAATATGGCGACCTAGTGAAACATTAAAACAACTATTACAAAAAACACTATTATTTATTTTACTTGACATTTTGCACAAAAATCAAGTATTATATAGGAACAATAACATTTTGGTATGAACATATGCTAGGAAAACAAAATGGTGGCCTAATAAATATTAAAATCAGCATGAAAAATTATTTATTAGATTAATTTCAAAATTTGTACAAGCATTAAATGTGATATAGAGATAAACTGGTAAATTTGTGGTACAGATTCAAAATGGTGGACCGCAATGACAGCCAAATATTTTTTTAAAATATCAGTGTAAAAAAATCTTATTCAATTAACTTTAAATTTTGCAGAAAAATTAAATGTGAAAAGGGGATAAACTGTTAGACATTCAACATGACGTAACAAAATGGCGGTGTGTGCAATGGAAATACTACTTATTGAATTTATTTTTAATTAAATAGTTATACTCAAAAATCAAGTGTAGAACTGGTAAAATATTGGTAGGAATCCAGTATGATGAAACAAAATGGCGGTGGTAAGTAAAATGGTGGTGGCAAAGGTAGTGAATGCCTGCAGTCTTTCTAGGTCTCCGCTCTGTTATTTTTCTGGTCCACCTATCATCATGATCGGTTCTGTTCGGCCCATTGCCATTGATATGTCTTCTGCAATGTCTATGTCTATTTTGTAAGTTTAAAAATCCCTTAGGTTTATGTAGGTTAATAGAAGGTTCCAAATATGGTAGTGTATAAATACATTTTAAAGTTTTATTCTTTATTTTAATATGTGACGAACAAGTAGATCCCCAAGTTAAAATTGAACATTGGAATTTAGAACAGATTAAAGAATAATATATGTTTTTAAAGAATTTTAATGGTACGAAGTATCTTGCATTGTATAATACCCCTGTGACGACTGAATGTCTCCCGCATTTGTCTGCCAAAGTTAAAATTTGCGCATATCACACTGTATATATTTGTTTTTCTTTTCATTGTTACGGTATAACATACTGTACATATTTATTTTATTTTACATTTA
The DNA here is from genome assembly GCA_030620095.1 of Kuschelorhynchus macadamiae. Taxonomy (NCBI): domain Eukaryota; kingdom Metazoa; phylum Arthropoda; class Insecta; order Coleoptera; family Curculionidae; genus Kuschelorhynchus; species Kuschelorhynchus macadamiae. The sequence goes on from JAUTXW010001077.1 coordinate 1,072,018, forward strand.
CTTTTTAATCTAGGCTAATTATCTATTGCTATTGAGAAATGTAACAATTTGTAGGTACTTAGTTTTCTGTACATAATTGTGGGAATTTCCATCGGCATTTAGAGTCTAATTTAGTTTTAAGGTTCTTGTATGCTATCCGTTAATTTTTATTTTTACAACACTTCTTTGTACGATTTTAAAATATGTTGTTGCACGTTCGATAGTAGGAACCATCACCGATAGTAAAATGTTTATTGCATTTAGGGTTTATGATAGGAAAATACCGAAACGACCCTTCTTAGTAAAGCTTTCTCCAAATTCCCATTTTACTATCTGTAATGAATGTTTTTATTTTGACCATGGGAAAGTTTACGAAGATAAAAAACCCCTTTTGCCAACGAACAGGATCAATCAAAGCGAGGAATTTTGGCACAGGGGGTGAAAACTTGGACTTGCAAGAAGTCGGATGTGAATTTTGTTGTTCTAGTTCAATAGACTTATTTTATTTCGTTTTAACAGTGTTTCAATAAACTCTCACAATTCATATAAAAAAGGAATGTATTGGATATATAGCCAATCAAGCACACACATACGTTCCTAAACTCCTATTAATGGAGTTATAGCGGTTCTTATACTCTGAATATGATTTTTCTAACTTAAGTTTTCATCTATAAATAACCCTAAACATTTTGATGTGTTTGAATATCTAATTTTGTTATTGTTTATTACTAGTGGGGAAATACCAGAATGTATCTTTGTTTTACTTATTCACATAAAAGAAAACTTACTAAAATTTAATGGAATTTTGTGAGATTTAAGCCAAGAACAAATTCTATACCAAAAAATAATTCATTTAAATTATTACTTTTAATCTCCCTAGTGCTTCAATTATTACTTTTTCGGTTATTAATTCGAGTACATGGGAGATTCGGTAAGAAATTTCATAAAAGATGAAAATAAAAAAAGAATTAATCAAGTACTGAGTTTAGTGCAATTAAATATTAACACATGTAACACTAAGCCACTAAAAATGATGGATTGTTCTATTAGGTCCTAATCTTTCCAAACATCTAAATTATAAAGTGCCAAACGACTATAATTAACTATTATTATTAAAAGTTACAACTACCAACTTTAGTACAATAATATAATGATACATATTTCAAAGTAGCTATATTTGTTTATACAATGAGGGCATAAAGTCTGGAAACCTTGATATATGTCAAAAACTATACAAGTTGGGTAAAAAAGTTTCATATAAAAGTTGTATATTTCCTTACGGTTAATGATTCAAAGATGTCTTGAAATATACAGGGTGTTTTAAAATCAAGTTACACGCCAAAATTTCAGAATCTCTAATGGAACACCCTGCATATTATTTCATTTTAAGAATCTACACGAAATTCTGATCATATTTTATTAAGTATACCCTATCCCTAAAGTCAAGTGTTTTTGAGATAAAAAAATGAGAAAATGGCTTTCAACAAAATTAACTCATTTCCCTATGCATAGTCAAACCTGGTGGATTATTTTAGAACTCCCATGTACTGACAATAAACTGTGTCAATTTTTAACATATTGTTGGAGAGTTACTTTTTTCCTGATAAAAATGCTTTCAGAAACAGAAAGAATAGAGATTCTTATGATGTTTGGATGGGGAGATCGCCAAAGAAATCTTGCCGAAGTATGTGAATTTTTTAATAATACTCATCCCGAGCGAGGACAAGCAATTGCAAAATCCGCAGTTAGCAAAATTATCAAAAAATTTCGTGATCATGGTTGTGTAAAAGATCTTCCCAGGACAGGTAGGCCAAAACTAGATGATAATATGAAATTGAATGTTTTACTCAGTTATAACGAAAATCCACATTTACCTACAAGTCAAGTAGCATTAGATTTAAACCTTAGTCAATCATCGGTAAAAAATATTCTGCACACGGCAAAGTATCATCCATACAAAATAAGATTAATCCATGAATTAAACCAAGACGACTTTGACCGCCGACTTGAGTTTTGCGAAAGTATGCAAGAGCGGTATAACCTGGATCCATTCTTTTCTAGAAATATTTTATTTTCCGATGGAGCCACCTTTTTTTCTTAATGGTACTGTCAACCGACAAAACTGTAGATATTGGTCTACAGAGAATCCCCATACGCAATATCCCGAGAAAATCAATGTTTGGGCTGGAATATTTCAAGATTCCCTACTTTTTCGACCTAAATTTAACCGGCGAAATTTATCTCGATTTTTTACAACTCGAGTTGATTCCTGCCTTAGCTCAATTGTATCCAGGTAATGAGCCCGATATGCCTACTGCAGCAATGTGGTTCCAACAAGATGGAGCACCACCTCACTACGCGCTACCTGTTCGGCAGTATCTCACTGAAATATTTCCTAACAGATAGGACGTCGTGGTCCCTACGAATGGCCGGCCAGGTCCCCGGACTTAACTCCCCTAGTTTATTTTCTGTGGAGATATTTAAAGAGCAAAGTTTATTTGAACAGACCTCCTAATATCGATGCGCAAAAAAAAAATTAATTCATTCGAAATCTACAAAAAGAGTTCATCAATCGATTAGGATATTGTCAGGAAGTGAACGGACAACAGTTCCAGCATTTATTACGTTAAAACGCATCATTTAGAATTTTAGACTATCGTTGTTAATCGTTATTAAAAAAATTTTGTAAAACAGTTTTCTCATTTTTTTATCTCAAAAACAGTTGACTTTAGGGATAGGGTTTGCTTAATAAAATACGATCAGAATTTCATGTAGATTCTTAAAATGAAATAATATACAGGGTGTTCCATCAGAGATTCTGAAGTTTTGGCGTGTAACTTGATTTTAAAACAACCTGTATATTTCAAGACATTTTTGAATCATAAATCGTAAGGAACTATACAACTTTTATATGAAACTTTTTTACCCAACTTGTATAGTTTTTGACATATCTCAAGGTTTCCAGACTTTATGCCCTCATTGTATAATAATATAGTTGATTTCGAATTACTAAAAGTAGTGGAAAATTATGTAAAACTCATTTTTTAGAACACTTATATCTACCGGTAAAAGTTGGTTTTTCCCAAAGAAGAGATAAAATTCCGATTTTAGTATAATAATTTAGTCAGAAATGTACGGAAGGAACTCTTTTCTTTTTTTTATGATTCATTCGAAATTACTAACATTGGTGGAATTGATATATTCTTAATTTTAATTATATATCTCGGTAAATGAAAGTATGCAACTTAAAACGAGAGGTTAATTAAATCTAGAAGCCTAAGGAATTTTGTGTGTATTTTGTGCCTCTCAAAGACTATAAACTAATCTTTCAGATCAAACCAATCAATACAGCTCCGAGTTAGAAATATACTTATAAGTTATTTAAAACGGAAAAAATTGAAAAATATGGATATGTGAATATTGCGAAGAAGTGGGCCATGTTAAAATGTACCATCGTTATCTGAAATTTCTTACTGATCGAATTGAAAATTGTCACATTCAAATCATGGAAGACAATTTGTTTAGAAGAATGCAGAACGTGTTGCTGATGATTTCGCCAAAGTTCTCCAGGATGTCTAAGCGGAAAGTAAATCACTTGTGGTAGTGGGAAAATATTATATCTACTTCATAAAACACCGACACCTATTAAGGGCCAGTTCTTCAACCACTGCAAGTCTTAATTATTCATCATTACAAAGAGAAGAAGTCGAGTAGTTCATAGAATATTTCAATTCTTTTGTACAGGTTGTCCGGATTTGGTTGCAAAAGCAGGGTATCTCGCTAATTTTTAAAGCTAGAACCTTGCAGTTTTCACGAACCTAAGCTAATTTTTTGTGAAACTCATGAAGCCGTAAACAAAATTTTCATAGCCTTCTTCGTTTATGAGATACAGGGCGAAATAGAAAATTTTGCATTTTGGGACCCCCCTCGTATCTCGGTTATCCTTTAACTTAACGCAAAGGGAAAAATTGCTGCATATGCAGTTTTTTACGCTGGATCCAGTGGCGTAGTCATATTTTTCATTTGAGTTGTTATTTTTTAGATATGACCCAAAGTTGTGTTTTTTTTAAATGGGACACCCTGTATATTTGTCCAGAAATTGATTTGTCCTTTTAAAAGCTTCTCAAAAATATATAATAGTATGGGTCTATTTTAACAAACAACAACATAAATCCTATTTTTTATAATTATCATCCCAAATTTTGCAGTAGGCCATGCAAAACGATGCCTTTTTCTTTTGTTTTCTTGGAAGCAAATGACATTTCCCAATTTTGTAGGCGTATATAAAATATAGCGCTAGTTTTTTGTATTTATTTATTGTGTAAAAATATATTTGTATTATTATGGAAGAAAACCAAACTTTCGAACATTATGAAAAGTACGATATGTTAGCTTGTTTTATATTAAGTAATGAAAATGTTGAAGCGGCTTCTGAGATGTATTTTAACAGGTAAATAGTTAATTTTTAAGTATGTAGAAATACTATTGCTTAATTTTTATTTAGATATCCAGAAAGGAGGCAACCTAATATATCCACTTTTTATCGGATAAAAAAGAATTTACTTAATCACGAATCATTTATCAAACCTCGTACGAAAAGATATAATAAAGAAAATCGGGAGGCTGAGGAAATTACGGTTTTGGCTAATGCAGAAGCTTACCCTACAAACTCTTGTAGGGCCAGTGAAGAGAGCATAGGGATTCCAAAAACTAGAGTTCAACAAATTCTAAAAAGGCACAAATACCACCCATACAAATTTAGGCTTTTAGAAGGTTATATGGTCAGACGAAGCACATTTCAGTAATTCTGGTATACTCAATAGGCACAATAGTAAATTCTGTAAAATCAACGCCAAATATTTCCCAGAAGACAGCAATGCAGGTTTGGTCTAAATGTGTCCTGCTTCATATTAGTAACACATATAAAATTTTATATATTTGAGGGAAATCAAACAGCCAATCGCTATATAGAAATTTTAGAGGCAGCTATACCTGAATTACTTGGCGATGTTCCTTTAGCGCAAATTAACGAAATTTACTTTCAACAGGACGGTGCTCCTGCACACAATTCTGGAATGACGAGATTATTTCTGGACAATAATTTTACCAATCAATGGATCGGAACAAATGGACCTATAAGATGGCCCCCTAGGTCCCCCGATTTGTCGATTTTAGATTTCTTTCTAAGGGGATATCTGGAAAATAGAATTTACAAAGACCACTGTGATAATGTCCAAGATTTAGGAAATGCAATAAGAGAAAATTTTCGCTATTTACAAAATCATCCCGTTATTTTGCTCAATTCCCTAAAACGAATACGAAAATTGTGCAAAGCACGCATAGAACAAAGTGGAAATCAGTTTGAACAGTGCTTTTGATTTCCTTGGTTACTGTAGTTCTTATACGACAGTTGATTTTTGCTGAAAGGCTTGTTACATAATAATTTATTACTGTTTTGTTCTTGTGTTACATAAATCTAGGTAGGTGGTACTTTTTTGGTGCGAAATTATCAATACATATTTTGATAAATAGATTTAATTACATATTTATTTTGATTTATTGTTAGGATGTAGATATTCTTAACGACTTTAAATAAAAGGCAGCATTGTTTTGCATGGCCTACTGCAAAATTTGGGATGATAATTATAAAAATTAGGATTTTTGTTGTTGTTTATTAAAATAGACCCATACTATTATATATTTTTGAGAAGCTTTTAAAAGGACAAATCAATTTCTGGACAAATATACATAAATATGACTACGCCACTGGATCCAGCGTAAAAAACTGTATAAGCAGCAATTTTTCCCTTTGCGTTAACTTAAAGGATAACCGAGATACGAGGGGGGTCCCAAAATGCAAAATTTTCTATTTCGCCCTGTATCTCATAAACGAAGAAGGCTATGAAAATTTTGTTTACGGCTTCATGAGTTTCACAAAAAATTAGCTCAGGTTCGTGAAAACCGCAAGGTTCTATCTTTAAAAATAAGCGAGATACCCTGCTTTTGCAACCAAATCCGGGTACCCTGTACAAAGTATTATTTCTAGTACCTACTTAAATAAAATTCAAGTACACCTACATTATTAATTTTTTTGTTACTTTGAAAATTTGCTTAAAATAAATAAATAGGAGATAAATGTATTGATTTATTATAAGGTATGTGATATATTCTCACAATTATTATTACTAAAAAAACTCGTGTCGCAATGCGTTGACATTTCATTATATGTCAAAAAAGTTCCACTTATTAATTTCAGTCAGGTCAACGAAAATTTCCGGAAATTTTGTTGGTCGCTAAGGCAACGAGCTAAAATGACAATATCCGATTGGTTACAAAATCGAAATCGAAATTTTCAGCAAAATATATAAATGCTTTGTCATCAGCAAACAATTGAATATTGCCTTTTGAATTTAATTCGAAAACTGAATGTATGTAAAATAAAAAATAAAATTGGCCCCCTGTGGTACTCCACAAACTATTTCTTTTTGATTACATATTGCATTATTTATTTGTACAAATTGTCTGCATTTACTTAGATCATTTTTAAGTACATTATATATATTGCCCCTTATTCCAATATTATATAATTTTCGTAAAAGAATATGATGATTTTCTGTATCAAATGCCTTACACAGATCCAAGGTTAGTAAACAGCATTTTTTATTATCATCAACTTTAATTTGAATAACTGTTATGACATCCATAACAGCTGTTTCCGTATACCTGAATCTGCGACAGCCATATTGTTTATTAAACAGTAAATTTTCATTTTCCAAATATTGATTTAATCTATTATTAATAATTTTTTCTGTTATTTTAGAAAACACTGGTAATATACATGTTGGTCGATAATTATTACATTCATATCGTTTTTTACTTTGAAATATTGAAATTATTTTAGCAATTTTAATTTTTTCTGGAAAAATACCCCTATGAATAGAAATTTTTGATAAAAAAATTATTATAGGAATTTCTTTTTTTACATATTTAATAATTTGATTTCTTTTATTTCCTTGATAAAAGGAAACATTTATTAGGAAGGAAGTTTCGGTTAAGTAACGTGTTTAACAGTCATGTTCATTAATGCATCAAACCGCCGGTATATAGAGAATCATTTTGTTATCCTGTTTCTCTGAGATTGCTTAATCAGTGTCAATTATAAATTTTGAGGAAATTTCTTGGCAACGGTATAAATCTAAATTCCACGACGAGTGCTAAGACTAAATAACCTGTCGCTTGATTATTTATAGGTTCATTATCTTTTCTACATAAAAAATATATGTAAACACACTAGGTCCGTAATCGTGATAGAACGATGACAAAAAAAAGGCACAGCATTGTCTTAAAATGAAGAAGCGTTAATATGAGGCATAGCAAAACATGTCTGGACTAAAAATATGTACAGGGGTATTTTTATAATTTGCCACCAACTGAGAGGCTTATTTTTTCAAGATGCAAACAAATGGTTGCTACGAAAGTTATTGGGAATTTCCTAAAGATTTACATGGCGCCAATTTTAAAAACACAAGACGATCGGAAAATCACGAAATCACCATCAACTTTGTTATTTTAAATGGGACATCCTGAATTTTTTGACATTTTTGGATTCTCCTCATTTTCCCATTTCCAAAAATATATAATTTGTCTATATTCCGAGCAGTAATTATTCCACTTTAAAGTTACCTCATATGACAATTTCACAGATATGCAGCTATACTTAAATCGCTTTACCCATGAAATGTCGCCAACAAAAAAGTAATTTGTAAAAAAATATATTTAATGTGATATACTAATACAACGATAACAAACAAACGAACAAACAAGAACTAGGAATTAATATCACTGGCCGACGAAGATTTTTCTAACACAAGCCAGCTCATTATTTTCACAATGGATTTCCTCCCAATAATAAAAAAAATATTCGGAAAGCCGTAATACGTACCATTTTTTAATGGCCTAATTAGAACCTTTTATAAAGACAGGTAAACAATTTTATTGTGGGCCGTCTAAAATGGGTCCATTTTACAACGGAAAAATTACCTAGACTGGGTTGTTTGCAACATTAGACATAAAGTAAACGTTAAACATCACTCTTCTGTCGAGTTTCGAATTGAGTGGTTCTCTGTATCGATAAGCAAGTGTATGTGAAGACGAGAATGTCGAGTCAAACGCGCGGAAGTTGCAAAATTTCTCCTGACAAATTTTGTTATATTTGTGGAGAATTTCTGGTGAAATCACAAGCCAGGTCATTTTTCGAAAATGTAAAAAAAGAATAAAAAAATATTTTGGTGTGTGCTGTGTTAGTTGTAGTGTATCATTGGTGCAGTGGATAAAGGGAACCATTTGGTTTTCTGTTAAATATATGGTATGTTTAATAGACAAAAACTCTAAACATAGTCAATAAACAGGGTTAAGAATTTTCTGAAATCATTTTTTCTATAGATATTAAGTATCGCAACATTCGATATGGTTCTACAACTCTAACAAGAAAACCCTACGTGCTACAACTTTCTATTTATCATTTTCGTATTTGGATAGGTCCATTCTATTATGATTTGTGTTACAACAAAAAAAATATTTTTTGCCAGCCAGTGTATTTTTACAGCCTATTTACGTGACCCCCTCTATTATCCAAGCAATTTTGAAACACAGGTGGGACATTCTGTATTTAAAACCCTAATTTCATACACTATTTTTTGTCGCAACTCGTCAACACTGTCCGTTCTACTATGATACACTTTATCCTTTAGGTACCCCCACAAAAATTGTCCAAATATACAAAAGTATGGTAACGTTAACTACAGGGTGACCCACTAGAAATATCTACCTCATTTAATTTTTCTGCTTTACACAAGGATTTACATTTCAGAAAAGAAATTAAATACAAAAGTTGTTTTTAGGATTTAATATGTAGTTTTAAGCGCATATATTTTATGTATACAGGGTATCTCAAAAAAGGCTGACGGACAAAGGTCCCATTTTTCAAAAACAGAACATCCCAAATTTGACTTGATTACATTATATTTTTTCACACCCTGTATAACACAAAAAGTTATTTGAATCAAGGATCTCTCCATGCTATTGATTAAACAAATGATGGCCTTTCAGAATTTATTAGACGTTTCCCAGATACAGCATCTTAAAAATGATGAAAAAATTTGCTAATTTTTTGAGAATTTTATTTCCAAAGAATATTTAATTTTTATAAATACTCGAGGATTTTCGAACACAAGTAAGAGTACGTAGTACGTACCTTAGACCAGTGAGGCACGTATTTTTAAAAATTTTAATATAAAATGTAAAACCCCCCAGAGCCACTTTTATTTAAATGATATACTTACTAAAATGATAGTATGTGAAGGTAGAACAGTGGCTAGCTTTAAACTATTAGGCAAAACATTCTTAACAATGGATAAATTGTTTAAATGCGCTAATATATCGGCTAAATAAATATTACACTTTTTTAAATATTATTTGAAATACCGTCATAGCCGCATGTATTAGAATTCTTAAGATTATTAATGATAACTATAATATCATTGCCACAAACGGGTTTCATGAAGAATGTTTTAAAAATTTCCGCCAATTCTTCATTAGAAAGCTCATTTCCGTTTAGAGTGATCTTACTATTATTCTTTTTATCTGTATGTTGAATACTTTTTATGCATTGCCAAATTGCTTTTGACTTATTTTCCGCGTTTATAATTTTAAGGTCGTTTTCATTGTGTATAAATAACTTTAATTTTTCCCTATAAATAACATTTATTTGTTCTATCAACTCTAGCTAGATCAGTAAACAAAGTCACTATTTTTTTAAGCCTATTTAACTCGGGATTAGTGAATTTTCTTAGATGTATTATTTTTATGATTGAATCGCATATCAATTGGCCCTCAATTGTTCAACTTTGTCCCAATTTAACCCACTCTGATCCCAACAAACTGTCCCATTTTGGGTACTTTGGTTTTTAAGATAATTTTTAAGTTTTCGCGACAGTGTGCTATTTTTTCGTAAAACTAACGATGCAAAATTTTTATAGCCCTTTTAATTTTTAAGATACAGGGCTAAATTGAATATGTAGCATTTTCAGGCACCCCTCGTATCTCAACTGTCAGATAAATCACCGAAAATGTGGAAACTGTTTCTTATAGAACTTTTCCCGTAGAGCTCAATTCCGCTTTCGAAAATAAGTATACAGGGTGAGATCAAAAAGTTATCGGACCCTACTTTATTTTTTTTAATAGTATGCACTTTTTGTCAGAGACACGCAAATAAATGACAATTTTCTGAAATTAAATGCATAATTTAATAGTAGGCTATGGCTATTGTGTATGACAACAAACAAAAATAAATGTCAAATATTGGTCTATCTCATCGGTTTTTGGATCGACTTTTGGTTTATAAAGGAGTTTATAAACGTTCTTTTGGTAGTTTTATTTTATTGATATTTATCAATTTTTTCCGATAATGGCAGCATATGAAAAATATTATATTCTGGTATGTTTTATACAGAGTAATGAAAATCCTGAAGAAGCCTCGGAATTATATTTCCAAAGGTAAGTAAACTATTAAGACTATGAAAATCTGTATTATCATTATAAGTTTTTGCTTGTTAGATATCCAGAAAGAAGGCAACCGTTTTTCGAGATATTTGCTCGTTTAAAAGCAAATTTAGTTGAGCACAGATCATTTGAAATGACGGCTCTTCCGTAGGGTCGTTTGGTCAACCCCCCAAAAATATTTCAGAAAATAAATTAATTGATTGACCGTCCCTCCTAATAGTTGAAATAAAACAGAAAAGTTAAATCTCTTGTTGCTTTACATAGGCATAATAAAATACGCTATACGAAGCTAGGCTGGGCCATCCGAATTGTCCTGATTACCTTAAAGCTTGACGAAAGTACCCGAGCGGCAGCCGAACGTGATAGCAAATGGAATATGAAATCGCGATTTGGGTCATCAGCCTGTCTCTTCTTATAATCCGATCGATTGGTCACGGCATCACGTCGGCATGTGGAAGTTCAGTTGTTCAGAGTCGTGCGGTCGATATGTTAACTCGATTTTAATCGATAAAAATTGATTTATATACTGTTTTTTGTAATATATATTTTTTTATTTTTATGATCCATATGTGAGTTGGAAATATACAGGAAATAAAATGTTGGTAGTGACTAGTGCAAAAAAATAAACCACTAAAAAGTGGTTACGAACTTAATTTTGCAAAAATAACCAATTTCAAGGTGGTCTATGTTTGAGTTGCGAATGTAGGTGAAATAAAATGTAGGTAGTGCAAAAAATTAAACAACTAAAGAGTGCTAACGAACTTCATTTTGAGAAAATATTTGCCAAAACTTAGCATACGACAAACTAGTAAAGACAAAAATAAAGAGGTTCATCGAAACTTTCGCAAAAGTATGTATGATTTAGCTAACTGGATATGTGATTGTGAAGTCTCTAACTCATTTTACTGTTATGTTTGTTTGTTGTTTTCTAAGGACTCGTCGGACTCATTATGATGCAAAACCGGTGTTAAAGACTTAAAACACTTAAAACAAAAAATAAAAAAAACAAGAGTTTTCTGCAGATCACATGAAATGTTCGGTGAACTATGCTACGGTCGGAAGTGTTGATATTCGCACTCAGCTTATAGAAAATCCCTTAGAGATTTTAATGAAAATGTATCCAAAAATCGTTATATTTTAAACAAAATTATAGATTGTGTAAAATTTTGTGGGGCATTTGAGCTGGCACTACGTGGCCAAGATGCAACGGCTTTGTCTGAAAATCCAGGGGTTTTTCGAGGGCTTATAAATTTTGTTGAGGAGTTGGGCCAAGATAGACTATCCGCTTTAGCAATATTAAGTACCGAGAAATCGTTTATAAAAGGAGTGTACGTGCAATTTTAACGAACGTGTCATTCAGCATTTTTCCGATTCTAAAGAACGAAGAGTAGACCTGAACTTCAAGAGAATTTAAAGCTCAATTTAAAGATAAGATATTTATTTTTATTTTAAGTATGCCTATTTTTAAATTTGTTATTGACCTCCCAGTGTAATTCACCACAAGCCGCCACTGATCATTTGTTTACCCGCATTTTAAAACATTCAACATAGAGAACAGGAAAAGATATAGATGTTTTGGGATATACAGAATCAACACCTTCGTCCTCATGTAGAAAAATTGAGAAGGAAATTGGTGCGCCAAAACCTGATGGTCAGAGGATCTTGAAGAAATGTAAGTATCATCCATACAAATTTAATATAGTGCAACATTTGCATCCTGGCGATGCCGAGCACCGGACACTGTTTTACCAGTAGTATTTGCAACAAATCGATGCTAACGATTTATTTGGCAGACTTGTTATCTGGTCAGACGAATGCTTTTTTTCAAGTGCGGGAATTTTTAATCGTCACAATACCAGGAATTGACATAATGAAAATCAGCATTTAATGTTTGAAAGGGCACACCAAGGACCCTTTGGAGTTGAGGTCATGTTTTATTTTGAGCAGACATAGTTTATAGGATTTTTGAAGGAGTTCTTACAGCACGTAGATACCTGGAAATCCTTGAGGAAGTTATTCCAGAATTGCTCGAAAATATTCCTTTAGCCCAATATAATGCTGTTTACCTACAGCAAGATGGTGCCCCAAGTCACAACTCTAGGCTCTTAAGGGAATTTCTTGATAATAACTTTCCTCAAAGATGGATAGGTACCAACGGACCTGTTAGATGGCCTGCACGATCTCCAGATCTCTCAATTTTAGATTTTTTTTATGGGGCTATATACAAAATGAAGTATGTAAAACACCATGACGGCATAGTAGAACATCGAGAGGCAATTCATTTAGCCTTTCGAAATCTGCGAATGACACCAATAGTTCTTTTTAACGCTATTCAAAGAATTACAAAAATGTTCAATTTTACATTAGAGAAAATGGTCGTCAATTTAAACATCACCTTTAAAAATTTGTTTTTGCTTTTTTTTTAATAATGTTATTTTTTTGTGTTTGTTATATTGTTACTTTATGCTATAAAACCATAGTTACAAACTTATTAGTTATTAAAAAACTTTATAGGAATTTTTATATAAGAAGATGCCTATATGCAAGCGATCCAATTCTTCGCTAGCAATATGTAACTTTCAATTGTTTATCATTGTTATTCATGGCCTACTATTAAATTAAGCATTTACTTCAAAAAAATGTTCATTTATTTGCGTGATTCTGAGAAAAAGTGCATACTATTATGTATTTTTGAAAAGATAAAAAAAAAGACAAATTTTATAGTCTATAAATATACAGGGTGTTCCATTAAAAAAAATTAAGTAGTCCGATATCTTTTAGACCTGACCCTGTATACTAATTCCGGAATTGAGTTCTACAGGAAAAGTTATATAAGAAAGTTTTCACATTTTCAATAAGTTACCTGATAGTTTAGCCCTGTATCTTAAAAACTAAAAGGGCTATGATAATTTTGTTAACGGCATCTTTAGTTTTACGTAGCACACTGTCGCGAAAACCTCAACTTTCTATCTATAAAAATAAGGGAGATACCCCGCAAATGTACCCAATATGGGACACCCTGTACAGGGTACGGATTTGGTTGCAAAAGCAGGGTATCTCGCTTATTTTTAAAGATAGAACCTTGCGGTTTTCACGAACCTAAGCTAATTTTTTGTGAAACTCATAAAGCCGTAAACCAAATTTTCATAGCCTTCTTGGTTTATGAGATTCAGGGCGAAATAGAAAATTTTGCATTTTGGGACCCCCCTCGTATCTCGGTTATTCTTTAACTTAACGTAAAGGGAAAAATTTCTGCTTATGCAGAGTTTTTTACGCTGGACCCAGTGGCGTAGTCATATTTTTCATTTGAGTTGTTATTTTTTAGATATGACCCAAAGTTATGTTTTTTTAAATGGGACACCCTGTATATTTGTCCAGAAATTGATTTGTCCTTTTAAAAACTTCTCAAAAATATATAATAGTATGGGTCTATTTTAATAAACAACAACAAAAATCCTAATTTTTATAATTATCATCCCAAATTTTGCAGTAGGCCATGCAAAACAATGCTGCCTTTTATTTAAAGTCGTTAACAATATCTACATGCTAACAATAAATCAAAATAAATGTGTAATTAAATCTATTTATCAAAATATGTATTGATAATGTCGCACCAAAAAAGTACCACCTACCTAGGTTTATGTAACACAAGAACAAAACAGTAATAAATTATTATGTAACAAGCCTTTCAGCAAAAATCAACTGTCGTATAAGAACTACAGTAACCAAGGAAATCAAAAGAACTGTTCAAACTGATTTTCATTTTGTTCTATGCAGGCTTTGCACAATTTTCGTATTCGTTTTAGGGAATTAAGCAAAATAACGGGATGATTTTGTAAATAGCGAAAATTTTCTCTTATTGCATTTCCTAAATCTTGGACATTATCACAGTGGTCTTTGTAAATTCTATTTTCCAGATATCCCTATAGAAAGAAATCTAAAATCGACAAATCTGGGGACCTAGGGGGCCATCTTATAGATCCATTTGTTCCGATCCATTGATTGGTAAAATTATTGTCCAGAAATAATCTCGTCATTCCAGAATTGTGTGCAGGAGCACCGTCCTGTTGAAAATAAATTTCGTTAATTTGCGCTAGAGGAACATCGTCAAGTAATTCAGGTATAGCTGCCTCTAAAATTTCTATATAGCGATTGGCTGTTAGATTCCCCTCAAATATATAAAATTTTATATGTGTTCCTAATATGAAGCAGGACACATTTAGACCAAACCTGCCCTGCTGTCTTCTGGGAAATATTTGGTGTTGATTTTCCTGGGACCAGAATCTACTATTGTGCCTATTGAGTATATCAGAATTACTGAAATGTGCTTCGTCTGACCATATAACATTCCTTTCAAAATCTCTAACCATATCGCACCCGACGCTCTGCATCCCCTGGCTGTAAGTGCTGGACGAGTCTAAATTTGTATGGGTGGTATTTGTGCTTTTTTAGAATGTCTTGAATTCTAGTTTTTGGAATCCCTATGCTCTTTTCACTGGCCCTATAAGAGTTTGTAGGGTAAGCTTTTGCATTAGCCAAAACCGTAATTTCCTCAGCCTCCCGATTTTCTTTATTATATGTTTGCGTACGAGGTTTGATAAACGATCCATGATTAAGTAAATTCTTTTTTATCCGATAAAAAGTGGATATATTAGGTTGCCTCCTTTCTGGATATCTAAATAAAAATTAAGCAATAGTATTTCAACATACCTAAAAATTAACTATTTACCTGTTAAAATACATCTCAGAAGCCGCTTCAACATTTTCATTACTTAATATAAAACAAGCTAACATATCGTACTTTTCATAATGTTCGAAAGTTTGGTTTTCTTCCATAATAATACAAATATATTTTTACACAATAAATAAATACAAAAAACTAGCGCTATATTTTATATACGCTTACAAAATTGGGAAATGTCATTTGCTTCCAAGAAAACAAAAGAAAACGGCATCGTTTTGCATGGCCTACTGCAAAATTTGGGATGATAATTATAAAAATTAGAATTTTTGTTGTTGTTTATTAATATAGATGCATACTATTATATATTTTTTTAAAAAAAAACACAACTTTGGGTTATATCTAAAAAATAACAATTCAAATGAAAAATATGACTAAGCCACTGGATCCAGCGTAAAAACTCTGCATAAGCAGCAATTTTTCCCTTTGCGTTAAGTTAAAGGATAACCGAGATACGAGGGGGGTCCCAAAATGCAAAATTTTCTATTTCGCCCTGTATCTCATAAACGAAGAAGGCTATGAAAATTTTGTTTACGGCTTCATGAGTTTCATAAAAAATTAGCTCAGGTTCGTGAAAACCGCAAGGTTCTATCTTTAAAAATAAGCGAGATACCCTGCTTTTGCAACCAAATCCGGACACCCTGTATACACATACATATTATAAAATGATTTATCTAGGTATAAACATTAAAGTTGTATTACACTGACAGCAGCGCCCCCTTCAAATTCGCCATTGAGCTGTGGTCACTTTAACCTTGGTGGTATTATTTCCGATTTTCCAGAACTAATAACAACTCTCTTCCAAAATAAAACTGTAGCCGTTAGCCATAAACAACCGCCCATGAAAGATTTACGAATAATACGTAAAGAATTTCGCTTACGTGTAATCAAAAATATTTTTATGTGTGTTTGGGCTGCAATAAATTTATATTGTAAACATCTCGTATGATCGAACTCTGTAGAGAGCCGAAAAAAAATGGATGTGTGTAAGGTTAGTTTAAAGTCAACAAACAGGCTCGTAAATGCTTAAGTTTAATGAATGGATTTCGTTATTACAAATTCATTTGTTTCTCATTATTAATGCGAGTACGAAACAAACATGAATATTCATAAGTGAATTATGTTTTACTATAATTACTTTTCTCTGAAAATAGATCATTTTTACAAGGATAATCTATTTCGTGTAAGTAGTAACACTACTGAAAGTCCTTGCAAATAATCTCGGCTTACTGATCTAATAATTTGAAGTTCATTTAGCATAAATTGACTAAATTATTTAGTAGCGTAGCAGCCTTTATTCGCTGTTGCCCTTATTTTGAATACTGTTTCTTAGTACTCGATAAATAGTTTTTTCTACGACTATCAAATAATTTCTTTATTACAAAAGCGATTTTAGTTAGGTAATGTTCTTCATTACCTATGTCGCGGATAATGGACATAACATAAAAACATCAACGCGAATGCCATGGAAAAAACAAAAGAGCATAATCGACACGTCAGGCGACGCTATAATGCTATAATTTTATATGATGTCACATTTATATTGAAAATAAATTGTTTTACCCAAATTTCGATCTTTACCCGCGATTGGTATCGTCTCTTAAATCCAAGCCATTAGTATCGTGTTAGATTTTGCCTAACATAGATGTTTTTAACAATTTTCGATATGCTATTTACATTTTCTCTTAAATATGGATTACTATATATTTCTATTTACTATCGTGTTGTTTGTCACCATATTTTACAATTGTTAATATCTATTATTATAATTATTATTATTATTATAGTATTATTATTTTTATTTATTTTAACAAAATATTAAATCTTTTGAATGTAAATAATATAACAGGATGACATTTTAAAATCTTTATTACATTTTTTACAGTTTTTGAAAAGAATCAACATCAATACAGGATAAAAACTACAAACGATATTTATAACAACAAAATTTAAGAATCTTCATCTCTGCTGAAGCACACTGTACAGGTCAGAACAGTTTTGGCTGTATGCTCACTGCAGATCGATTTCGAACATTCTTCACATAGGTATTTTGTATATCTATTTTTTCTTGTGGTTTTTCGCCTATCTGTTGTTGTTTAGTTGGGGGAAGCACAGGTTCTTGATCTCCTAAGACATTTTTTTTTTGACGAAAAGGAATTAACAAATTTGTTAGGCTGGATCGACGTAAAATGTGGGGTTTTGAAAGCTGCTTAGCTAATTCTGTTAGATAATGCCTTCGTAAGATCTTTGAATTAGTGTTACTAACAAAAATGATCTGCGAATTAATTCCGGCAATATTCAGCAAGGTGCAAAATATAGTGAGCGGCCATCTGTTACTCACTCTTGTAATAGAGTATTCGGCTTTCATTCTGTTCACAACATCAACTGCTCCTTTAGTAAGATTATAAAAAGTGATAACAGAAGGTTTCATATGTTCACCCCCCGCTGGATCGATGTCATCATCTCCATGGAACGTTGAGAGCATCAACACGTTTTTATTCTTTTTAGGAACATATGAAGTTAGCATCGATTTATTAGAATCTATCCCCCAAGCAAACATACTGCTACATTCACGTCGTATTTTCGTATCTAAAAAAATTGGGGGTATTTCCCGTTTGTTTTTGCGCAATGTTTCTACCAAAGTTAGACGGTGGTTGTGAAGTAAATCACTGGCCAATAGCAAAGAAGTAAAATAATTGTCAGTAGTTATATTCCTGCCGGCGTTTTACTACACTATGGGCATCATTGCTTACTTGATAAAGACCCGGGGGTTGTTTGCCGGCGTAAACTTCGATATTATGTGTATAAAACATCCTGGCATCCACAGCAGCGTTAATTTTTATGCCATATTTGGTAGGCTTATTAGCTATATACTGTCGAAACTTACATCGTCCCCTGAATGCTTCAAGCATCTCATCTATCGTTACATATGCACCGATACTGTAGTGTTGCACACATTTTTCAGTAAAAAGATCCAGTATGAATCGCACAGAAGCAAGAGTATCTGTCTTAATTCTTTCCGCACGCGTGTCTTTGTGATCAAATCTAATAGCTTGCACTAAAGTATGAAAACGATGCTGTGACATTGTGGCTGCGAAATATTCTAGAGCCGTTCCGTCCGTGTTCCACAGTTCTGATGTATTAAGATGTTGAGCTCTTTTTATGCCTGCTAAATATAGAACACCTAAATATGCATTAATTTCGACATAATCAGTGGACAGACAATGTTTCTTATTGACATACGATAGTCTCATTATATCAAGTTGTTTGTTTGTACAATCTGTAATATGTTCAATTATTTCGTCAGAAAAAAAAAGTTTCCAACAGTCTAATATTGTTCTAGCCTGTTTAACATTACCTTTTACACCAGGCAGTTGGGTGACTATATTCTGGCGAGAAGTTTTACCGAAATTTTCTCTGATTTTGTGTACTACTCACTTAGTTCCATCTTTTCCAGAATACAAAGGATAGTTTGCCGCACCACGCCCTAAGCTCTCGGAGGGTCCATCGTCATCCGAACTTGACTGTTCTGTGTCCGTGTTATGTAAGCTGTGCTCAGATGGAGCATCTTCATCTTCTGAAAGGCTTTTTGGCTCATTTGAGGTACACGGCTGGTCGATTTCGCCTGCTTCCTGTTTTTCTGCTTCTTCTTTCCAAAGTTGATCCCAGAGGCTTTGCAGATGTTGCTGATCACTTTCGTATGTCATCGCAACAATATACCAATAAATAACTTATACAAATATACAGTTTTAGTCAATTATTTGTCAAAAAAACTATTTCAAATAACGCACAATTTAGAACTACGCATTTGGTATCGTGTTAGATTTAATCTCCGACCTTGACACGCGGAATTCAAAGACTTACTGTGGCGGCGCAGATTAGAAAAGCGATACACTAGTGGTGGGGAACGAATAAACCTTACCAGAAGCATTGCTAGACGCGTGCAGATACACAGCTCACAGATTAAATGGGACATCCTTAATTGTAAAAATGTTAGAAAAAATCTAACGGCGATACTACTCGCAGGTTAAAAGTTAGTTAATTTCCCTTAAAATGAGTTTCAGCCATCAAAGTGAGATTCATACTATACCGCTAAATATTATTAAAGAAGCCAAAACTGCTTCGGACGAATTATTACTAGAAATTTCAAATAAAAAGTATGAAATTGTGTATAAACTATTTATAAAGTGGCGAAGTCAAAATAATGTTAATTAATTTTCGGATAATGTCGTTTTAATCTATTTTGGAGAGTTGTCAAAAAAGCAGCATAAATTTTCCTCATTATGGGCACATTAAAGTGCGGGATACGAAAGAAAACCGGGCGGAGTCAATCGGTTTAGGAAGGTCGGCCAAGAAATCTCTTTGAACCAGTGGTGTCCCGTCGTTCTTTAAATAATATGGCACTCCTTTTTGACTATACGCACTTCAGATAATTAAAAAATGTAACAATGCTAAATGAACCTTTATCTATATTTGTCTGTTTTCTTTTACATATTTACAAGAAACAACTAAAAATGAAAATATTTTGATATTAATACCACACCTACATTAAACTTTTACTTACTGTTCAAGTATTACTATAAATTTTAATACCGATAAAAATTAAAAATAAAGTGCTTATTTATTAAGTCAACAAAAATAACACATATAGTATTATGTCAAATAACTAGTACTATTTTCTCTTGCGTTATTAGGTCAAATTATTTTAAACTTTGTATATTTAATAACAAAAGTTTATTAAAAAAATGTGAATTTCTGAAGATGGTTTTGGTCAATAAAAAGAAACTTCAAATAAACAAAAAACAAAAAAATATTGATTATAAAATTATCGAAACTCACAAAAGAAACTAGTACAAAATATCCATAATAAACGTGTTTTATTTATATTGTGATGATTAAATAATATACTATAACACATATCTAGTTAAGATTTTGGGAATCATCTAAAATTTACAAATCAGAAGGCCGATTCCCGTAATATTCATGTATTAGTAAGTACTACTAGGAATCCCTACGAATAAAAAATATCTGGAATTCCGGAAACCGGAGCGCCCTATTATGCCTTCAGGAATCATGAATTCCGTGAACTGACTTGCCATGAGGAATCTGCAATCCATTACGGTGAAGCTTTTATAAGGATACCAGGAATAGGTAAATTGCAAGTAATGGGTGAACGGTGCCATTATAAATTAAAACTATTTAAAAAAAATAGAACCGACAAAAAGCTAAATCGCTAAAAAATAAAATATAATATTTTATTTGTTCCTTAAATATAGACATTTGAAAGTCGATGCCCCAGCCATTACGAAATATAAACTGCTGGCCATAAATATATAGATGTCGCTTCAGTAGTGTAAGACGTGTACAAAGTCGCTTATTAAAATAATTAATTTAAAGTAGTTTTCTGTTGCATTTATAAGCTTTTCCCTAGTGCAAATCCTTTAAATATTCTCCCTATCGAGTTTTGAGTTTGATTTTTTTTTTGCTTTTGTTTCTGATTGTACAAATAAAATTAATTTTTATAACAATAATTCATTTAAAAATAACTTAAATTTTTCATTTGCTCTTGCTGACGTCTCGGAAATCAATAAAATATTAAATCATATCAAAACAAATGCTTATGGTCACGATGAAATTACTCCTTTAATGATAAAATACTGCAGTCCGTTTATTGACAAGTACATAGCTCACATCATTAACTGCTGTATTGAATCGCATTACTTTCCAAGTCAATGGAAATTGTCAGTTGGACGACCTTTGGTGAAAAAATCTAATCCCACGAGTTTCAATGATCTTAGGATTATATGTATCTTACCCGCTTTGTCAAAAATTCTTGAAAAGGTTTTACATAATCAGATGTTTATATTTTGTACCGCTAATGGAATTCTTCCGGATGTTCAGTGTGGTTTTCGTAAGGACTTCAGTACAGCTGTTGCGTTAACAAATGTTATTGATGATGTTTTGCGTGCATCTGATAAAAAACTTATTACTGCTCTGGTTTTGTTAGACTTTTCTAAGGCATTTGATGCAATTAATCACCAGCTCGTTGTATCTAAATTAAAATATTATGGCTTTGATGAGTCATCGTGCGTCTTGATTTCCTCTTTTTTATCAGATCGCTTTCAAAAGATCTTTTCCAACGGCACATTTTCTAATCAGGTGCAAATATTTTCCGGGGTGCCTCAGGGCTCGATTCTGGGACCCTTACTTTTTTTGGTCTATACTTCCGATATTCTTCTATCTGTAAAGAACTGTAAAGTTCAAGCATATGCAGATGACACACAAATTTATTATTGTTTTAATTCGTATGATCATGTTGATACTGAAGAACTCATTAATCAAGACTTAAGTGTGTTAAACCAACTCTGCCAAGATCATAACCTTAAATTAAACCCTGCTAAGTCTCATCTGCTACTCTTTGGCAATAAAAATAAAATTAGCACATTAAAAAATAATTTAAATATTAGTATTGATGGTAACAGAATATCAGTAGTTGACTCTGCGAAAAAGACTTGAGATTTTAAGAACATTTAAAGAAAATATTTCAAAAATCTTATTCGGCTTTGAAAGTTTTATACAATAATAGACATGTCTTGAATTTCAGAATGAGAAAAACTCTGTGCGAAACCTTGGTCCTATCTAATTTTAATTATTGTGACTTTGTGTATGGTTGGTGTCTTACTAGTGAGAGTCGTTTACGTGTACAGAGGGTGCAGAATGCGTGTGTTCGTTTTATATATGGTCTTAGAAAATATGATCATATTTCCCACAAATATCGTGATTTGAACTGGTTAAGGATGGATTTTAGAAGAAAATTACATTTCTGTACATTTTTGATCAAAATTATTAATGGTACAAATTCACCCACTTCAATAAAGGAACGTCTTATTTTCCCTAGGGATGTGCATTCCCTTAATATTCGTGATCAGGGGGGATTAACAATGCCACATCATCAGAGTGCCATGTTCCGGAGATCCTTTAGTTTTAATGCTGTACAATGTTACAATGCTCTTCCTCAGACTTTTTTAGCGCTTAACTTTAATACATTTAAATATAAATATAAAAAATTTCTTTTAAGTGAACAAAATTTATTATTAAATTAATATTGGTTAAACAGTGATATTTTACATTTCACTATAGAACTTTCTATGTCTATATCCCAAGTAGCATTTGATATTTTATAGGGGTAAAGGAATTGTTTCCATTCCCATCATATAAAACCTAACGTTTTATATTTAGGCAACAGTAACTTCATCGTACCTACTATATAACCCTTAAAGCGCTTAAATGGAGAATCCTATAATAGCAATGGTTACCTAAATAAAAACCTCTAAAAAACTAAAGGTTTTCTTATATGAGGTTACCATGTATTTTCCATCACTGCTACAAATCCCTTATATAAATTACATTAGTTATATTATGTTTACCAGAAAGTTACGATTACTTTTATGTTTCTAACTATATTCTATAGGTAAAACTATATAAACAATACATCATCATTGTTTATATAGTATTACCTATATACATCAAGTCTCATCTGCTTACTTGTTGATCTTTTTTCTTTGTCTGTTACACTATCGAGAATGTACAAATTATACTCCTCTGTCCTCGCCGTCGACTTTCTGTTTGACATTTTATTTTGATGGACGCCATGCACAGCAGATAGGAATGAATTATATGTTTGATATATTATTATTTTCATATGTTGCTAGAAGTGTCCGGACCGTTAAAAATGCATGCGGCGTATTATTTACTGTTAATATTACATGATCTACCCCCTCTAAAACTCAAGGGCCATCAAAAAAGTGAGAAATTAGCATTTATTAAATAAACTTTAAAAATATTTAAAAAAAAAATATTTTCTTTTTCTGCAAATAAACTTTATTTCCGAACAAATATAATACATAAAAACCAGAAAATCATAATTTTAAAGAGCAAAAGTGCCTAATCGGCCTAAAAACTAAAATTTCTTTTTCCATTTCAAACATGGCGGAGAAAGCGTCATTTTTCTAGTTCGTAAATTTCTCTTCAGTATCGCCATTTTTGGTTCATTATAAAAGATAACGATTTATAACGGGGTTTGGTAATTTTATAAAACATTGAATTCTTTATATCACCATAAGGTACTAGTTTAAAACTTTAACGCACCATATAAAACTAAAGGAGTAATCTTATAAAACCTATGGTAGCATTTTGGACTATTAGAAACACTTTATCACTAGTAGTTTTATTAAAATCCAGGTAAGAGGTAATTTTCACGGCTAACGGTAACGTTATATTACTATAGCTCCCTAAAATATCCGTTGGTCGACAAATGTCAAAATTTTCAATAACATAACTTAAAATTGTTTTCTGTTTTCATTCATTCATTTAAGACAATCTTTCTTTGAAGTATATGCAAAAATTTTCATTTGGTTTTTCACACACCTCCTGTAAAAAGAACTGCTATATTTGGCATGTTTCCAAGCACTAATTATGGAGGAGTTTTTATCGTTTTTATTCATTATTAATGCCCATATATTGCCTGCAAGGCAGTGACTCCCCGTCCGTTAAACGGACGGCGTATTTTAATTCGCGATCCGTTAAAGGAAATGTTTCCAGGTTTCCTAACCTCCAAATAAAACGTCAAAATTTATTCTGTTATTCCATTGTTTTGGCGCGCGTTTTTCGTTGTTTTGTTTTATGAGTTTATTTAAGTTAAAATAATGGATAGTCTAAATACTATTAATGTTCCCATAGAATTAAAGAAAGGAGACAAATTCAGTTCTGCAAAAGAATTTGATAAAATACTGGGTAAGTTAACTCTTCTAAACAAAAGTGTATTTGAGAAAATAAGCATATATTAAAAGCACTCAATAAATTTATTTTAGAAGATAACACGAAGAATCGCTATGTACAATTTTATAGAAGGGATAGTCGTCGAATCGAAACCGCCAAAAGAGTAGTCAAACGATACTTAAATCCAGATTTACAGTATTACCAGTTAAAATATTCTTGTATCCACGGTGGCAAGAATTTTATACCATCTGGAAAGGGAAAAAGGCAAACTAAGTATGTATATAATGTGTCATATATTTGCCAAGAAATGAGAACAAATACTTTATTCCTTTTAAAAATAATTTTAGGTTCAAGATACCTAGTCAAGTTCAGTGTAAAACAATTTATTTGTTGAACCAAATACAAAAATTTGCACTAATATCCCCATTTTTTGCTTCATGAAAGCCAATACCTCAATTCTCAAGTGTGACGATTCATAATATTTACTTTTTAGGACCTTTAGACAAGATATTCCATGTCCTGCAAATGTTACACTTAGAGTAGCAAAAAACGGCAATGAATTAGAAATTGTTTCAATTGATACACTACATAACCACATTATAGACAAACACTTGTTTCAACATCTGCCCCAACAAAGAAAATTACCTGAAGAAGTCAGACAGCAAGCTAAAAAGTTATTAAGTTTGAAGGCAAATAAACATCTAGTTCGACAAGAATTAGAAGGCAACACAAAATAAATAATTAGCTTGAAAGATCTTTCAAACATAAAACACAGAGATAAACTGAAATATCAAAACTCTGTTGAAACTGCTGTTACTGCAATTCGGGAAAAATTTGGTGAGTTGAGGTTTCTGAATATTTTTACATAAGAGGTGTACAATTTTCATAGAATTACGATAATTTTACAGTTGCAAGGACTACCACAATAATTCCATAGCTTTTAAAAAAAACTGTTCCTAATAGTCTTATTTCTGAATGCGTGTAGAGATAATGAATGATGAGAATTTTATAAAATACCCGACCGAATACTACTCTTCCATCAAAATTTCTGTTTTGTTCCAGTAAAACATGCTTTCATACAAATTTGTGGTTAATTTTGAAGCACAAGCTGTATTACCCCCCATAAGTCTCTAAACGTAATTATTCTTTCTACTTTAATGGTTTCATTGCTTTTTTTGCTATTTGCTAGCAATAATACTTAAGTTTTTTGTATTTTTCCAGGTTCCGACTGTCATTTATTGGTGGACACCAACAATATTTTTAAAGGTCTTCTTTTTTGTACACCCACAATGAAAATTACAATGGAAGCTTATCCTGAATTATTATGTATTGATGGGACATTCAAATTATTGAACATAAGGACTCCTGTTTACTTAATTTTAATTGAGGATGGATGTGGAGAAAGTCAAGTTGTAGCTGTCTCAATTTTGGTTTCAGAAGACTATGAATGCTTAAAATGGTTCCTTCAAAAATTTAAAGAAATAAACCCAAGTTGTGAAAAAACTAAGACTATAATGGCTGATAAGGATTGGTCTGAGAGAGCAGTTTTTAAAGAATGTTTTCCTAGCGCTCAAATTTTAATTTGCATATTTCATGTGTTTAAAGTTTTTCAAAGGGAAATCACTACAGAAATAATGAAAATAACTAATGAGGAGAGAATTCTTACTTTAGAATTATTGCAGGAACTAGCCTATGCTAGCAATAAAAAATATTTTGATCAGATTTGCAATAAAATTAAGGGGTCAGTATCACAGAGTACTTGGAGATATTTGGAAGAACAGTGGCTTAATATTTACGAGGAGTGGTGTCCTCATTTAGGCGAGAACATTTTAAATTTTTTAAATAGAACAAATAATAGGGTTGAAGCAATTAACCAGAAATTGAAGATGGTTATTGAAAAAAATTGTTCTTTAGGAGAATTTTTTGAGCATTTATTTATTATTTTAAAATCCCTTGAAAAGGAAAGGAAAAATAGGTTGGCAGAAACATTTAATAAAAGGCCTGTTAGAAATATATGTAGAGGTACCCCAGAATATGATTTTTTCAATTATTTGACAGAATATGCTTTTGACAAAGTATTACATCAGTTGAAAAATTCAGAGACATTCGCCATAACAGTGACTGAAGAAGGTTTTACTCTTAAAAATAAAGAAACTGAATACAAGGTGTCCAAACATTCTTGCTCATGTTATTTTTTTAACAGTATGGGGCTTCCCTGTAAACATATTTTTAAATTATTGCATCATTTAAATGAGCCTTTTTTTAATAAGGAAATTGTTAAAGAAAGGTGGACTAGAGACTACTTTCTTAAAAATCAGATATATTTTCAAAACTTGAGTGATCCTCAATACTCCAGCAGCTTGCAGTTGAAAATTTAAATTTAAGTATAGACAAAGAATCTCCAAAGAATGTTAAAGTGTTGAATCAGCAGCAAAAATATAGAATAGCATTTGTGAAATGTAAAGAAATTGCATCTTTGGCTTCTGAGGCAACAGGATATAATTTTGAGAAAGTTCTAGAAACTTTAGATTCTGTGAAAAACTTTTTGCAAATGAATAGGTATGATATAACACTTGAAGAGGGTGGTGGTAAGGAGAACATTCAGCTAGGTGATGGTGGTCTTGCTGTTAGCAACAATATTATTCAACCAGGTGGTGGTAGTTAGTAAAACTTTTAAATTTAGTTGATATGTGCCTCTTATTAGAAATAATTGTATTAGTTCTGTAGTTTATCATATAATGTTTAAAAAGTAATCCCAAAATTTTATTTTTAGGTTTAACAAACACTTTACAACCAGATCAAACTGACATAGATATTAACATTTTTGATGTAGAAGATAGCAAAGGTAGGTTTTTATCATTCTTAGGCATCATTCTTTGTTCAGTTTTTGATTAAAAAATAGTATTTTAGATATTCCTCTTAAACTCTTATATTATTATTTTTAGGATTAATAGAAATTCCAGTAGGAGACGAAATCAATAGGTGCAGTATTGACAGTGTTGCAGATGAAGTAATAGAAGGTAATTTGATAATTACTTATTTATTAACCCTAAATAAATAATTAATATTAATTGAATACCAAATAATATTGAGTATATGGTGTTTGAAAATACAATTATGATTCTAAAGTCCCAAAATAATCTCGCAGTGAGCCTTAAAAATTTTATTTTATTTTCAGAAACAACACATGTTGCTTGTGGAGAAGGGAGTCAAGGTAATATTGTGAAATATAAATGTTGGTTAATCTGCTTTATGTATGTGTTTTTCTAGATACATCAGATCTCCAATTCAATCTTGAAGAGCATGATTACTGTAGTAATAGAGTTATGGTTACACCAAATAATACGGAAGGTAAGCCAGCTTAATTTTAATTATTTATTGATGTTAAAGTATTTCTTTTAATTTTTTAGTCAGTGAAAATAGCATGAATATAAATAGTATAAAGTTACCACCAATTCTTAAAAAAAGAGGAAGACCTGCTGGTAGTGATGTCACGGCAATCGGATTACCAAAAAAGAAGAAAAAAATAAAGAAGCCTTTTAATAAATTAAGCACAGCTGAAAAAACTAAAATTGTCCTTCCATGGATACTGAAATATCCAGAACAAGTGTATGCAAAAAAATGTCTACAAGAAAGTGATTTCAAGGATGTTGAAGAAGTTGATATTAGAATTACTGAAATAAATATAGCAATTATAAAAAAAATTTTCACCTTAGAAGCTTTTGAAAAATTAAAGGTGTTGAAAACAAAGAAGAAACTGAGTGGAATATGGACATGTGGATCTTGCAAGGAAGAAATTGGTAACTTTCCATGTATTAGATGTGATCGATGTCTTCACTGGTTTCATTTATCATGCTCAAAAAATTCTTATAATGGAATGTATTCAAATTGGCTATGTGCATTATGTTGTCAATGACTACTGTGTATCCTGCTGTAGTTATATAATCTCTGTCATAATTTAAACTAATGCAATATACTCTATGTTATATCATACATATAATTTGTGTTTTATTACATTCAGTAAATATTAAAATTTTATCGCAGATTTGACCTATGTAAGTAGTATAACTATTCTATGCTAAGACAGCCGTGGCTATATCAAACCGGACCAACGCTGTTAATCAAAATATTTAAAATCAAATGTCTTGATACTTAGCTATCGTGACACCTATGACCAATCAGGAGATCAGAATGATGTTAAGGATGCTTTATTATATAATTTAAAAAGTATTTATTACAAAGTTTGGTCTCCTACTATAATTTAACAAGTACTTACGTGATGGAAAAGTTATTTTGCAAAATGTCAATTTATACTTCATATGTAGCAAATTTAAATTTAAAAATTCTTCAGCGATACATTTAATTTAACCATTTTTTATTTAAAGCTTTTTGTCAAATTTACTTTACACAAATGGACATCTCATAATTTCAATGATTTTGCAAAAATATGAGGTAAAATTAAAATGAATCCTATCTGGATCTGGAAAAAAGGAACACACTGTAGATTTTAAAAAATATCTAAGTTTTGAGCCATTTTGTGTGCGAGGTGCATGAAATAAAATTACAAATTTAATACTTTTATCTTGAGAACGGAGCTTTTTAGGTCATAAAATTTGAAAAAAAAACTAATTTCAAATAACGCAACGGCATTTTTGGAAATAAAGCGATGGTTTAAATACCGAGTCTAGAAAAATTACAATCGACTTATAAGTTTCTAGTTTAAATAAAATAAACAGACAATATTAAAATTATATTTTGTATTCAAAATTCAAGAACAGGAGAACACAGTTACGCTCCCTATCTATTTCTTTTTAACGGATAACTAAATAACAAACGTCGTCCGTTTAACGGGCGGGGAATTAAAATAAGCTGTCCGTTTAACGGACGGGGAGTCACTGCCTTGTTGCAAAATTAAAAATATTATGAAAAAAGTGAGGTTGGAAATATAAAATTTTGTATAAGAGAATATAGAGGTTTTTTTGTGGCTGTATGGTTTTTTAAAATTTTCCGTATGATACTCTAATGTACCTTTAATATTCATAAAGGTATTTAGGCAAGTTAATATATTTACATGATATATAACATATGTTTAAAGCATACTATAAAGTTTGGTTACCAATGGGTATATAATTAGGTGATAAATACCTTTATAAACTTTGTTTATATAACTTCTGGCAAACAACACTTTAAGGTATATACCGAATCTTTTAAAAATACTTTTTTGGTAATGTAATATAACTTTAGGTATATTGGGCAGTATAAATACTTTTATAAACTACATTTTACTAATGGTAATTCCATAAAACCTGGTAAACCTATATATAAACGTTGACTTGCTAAATAACTCTTATAAAAACTTCGTCACCATTTTATATACCTATTGGTAATCAAAAATGTTACTTGGGATAGCTTCTCCTGGATCCTTACACTCTTTTTTTTTTTTAATTATTGTTGTCTCTTTTCTATCTTACTTCACCTACACTAATAGAAATCAATTTTTTTTATATACATCTATGGCAAATTATTATTTAATCAATTTTGGTTGGAGTCTGGTTCAGTAGAGTAGCTAAAGAAGCTAGACTGCGCCAGGCTTTGACTACTAACTGTTATGTTTTTTAGCTATTTTTTTTTTTTACTTAACTTTGTAATAATATGTATATGATATACTTAATATAAAGGCCTTATTTATTTATTTATTTTATTTATTTAAATATTTAATTTAATAAGTTTAAAGATAGATATCGTCTTACGTCTGACATAATTTCAAAATCGAATAATAAAAAAATCTATCGAATACATCAAATCAGTGTTAGATAAATTCTAGCTAAGTTTTGATACACCCTGTGTCTAAATCTATTATTGGTAACGTTAACGATATAACTACTGATCATAACTTAGGTAATAAATTTTGTTTTGTATAGGTTGTTAAGATAGAGCTCTATTTGTATGAAGATATCCAAATTTTCGTAAAAACCCTGTATATTGCAAAGAGATAAAAATATCAACAAATGCCAAAAATCACTTTTTTAATATTTTATCAGAGATCATCTTGATTAGAAGCAAAAAATTGTTGAGAATTTTAGAAGGTAACAAACTTTTGGGAAAATGCAAGGGTTTTATTTTACGCCCTGTATGTATTATTTTAGGTACGCATACACGGTCCTGCAATTAGAAGCGCAAACCCAACAGATCTACCAAACGAACACCAAAAACCGTATCTCGATATTGCGTTTTGCAACTGAAATATCTATCTTTAAACTTCGAGAAAAAAATTTCCTGATGCAATATTTATAGTCAGCAGTTTAGTTGATGAATTTTATATTACATTACATATAAACCATATTCTTAGCCTTATATCTGATGCCCGAATCACTTGCTCTCAGGGCCCCTTTACGGAGCTCCGCAAGCGCAAACTGCTATTTCCATCCAATCGCTGAGCCCAAACTCAAATGGAAATATTGTCTTCCTATAGGACATTTATAAATGTCCAAACAGACCAATAAGGAATTCGCATTTCCAAACATGCGCAGAAACATTTTTGGGGCTTTGCAATTGTTCGATAGGACGCTAGGTTTGTGCATGAAGATTTTATTGAAGGCCGTGTTAAAGAAGATAAACTTAGGTAAACTAAACGTAAACTATAAAACCACTCCAACCCCAGCAGCGATCAAATTTACTCGGTGAATAACCTATTAAAATCTGTATTAGGTTAGTAAATTTAAGATTAGTAGTGAGTATAGCTAATACGTGTATATCAGTGGCGGCTATTCAGGTGAAGTAGGTGAAGTGCTACTTCACCAGGAAAAATAAACAAGCAAACATCTAACTATATTTATTAAATATCTCTTAAAATTTTAGTTTTTACGTTCATTTACTCACCTAACTGGTAAAAAATAAACTGTACATCTTGAATAAATATTTTACTTGACCGTTGGCGACATGTCTTTTTAAAACTTTCAATCGAACTTTATTCTAACAACTATAACAGTGGCACAAACTGCTTCGACTTTGCTAGAGGTGCTATGTTTAGTTTACGATTTTCCTACTATGTTGCCATGACAACGCGTACCCGATGACGTCGAGCCCAGCGCCATACAACGCTCTCGGTGAATTGTAGACGCAGTACACTACACTCACGTGTCGTTCAGTTTTCGGTGGTTGTTTACTTTTAATTTCGCGGATTTCGCTGCAACCGGTGAGTTCCTTTGCAGTTAACTTGACTGTTTTGTGTTATTTATTTATGGTGTTGTTACAACTTGAAATTTGAAGTTAGTAAATGTGATTGTTCAAGACTGGAATAAATTAAAAGACGTTTTTGAATTTATTACAAACTGTGACAAATCTGATGAAAAATCAATCCGCCTTGCGAAAGGATTTTTAGGTGAGATGAACGATTTTGAATTCACGTTTCTGGCATTAGTGTTTAATGACATTTTCTTAATCACGGACATACTATTTAACGTTCTTCAAAAAAAATCTCTTGACATTCATTTTTGCATATTCAATATAAAACGCTGTCCTTACGCGCTCTGTAAAAAAAGAAATGAACATTTTTTAATACCATGTTTGATAAAGCAAATTCTATTGCAGAAATAAATCATTACAAACCTGACCTTGTTAAGCTTTCTCCTGAAGAAATTAGGGCTAAGTATAGAACCCTTTTTTATGAAATATTGGACCATATTTTAATGGAAGTGACACTAAGATTTCAAGACTGTGAAAAACTCACATTTTCATGTTTGGCAGGTTCTGCTAAATTTTCCAAATATAGTTTAAATTTTCCGACTGGCCCCTTTGAAAATTTGTTACACTTATATGGGGAAATATTTTCAAAAAGTCAACGACTTAAAAATGAGCTTGGTCTTATTTTTGCCAATGACAGTAATTGGAATATATGGAATATATCGCTGCAAGAGCAAGTGAAAAAAATTAATGAAAATAAAGGTATTTTAACCAAAGCATATAAAGTGTTTTTCCGTATTTTGACAATTCCGTTGACAAGTGCTCCAGTGGAAAGAAGTTTTTCTTGCCTCAAACGTGTAAAAACTTATTTAAGAAATACAATATCTCAAGAAAGACTTACTTCTCTTGGCAATATTTGAATTCAAAAGGAATTTCTGGAGGAGATTAGGGCAACTCATCCATTTTATGAGGATGTTATAAATAAATTTGCTGCTATGAAGGATAGGAGAATTGATTTAGTATACAAAATTTGGGTGGGTCGTAAAAAATATTCTACCCTCCCCACATATAAAAAAATTCTGGAAAAAAATGATTGCGATATTTTCTTGCTTCATTTGCACTTCACTAAAGGCCGTTTTACATGCTGCAATTCTTCTTTGCATTATGCAATAGTCTTGAACAAAGACACGCGCAGTTTGACAAAAAGGACAAATGTCTTGCCACTGCGCATGCTTTTGTTCAAGACTATTGCAACTTACAAGAAAGAATTGCAGCATGTAAACCGGCCTTAACTTTTTTACCCGCGAGCCGCCACTGGGTATGTATATTTTTTTGATATATATTATTAGTTATTAATTAAATAATATTAATTTTTAATTAAATAAAATTAGATAACGGTATATCAAAACCCTTTAGCAAATGGGGTTATATGTCTATTACACACCTCAATGCTTTAGTTTGAAAATGGTATTTAAAAAAATGATAAATTTAGTTATAAAACTCGCTGCCTTTATCGCCCTTATACCTGTGTGTTTTTTTAAATATTATAAAAAAACGGTTCAAATCAAAATACATGGGACCATCGGAGAAACATCCACTACAATATGCGCGAACAAACATACAAAAAAAATACATACAGGTCGAATTGAGAACCTCCTACTCTATTGAAGTCGGGGTAAAATAGTCTATAATGCAGGTCCAAAAATGTGCAGAAATATTTGAAATTTGGATGTATTTTAAACAGTAAACTTTGACATGAATGTCACCCTAATTGTAAAACCGCCTAACTCCACGTTTTACCTAAATTAGTATTTTAGCGCCATTAGGTGCTCGAACGGTCAACTAATCTACCTAAAAAACTTCTATCTCCAAAAAATAATTCTACAGAACTACAAACCAGGTAACGTAAACCTCGTATCTCCAGTAACCGTAAATCTGTCAACCGTCAAACAGCTAACTCCCTCACTTAGTGAGGTTATCCATTAGGTTTTCCCGGCAAAAGTTTGTGGAGCTGTTTTACATCAGTTTTTTATGTGACAAAAAGACTATTTTGAATAAAAAATATGGAAAACATATTAGGTAAGCTTTAAACTTTATTTATTTGTCTGTAGTTTGTCCTACTTTTGTTCGTTTTATTAATTATTTGCTTTTAAAATTTTCATAGGAGTTAGGAGGTTTTACCGGTAAACAAATTTTCGTTTATAAATGTATTTTAACCTCCTAACTCCTAATTCTAAACGAGAAATAATAGTTATTTTGTTAATTTTTATCCTCAATACTTATTTTTAGGTACGTTAGTTAGCAACAAATAAAATATTTAAGTCTATAATAAATTAAAGTAATAGTTTTTTTTAACCAGTAGGTACTTTATTAGGGTTTTCTATGTAAAGTTATTTAGTTCTGTTCTATAAAAAGTAGGTACGTTCTAAGCTAAAAGTTACGTAATAGCTTAGTTTTAAACCAGGTTTTAAGGTACATACTGTAGTATTTTTTACCTACTTAATAGTCTCTTTCTTTTAGGTTTTCAATCACGGGCGTCAAGAATATTATTAGCTGCCTTGCAAAACGAAAATATAGATCGTTTAGAGGAAACGCCAATCGCAGTGTATGAGAGAAATGAAAATCCGTCACCTGGTAATAATATTACAGAAAACTTTTGCCACAATGAAGAAGTGAATGAGTCAAGAACAGACACATCGATTTGCACGAGTTCTGATTTATGGAACACTCCTATAATATTATCACCATTGCCACAAATCGCTACCACTAATGTGCTCAGTGAAATATCCACCTTTACACGTTCAAATGCAGACGAGTCTTCGGAAAATTATTGCGATATCTCTTTTAGTAGGTTAGAAGACAATATAGTTATTACGCAAAGTAGTGACGATAATCTACTTGACACCCCTAATAATGAAAATACGATATTTCCCAATCTTACCGAAAATAGTAGCAATCATACACCTTCTCTTCATGAAAATAGCAGCATGGATTTTTCGACAATTTCAAATACAAGCTCAGAATTTTCTGACTCAGACACACAAGGCAAATCTAAAAATGTAATCAAAAATAATAAGTCACTTGTGGATTATAGTGACTCAGAAAATAGTGTAAATTGTCTGAAGGAGGAAAAACCCAAGCGGACCAGGCGCAAAAGGCATGAAGTAAAAACCAGTAATTGGGACAACAACAAGCAAAAAGAAGATAGAGAGAAGGGAAGACCCTACATGGGAAGAAAAAAAGAAGGAAAATGGCGATACACCGTCAAAAAAGGTCAGAGAGTTCTCAAGCCTAGATGCGATTGTCGTTTAATGAACAAAAACACCAAAATTAATTGTCGATTCGTTTCTGATGAAAATAGACAAGAAATATTTAACTATTTTTGGAAATTGTCCTGGAAAGAAAAGAAAATTTACAGCAATATGCTTATGGTACCTAATGAAAACAGCATCTAGATCTCGAGATAGAAAAGAAGAAAACAAGTCAAGGAGAAGTTACAGTTTTGAATATTACTTAAAGGTTAACGAAAACAAAATTAGGGTCTGCAAAGAAATGTTTCACGGAACATTGGGTATTAAACCCTGGAGTAGTTTGAACTGGAAGAAAAATGAAAGAAAACAAATAGTACAAGAAGATACTGGTCAAGGGGAAGAAGAAAATTTGGGGCTCGCACCAAGACAACAGCCATTTGCCCCCCGAATTAAGTGTTTGGATGAGTTTTTCTGCAGTCTTCCTTCTATGGAGTCCCATTATTGTAGAGCTCACTCAAAAAAAAAATACCTGGAACCAATATGGAAATCCAAAGAACAACTTTTTAAATTTTACGTCAACGACTGGTGCAAGAATAAAAATGAAAAGCCACTTTCCATAGCCAAATTTTCACAGATGTTTCAAGAAAAAAATTTAAGTTTATTTCGTCCAAAAAAGGACGAGTGCAATATTTGTATGGCTTACAAGGTTAAAGCTATCGAAGAGGATCAGTATATTTTGCACCAGACAAGAAAAGATGAAGCCAGAAAAGAAAAAGAAGAAGACAAGAAAAATAAAGATAATGTGTTTACTATGGACTTACAGTCAGTACTTTTAGCGCCAAAATCAAATGTGTCAATAATGTATTATAAAACGAAACTTACAAGTGCATAATTTTACTTTATATAACCTTAAAACTAAAGATGGGATATGTTATCTGTGGAATGAAACAGAGGGAGCACTTACAGCACAGGAATTTTCGTCAATTATATTCGATTTTTTAAATAACCTTATTCCAACATTGACTGAAAATAAAAAAGTTATTTTATACAGTGATGGCTGCACATATCAAAACAGAAATGTTATTTTGGCAAATACTCTTCTTAATATTGCTGTAATAAACAAAGTTGTGATAGAGCAAAAATATCTTGAAAAAGGCCATACACAAATGGAGGCCGATTCAATGCATTCGTGCATTGAACGCAGACTAAAAAATACTATAATTAATGTTCCGGCTGATTACGTGACTGTTTGCTTAAAAGCACGCCAAAACCCTCGTCCTTATAATGTCAAGTACTTAGAACACTCATTTTTTAAAAATCTCGATTCAGTTCAGTTTTATAGCTCTATTCGCCCTGGTAGAACCACTGGCGACTCAGTAGTCACAGATCTCCGAGCTTTGCAATTCAATCCAGATGGAAAAATATATTTTAAACTAAGTTTTACCGATCAATGGAGTGAACTACCCTCAAGAAAAAATACTAAATTTTCAACAGTACCTTTTAATAATTTACCGCAATTGTACAAAGAGAGGCTTAAAATTAAAAAAAGAAAATTTGAAGATCTGCAAGCATTAAAACAATCTTTAGATTCTGATTATCATTCCTACTATGATAATATTTCTTATCAATAAGTTTTTTCAATTCTAAGTTAATACGTAAAATTAGCGTTTATTTTTTAATGTTTCCTGTTTACTTTGTTTATTTTACGAAATAAAATAGCTACAAGTTGCGTTTTATGTGAATCCTAATTATTTTTAACTGTGTTAATAAAAGCTCTTAACTCCAGTGTTGGTTTATTTTTTAGACAGCAATACCTCCTAACTCCGGTAAATTAAAAAAAAAATAATAACCTAATTTTCTGTTATTACTATAATTTAACTAAAAAACCATTCCTTAGAAAATAAAATTTACAAATCTGTTTCTATGTGTAAGAGATACAGACTGTTTTTAACGTCCCCTGTAAAAAAGCAAGTTTTGGAGTTACAAGGTTTTACAATTAGGGTGACGATTTGTTGTCATTGTTCGAAACTACATAATTGACTTCTAATGTCACACGCATTGAATTAGAAGGAAAATAAGATTCAAAGTTTCAATTCAGTTTGCAATGACCACACAACATTATCCGAGATACAAGATCAATTATTATTCCCTAAACTCGACAAGTAATAAAATAATTTTTTGAACTAAGGTTGAATACCCAAATGAAAGAAACTAAATACTTTTGGGAAATTTGTAAATAAGGACACACAGTTAAGAATAGAATGAAAGCTTTCACGGCTTTGGTCAATTAAAAAATCATGGTTCGTGAAGTTAGACCCTGTCAATATGTAATCACTTTGCGACGTTTTATCTTGGATTGCACAAAGCATCTTCAGATATTTTTACTTCACGAGATTGGAATACTGGCTGAACCTTGACCGGCTATTTATAGTCGACCTGTGTTGACCGAACCATGACCCGGTGTAACGATCAGTGTTCCGGTCTCGTGAAGTGAGAGAGAGATGTATGAATTATAGACACATCAACCTCCTGGGTTTTTTAGTGTCCAAACTTATTTATATTTTATTTATTAATTCAGTAAGTTCCAGAAATTTAGTAATTGTAGTTATATTATTGTATTGCAGAATTGCTTGTATATTGCCAGTCATATTTAGTTGTTGCCTTATATGAGCGTATTTCATGCAAGTTGTAATAATATGTTTTATAGTTAGTGGCGCCTTACATCCTTCACATTCTGGCGGGTTTTCCTTTTTTAGCAAATATTCATGTGTTAGCTTTGTATGTCCTATCCTTAATCTGGTCATGAGACATAGATTTTTCCTAGAGTGAGTCTGTAGGTTTTCTCTTTGGTAGAATATTTCCTTAATGTCTTGAAGCTTATTGTTTCCTTGTAAGAGATCCCAGTTTAGTTGAGTTATGTTTGCAAAAGCAATTTTGGTTGTTATGTTTAAGTCTTCTTTCCAGAAGGCAAAGTTGAGGAAGTTGAGCGAGTTATGTGATTCCTTTGCTAATGAATCCGCTTTTTCATTTCCCGGTATATTACAGTGTGATGGGATCCACAAGTATATGACCGATTTATTTTGATTTAGTATACATTTGGTTTTATTTTGTATATCTATTCCAATAGGATGTTTGGGTTGATAAGATTGAATCGTTTTGAGCGCACTCATAGAGTCAGTTGCTATGACCCACTTTAAGTGGCTGTTGTCAGATATATAATCCACTGCTTTGGAGATGGCTATTAGTTCAGCAGTAAGAATACCTGTTTCTGGAGGCAATTTGTAAGTGCGGTCAGTTTGGTTACTTGTGAATGCGGCTCCAGTGTTTTCTTTAGTTTTTGATCCGTCCGTGTAAATAAAGTTAAAATCTAAATATTTATTGTTTTTGATTTCTAGAAATGTTTTGTTGAAGTATTGGTTATTAGTTTCACTTTTTGGTGTTGCTGACATGCTTAAATCTACTTTAATAGGTAGAATGGTCCAAGGTGGAAGTGTGTTGGTGGTTGCTTGTTGGACAGGGGCAAAAATTAAGGATAATCTTTGGTTGATGCTATGGAACGTGTGGCAGGATCCTTTATATTTTATATGTTTTGTGTCCGGGTTTTGATATGTGGGAAAGAATTTTTTGTAGTGGGCTAGCTTAGGTTTAAATTTTAAATTGTTAGTGTATCTGCATAGTAGAGTTTCTCTTCTAATGTACAGACTTGGACATTCGGCTTCACAATATAGGCTCTCAGTGGGACTGGTGTGAAAAGCCCCTAGAGCCAGTCTAAGTCCTCTATTGTGTATTGGGTCCAGTTTTTTTATATAAGATTTGGGAGCAATTATATAGCATTGGCTTCCATAGTCTATTTTCGTGAGAATGATTGTTTTATATATATTCATTAAGTTGATTCTATGTGAACCCCAGCTAGTATGAGCTACGCATTTTAAAACTCTCATGTCCAGTGCACATTTTGATTTTAATTGGGTGATATGTGGATTCCAGCTCAGCCTAGAATCAAATACTACTCCTAAGAATTTGTGATGTTCTTTAATTGGTATTGGTGTATTATTGATAGAGACAGTGCTTAGTCGAGGACAGTTTCTTTTCTTACAAAAATGAACACATGCTGATTTTCCAGGAGAGAATGACAGTCCATTGATACCAGCCCATGTTGGTAGGGAGTCCAGGCAGTTTTGTATGAGTGTTTCACTATGTTTATAGTCTTTACCTGAGTGATAAATTGCTATGTCATCAGCAAACATCCTAATCTTTAGATTTTCTGGTATATACTTTACTATAGAGTTCATTGCAACTATAAACAGGGTCGGACTGATGGATGAACCTTGTGGTACTCCATTAGGCTGTAGATATGGAGGGGACAGAGTATTGTTTATTCTAACCATAAAGTTTCTGTTGCTTAAGAAGGTAGAGATGAATTTTAGGAGATTGCCTTTAATATTCCATTTAGTTAATGTTAGGATGATGGATGATCTTTTGACTGTGTCAAAGGCTTTAGTTATATCTAAAAAAATTGTTGTGGTGTGGTAATTTTTGTTGAATCCGTCATTTATGTCTGTTTCGAGGCCAATTATATGGTCGAGTGTTGAATATCCTTTTTGAAAACCTAATTGGTTTTTTGTTATTAGGTTATATTGTATTAGAATATATGTCAAGCGATTATTTACCATTCGTTCTAGCAACTTACAAAGGTGACTTGTTAGAGCCACTGGTCTATAGCTATTAGTCATAAATCTAGGTTTTTGAGTTTTGTGAATAGGTACGAGAATTGATGTTTTCCAGGTGTCAGGAATATAGCCTGTTTTCCATAAAGTATTAAATATTTGGAGTAATTGATTTAGACCATCAGTGGTCAAGTTTTTGATGTGTGATACTCTAATTCCATCTATTCCCGGTGCTGTGTCTCTACATTTTTCCATCGCTGATATTAGTTCTCTATAGGTTAGTGGCAGATTATAATTTATATTAGTATAATTTCCTTCTGGAATCGTAATAGCTTCATCTTCGTATCCACTAAATGACTCATGGTAGTGTTTAGCAAAGGTTTCAGTTAGTTCTTTGTTGTCCGTAACGACTGTATCTTTTTCTTTTAGCATAGATATAGGTGTATGAGGGACTCCTTTTAGTTTCCTAATGTTTTCCCAGATTTCCTGGCTGGTAGCATTGGGATTGATTCCGTTTGTAAACATTCTCCATGAGTTCTCTCTGGCGAGCCTAATAGTTTTCCTAGCGTATGCTTTTGCCTTTTTATATTCTATGAAGTGGAAAGTATTAGGGTTGCTTTTGAATTTATTTAGGGATTGTTTTCTTTTTTTAATGGCTGCCTTGCAATTATTGTTCCACCATGGGACTGGTGGTTTACCGTTTATGTGCTTTACTTTGGGGGTGCTGACATCTATCGCAAATTTGATAGCGTTGATGAAATTGCCAACAGCTAGATCAACATTATCAGTTATTTTGATGAAGTGCAGGGCGTTTCTGTAAGTGTCCCAATTAGTTTTTTTGTGATTGTATTTATCTGAATGCAGAGTAGGTTGATCTTGTTGAATGTATTCTAAAGTTATTGGGATATGATCACTATCATGTGTATCATCAAGTGTGCTCCATTGGAAGCTTAGTGCTATATTTGGACTGCAAATGGAAAGGTCTATGCACGATGAAGTTCCTGAGGCTGATGATATGAATGTGTGTGATCCATCATTCATAAGTTGCAGATTAAGTTCTTCAATAATCTCAGATACAATTTGACCTTTACTGTCCGTATATGAAGAACCCCACTCAATATTGTGACTATTCCAATCTCCCATTAGGATAAATGGTGAGGGTAGTTGGGTGATTATGTTTTTTATGTCATTTTTGCTGAATGAAGTTTTGGGGGATAAATAAATGTTACAGAGAGTTATTTTTAATTTATTTATGTATGTATTGATTGCTATGGCTTCTAGGTTGGTGTTCAATTGAATATCTGAGAAATATATGTTGTCTTTAACTATGATAGCGACTCCACCCGAGGCTTTTCTGGGGTTGTCTCTATTTTTTCTAATAATGTTATAGTTGTTTAATTTGAAATTTTCATTAATTTTTAAGTTAGTTTCTTGCAGGAGTAAGAAGTGTGGTTTCATATTTTTAGCTAATAGTTGCAGTTCTTGACTACGCGGTTTTATGCCATTAATGTTCCATTGTATAATTAGTGGAGCCATTTAATTATGGAGTGTCTAGAAGATTATTAGGTGTTTTCTTGCTTTCATTGTTTCTATTGCAACTATTAGCGATTTTTGTGCTTGTCTTCTCTGTTGTAGGTTTCGTTTTGCTAGATGTATGTGTTTTGGATGATGTTAAGGAGTTGTTGGATTTAGTTGAAGAGTTAGATTGTGATCTTTTTGTTACAGGTTTTTTATGGATATCTGTTTTGGATTTGGTGGTTGAATGAAGAGAGTTTAGATTATTCTTATCATGTTGCGAATGTGAAGTTTTGGACCTGGATCTATGCAATGTGGTTTGAGTGGTTGAAGGTTTTGGGTTTGGTGTTATGGGTAAGGGCGGAGGGGGTGAAGTTGGGATCAAGGTGCCTGGTGGAGAGGAAGAAGTGATTGATGGGATAAATAATGGTCGAAGAGAGGGCTTTGGTTTGTTTTTGGTGTTGGCTGTAATGGTAGCGTATGAGTTTCCATACTTAGAAGGGTTTTCTTTAAGAAATATTTTGGCATCTGCATATGAGAGTTTTTCCATGATTTTTATTTTTTGTAATAGGTACTCAAGTTTATACTTTGGACAGCCTTTGTATTTGGGGGAGTGTTCACCCTGGCAATTGGGACAGAAAGGGGGTGGGTTACATCTATCTTCGTGTTTGTTTTTACCACATGATGGGCAAATTGGGTCAGATTTGCAGTGTTGTGCGAGATGTCCGAATTTTTGGCATTGACGGCACATCATGGGACTAGGAATGTAGGGTCTAACCTTACACCTGTTAAATCCTACATAAAGAAATTCAGGAATGTTATTTAATTTAAATGAGATTATGTAAATGTTAGTGTCTATTAATTCACCATTTATTTTTTTCTTAAGTCTGGTTACATCTACTACTTTTTGTTCCGATAGATTATCGATTATCTCATCTTTTGGACAGTTATTTAGGTCAGGGCAATTGATTGTTCCTTTAATAATATTTAATTTGGGGTGTGGTATAACAGTTACTGGTAAATTACCTACTGATTTTGTTTCGAGGAGATTTGGGGCTTGGTCTGGATTAATGAGCTCAATCAAGAGGCTTCCGTCTCTTAATTTTGTAACGTTTTTGAATTTGCTAATTTTAACTGTTAGTGACTTGTATATTAAAAAAGGTAACATCGTTTGAAACGATCCTTCGATGGGTTTTACCAGGAAAAATTTTTCAGTCGAGGTTTTTTGGAAATTAAAACTGGATTCGCTGTCATTGCTATCTATTTCACTTCTATATCTTTTATTCTTATGTATTGCTTTAGTATGATCTCCAGTAGAGGTTTTAGATTCATCGGCCTGGTTTCCTACCGAGTAAATCCCGCAGTAGCTGGCTGACGGACGGGGAGGGCCTGCTCCAACACCCTCGACACCGACCGGCACTGGGTTTCCGACTCCCTGTGCGGTAATCTTTGTTTCATATTGGTCAACTTCCATTATAAAGCAAAGGGTTACATAAATTAGGACAATACTGGACATCACAAACGAAACTAGGGCCCCGGGATCGTCACCCCCGTATCGGCAAGGTATCAAAACCTACCGACCCCCTGGGGGGTCTCGTGAAGTAAAGGTCCCTGAAGATGCCTCTTGCAATGGAAGGCGAAACGTTGGAAAGTGATTCCATTTTGACACGATCTAATGGCAAGAATCACGATTTCTTAAGAAGTAATAATTTCTACTCTATAATATTTACTGTCAAGTTTAATATTTTATATTCATATATTTTTTTATATAATTATGGGAGTTAGTGCAAAAACCTGAGTCATAACTTTTTGCACGATATGCGCTGATTATTTTATTACCTATCTAAAGAGTATTAATTTACGATATATCAGAAAGTTTAAATGACAATTTAATTTCCAACAGAATTACATAAATATATTTGCAACAAAGTTGCAGTCACATACATTTTAATAACCTATAATAACACATACCGGGTTACATCTCGAGACTCTTAATAACGCAGTTAAGTAATTATTAATTGCCTTTACGACAGGTAAAATCTCCATAAGTCAGATGCCAACTGAATTCAGCACATTCAGGACCGGAACTGTGGATGACCAAGAAACAGAATCAGTTTATTCCGGACCAACATGAAGAGAAAATGTTCTAAGAATGACAAATCAGAAAAATTGGCCTTTACATAAAATTTCTCTAGTGAAGAATTCCACTTCACAAAAATAACACAGTTCATTGTACAGGGTGGGCAAATAAGCGAAGTAAGCGGCTGTATCTCGGAAACCCCTCCAAATGCGGTAAACGATTGTATAAGAAAGTGGCCACGAGAAAATTCTGGAAATAATTTTTAAATTTCTAAGATGACCGCTAGGACTACTACGTAACTACTATCCTTAATTAAAAATAGCAGTGTTTCAAATAAATATTTATAAATCAATAACGGTTATAACGGATTTTAATAAACTTGGTATCGCTGAAAAAAGCATTCCTTGTACTACCTAATATAAAATATTATATTATACAGTTTGATACATTTCTACTTTATAAAAAGTTTCTATTAAAAAAAAATATCAAGTGTTGTTTGTCTTAAACTAGTTAATTTATTTTTAATAATTTGAGATTCCATTTTAGACGCAACTTCTGAGATTTTTTTTCCTAAAACAGAATCTCCAGATAACATACAAAAGTTTTCCGTATCCCTTAACATTTTATATACTTCCTTAATGTTCTAAAGATTGAAAGAAATAATTTCGTTATCATCACTGCCAGATGAAATCTGACCGTTCTCACTATTTTGAAATTCACTGATGCACTCACGTACACTTATGTTAGGATTTTCCGTGAATAAACTTTCATGAATTTCTGAATATGAAGTTAAGTCGGAAGACAATACATTAATGTTTCTACATAATTCCGATAATGGCAAATCATTTTCACTATCGTAGTCAACGTTTTCCTCGAGAATTTCGTCGAATCCAGCTCTGCGGAAGCAGTTATTGATGGTCTTGGATTCGACTTTTTTCCATGCAGCAACAATCCAAATCAAGGCACTTACAACATTTATGGATTTCTCCAATTGTTCGGTAGATTCAGAATACTCCATGGATGACAAAAGTTGCTTGATTAAAAACTTTCTGTAGTGGTTGTTAAAATTTTGAATCACTGGTCTAATGGCTGGCAATGTGATGTCGGATTTGGCGGTAAAAAAATTATTTTAACATTTTTTAACTCCAGTTTTGGATGAGACGCAGCATTATCCAAAAATAAAAGTACATTTCGGTTTTGCCTTTGCATTTTTCAGTCAAATTTCATCAACCAATCCGACATTATATCCTTTGTCATTCATGCTTTTCTTCTTATAGTACCATTCAACGGGGCTTTTTACTTTTTTCAATCACCAGTGCATTTTCTTTTTCTCCATTCATAGCGGAGCAAAGGAAAATAGTGGACGCTTTCCCGCCAGCACATGTTTCGCTTTTTAAAGAAAACGTTTTATTTGGCAATGGGCGGAAAAAGAC
The DNA here is from genome assembly GCA_030620095.1 of Kuschelorhynchus macadamiae. Taxonomy (NCBI): domain Eukaryota; kingdom Metazoa; phylum Arthropoda; class Insecta; order Coleoptera; family Curculionidae; genus Kuschelorhynchus; species Kuschelorhynchus macadamiae. The sequence goes on from JAUTXW010001077.1 coordinate 1,116,204, forward strand.
TGCCATTTCATCGGCGTTATAAATGTCTCTCGGTGCTTGTTTTTCATAATAGCACATAATTTCGTCCGCCAATCAGTTACCTGAATCAAGTCTACAGCCGCTGCTTCGCCGCAGATGGATTTGAAAGAAATATTATGACGTTGACAGAACTTCTCCAACCATCTATTTGATCCTTTAAAACCATGAACTTCTAGATTCTTCACAATTTCTTGTGCTTTTTCCTTTATTATTGTACCGGATATTGGAATGTTTTTGGAGCGTACTTTACAAAACCAGTCGCAGACAATTTGATCTATGGCAGCACCCTCAGTTTTCGCAAATTTCTTTTTCTCTTTCATTTTCCCGGTCTCGGCGAACCGTTTGTTAAGATCGTTCTTGTTTCTCAAAATATCACTAATTTGAGATTTTCCTACACAGAATTTTTCGGCTAATACTTTAATACTAGGTTTGTTTTTTCCGCGTACTGGATTATTTCAACTTTTTCTTGAAGACTCAAAAACTTTCTTTTGTTTGAAGATATATTGATCCCACCAGAGTAACATTAAAACTAAGATATTCTATTGATGAAGATTACATTTTATAAAAATAAGGTGATCTATTTATTATGCAGTTCACCGCAATTTACCTACAAAGCCAGAGACAGCATAAGCCAGCCTATTGTTAAACTAGTGCTTTAACAATAGGTAGGCGCCGCGCCGCTTATTAACATAGATCTAACTATTGCTCATAATGTGCAATAAAAATACCGGTATTAAATGTGGATTTTTCGAAAATTATCTGAACATCTGTCCGTTCTGAGGAGGTAAATTTTACTGTTTTTATTAAAAATGTTCCAAATTTTATTGTCCGTATACGTTGTTGAGAGTGTCCGCTGTCAAGAGGGTTTAATACACAGGAATACATATACTGACGGTCGGTGACTCCAAAATTGTCCGTTCAGCAGAGGTGTCCATTCGGAGGTGTCCGTTAAGGGAGGTTTCACTATATATATAAACGTCTAAACGAATTACAGTAACTTTGATAGCGCTGAAAAAGCAAACCTTAGGGATTCAACGTTACCTAAGTTTTTGAGTTTGTGATTTAGTACTTTACCACTAGGGGTCGTTTTTTATAACAAAAATTGGAAGTTTTCTAAAAAGAGAAACATATGCATACGGTGTTTTGCTCGAAAATATAAGAAAATAGAGCCAAAATAAACACGCGCAAACCCCATCTCGATATCTTTTTCCTATGCTGAAATTTTGGCCAATGGAAGTTTCACCAACTTAGTTTAAGGCTAAGATAAAACCGAGTCATGTTTGTTGTATACCTTTTGCCATATTTGCTATAAATAGCTCAAAATGCTTAAAATTAAATAAAAAAATTTATTCTTATCTGATCTGATATCTAGTGGCACATGATCTGACCAAACTGGCAACACATTGATCAAAAACTCTAAGAAGAGCTTAACAAGTAGCGCTCGCTCAAAAAAGTAGAGTCCGATAGTTCTGCCTCCCATAATGCCACACCACACGTTTGGACCCCAGCGTCCTTGGTGCTGCAATGCTCACATCCAGGGCGGATTTTCAGCAGACCAATAACGCCTATTATGCATGTTTACCCTACCCACTATTAAAAGTAGCTTCGTCTGTCCCTAGAATCTGTGATAAGGTATTTCGGTTTTCATGAATCACGCCTAACATCCAGTGACAATATTTTAATTAAGATAATTTTTTTTTCAATATTATTTAGGACTTTGTCGTTTGTTTCCACGGCCTACTACTTATCCTACTGAGGGAAGCAACGAGTGTTTTTTATTTAAACACATAAATTGTGCATTTGTAGAATAATATTTCATTTTTGGCTTAAAATTCATTTAATATTTTTTAGAAAATATGTAATTTCTATTATATTATCAAACAACGCCCTCTAGTGGCAAGATCCCAAATCAAAAACACAATTAGATAACATTGGATTCCCGTTGAGGCGTTATCGATTTATATAAAGTTATTTGGAAAAACATTTAAACACCCCACACTACTTTATTTTCAGAAATAGAAGAATAAATTAATAACAAAGAAGACTTGATCTTTTCTCAGTTTTTAAAATGCATGCATTTTTGTTTTAACTTAATAGGGCGACATTTTGGATTGGTCGAAATATTGAATAGTCGGCCAGACCGCCGAATTTGACCTCTTTGGATTATTTTTTGTAGTGTTGTCTTAAGTTTAAAGTCTGTGCTAACTGACCAAAAAACATCGAAGACTAAAAAATTAGGATAGCAAAGGAAATAAGATTGGTAGAACCTTTCGTTGTCAATAACGTTTTACAGGAATTTCAGGATCGTCTCGGACAGTGCCAGAAGGTTGGTGGAGGCCATTTCCAACATTTAATAAAATAATTTTTATTCTTTGTTGCCTTTTTACTTTTTTCTCTAAATAAATAAAAATAAAATAAAGTAAAAAAATAGGTACTTAAATTTAAAAAAAATAGAAGTTAGCTGTAATAACTTAGTTTTGCTACTCCCTATATAAATAAAATTATGTGTCCCAGATTTTTTGAAAAAATCAACCGTGTAGATTTTATGAATTTATTTCAACCTCCACAATAATTATTTTGAAAATATAATAATTTTGGTATAGAATTTGAAGTAGAATTCGAAATTAAAAAAAAAACAATGTTTTAACGACACAGACTTCAAACTTAACACTCTTGTACGAATCGTTAATTAGAAGGTTTGAGTATTTTATTTGGTCCGAGGTAAAGGCACTGTACATTTCTCTCTTATAATTGTGATACTATGTAAACTGGTCACAGGTTGAGGACCATTTAAAGCAATCGTTCTTAACTGCGATTTTTTTAATATACAGGGTGTCCCATTTTCGTAGGTTTTACGGGGTTTCCAGCTTATGAGTAGAGATAGAGAGATGCGGTTTTCGCGACACCGTGCTACTTTTCGATGAAACTAAAGAGGTCGCAAACAGATTTGCCCTAACCATTTTAGATTCCGTGCTACAGGGTGATTTTGAAAATTTGTCATTTTCGGACACCCCCTGTAACTCAGCTATCGTAAAATATATTTAAAATGTTTCAACTGGTAGTTATAGATTTTTTCACGTAGAATTCAGTGGCATACTCAGATTTTTGCTGAGAGTCATAGTTTTTGACATATTGGCATAACCTACTATTTTTTAAATGGGAGACCCTATATATTATTTTTTCATCTTATTCTTCGTGTCGAGAGCTTTTCAAAAACATACCATAAGTCATATTTATTTTCATAAATAACATGAAAAAATGCATTTTTCTTTAAACGGATTTATGGCATAGCAGATCAATCGAAATAAGAGAAGGTGGCTGTGGTAGCCATGGCAACGCCAATAAAAATATGATCAGGCAGCCATTGCTGCTGTCATTTTTGGCATTATTGCGTTTAAATTTTTCTTGACGTCTATTATAATTATTGTTTTTAATATGGCTCAGAATCAAAAATTTGAATATTTTGAGAAATATGATATGAACGCGTGTTTTATATTGTCTAATGAAGATGCAGATCAGGCGGCAGAGCTTTATCTGAACAAGTTAGTTCTTTTTTATCTTCCTGCATTTTGACATTATTGGTTCGCTTTATTTTATCTTAGATGTCCCGAGAGAAGACAACCAGAAAAAAGAATTTTTCAAAAAATTAAAAATAATCTTTGCCAATATCTTTTAACAAGCCTCGATCGCGAACTTACAATAAAGACAACGAAGAATCTGAGGTCAACGTTTTAGCCCTTGTTCAGACAGCTCCTGAAACATCTTGCAGGAAAATAGACGAAGAGGCGGGTGTACCGAAAACCAAAGTGCAGAAAATTTTGAAAAAGCACAAATTCAAACCCTATAAATACAAACTTGTGCATCATCTGCATCCTGGTGATGCAGAGCGCAGATTGGAGTTCTGCAATTGGTTTATAAATATGAAGGCAGAAGATATCGATTTTGAAAAAAAGATTATTTGGTCAGACGAGGCACATTTTACTAGTTCAGGGATTTTAAATAGACACAACACGCGATTTTGGAGTCAAGAAAACAACCATGTTATTTTTCCTAGGGAGCGTCAGGGCAGATTTGGATTCAATGTCTCCTGTTTTATTTTCAACCGAAAAATAGTTTACCAAATATATGAAGGAAATCTGAATTCGATTGGTTACGTGCGAATCCTAGAAGACGCATTAGGAATTTTGGATGATGTTCCCTTGGCTCAACTAAATAGGATTTATTTCCAGCAAGACGGAGCTCCAGCCCACAATGCCAGAATAAGTCAAAACTGGCTTAACGACCATTTTCCTGGAAGATGGATAGGAACACACGGACCTGTTCGATGGCCACCACGATCCCCTGACCTCTCAGTTTTAGATTTCTTTTTGTGGGGTTATTTAGAAAACAAGGTTTATGTAAGGCGATACGAAAACTTAGAACAACTAAGAATGGCCACCGAAAACGCTTTTGCAGAGTTACAAAGACAGTCATTTACAATAGAAAATGCATTAAAAAGAATTTTTAAAGTTTGTCACACTTGTAGGACACATAATGGTCTACAATTTGAACAATATTTGTAGTTTTAATGAAATTATAATTATTTCCTTTTACCTACTTCCTAATTTTTTCTGATGCTGTTACTTTGTTATTTCGTTAATAAATATTTGTTAACTTTTTCCATGGCTCCACAGCCACCTTCTCTTATTTCGATTCATCTGCTATGCCATAAATCCGTTTAAAGAAAAATGCATTTTTTCATGTTATTTATGAAAATAAATATGACTTATGGTATGTTTTTGAAAAGCTCTCGACACGAAGAATAAGATGAAAAAATAATATATAGGGTGTCCCATTTAAAAAATAGTAGGTTATGGCAATATGTCAAAAACTATGACTCTCAGCAAAAATCAGAGTACGCCACTGAATTCTACGTGAAAAAATCTATAAATACCAGTTGAAACATTTTAAATATATTTTACGATAGCTGAGTTACAGGGGGTGTCCGAAAATGACAAATTTTCAAAATCACCCTGTAGCACGGAAACTAAAATGGTTAGGGCAAATCTGTTTGCGGCTTCTTTAGTTTCATCGAAAAGTAGCACGGTGTCGCGAAAACCACATCTCTCTATCTCTACTCATAAGCTGGAAACCCCGTAAAACCTACGAAAATGGGACACCCTGTACACATGCATAAACTTCTCTCTTATAGTTGTTTTACTACATAAACTGCTCAAAGGTAAAAGACTATTTAAAGCGATTGTTTTTAACTGCGATTTTTTTAAATATTTGCATATATTTATCTCTTACAGTTGTTCAACTATATAAACTGTTCACAGGTTGAAGACTATTTAATACAATTGTTTTAACTTTTTTTTTGATATTTGCCAAATTTGTTTTTTTATAGTTGTTACATATAAAAGAAAATCTAAAAATGTTCTTTAGAGAAGTGTACTTCTAACAGATTTATACCACCTTGGATTTTACCCGAAATAAAACGTCTATGATTTCAAGTTTGCTTTTTATCTTTGTACATAAATTAAAAAATAAACACCCTGTGTACAGAGTATCTCATTTTGGATGCAACTGCGGAGTATCTCGCTTATTTTTAAAGATACAACATTGAGGTTCTCGCCACTTTTTTGTGAAACGAAGTGATGCCGCAAAAAATAGTTATAGCCCTCTTAGTTTCCTGGCTACAGGGCGATATTGAAAATATTGCATTTTGGGATACTCCTTGTATCTCAGTTATCTGACAACTTGTCAAAAAGGTAAAAACGAATCTTTTTAAAACTTTTTACTTAGACTCCAGTGGTGTAGTAGCGGGACAAGGAGAATTTAATATAATGTCTGTTTCTTTAAAGGAAACACAAATCGCGTCAGACAGAAAGCTAGTAATAAACGGGAACGCGAACAATGAAGATTATAAACGGGAAGGCAACAAACATCCTTATCATACCTAAAAGGCACCAGAAACAGAATTGGTAGAATTTTTAGCAAACTCAGTGTACTTACTGCATCTTCTCGGAAACTACTCATTGTAGAGATTTGCAGTAAAATGTTTTAAAAGTATAGTTGCCAAAAGAAAAACTTGGAAATTATTTTCAGGTCTCTAAGATGAAAGCTAGGTCATGAATTGTATTATTTGCAGCTTGTGGGTTTTTATTAAGGACCATAACTAATTTACTTTTTTTAATCATCAAAATGTTCCTTCTTTGAAATGTTCCTACAATCACAAATCTTAAGTCCGTCCCTGGCTGTAAGTATGCCTTAGTTAAGAATATAATTAACCAACTCATATATCCGCAAGAATAATTTAATACCTTCGGGGAATAAGATCTTATGGCATTTCTTATTTGATGACAGAATATAGCCATTTTAGTTAACCGTTTTGATTTTTTTAAAATAGTGAGTAATTTCATACCGAATAATGAACCGAAGTCTAATTATTTTGTTCCGTTAACTTTAAATTCATCTATAACAAGGTGAATTATCTTGTCTTCCATTTTTTTATAGTAAAAATGTTGATTTTTACTCCTTCACGGATGGAAAAATACAATGTGTTTTCATTCCGGGTGTACATCCGTTCACTACTGTCGTTCTGAAAAGAACAGTTTTGCTGACGTTTCGCCAAAATCACATTTGGCATTTTCGAAGCTTTCTTTCTCGCGTCCGAATAGAGACTTTCTCTCTCTATTCGGACGCGAGAAAGAAAGCTTCGAAAATGCCAAATGTGATTTTGGCGAAACGTCAGCAAAACTGTTCTTTTCAGAACGACAGTAGTGAACGGATGTACACCCGGAATGAAAACACATTATATATATATATATATATATATATATATATATATATATATATATATATATATATATATACAGGGTGATTCAGAAATAAGTACCGAAAATTTGCAGGTATGTAAACCTTGACGAAATATAAAAAAAAGTTTTATATAATTTTTCTCTAAGCCTCACCGTTTAGAATATACAGGGCATTAAATACGTGTGATAAAAAAGACATTTAAATATGTAATATCTGTTAGGAGAGAGATATCAATTTCAATTTTGGAACATGTTATCAGTACATGTAGACCCATTAACCCAACAAACGACAACCTTATGGGTCACTTCAGAGGCGTAGAACAGGGATATATGTCTCGCATTTATGCTCATATCTTTTTACCACTCGGTATATTGTCTATTTTTATTATAAATTTTTATAGCTTAGTTTTTTCACTATAAATTATTACTCTTAAAATTTTTTCATACGAGCTGTCGTTTCGGAGTTTTAGTCGAGTTAATGCGTCAAAACCCTTTAGGATACAACATTATTTAAGTATTTCCATTATTCATAACAAAATGTATGCAAGCCATGGCTGAATAATTTTAGCAATTAATAAAGTTGTAACAAAATCATGTGCGAATAACGTTTTATTAACTTGAGATAACAAAATACATAAAATGAGAAAAATAATTCAGAATATTACAACAAGTGTTTAAAATGTCGTCCTTCAACTTCTATACATTTTTCAGCATATGTGATCAGTTTCCATGTAATAGCACTTAGCATCTGCCTGGAATTAGACAACTCAAAACAAGCATCTTTTATTCTTTGGGTTAGTTGTTCAGGGGTGGTAATTGGAACTGAATAAACATTTTCCTTTAAAATACCCCAAACGCTGTAATCTAATGGGTTGAGGTCGGGCGAACGAGGCGGCCAATGAATAGGCGCATCAATTCCGCGACCTATCCATTTATGAGGGAAATTAACATGTAGCCAAGCCCTAACTTCTCTTGACTAATGGGGCTGCGCGCCATCTTGCATGAACCACATATTATATCGTTGTAAAACAGGGACATCATCAAGCAGTTGAAAAAAATTATTTCTCAAAAACTCCAAGTAGTTCTGACCATTCAAGTAAGGCGGCAAAAACCAAGGTCCAATAAAATTATTTCCAATAATACCCGCCCAAACGTTTATTTTAAACTGATGCTGGAAGCTTGTAACATGTGTGGAATGGGGATTATCCTCCGCCCATACATGCGCATTATGCATATTAAAAATTCCGTTTCGGGTAAAACAAGCTTCATCAGTAAATAAAACGAATTCAGGAAAATTATTATTTTCTTGATACTTCTGAAGGTACCACTCACATAAATCAACCCTGGGCTGAAAATCCGTTGGCAGTAATTCTTGTACCTTTTGCTTATGGAAAGGATGCAAACCCATATCATTCAATGTATGCCACGTTGAACTTTGGGAAATTCCAGTTTGAAGAGAAATTCTTCTGGTACTTGTCTCAGGATTGATCTCAAGCAAGTTTAAAATATTTGCTTCGTTTCCAAGTGTTCTGGTAGAAACATGTCGCCCACGCCTATGTGCGGCAGATTTAAATGTGCCTGTCTCCCTTAGACGACGATCAACCGAAATAAAAGTTCTCCTGTTTGGAATCTGTCGTCGTGGAAATTTTTCAGAATATCTCCTGACAGCCATTTCTGAATTTCCGTTGCATTCTCCAAGGACTAAGTGCATGTCTGCATATTCATTATTAGTATAAACAACCATAATTATTTAAAAGTATGAGCAAACAATTTTTTATGAACTGACAACTAGACAACCAAATTATTGAAATATGACAAGTACATTCATTTTCGTTTGCCAGAGATAAGTCATGGCTTGCTTCAATTTCATTGTGGATATTAGAAATACACACATATTAGTGTATCCTAATAGGCCAATCAATAGAGATTTTTTGTGACAAAAATACTACCTGAATATCAACTGTGCGATTATTTAAAAGACATTCTTTATTAATTTATTTATCTTTATTAATCGCTAGAATTATTCAGCCATGACTTGCTTACATTTTGTTATGAATAATGGCAATACTTAAATAGTGTTGTATCCTAAAGGGTTTTGACGCATTAACTCGACTAGAACTCAGAAACGATAGCTCGTATGAAAAAATTTTAAGAGCAATAATTTTTAGTGAAGATACTAAGCTATAAATATTTTTAATAAAAATAAGCAATATACTGAGTGGTAAAAAAATATGACCATAAATGTAAGGCATATATCCCTGTTCTACGCCTCTGAAGTGACCCATAAGGTTGTCGTTTGTTGGGTTAATGGGTCTATATGTACTGATAACATGTTCCAAAATTGAAATTGATATCTCTCTCCTAACAGATATTACATATTTAAATGTCTTTTTTATCACACATATTTAATGCCCTGTATATTCTAAACGGTGAGGCTTAGAGAAAAATTATATAAAACTTTTTTTTATATTTCGTCAAGGTTTACATACCTGCAAATTTTCGGTACTTATTTCTGAATCACCCTGTATATATATATATATATATATATATATATATATATATATATATATATATATATATATATATATATATATATATATATATATATATATATATATATATATATATATATATATATATATATATATATATATATATATATATATATATATATATATATATATATATATATATATATATATATATATATATATATATATATATATATATATATATATATATATATATATATATATATATTTATGTATGTATGTTTTCGTTCCGGGTGTACATTCGTTCAAAATCATATTTGGCATTTTCGAAGCTTTCTTTCTCGCGTCCGAATAGAGACTGAAGTGTTGGTGACTGCGACGCTTCCTTTTATACCCCCACCCGGGGCGGAAGGTTATATCTGCTTGGCCGTTGGTCGTTATTTATGTTTTCCGGATGGTGCTGTTGTTGTTGCACTAATAGCGCTTGAGTTTTTGCGATTTTAGATTTGTCGATTATTGTCTTCCATACTGTTGGTAGTTTTAATGATTACTCCCTTTTATTCAAATCACCTTGTTTTTCAAATTCTATGGCTTCTCGGATTATTCTGCTCTTATAATGTTCTATATTGGCAATCTCCCTACACCCATCGAAATTTATTTTATGGCCGGTTTCCTGATGATGTAGGAATAAAGCTGAGGTTGTTTGTTTGTTTCTGATGCTGAGTTTATGCTCTTCCACTCTTGCTGATATTCGTCTGTTAGTCTGTCCGACGTACAACTTTTCACAGTCCTGGCACGGAATGCTGTATACTCCGTAGTTTTCCAGTTTGATTTTATCTTTTGGGTTTCCAAGTAGTTTACCTATAGTTGTTTGTGGCTTGTGTATTGTTTGTACGTTCTGTTTCCTAAGAATTCTTCCGATTCTGTCTGTTGTGCCTTTTACATATGGTAAGAATACTTGTTGTTTTTCCGGTTCATAATTTTTGTTGTGCGTTGTTCGGGAGCCCTGTGCATTAATAGCTTTCTATATGGTGCGATTTGTGGAGCCATTTTTCTTTAAAGCACTAGATATTACCTTAAGTTCGTTTTGTCTTGTCTGTGTTTCAGTTAATCGCACGGATCTGGATATTAGGGTATTTGCCACAGCTTGAATTTGCGCTGGGTGATGATGTGATTTTGTATTTCGAAATGTCCGTTATGCAATTTTGTGACCAGAACATCGAAAAATGGTTGTTTTCCTCTAACTCTAAAGTAAATTGTATTCTGGGGTGGATTGAGTTTACGTGAGTCAGAAAATTTTCGAGCTCTACACGACCATGTTGCCATATAATAAATATGTTATCCACATAACTTACTGACTACTGCTGATAGCGAGGACCCCATTGGAGCGACATCCATTTGTTTATACATTTGCCCGTTGAATGAAAAATAAGTATTTTTCCATCCGTGAACAATATATATATATATATATATATATATATATATATATATATATCCACGGCTTGTCGCTTTTGTAATAAATAAATTATTTGATAGTCGTAGAAAAAAATATTTAGTTGTTTTTATTTGTTACGATAATTTTCGTATATATATATATATATATATATATATATATATATATATATATATATATATATATATATATATATATATATACAGGCTTATCCAAATTAAGTGTCCACCATTAGTAACTTTGTTATTAGCAAAATTGTTTAAATAAGCAAACTATTAGCATTTTCAACGCTCTTTAAGATGGAATCACTAAAAAAACAATTGAGCATCGCGTTTTCGAGTTTAGACAAGAAATACAATGTTTTTAAATGGAAACCCCTGTATATTATATTTTTTCTGTTAAATCTTGAAATTTTAAACAAAAAAGGTTATAAGGAAATTTTTCTTAAAACCAAAAATAACATTGATATTACAGTTTCTAAAAATTAACTGCAAAAATAATAAGAAGGCTCGCTATGAAAGCCACGCCATGTTTCGAATTAAGATATGTGATGGATTAGAGGATATCAGTTTTAAGTATCGAGGAGGCTTTGGAAAACAATGATAACGCTTTCTGTCAAAATTTGTTTACTTTTCGTCGTTGTTCCCTATGTTGTGTCAGTAATTAATCAGTTTTGTTGTGTCAGTTACTAATCTCAAAAAAAGAATGGTTTTTACCCATGAAGAAAAGTGTGATATGTTGGAATCTTACTTAGTGTGCAGAAAATCATCTTTGAGGGCAAAAGAATACTATGCTGAATTATATCCACTTCGCATTCAACCGCATGAGAGATATTTTCTGAGATTATACCGAAAATTTACAGCCAATGATACTGTTTTTGCTAAAACCAGTGCAAAAAAGGATTTTATAATAAGCGAGGCCACGGAAATTGCAGTTATTGCATATTTTGAAGCCTACCCTGAGAATTCCATACCAGATATTGTCAAAGACTCGAATTTTAGTTATGGCCGTGTGCATAGGATTTTAAAAAAATACAAATTTATTCCTTATAAGTACCGACCAGTTCAAGCGCTTTTGCCAGGAGATCCAGAGAGAAGAATTGTTTTTTGCGAATGGTACCTTAACTTTTGTCGCCAAAATGTAAATAACTTCCGTTATATTTTATGGACCGATGAATCCAATTTTTCAAATTCCGGAATGTACAATAGAAAAAATCATCATTACTGGTCAAGGGAAAATCTTTTGTTAGTACATCCAAGAGCTCCACAAGTCCGTTTCAGTTTTAACGTTTGGTGCGGTTTAATTGGGTCAAGAATTGTTGGTCCTTTTTTTTATGAAGGCAGTCTAACCGGTGAAAGGTATGTGGCATTTATGAGTGAAATTCTGAATAATTTCTTAGATGAACTGGATCTCATAAGTAGACAGAATCTGCATTTTCAACAAGATGGCGCACCTGCGCACAACTACAGAGGTACTTATCAACTTCTAAGTACTTTTTTTAATGCTCAGTGGATAGGGACAAATGGCCCCATTCAGTGGCCCCCGCGTTCACCAGACATGACCCCTCCTGATTTCTTTTTATGGGGATATTTAAAGGATCAAATTTACAAGCAAAGGTACGAAGACGTTAACGATTTAAAGGCTGCAGTTAGGGAAAAGATACACCAGATAGATGGTAGAACCATACTAAAGGCAGTTCGAGCAGTTCAGAAACGAGCACAAAAATGTATCGAAGAACGGGGCGGTGTATTTGAGCACCTTCTAAGAAAAAATTAGTTGTTTTGTTTTCTTATAATCGATGTTTGTAAAATTAAGATACTTTGCTGTTCTAGCTTTTGCTGTTAATTTTTAGAAACTGTAATATCAATGTTATATTATAAGAAAAATTTCCTTATAACCTTTTTTGTTTAAAATTTCAAGCTTTAACAGAAAAAAATATAATATACAGGGGTTTCCATTTAAAAACATTGTATTTCTTGTCTAAACTCGAAAACGCGATGCTCAATTGTTTTTTTAGTGATTCCATCTTAAAGAGCGTTAAAAATGCTAATAGTTTGCTTATTTAAACAATTTCGTATCTTTACTAATAACAAAGTTACTAATGGTGGACACTTAATTTGGATAAGACAGTATATATATATATATATATATATATATATATATATATATATATATATATTAATAGTTATATATGTTTTATACTATTTTTAAATTATTCTTTATGTTTATTTGTGTTGTAATAATAGAGACGAGCTTTTTTGTTGTTATATTTATTTATAATTGAATTACACTGGGGAACAAAAAAAAAAAACTTTTTTCTGCGGCATTAGTTTTTGTAGTAAATTTAGTGACATTAAACACAATAAGTCCTAACTACATATTTTGTTTGTTTAAATTGACTCTACTTTCGTTTACAGTTAGCGATAACGCCTTTTATTCTATGCAACAAAAAGTGTTTATTTGTTGCCTTCGCGGCGACTTTACTTATCGCATCTAAGCGGGCCATGAAATAAAATCGAGTGCACAAATCTTTTTTGACAGTGACATTTCAGTCAGTTTAAAATTATTTTATTAGATATCAAGTGCTTTTCTGTCACTGTCTGAATTTTTTAAAAGAACGTATTTTTAATTGCTACTATATCAGTTTGTTCATTAAGTCGTTTAAGTTGGTGTTAAATTTAAAAATAACAATGAATTCTTCACGCAAGAGTTGTGTGAACCATCCCGACAAATTTTGCTACATATGTGGAAAATTCTGTCAAGAAAAACAGCAAAGAAACATTAACGGTTTTGTAAAACAAGCATACCAAGCATATTTTGGCAAGTATCTTGGACAGCAGGATAAATGGTGGGTGCCTCATAAAGTTTGTAAATCTTGTGTAGAGTCACTTCGCTAATGGACCCAAGGGGGACGCAAAGGACTTCCATTTGGGGTGCCGATGACGTGGTGTGAGCCATCAAATCATGTTGATGATTGTTACTTTTGTGCCGTGAATATAAAAGGTATGAATAAATATAAAAAGCGTACTTGGGTTTTTCCAAATATACAGTCGGCTACATCACCAGTGTTGCATAGTGACTCATTGCCAGTGCCGATATTTAGTACCTTGTCAAACGTTACTTGTGATGATGTCGAAATGATGGACATTCAAAGTGACAGCGACAGTGAAAGTGAATTCGAATATTATAGTGCAACTGCAACGGTGAGGGGTTTTTCACAAGGAGAGTTAAATGACTTGATTCGAGATTTAAATTTGTCTAAGAAATCAGCAGAGCTTCTTGCATCAAGACTTAAAGAAAAACAGTGCCTACAGCCTGAGGTAAACATAACATCTTATCGAACGAGAGAGAAAAACATTCTTCCGTATTTTACCGAGGAAAATAGTTTAGTATATTGTAACGATGTTTCCGGACTTCTACATTTAATGGATCTTTCCGAATACCGACCAGAAGATTGGCGGCTTTTTATAGACAGTTCTAAAAGAAGTCTAAAATGTGTTTTACTGCACAATGGAAATAGATTAGCTTCAATCCCGATATGTCACTCTACCAAACTTAAAGAGGAATACCAAAACATTAAACTGGTTTTAGAGAAAATTTTGTTTGTACAACATCAGTGGTCTGTATGTGTGGATTTAAAAATGGTGAACTTTTTATTAGGTCAACAAGGTGGGTATACTAAATACCCCTGTTTTCTCTGTTTATGGGATAGTCGGGCAAAGCAACTGTTGGGAATGCCAATATTATTCACGAACCCCTAATTAGCCGGGAAAAAATCATTCTTCCGCCACTTCATATTAAACTTGGGCTCATGAAACAGTTCGTTAAAGCTCTGGATAAAAATGGTGATTGTTTTAAATATATTTGTCAAACATTTCCAAGCCTTAGCATGGAGAAATTAAAAGCAGGTATCTTTGATGGTCTCCAAATCCGCAATCTTATAAAAGACAAGAACTTTTTAAATCACATGAATGAGGTCGAAGCAGAAGCATGGAAAAGCTTTGTATCTGTTGTCAAAAACTTTTTGGGTAATCACAAGGCAGCAGAATATTGCGAAATTGTCACACAGATGTTAAAAACTTTTGAAAAACTAGGAGCTAACATGAGTATAAAAATTCATTTCTTGCATAGCCATTTGGATCGATTCCCGGATAACTTGGGCGATTACAGCGAAGAACAAGGAGAGCGGTTCCATCAGGATATAAAAATAATGGAAGAAAGATACCAAGGCCGGTGGGATCGTCATATGATGGCGGATTACTGCTGGACGTTACAAAGAGATTGCCCAGAACAAAGATACAAGAGACGGTCATATACCAAACGTTTCAACTAACTTTTTTTAGTATTTCAGTTTTATTGGCTTAGTTTTAATTTAATATAACATAATAAAATAGCTGGTGGCATTCAAAATATAGATATTCAATATAAATAATTTTATTTTTTTTTTGTTTTAATTTATATGACACTTTTTTTTATCTCAGAAACTAGAGTCAATTAAGATTTTTTCCCATACTCCTAGTATTTGGGGCAACACAATTACTCAAAATCGACTTTCAGAACCCGCGCCGCAGAATCACTGTTCCCCTGTGTTATCTATGAGTATATCCTGCGTATGGGGGTTCTTTGTGGACATCTGCAGGAAGGCTCAAAATGTATAGTTACGGCACTGTTTGTTTAGTTCTCTGTTACCAAGGTCTGTTTTCTTTCTTAGTTGTTAGCCTTTGGACTTTGAACAAATATAAAATAATAAGTACTTACTCAATTGAAACCCTCTCATTCCACTTGCAACAATGTAGCTGATTGACGGTTTTATTAAAACTGTTGCATATTTAGCCTAAGGGATGCAAGAAAGCGATATTAAATGAGGGAAATAACAGTATTTACACTAAATAACAGAGTTGCCCACACAGGTTCGAACTGAGCTCAGAAGCTAGCCAAATATACTACAGTCACTGTTGGTAACATTTTCACAAAAACCAAGGATAAAGTTCCGATTTTATAAAATAATAATATTGTGTATAAAATATCTTGCAAACAATGTGATCAGTGTTACGTAGTACAAGCTTTATAATATATTGAACATTGTATAAATATATAGTATAAATATATATATATATATATATATATATATATATATATATAGATTTTCTCGAAATTGTCTTTCGGCCACCTATGGCAATCTGGGATGTCAGAATAAGTTTTTTTATAATATACTGTGTGTCCCAGATTCGCTTCTCTATATAGGGATCTCGGCTCCTATTATACCTACAGCAAAGGTTAAATGGGGAAAGTTTTAGAGGAAACTTATTGCATTCGATATCTGGCTTCAGATTTACGATCGATCAATAAGTTTGGGAAATATCGGCGAAAAACCGAAAATGGCGGATTTTTTCGGCGTTTTTCGGCAGTATATCCAGAACGGTAAATTTGACACCTGTCAAAATGTGACATTATTTGGACACATTTTTAAGACAAATAAGATGGCGTATACGACACGTCTTCATTGTTTTTTGTTAAGCCGCAACCCGCCTCAACTTTCATTTTTCTTATGACCGCCATATTGGGTTTCTCGATTTTTGGAAAGAGCCTAAAATTTCCAGTCTAGTGATATCTCACAGGGGCATTAAAGATTTAAGTGTCATCAAAATATCACACTTCATAAATTAGGTTTCAATGTTTTTAAAGGAGGCCGTGATTTATTTGTCACAAGATTACATTAATAAGTAAGTAATGTATTGAACGCATTGAATTTTCAATACAACATGAACGTAAGTAACGACCTAAAAAATCTAAACGAGCTTTAACTACTTTGTAAGTGGGTAACATTAATTTACAAATCTGCAAAATGACGTCCATTTGCATCGAGACATGTTTGACAATTGGTGACTGTTTTTCGTACAACTCTGGTAAGTGTATTTCGGTTAATATTTCTAAATGTGTCCAGAACTCTTTGTCTCAGGATTTCTATGGTCATGGGGGGATCAAATTCATAGATTTCATTCTTCGGGTGACCCCAGAGGTAGAAATCCAAGGACGGCAGGTCAGGGGATCTAGGAGGCCAAGATATTGGACCATTTAAAGATATTATTCTTTCGTCAAACTGCCCTCTTAAGAAGTTCCTGACTTGAATGGTATTGTGAGCCGGACATCCGTCTTGTTGAAACCAAGTTCTTCTTAATTCATCTTCCGTTAGAATAGCTCGTAAGGCTGGTATAACCTGGTTTCGCAAAAGCTCTAGGTACCTCTGCCCGTTTAGGTTGTAGTCAAACAAAAATGGTCCAATAAGTCGATTTCCTGAAATGATTAATAATTTATAAATAGGTGCCCAACAGTCAAGGGCGGCAAGGTCGGCCGGGTGGTAGTAGAAACTATAAATTATAAAGGGAAAATTATCTTTATTAAAAAAGTAGATATTTCCTTTCCAAAATAATTATCGAAACCTCCCGTAATAAATAGGCTTGTATACAGTTGCAACCTATTCAGCTTTATTATGAAAAAGAAAAACATATTTGGTTAGCGGGAAGTAATAGCCGTAATACATTATTTTGTTGGTATTGCATATTAATTTCGGAAATACTAAATCAATTTATTTCAGTGATATAATAATCTTAAAGAAGTGCACCGTGCCTTAATAAAACATAAAATATCAAAAGAACAAACCCTTGCGCTTTAAAATTTAAATTATTCGGAAATACAGCTTAACTCTTTTCTATAAATCACAATGAAAATCGAAAAATAATTCGATATTTGATTAATATGATATTTTTTTCATAATGCAAGAACTAGGCTTCCCGGGTAATAATAAATCATTAAATTCAGACAATCAAAATAATTTTTGAGAATTAGCTAAATCTGCAGAAAATTTAGATAAAGTGTTAATCAATTTATAGAACCCAATTCTATTTTTATATGTTCTTCGAAACTACAATACAAAATGATTGAATAAAGATGTAATACAATATCAAAAAAGTAAGTTGACTGACTAGAGTAGAACGTTTTACTTTTTTTTATTAGATTATACTGTTTTGGTATCATTAAGGAACTAAACGAAAAAAAAAGATTATTATTTGACCATCATTTGGTGCCTATTTAAAAAAGATTGGTTAGATTAACTTACCAATGATCCCACACCAAACGTTACTTCCAAATCTGATCTGTCGACGTCTCTCTGCCACTTCGTGAGGATTTTGCACAGCCCAATGATCACTGTTTTGCCTATTAAAGACTCTACAATTCATGAACCTGCTCTCATCCGACCACAAGTTATGATTTACAAAATCAGGATTTTCATTACATCTCCTAGTATACCATTTACAGAACTGTAGTCGTCTTGGAAAATCAGTTTCCTTAAGTCCTTGTACTATTATGGGTTTGTATGGATGGTACTTATTCTTTTTTAAAACTCTCTGTACTGTTGATTTTGTCACATTAGTTTCCTGTTCTACAGTTCTTACCGATGCACAAGGGTTTTCGTTGATAGCTTGTAAAATGTTTCTGTCTCGATTTTCATTGTTATTATTGTATCCGCTTCTAGGTTGTTCGAAGGCACCATGGTTAATTAAATTAACTACGATTTTCCTGAATTGGGTTTTATGAGGCAGCCGTCGTTCGGGGTACATCTCCAAATACCTTGCTGAGGTAACATCGGCGTTTCTGTATGATTGAAAGAACAGAGCTCACATGTCAACCTTTTCTTCATTTGAATACGGAATGCCGGCCATTTTCTATAGGTTTTGACAATTTATGTGTCAGATTTATGATTTTATTGAGATAAAAGCGTACCTACTACTTTTTAAAACACAGCTTTGATACTTTCAACTATTTAACTTAACGTCAAAGTCAAAATCCAATTTTGTTACAGATAAATCATGGCCTCCTTAGAAAAGCATTGAGAACTAACAATACTTTAAATCATGGCCTCCTTAGAACAAACTGAAACCTAACTTTACGAAGTGTAATATTTCGATGATACTAAAATCTTTAATGCACTTGTGAGATATCACTAGACTGGTAATTTGAGGCTCTTTCCAAAAATCGAAAAATCCAATATGGCGGCTATAAGAAAAATGAAAGTTGAGGCGGGTTGCGGATTAACAAAAAAAAATTAAGACGTGTCGTATACGCCATCTTATTTGTCTTAAAAATGTTTCCGAATAATGTCACATTTTGGCAGCTGTCAAATTTACCGTTCTGGATATACTGGCCAAAAACGAAATCCGCTATATTTGGTTTTTCCCCGATATGTACAAAAACAATTGGTCGATCTTAAATCTGAAGCCAGATATCGAATGCAATAAGTTTCCTCTAAAACTTTCCCCATTTAACCTTTGCTGTAGGTATAATAGGAGCCGAGATCCCTGTATAGAGAAGCGAATCTGAGACACACTGTATATTAACTCCTCTAGGTGGGAATGCAAATACAAAAAATAACTCCGCTTAAATAAGTCACCCTCTCCCCACTTTAGAATAACCAGTAGTCTAACAGAACAGACGATTTCAAAAACAACCTAAGTCCATGGGCTTAGGGTGTTTCTAAAATCAGCTATTCAATTGTTTTGTTAACAATAAAATAAAACTGAAAAAGAGAACCAACAGATATAAGAATCAAACTCTTAAATACGCCTAGCAACAGATTCGAGTCTTGCTATAATTAGTGCAAACAAAATAAAACATCTTAAGTAAGAAATTATGCAATAGCTGCACTTTGAATATTAATATTTAACCGGCTAGTGCAAATAAGATTGACTAATAGAAAATATACGGGTATACATGAAATCAGTTTGCATATGCAATTTATTATAATCCACTAACTTATAGTCTCGGAAATCGTGTATAATTAATATACTAGTGATTGATTGACAGCTGCAAAAATATTATGACTTAACACGGATTGAAAATTATTTGCATGAATAATTGCAGTTTTGACAACAAAAAAATGACGGAATTGTTGTTTGTGTTTTGTATCAATTGAGTGGTAAATTTAATAGTAGATTGTTCTTAATAGTCATATTGTTTTATACAAATCGAAAGAATGATATACTGGTGGGAAAACTTATTTAACAAATTGGAATTTTATAAGAATTATTATTAAGTTATCTTCTTAGAAAAGTTAATTAACATTAACTTTTCTAAGAAGACCTTAAAATAAATATGTGGGCAGGTACATTTTAGGTCTAATTATTTGTTACAAGTTTCTGCTGCAAAATAAACGAGAATCAAGACCTTTATAATAAAATCCAAGTCAAAGTTGAAATTTGTTTTAATTTTATGAAACAAATATTGTTATTGACAACGCAATGCACTTAATTGTGATTGTAATTGGATTTTTACCAAAATATTACCAGGTCATCCCCATAGACTAGATTTAGCAGTTTTATCAATAATTACACTGGCCGAGAAGATTTTTCTAACACAGGCCAGCTCATTATTTTCACAATGGAAATACCCTTCCAATAATAAAAAAAATATTCGGAAAGTCCTAATACGTAACATTTTTTAATAGCCTAATTAGAACCTTTTATATTGGCAGGTAAACAATTTTATTGTGGAGCGGCTAAAATGGGTCCATTTTACAACGGAAAAATTACCTAGACTGGGTTGGTTACAACATTAGACATAAAATAAACGTTAAACATCACTCTTCTGTTGAGTTTCGAATTGAGTGGTTCTCTGTGTATCGATAAGCAAGTGTATGTGAAGATGAGAATGTCGAGTTAAACGTGCCGAAGTTGCAAAATTTCTCCAGACAAATTTTGTTATATTTGTGAAGAATTTCTGGTGAAATCATAAGCCAGGCCATTTTCCGAAAATGTAAAAAAAGCCCGCTTTAAATATTTTGGTGTGTTAATTAGGGATCAAGATAAGCGGTGGCCTCCCCATGTGTGCTGTGTTAGTTGTAGTGTATCATTGGTGCACTGGATGAAGGGAAACAGAAAAAGTATGCCTTTTGCAGTTCCAACGGTATGGCGAGAACCCACCAATCATTCTGACGATTGTTATTTTTTGCCTGTCAAAGACTGAAGGTTATTCCAAAAAGGGGAAAGCACAACATAGAATATCCAAATTTGCAATCTGCCATACGATCTGTTCCTCATAATGCAAATTTGCCAGTTCCGATTGCGCCTTTAAATTGGCAAGCTATTGATTTGGGAGATAACGCATCATCAGGCAGCTCAGAAGAACAGTGTACCGATCCCACTTTTACCACAGATCCCAGTTCCGGCGAGCCACATTTGATTGTTCAAAGTGAATTAAATGATTTAGTACGTGATTTGGGATTATCCAAGCAACAGACAGAACTTCTGGGTTCCCGTCTTAAGGAATGGAACCTATTGGCCAAAGAAACAAAAATTACGAATTGCAGAAGAAGAAATGCTATGTTTTCTGAATTCTACAGTATGGAAAATTCGTTGTACATGTGTACTGATATAGACAGTTTAATGCAGGAGCTTGATATTGAACATTCTCCCTGTGAGTGGCGCTTATTCATACATTCATCTAAATATAGCTTAAAAGCTGTGTTATTGCATAATGGAAATTTAAAACCCTCTATACCAGTTGCCCATTCAGTTGCAATGAAAGAAAATTATGAAAATATACCCACGATTTTGGATAAAATAAACTACAATAGGTATAAATGGCAGATATGTGGGGACTTAAAGGTTATAGCGATTTTAATGGGATTTCAGTGGGGATTTACAAAATATTGCTGTTTTCTTTGTTTATGGGACAGTCGTGCAATAAATCAGCATTATGTAACAAAAATTTGGCCAGAAAGAAGCGAATTTCAACCGGGATCCCAAAATGCAAAATTTATACTCTTGTTGATCTTAAAAATGTCCTTTTGCCTCCTCTTCACATTAAACTTGGGCTGATAAAAAACTTTGTGAAGGCTTTGAATAAAGAAGGTGATGGATTTAAATAACTAAGACAAGTCTTTCTCCAGTTATGATGCCAAATTAAAAGAAGGCATTTTTATTGGGCCACAAATCAGAAAATTGCTGGACGATGTCAATTTTACGGAAAAGCTTACCAGGCAGGAACTCAGAGTATGGAATTCATTTGTTAATGTAGTAAGAGGATTTTTAGGCAACAATATGGATGAAAATTATGAACAATTAGTTAATTATGCCTATAAAGCGCTTGGTGCCAGAATGTCATTAAAAATTAATTTCCTCCATTCCCATCTGTCATTTTTTCCTAAATATCTGGGAGCTGTTAGTGACGAGCAGGGTGAAAGGTTTCACCAAGATATCAGAACAATGGAAATTCGGTACCAAGGACGATGGGATCCAGTCATGATGGGTGAGCTACTGTTGGTTTTTAAAGAGAGAAGATAGGACACCTCATAAATGGAAAAAATAAAGTTTAATTAGTGTTTTAAGTTAATATTTTTCTCGTTTGCTTTTCTCTTAGATGTATGGTATCTTTAATAGGCGAAAACTGTAAACATAGTCAATAAACAGGGTTAAGAATTTTCTGAAATCATTTTTTCTGTAGATATTAAGAATATTAGCATTCGATATGGTCTACAGCTTTAACAAGAAAACCCTACGTGCTACAACTTTCTATTCGTCATTTTCGTATTTGGATAGGTCCATTCTATTAGATTATGCTATTCACACTTGTGTTACAACAAAAATTTTTTTTGTCGGCCTGTGTATCAGTTACCTAACAACTATGTAATAGTCATTTATGATGTTGTCTCGCTCTTTACCAACCTTCCTTTAAACGCTATACTAGACAGCCTTAGAAATCACTGGGATCACATCTCCCAATTCCATGGTATAGACTTTGAAATTTTTGAAAACTTAATAAAATTCATTTTTGACTCAAATATGTTAGTGTTCAAAAACTCTTATTACAAACAATCTTTTGGTACATCTATGAGTCTACTATCTCACCAATTTTAGTAAATTTTGAATTGGATGATTTAATAAAATATTGCCTTGACCTTATGCCCTTTCACGTATCGTTCGTCAAACGGTACGTGGACGATCTTTTACTCGCACTTCCCGGGGGTAGAATTGAAGTGGCTCTTGAGATTTTTAAGTCGTTTAATGAACATATTCAATTTACATGCGAGGAGGAGACTAACAACAGTATTCCTTTCCTCGACATGTTAGTTATTCGTACCGATGACAATATTCTACAAACACAATGGTACAGAAAGCCTTACTGTTCTAATAGATTAATTAGCTACCACTCTTACCACCCTGTGCGCATAAAAACCGATCTTATTATGGGCATGAAAACTCGGGCTATCAGACTCACTCGTCCAACTAAAAGATAATTGATTTTACAGCAACTAAAAAACATTTTTCTAGAAAATTCTTACCCTTTAAAACTAGTACTAAAAATTTTGAACATAATATCATAGATAACTTTAGTGGGATTGATCCTCCAAATTCAATGCTTTCTTAATCTATCACAAATACGCTATTGGACTTGTCTAGGCAAGGACCCTCCTCTCAATAGGTTGTTCTTTTGTTCTCTTCCACATATTGAGAACCTCACAAATAGACTTATTAAATACTGAGATTAAGATAGCGTGAAAACAAAAAAAACTCTAGCTCTCTTGTTCACTAAAACAAAAACACCCCTGTCACTGCTATAGAATAACAATATAGTTTATAAAATTCTATGTAATGAGTGTGAGTTATCATATATAGGACAGACTTCTAGAAGCCTTAAAGGCAGAATTATATCACATAAGAGCGACTGATGGAAAGGGGTTCCGTCCTGTGCACTGAGTCAATATTTCATTAAAGAAAACCACTCCCTTAACTGCGTTGGCGCTGAGATTTTGGATTAATTATATATGCATTTTTCTTGAAATGATACATATAAATTTCCAACACCCAGTCATAGACAAAAAGAGCGAAACCCAAATCCTCAGCTCCATACACAGTTATATTTTAACATAACAAATTTCAGTGCATGAACGATGAGTGGTTCATAAATTTCCATATTATAAATATCATATATACCATTGTAACTAACATTATTACATAAATTATTGCCTATTTTATCTTTATATTGCTATTGTCTGGACAATTGATTATTTTACAACTATTACAGGACAACTATCATACTTTTAAAGGTTTTTCCTGACCTTTCACACTTATCCTCTTAATTAAAAATTATTATATAATAAACATATTGCTATGTATACATTTCCATAAATTAGTTCGAATTAGGTTGAGCATTGTATACACACCACTGTAAGATAGGCAACCACCAATTTAGTACACTCTCTCTATTTCTTTTTTCTTGTTAAAAATAATATTTATATCTCTCTCACTCATGTCACCTCTACTTTCGTGATTAAAATTCCCCTAAAAAACGTGTTTGCTAGTTAACAAAATGAAGTCCCAGGATGGACATGTTTTTGAAAGTTTTTAAATTCAGTTTTCGCTATCAATCTTTCAACTTTTAAAATGTTTAAATAAACAGAATGATGATTTAGTGCAACTAAATATGTGTCTTCTTCAGAGTATGTTTTTGTTTCAATAGCAAACCCACATTGGTGAGTTTAAACGTATTATATTTTTTAGTTAGTTTCTAACTTGTTTATTTTTTCAAATTATTTGTAGAAAAGTCCTGAGGAAGAGATAAATTCATCCCCAAAGCTTGACAAAACAATAAAGGGTTCCACAGCTTTATTTGGCCTTTTATATATATAAAAACTGCATCCCTACTAACCTAAGGTTTTCATTTTTCTTTTTACTAGTCAGTTGCGACTACTCTACTACTCTCTATATATATATATATATATATATATATATATATATATATATATATATATATATATATATATATATATATATATATATATATATATATATATATATATATATATATATATATATATATATATATATATATATATATATATATATATATATATATATATATATATATATATATATATATATATATATATATATATATATATATATATATATATATATATATATATATATATATATATATATATATATATATATATATATATATATATGATGAGGAAAATGAGCATCAGCTTTGATATTTTAAATGGAACACCCTGTCCCTGTATATTTTTAGTTTATTGGGAAGAGCTTTTTCTCCTGATTCCAAAAATATATGGTTTGTCTATGCTCACTATAAGCATTATCCCAAAATTTTGAAAAAAGTTGCAAAAATTATCCGCTCCGGCTTAAGTATAGTAGAAATAATAGAAAGCTTTGGTTTCAATTGTTTTTACTTCAAAATGGCCATTCTGTCACTCAATTATTAACTTGTTTTAAAATATGAGCCGCTTTGGCGTATTGGAAAAATAATGGGAGGCTTTGAAATCAATACTTATTGTTCTTATGTTTTTCCTTCAATATGGCCGTTCTGTCATCACTTACTTAGCCACCTTTTGCCTTTATTTTCAAAACTATGGGATTTACTGATCAAGAAAAAGCCAATATTTTAAAAATATACTTGCGTGTAAATAATTATCGTGAAACACGAAATCGATACAGGAGAGAGTATCCTAATTTAGTTCCTCCCTCAATATCTACGATTTATTACATTGTGAAGAATTTTGAAATCAGAGAAACTTTGATTAGAAAAAAAAGGACAACCACTAGAAATGAAGATAACGATTTGGAAGTATTGTTATATTTTGAAGGAAGACCTAGAACGACTTATCGAAGACGCAGTGATAAACTGAAATAAAAAAAGGTGGACAATTTGCGAAACCTTGAAGCATTGCAAGTATAAACCTTATAGGTTTAGACCGGTAAAAAATTTAACTCCATTGAATAAAATACAAAGAGTCGCATTTTCTCAAGAGATGTTGACAAGAATACAGAATGATCCTAATATCTGTAGGAGAATTTTATTCACCGACGAGGCTGTGTTTACCACCGCAGGTATGTTTAATAGAAAAAACAAACATTTTTGGACAACCACAAATCCCTATAAAAAAACAAATTGCGCGAATTCAGGGTCGGAAGTCTATTAACATTTGGTGCGATATTACAGATAATAGAGTTTTGGGGCCTGTAGTAATAGAGAATTCTTTGAATGGCCACAGATATTTAGATCTTCTACGAAATCAGATGGTTGAGGTTTTAGCTACCTCTCCAAGTTTTGAACAACCTTATTTGGTACCAGGACGGTGCCCCTCCACACAATTGCATCGAAGTTACCGAATATCTAAACAACAAATATGATCTGTGGATAGGAAGACAGGGACCAGCCAATAGCCCCGATCTTTCGCCTCTCGATTTTTTTTTATGGGTATACCTTAATAATAAAGTATATTACAATAGACCAACCACTATTCGCGAATTAGCCGAAAAATACAAGCTGAAATTAACAATTTAAATCAAAATAATTCCGAATTCACTTTTAAAGCCATAACTCGCAAATTTTCAAAATTATTGCAGAAATGTATATTGAATCAAGGCGGCTGGGTAGAGTAAATTTAATAATAAATATTCTTAATAATTTGACTTTTTTATTTGTTAGTTTCTTGTTTGTTTTCTACAGATATCGTTATTGTAACTTGTTTAATATAAAAATAATACCAAAAAGCTTGTTACTTAATTGTAATTGTAATTATTAGGTATTATTATTTTCGACAAGTAGGTAGGTATATGAGTTAATGACAGAACGACCATATATGAAAAGCAAAACAGTTGAATCAAAAGCCGCCCATTACTTTTCCAAGGTAAAGCGCATAATATTTTAAAGCAAGTTGATAAGTGAGTAACAAAACGGCCATTTTAAAGTAAAAACCATTGAAACCAAAGCTTTCTATTATTTTTATTATACTTAAGCGGGAGCGGATCATTTTTCCACGTTTTCTCAAAATTATGGGATTACACAAACCAAATATTTTTTGAATCAGGAGAAAAAGTTCTTCTCAATAAACTAAAAATATACAGGGTGTTCCATTTAAAATAACAAAGCTGATACTCAAAATCGCATGTGGCATTTTCGAAGCTTTACATCTCGCGTCCGGATAGAGATGAGAATATACAGGGTTATTCACGCAACCCGTTCATTAATTTAGATAAAAATTTCAAATTTTGGGATTCAGACATAAGCTAATGTGTTTATTACGTTATCCCCGGCATTTGTCACTGGTTTCGGAATATTTTTTGTAACTTTAACCTTGCCAAAACGAAAAAAGTTCGTTTCAATCCTCTTGAATTTTGACTTGTTCATTGGCGGCAAATCAGGGTGGCGTTCATTAAACACACGACACGTTCTCTCCAAAATTTTATAACATTCTCCATGAATATAAAATAGATTGAGAATATCAGCGTTTGAGTATTCTTCCATTTCGATTTAGAAGATTTAGTTTATCACTGACAGCTTTCGATAAATAACGCATACTAATCATCTGTCATATTGGATATTGGATCTCAATTGTTTTTCCATGGCTCACCATTGGAACATGTAAACATTTAAGCAAATACATACGATATTTTTATAAAACCCAATTATTTCGAAAATGGTTACGAATAGGTATAGGGAACCTTAATACAATTCGATAGAAAATGAAATTCTACATTTGATAGTGCATAAAGTTATAGGGTGTCCCATTTAAAAAAACGGAGTTTAGCGGAAAATGTGAATGTTTGCCGCTGAATTTAGGACACCCTGTATAAAAATAGACAAATTCAATAAAAAAAATAGAAACCGAAGATTATATACCGATCGTCTGCAAAATATGAAGATTATATCTTCAAAAGTTACAAAAATATGAGATTTTAAAATTTGGTACCCCGAAGGCTCATTTTCGGTTCAAGGTCAAATATCTTAAGAACGCTTGAACCTAGGTATAGGCCATGCTACATAAAATAGCATTAAAATTCTCCGTAGAATCCAAAAATATCATAAAATACAGAGTGTTCCATTTATAATAAGCAAGTTGATACCAACTTCCGGTTAAACCGGAAGTGACAGGAAGTTGACAATATTTCAAAAAAGAAGTACCCCTTGACCTTACCTTAATCGCAAAATTTGAAATTTTTATCTAAATGGCATCATCAAAAACTTTTAATGAACGGGTTGCGTGAATAACCCTGTATATATAGCAGGTTGAAGTTGAGTTATCAGATTTCTCTCAAAAAGGACAAGAATGTTTGAGGGGTCTAAACCAACACATGACTAAAGAAAGGCAACCCTTTTCTATCAGTGTAATATCATCTCAAACGAAACTAAAAAAAAATCCCAATTTCACAAATTTTAAAATATTTCAAAAACCGCTTGTGGTAAGTATAGGACGAGAAACAAAATGACGATGTGTAATTGTAAAAACTACTTAATCAATGTATTTTAAATCATGGCCAAAAATCAAGCATGGCTTAGGTAGAAAGTTGCAAAATTTTGGTAGAATTCCAAAATGGTGGAACAGTATGGCAGCCTAATGAAATTTAAAAACATTAGGGGGATGTTCCGGGGAAAGGAAATTCACCGATTTTTTTGGACATGCCTTACCTACGTTGAAACACTATGAAAGTCTAGTTTTCGGCAAAACAGCGAACGTTATTAGTAGGCTTGGGATATTATGCATTTGCATGAAAGCATATGCAAATGCATATTTTGGCCATTTTTGTATTTAAATGCATATTTTGCAGTTAGTACAGGAAAAATGCATATATTCTAATTTTTCTGAATATATTTTTATTTCCCAAGACAAATTTGATGTATTTCAAATAGAATCCATAATAATAAAATAATAAAAAATGTCTAGTTGCTGGCAGGCCAAGGGTTTTACCCATCCTTTCTTAAAATTGTTATAGGTACCCAATAAAACATCTGTGCTTTAAGAACTATGGATTTACAACGGATTTACAATCATAAATACGCACGTTTTAAGAATGTTAGAAGTGCTAGTTATACTTCCAACAACCGAAAAACGCATTTTCGATCTGCGATTTCTGGATGACATGTCCATCAGAGTGGAATCTCAACGAAATAACAGTAGCATCACTCAATGCCATAGATGCCAACTCTATGGACATTCACAGTCAAAATGCGCAGCTCCCATTAAATGTTTAAAATGTGCTCAACCTCATTTTATTTTTGAGTGTAATCTCGATAAAAACAACAAATGCACCTGCGCTAATTGCGGAGGTGATCACCCAGCGAATTATAAAGACTGTCCTAAACATCCTTCTAAATCTACAAAAATACCTCCCCACAGCTTCCGCTGGGGAGTTGACAATGTTGCTAATAGCGTAAATAGTAATAGTAAAAATACGCTTAGCTCCAATATTACATCTAGCACTGGTGGCCTCGAAGCCCTCCCTCAATTAATTTCGTGATTTGCTCAAATGAATAAGCAGCTGCAGGACTTTATGACCAAATTCATGAACGCCATGCAGCAACAATACTCTACCATCTTACCGCAGATGATCCCCAGTCAAAGTAACTTACAAAAATGATTAACACCTCTAAACCACACACTCTAAGAATATCCACCCTTAATATAAACTCTATTAAAGACAAAAAACTAGAAGTTATCAACTTCGTAGAAAAATATCAAATAGAAATTTTATTATTATAGGAAACGTGGCTCAAACCATCTAACAGATTTACCTTCCCTAACTTTAACATTTATAGAACAGACAGAGAAGGTGCTCCTAATGGAGGCACAACGCTTTTAATCAAGAAAAAATTTATATCTTACGAAATACCAAATCCTTATAATTTAATAGAAGGGACCTTTGCAAAAATTATCACATTTAACGGCCAATTAATTGTAGGATCAGTATACTGTGGTCCCTCAATACAAAAAGACTTTTCTATTAACAATCTAATTAACATTTTTGGGTCCGATGAGTCTAAATTAATAGGTGGTGATCTTAATGCAAAAAATTTAGATTGGGGTTGCAATCTCAATAACAATAGAGGTCTTACGTTAGCCAACTCACAACATATATTAAATTATAATATTATTTTTCCTAATGAACCCACCCATATTTGGCACACCGGTCGTCCCGAAATGCTAGATTTTTTTATAACAAAAAAACACTATACTAACCACGCCCCCAGCGGTCATTCATGATCTCTCGTCTGACCATACAACGGTCATACTTGATTATGGGGACATTAATCACCCGAATAATGAAACTATTACAAGGAAATTTAATAACTGGAAAAAATATAAAGATCATTTAACCAATGCAACCACAATAATTTCTATTCGCAATATGGATAGAGAAAGTAGAATCAGTCATGTCTTGAGGCTTTTTGACAACATCCCCCTATCAGATCCTCCCCCCTCTGCAAATATCGCATTAGTACAGGATTTAATTAAAAATTCTAATACTAAAAAAGCACCAGGTCTTGATAACATAGGAAACATGGCCCTTAAATAAGCTCCCCCAAATATTATCTCCGAACTAACACTAATAATAAATAAAATCTTAGAACTTGCTTACTTTCCACCTAAGTGGAAACTAGCTAAGATAATTATTATTAGAAAACCAGGTGAAAAACCAAACTCAACCGCTAGCTATAGACCGATTAGTCTTATTTCTAATATCTGTAAAATAGCTGAAAAAGTTATCCTTGATAAATTGCAGGGGGAGGTGCTGGAAAAGAATATACTCCCTGAAGAGCAATTCGGCTTCAGAACCTCCACCGGCACTATCAATCAAACCACCAGACTTGCGAGGGATATATTAAAAGCCTTTAATAGGAAACAACACACCGGTGCCATTTTCCTGGATG
Organism: Kuschelorhynchus macadamiae; assembly: GCA_030620095.1. NCBI lineage: Eukaryota > Metazoa > Arthropoda > Insecta > Coleoptera > Curculionidae > Kuschelorhynchus > Kuschelorhynchus macadamiae. The sequence goes on from JAUTXW010001077.1 coordinate 1,146,692, forward strand.
TTAAAAGAGCTTTTGACAAAACCTGGCATAACGGACTTGTACTAAAGCTAATCAGAGCGGGTATCTCTGCTCATCAAACTAAGACAATTAAAGCCTTTTTGTCTAACAGAGAATTTTTAGTCTCAATCGATGGCTACAATTCTACTACTAGGCCTATTCGTGCGGGAGTCCCTCAAGGCTCCCCTCCATCCCCAATTTTATTTAATCTGTTTACAGCTGATATTCCAAAAAATAAATACTCTAAATTATATTTATTCGCTGATGATACGGCGGTCACATCTTCTGAAAAGAGGAAAGATCTATTGATATCTAGGCTACAAGTTCACATAAATGAAATCCAGAATTGGATGCTTAAATGGAAAATCACCATTAACCCCATCAAGACACAAACGGTTTTCTTTACTCAAACGTATAAACCTCTCACTCTAAACAAAATCAAAATTGGTAATAACGATATTCCCTGGAAAGATCAAGCTAAATACCTCGGACTGATTCTAGACAAACGTCTTAGATGGTCTAAAAATTTTACCTATACTATAAAAAAAGCAAAAAAGACGTACGGGCTACTATACCCTCTATTAGGTAAGCGCAGCAAATTAAACAATAGAGTTAAAACTCTTCTTTACAAAGCTTATATTAGACCTATACTAACATACGGCAGCCCGACATGGGGCATTCATCATCCCAATCAAACCAAACGTTTACAATCAGTATAAAATATTACACTTAGGAACCTTAGGAATGGAGGCTCTAAAAGACTTTATTTACAAACTGAACTTCAATTATTTCAAAAAAATCAGATCAACAAACAATAACCTAATAAAACTGTCACATGTCAAAGCTCGACCAAATCTTAAATTCAAACTACCCCTAGACTTGCAGGATTAGCAATTTAGGTTAAGTTTCCCATTCCCCCCTGAGTTAATTTTTCTTTCACCCACCCAATTGAAGCTCACTTCGAAGACCCAACAGCTGTAATAGTCTTATGACTGACAGAAAATAGAAGAGGACCCCAAAAAAAATGTTAGAAATAATTTTTCAATTCAGTTTAGTTTATACACATTGTGGCGTGAACATTGTCCAATATTCCGAAAGAAAAGCTTTCATTAAGAGCGGTATTAAATCAATTCGTGAAAGATTTTCCTGATTTTACGACTGACGGTTTTGTGCTGTTGTAAATATTGTGATGTTCCTGTTACTGCGAACAAAAAATTCCAAGTGACACACCACATAGGAACTGCAAAGCATTGGATCCAAAAAAGTAAAAAGTGTGCTCAGAAACAAGTTTTAATCGCCACAGCGTTTTTACCAGGACCGGGACCCAAATGATCAAAGTTCAATGAGGATTTGTGCAACGCTTTAATAATTCGGATATTCCACTGAATAAATTAAGTAATCCTGCCCTGAAGTCATTTTTAGAGCAGTACACAAAGACATCAATTCCACATGAATCCACGTTAAGGAAAAACTATGTTCCAGATTTGTACAATAAGACAGTTACCGAATTGCGGGAAAAAGTAGAAGATAAAAGTATATGGGTGTGTTGCTAATTTTGTTTTTGGTGTGTTGGGTGTAGAAGCAGAAAGGGATAAATGATATTTATTTACAATGAAGACCTTAGACAAAGTAAATCATTCAACTGTTGCTGGATTTTTCAACGTCTCTCTCACTCTTTTATGGCCAGGTGGTATTAAATATGATAGAGTGTTAGTGGCAATTACAGATGCTGCTCCATACACGTGTAAAGCAATGAGTGGTCTACAAATATTGTGCCCTAAAATGATACATACCACATGTCTTACACATGGACTTCATCGAGTTGCAGAACAAGTTCGTGCTTTTTATTCACGAGTGAACGGTCTGATTTCCTCGGTGAAGAAAGTGTTTCGAAAAGCTCCGACTCGGATAGAAAAATTTAGGGAAACTGCAGGAAACATCCCCCTGCACCCATCACCAATCGTAACTAGATGGGGAACTCGGATAAACGGTGCCATTTATTACGGAGAACATTTCGAGGCAATAATTTTCTTTGTCAAAAAGCGTAGAAATGATAGAAAAAGTGAGTGAAACTACAACTAACACTAAAAATAAAGTAATTTCTCAAAAATTACCTACGGTTTTACAAAGAAATATTGGTTACAAAAATTTGAAAAATATTAGTGCAGTTTTGGACAATAATCAGTGATTTGAATTTGTTTGAATATGTTCCTATCTTATGATGTTAACGAGTATTCTCTGAGTATGAAGTACTATTGTCAGATAATAGAAGAAAATTTGAATTTGATAATTTGTTACATCATATAGTTGTAAAATGTAACCGCAACTTCTTGAATAGCGTAAACAACAAACTTTAAACACGATTATTCTTTAGTAAGTTTGTTTAGTTAGCTATATATTAAAATTTTATTTAAAAAAATACTTTTATTATATAGTTGTATTAATGTCATAATTGCTGGTAAAAATAGCGTCTTAAGGATACCTTGAAGTGTAAATATTATAATACTTTAATTGCTATACTTTTGCTTTATTTCTGTTTTTTTGATCCGATAATAAATGCATTTTTAAGTGCATATTTTCCCTGGTTTCGGAGCATATTTGCATGCATATTTTTAGATTTTTAAATGCATAATCATCCTAAGCCTAGTTGTTAGTATGATGACTGGTATAAAGTAAACGCAGATTTGCCAAGGTCGTCTCCCGAAAATTTTGATGGTCTTTAGTGCGTCACTTTACTGTAAAATGCACAACCATAAAATGTGTTATTTCTTTATTTTTGGCCAATTAAAGGCAGGTATACATTTTTATTCTTTTAAGGTTTCGGTAATGAATCTCCTGCTGAGAAATTTGAAACGAAGCAGCCTTAAGCTAGTCTTTTATGGGTCATTATTAATGAGCCCTAGACAAAATAAAATAATATTCTATTTTAGTATCCTTGAGAGCAAACAAAATTACTACTCACATTTCTTCCTCCCATAATGTCATTTTAGCGTGTTAAAAATAAAACACTGGCTGAATGGTTTTCGGCATCTGCTTTTTGCCTAGTCACCCATCGTAAACCACCGAAGCATTTTTATTATTACGAAAAGATTTTAATCAAGCGATCAAAATGATACATCCTTCAAGGTTGTAGCAGCTGACGAAGTAGACTGACAATTTGTAGAAGAGCGTTGAATAATTTGTTTTGAGGATTTCTTATTACGACAAACCATTAAAGTCATCATTAATTAGACGCAAAAAAAGGAATTTATAAAATTCTAACCATTTCTTATTTTTATTGTTTGTAAAAGGCAGTGGCGGCTCGTGGTGAATTATATTGGGAGGTCAATAACAAATTTAAATTAAGCTTTAAATTCTCTTGAAGTTCAGTTCTACTCTTCGTTCTTTAGGATAGAAAAAATGCTGAATGACACGTTCGTTAAAATTGTACGTACAGGGTGATCAGTTAAGGGTAGCGAGCGGCCATATCTCATAAGATATTTGTCGTATACATTTGAGAAAAAAAAATCGTAATAAAAGTCGCCAAGAGAAATTGCTGAAATTATTTTCGAGTTTGTCAAACGTCCGCTAGAGGGCGTAACAACAAACACCAAGTAGAAAAATGGGGTTTTTATAGAATTTTGCCTAATGAAAATATATCGATGATATCATTTTCATATTTAGTGACCATTTCCCTACACATTTTGTCTAAAATGTTTTGTTCTATATATCAAAATAAAGCGGTGGGGGAAGTTCAATTGTTTTTTTAAACAAACCAAGATGTCTCCCGTTTCTTATGACCGATTTTAGCAAACTTAGGCTCATATGAAAGAGCATAATTTGCACTACAAAACGCTTATTTGGTTTTGAATTTTTGACTTTTGCTGGCGTCGCTAGATGGCGTTAACTGAATTAGTAGCATATTTTTTAGTTTTTTTCAAAAAAAACAAATGTAATGGTATATTCATTTTTACATATTTTAAAAGGGGATAAATTTCTCTATAATTTAATGAAAATAATTTATCATCTACCTTTTTTTGAACCGTTGATATTGACCAAAATATTATTTTATTTTATTAAAAAATGGCACGCCACTGCTTTTTGTCAAAATAAAAATAATTTTCGTAATCACTTATTAGTTGCTAACAAAAAGAACCTCTTGACTTTTTTTCGTTAGACGAACGGTTTTGGATTGAAAAAATAAGATTTTTCATTGTTAAACATCTAAAATAACCGTTCGTCTAACGAAAAAAAGTCAAGAGGTTCTTTTTGTTAGCAACTAATAAGTGATTACGAAATTGATTTTTATTTTGACAAAAAGCAGTGGCGTGCCATTTTTTAATAAAATAAAATAATATTTTGGTCAATATCAACGGTTCAAAATAAGGTAGATGATAAATTATTATCATTAGAGAAATTTATCCCCTTTTAAAATATGTAAAAATGAATATACCATTACATTTGTTTTTTTCGAAAAAAAAACTAAAAAATATGCTACTAATTCAGTTAACGCCATCTAACGACGCCAGCAAAAGTCAAAAATTCAAAACCAAATAAGCGTTTTATAGTGCAAATTATGCTCTTTCATATGAGCCTAAGTTTGCTAAAATCGGTCAAAAGAAACGGGAGACATCTTGGTTTGTTTGAAAAAACAATTGAACTTCCCCCACCGCTTTATTTTGATATATAGAACAAAACATTTTAGACAAAAAGTGTAGGGAAATGATCACTAAATATGAAAATGATATCATCGATATATTTTCATTAGGCAAAATTCTATAATATAACGATTTTTGGATACATTTTCAATAAAATCTCTAAGGGATTTTCTATAAGCTGAGTGCGAATATCAACACTTCCGACCGTAGCATAGTTCACCGAACATTTCATGTGATCTGCAGAAAACGCATGTTTTTTTATTTTCCCTTTTAAGTGTTTTAACTCTTTAACACCGGTTTTGCACCATACTGCGTTCGACGAGTGCTTAGAAAACAACAAACAAACATAACAGTAAAATGAGTTAGAGGCTTCAAAACCACATATCCAGTTAGCTAAATCGTACATACTTTTGCGAAAGTTTCGATAAACCTCTTTATTTTTGTCTTTACTAGTTTGTCGTATACTAAGTTCTGGCAAATTGCGACTACTTACCTTGAATTCGGTAATTTTCTCAAAATTAAGTTCGTTGGCACTCTTTAGTTGTTTCATTTTTTGCACTATCGACATTTAATTTCATCTACAATCACAACTCAAACATAGACCATCTTGAAATTGGTTATTTTTGCAAAATTGAGTTCCTAAGCACTTTTTAGATGTTTATTTTTTTGCACTAGTCAACATTTTATTTCGTGTATATTTCCAACTCACACATGGATCATAAAACATAAAAATATATGTTACAAAAAACAGTATATAAATCAATTTTCATCCATTAAAAACGTCCGAAACAATATCGAGTTAGAATATCGACCGCGCGACCTCTGCACAATTGAACTTTCCGCACGCCGACGTGATGCCGCGACCGATCGATCGAATTATGAAAAGAGACCGGCTGATGACCCAAATCGCGATTTCATATTCCATTTGCTAGCACGTTCGGCTGCCGCTCGGTAGCTGTGAAATCTTCGGGTACTTTCGTCAAGCTTTAAGGTAATGAGGGCAATTCGGACTGCCTAGCCTAGCTTAGTATAGCGTATTTTACTATCCCTAAGGAACGCAACGAAATCATTTAAACCGCCGCGCGCGGCTAATAGTGTAACGTATTTAACTTTTCCCAAAGTTCGCGTTTTATCACAACTATTAGGAGGGACGGTCAAACGAATAATTTATTTTCTGAAATATTCTTGGAGGGTTATTAACCAAAGGACCCTATGGAAGAGCCGCCACTGATAAAAGGATTGAATTACATAGATATGTCTATAAACAAACTTTTTAAATAGTTAATTATTGTTAAAATGTCACAAACCGAAACATAATTGAAACAAAAACGTATCACGGTTAGAAACATTCGCCGATTAAGTAGGGTAATTCCGGAATAGATGGTCCAACGGTTGAGATGTCTCTTGTCAATATTTCCGATAATGTTAAATCCACGTTACCGTTACCTTATACACCTGTTTTATACATGTCGTATAAATTGTGCTCCATTTTTGTTCAATTTTGGATAAGTTATGTCAAATATATCACTTTGCAGGCAGGAAAAATATTTCAAAGTCAAAGTCCAAATATGCTTTATTGTCCAAAGATCTACTCTTACTGACAAAGCTGTAATAATAAATAAAATCAGAATAAAGAAAAACATAGCAGTTCAAAAAAGAAATGGAAAACTGATGTACACAATTGAGGTTACTAAAGTTCAAAAAAAAACAATGAAAATAATTTGTTTTTAGGTACTCTTAAAATTATACAATATTTCTAAGGGTATCAAAGAGTACTTCTCTTATATCAAGACTGCAGAAACAAATTAAAATAAAGATGATATAAGTTCAGTATTGGCTCGCTAGGGGACGCGGCTAAGTTTTCCAATCAATTTACTTAAAAATAAAAATATTTTTAAAATATTAAGCATTTTACAATCTACATTTTTATTATAAAAAATGTAGTATGTTTCATATAAATTCACATTATTTACTTAATTATACCATTATTTCCTAGCAAAACTGGTGCATTATATACTCAAGAAACAGCAATGACTTAAAAACGTAGCGCGCTGAACACCTCTTTATAACAGCGACCCCCCGTTGAGGAATCACAATCAGCAGTAACAAATTCCACATCAGACTCCCCCCGTACGCCGGCTTTCGCGCTTAGATTTGTTTACGGCAGTTGCTATGGCAAGGCAATGGTGAATATCCGTAAGCCAAATAGAGATGGGAGCAACATAAAACTGCTGCTGCAGGCGCTTGTTCGCTTGTTATAGAATTAATGTAAATATTGTAAATCCGTGCATTCGAATCAACGGAGGCGGAAATTAGCTTTAAGATATATAAGAACAAAAAATATATTTAAAATCTTATAAATTCATATTATTTTCCTGAGTATTAAAAAACGCTCCAAAGCTATGAATAATTAACATCATAAAAAGGTTAAAAAGAACGGCCATTTTGGGCGTGGCACTCCGAAAATTTTTCGCCTGCGCACCTAGCTACGCTGCACTTCACCCGTTTTTAAATCCACGAGCGGCCACTGTAAAACTTAACAATTTAAAAATTGACAACTAAACATAATAAATGTATTCTTTTCCAACAAATGCAATAAAATTATAACCTATTTTAAACACAGACAAAATAGATAAACATAACTGATCTTGGTATGTTCCTGCAAAGACTTGCACTATGGTTATAGTTAAAGTGTCCCTGTATAATACTCGATTAGATCATAGTATACCTTAGTAACCAATCTCCATTTTACCACCTTTTTAAAATGTGGTAACTTTTGAATACTTTTTAGTTCTGCCCGTTAGTAATTATATATTTTTATACTTTCATAAAATATTGATTCCTTTGTTAGTGCAGACTTTGGTATTTGCAATGGTATTCTATCTGTATTGCGTAGATTATAAGCATTAGTTTGAATTAAGTTTTTGTATTTTTTATGTTTAAGATACATTATCTCCAAGACGAATAAATAGGGTAGTGTCAGCAGTCTTTCTTTCAAAAACAATGGCCTACAGTGATCATATACTCCTGCCTTGCACATGTATCTGATTGCACTCTTCCGCAATATGAAAACAGAAGTGACGAGGTGTTGGCTAGATAGTCCCCAAAAAGCTATTCTATATTGGAGGTGCGACTCAATTAAAGCATGATATGCAGTTTTAGCCATACATATACCAAGTTCACCAGTGGCGGCTCTTCCGTAGGGTCATTTGGTCAATGACCCCCCAAAAATATTTTAGAAAATAAATTATTCGTTTGACCGTCCCTCCTGATAGTTGTAATAAAACGCGAACCTTGGGAAAAGTTAAATACGCTAAACTATTAGCCGCGCGCGGCAATTCGAATGATCTCGTTGAGTTCCTTAAGCATAGTAAAATACGCTATACTAAGCTAGGCTGGGCAGTCCGAATTGCCTTTATTACCTTAAAGCTTGACGAAAGCACTCGAAGATTTCATAGCTACCGAGCGGCAGCCGAACGTGATAGCAAATGGAATATGAAATTGCGATTTGGGTCATCAGCCCATCTCTTCTCATAATTCGATCGATCGGTGGCGGCATCACGTCGGCATGCGGAAGTTTAGTTGTTTAGAAGTCGCGCGGTCGATATTCCAACTCGATATTGTTTTGGACGTTTTTAATCGATAGAAATTGATTTGTATACTGTTTTTTGTAATATATATTTTTTTATTTTTATGATCCATGTATGAGTTGGAAATATACAGGAAATAAAATGTTGGTACTGACTAGCAAAAAATAAACAACTAAAAAGTGCTTACGAACTTAATTTTGCAAAAATAACCAATTTCAAGATGGTCTATGTTTAAGTTGTGAATGTAGAAGAAATAAAATGTCGCTAGTGCAAAAAATTAAACAACTAAAGAGTGCTAACGAACTTAATTTTGAGAAAATAACCGAATTCAAGGTAATGGTCGCAATTTGCCAGAACTTAGTATACGACAAACTAGTAAAGACAAAAATAAAGAGGTTCATCGAAACCCTCGCAAAATTATGTACGATTTGGCTAACTGGATATGTGGTTGTGAGGTCTCTAACGCATTTTATTGTTATGTTTGTTTGTTGTTTTCTAAGGACTCTTAGGACTCATTATGGTGCAAAACCAATGTTAAAGACTTTAAACACTTAAAAGAAAAAACATGCGTTTTCTGCAGATCACATGAAATGTTCGGTGAACTATGCTACAGTCGGAAGTGTTGATATTCGCACTGAAGTAGACACAGCTTATAGAAAATCGCTTAGAGATTTTAATTAAAATGTATCAAATAATCGTTATATTTTAAACAAAATTATAGATTGTGTAAAATTTTGTAGGGCATTCGTTAGTATAGAGAAATCGTTTATAAAAGGAATGTGCGTGCAATTTTAACGAACGTGTCATTCAGCATTTTTCAAATACTAAAGAACGAAAAGTAGACCTGAACTTCAAGAGAATTTAGAGCTCAATTTAAAGATAAGATATTTATTTTTATTTTAAGTATATCTATTTTTAAATTTGTTATTGACCTCCCAATATAATTCACCACGAGCCGCCACTGAAGTTCACTGGAAATAACTCGTATAGCATAACATCCCGACGACAGCTTCTTATTTAGGTCTAAAATATGGTCTTTAAGTTTCAGTTTTCCGTCAATGTAACAGTTGTTAAAAGAAGTTTTAAAAGTCAAACTGTTAGTCTTAGTCTTAGTTAGTTGCAACAGAGGAAGTCTGCTTCGCACCATTGCTTAATCTTAGGTAGATCTTGTGATATGTTGAATTCAAGAGTTTCAGCTGATTTATCCCTTCACAAAATTGTCGTGTCGTTGGCGAAGGTGTTAAAAGTTCCTTGTATGTTAATTTTGGTAAGGTCATTAATAAATCAGAGGAACATCTCTTGACAATCCACCCCTCTTCGAATTTCCACTGTGACCTCTCACAAATTGATCCCCGTCAGAAAGGTATGACTCAAACCACTGTAGTGTCACTCCTATAAACACATACCAGGAGAGCTTCCGAAGCAGTATTCGATGACTTACGCATTCAAAGGCCTTTGAGAAGTCACAGAACACTGCATCAGCCACATCTCCCTCATTAAGGGTAGCATACAAGGGTTCCAGAAATGAGAAAATGGCATCATTAGTACCCTTCGCACTCTGAAACCCAAATTGTCTATGAGTCACAATATTGTTATTCTTTAGGAACGAAAGGGCAACCGCTATGAATGCGCAAAAATGTGATTTAATAATTTCGCATTACATTATTCACCAACAAAACTTGTGCTCTAAGTCCATTCGACTGAAGAACGTTGTGTGAACGAATGGATGTGGTAGTAAGTACCATCAATTTCATTAGATCCCGCGGTCTTAACCATCGTCGCGCCAGTTTAAAGTATTTTTGGATGAGCTCTCTTCAGAACACGATGATGTAACATACTATTGCAAAATACTATAGTGAAGGCAAAATGCTAAAAAGTTTTTATGACCTTAGAAAAGAAATAGTGGATCTTATGGAAATGAAAGAAAAAACATTGCCGCAATTTTGTTACCCAACTTGGCTTTGTGGCTTGGCATTCCTGGTAGACATCACAGGACTTAAACGACCTGAACTTGAAGCTTCAAAAACAAGGGCAATTGGTAAACCAGCTGTACTGTCATCTTAAAGCTTTTGAAAAGAAAATTCGCTTGTGAGAAATAAAAATGAGAAGTAAAAACTGTTTTCATTTTTTAACATTATCCACTCATGAAAACATTGAATACGGTCGCTATGTTGAAGAACTGAAACTATTGTCAGAGCAATTCACTGATCGGTTTTCCGATTTTAAGACTACGGGTAGCACTTTCAATATTTTTGCAAAATCCTTGTAAGTGTAATGTGGAAGATTCTCCTACAAATGGAGCTTCAAGAAGATTCATATTTGAAGTCTAAATTTGATGGAACTAAGCGAATTTTACCGAACATAGCTTTCCGAAGAAAAGTGTCCACAGCTGAGAGTTTTCGCACGAAAAATAATTTGTACTTTTGGTAGCACGTATCAATGTAAACAGCTTTTTTCAATCATGAAAATTAATAAAAATAAGCATCGTACTCGGCTTACAGATGTTAATTTAGAACACACTTTGCGTCTATGTGCTAGTGATATTGACCCCAATATTGTTCATCTTGTTTCTCAGCTTCAAACTCAAGTCTCTCATTAATTTTCATTTGATGTTTCTATCTGTTTTTGTTAATTTGTTTTTTATATATTTGATTGTGCTATCATATTCACTACTACCCAGTGGCGGCTATTCAGGTGAAGTAGGTGAAGTGCTATTTCACCAGGAAAAATAAACAAACAAACATCTAACTATATTTATTAAATATCTCTTAAAATTTTAGTTTTTACATTCATTTATTCACCTAATTGGCAAAAAATAAACTGTACATCTCGAATAAATATTTTACTTAACCGTTGGCGGCATGTCTTTTTAAAACTTTCAATTGAACATTATGAGAACAACTATAACAGTGGCGCAAACCGCTTCGACTTTGCTGGAGGTGCTATGTTTAGTTTACGATTTTCCTACTACGTTGCCATGACAACGCGTACGCTATGACGTCGGACGCACGGAAGATTAATGTTAACCAGCGCCATACAACGCTCCCGGTGAATTGCTAACGCAGTACACTACACCCACGTATCGTTCAGTTTGCGGTGGTTGTTTACTTTTATTTTCGCGGATTTCGCTGCAACCGGTTAGTTCCTTTGCAGTTTACTTAACTGTTTTATGTTATATTTATTATGGTGTTGTTACAACTTTATTTGGTGTCGCGTATATTATTTTACATTATTGATGAATCCGGTCACGAATGTGGTTTGCATTTTGTTGGAAACTCCATTTTATCGATGGAAGGAACAAGATCAGAGTTTTAATCGTCATCCTGGTTTTCAGCGTACAAATGGTTATATAGTAGTCAAATATTACAAAAATTGTTTCGCTGACCTTGTTTACTAGTTTACAATAAATATTCAGTGTGGAATAAGGGAGGATTTGCAGATATGTTAAATACATGAAGGCCTTTACATAAACATGAAGATTCGGCGGAGCATTTAAAATGCGAATTAATGCTAAAAACATTTGTAAAAAATCAAAGCACTATAGCTGACACTTTAAAAGAAAATGCTAAAGAATATAAAATACATTTTAACGAAAACGTCGGATTAAATAGACTATTTATGTGCTTGGTAATTAACGCAGTTGTGTATCTTGCAAAACAAGAATTAGTCTTTCGCTGCCATGATGAGAGCAGCGAGTCAATAAATAGGGGGAATTTTAAAAAGCTTTTAGGGTCATTAATATCGAGAAGTTCCAAGAACTAAAAGATCATCATAAAAAAATTAAAAATGTTTTTACTGGTGACTCGAAAACTATTCAAAACGAAATAATTAACACACAGTTTTTTTCTGTGCAAGTGGATGACACCACTGATATTACGCAATTTCGAATTTTTTTGCAAGCCTTAGTGGCATTCCCTCATTTTTTCATCACTCAGCCAAACGAACGTATGCTTTTACATCTGCATCTACGAGGCGTATACCAAAAATTACAGAAACTCATTGGTCTTCAAATTCAAAGTTAGTAAATGTGATTGTTCAAGTTGCGTTCTTCAAAAAAAATCGTTTGACATTCATTTTTGCATATCCAATATAAAACGCTGTCGTGAGGCGCTCTGTTAAAAAAAGAATGAACATTTTTTTTTAGTACCATGTTTGATAAAGCAAATTCTATTACAGAAATAAATCATTACAAACGTGGGCTTGCTAAGCTTTCACCTGAAGAAATTAGGGCTAAGTATAGAACCCTTTTTTATGAAATATTGGACCATATTTTAATGGAAATGACACTAAGCTTTCAAGACTCTGAAAAACTTACATTTTATGTTTGGCAGATTCTGCTAAATTTTCCGAATATACTTTAAATTTTCCGACTGGCCCGTTTGAAAATTTCTTACAGTTATATGGGGAAATATTTTCAAAAAGTCAACGACTTAAAAATGATCTTGGTCTTATTTTTGCCAATGACAGTAATTGGAATATATCGCTGCAAGAGCAAATGAAAAAAATTAATGAAAATAAAGATATTTTAACCAAAGCACATAAAGTGTTTTCCCTTATTTTGACAATACCGTCGACAAGTGCTTCAGTAGAAAGAAGTTTTTCTTGCCTCAAACGTGTAAAAACTTATTTAAGAAATACAATATCTTAAAAAAGACTTACTTCTCTAGGCAATAATTCAATTCAAAAGGAATGTCTGGAGGAGATTAGAGCAACTCGTCCATTTTATGAGGATGTTATAAATAAATTTGCTGCTACGAAGGATAGGAGAGTTGATTTAGTATTCAAAATTTAGGTAAGTCGTAAAAAATATTCTACCCCTAAAAAAATTATTGCGATATTTTCCTGCTTCATTTGCACTTCACTTACTTTATCACCCGCCACTGCCAATGCAGTACTACCTACTTATTTCTTACCTAAGGCCCGCCTGATTAAGTCCTTAAAATTACGCTCTCAGCTAAGCAAAGATTACCCATACCTGATGTAGGTAAACATTTAAATCATTTATATCTTGCTTCCTTGGTCTATAAAACATTTCCGAAAATAGATAAAAAAAATTAGTAATTATCCATTTATTTTTAGAATTTTTACTGCACGTTTATATTTTACTGCACTGTCCCGAAATAATTATTAGTTGTGTAGGTTTCAACAATTCGCAGTGATAAAATAGTGTACCTTCCGAGAAATACTTTTGAAAGTCGCACACATTAAACTCCCACGTTCACTTTGAATCTAATATCTAAAACTGATTTATTTGAAAACTCTCAATTCTATTTTGGTAAATTACAGGAACTAAATTCCTTAGATTTGTAATATGTTTGCAATTCGGTTTTGTTTAAATAGTCTTGTTAGCAGTAGGATGTAATAGCTTTAAGTGCCCGAATTCTGCACACAAATAAAAAACTATGAATGAGTTCTATTAATAGTCCATTACTATTAAGTATAGAATGAACAAACAACAAAAAAAAAGCAACATTTTCTTAATTAGGTGGTCTGGTCAGTGTTGAATTTAGAGAGTTTCCCCAAGGAAATAGAATATTAAAAAAAAGCCTTATAGAGATTTTTATAAAATTCTTTAGAAAATTGGCTAACAAATTATTTTATAAATAATGCTTATTTCGATAAATGTAAAATGTAAAAAATATATCGAAAAATTCGGGTAAGAACAATTCTGTTTAAATATAACTACACTCAGACGCACAAAAAACGATCACTTTAAAATTTTAAGAAATTGTGATCTTAAAGAACTTTTTTATTTTTTGACCTAATTTAATGATTTTTTCACCAAATGGAAAAAATCATTCTAAATTCCTGAAAAATATTCATATTTTAGAAAAATATTTTATTTATCCATTTTATACGAGGCAAAACAAAATGATGTTTTGAGATGTAATTTTAAATGACCTTGTGCCAAAATGCAGCTTTTAGAAGTCAATGAAAAGCATTTCATTTTCAAGCTTAAATTTTATATTTCTTAATTAATATTCTCTATTCGTCAGTTTTTAATTCACGTCAATATCTCGCTTCGTTGTAAAATTATAGGCTATTGAATACGACATTGCGCTTTTTCAATTTGACAAGGTCTTTTTTTAATTAAATTCTAATTATGCAACAATCAAAAGTGCCATGAAAACAGTGACATGCCGTTGCTAGGGGATGAAGAGCGCTTCATTTTATTTATTGTTTGACGTTTTTATTCTTGTCATATTGAAAGCATTTTTAAAATGGTTTTGAACAATATGGACCAATACGTCCCAAGAGAATTTAATGTCAGCTGTTCTACTGTCCGAAGAATTGAGCTACGATATAGAGAAACGGGTAGTAACAAACGAAGATCTGGCAGTGGCCGAAAAAATTAATACTTATTTGAATTTACATAACTTACTTTTTTTTAAAGATCTTCTGTATTCGAGTTTTTGGAACCCCCACATTCTCTTCAACGTTTCTACATGAAGTTGTATCTTCTGCTTTAACACACACCGATACATTTATCACATCTTCTTCGTTTTCTTTATTGTATGTTTCTGCACTACGCTTGGTAAAAGATCCAACATTAAGCATGGTGCCTACATACACCAATATTGCTTAATATAAGAACATACTCAGAGACAGCAACATACTTTCATTCAAGTACAGATCTGACGCCTCGTTCACATTTTCATTGCGGTGAATATAACAGACCAATATATGATATTTTTCTTGAATAGAATAACTTTCATTTACAAACATATTACGAGAGAAACACTTATTATATTCATACAATATTAAAACGAGTAAACGCCTTTTGACAGATCATACGAAAAGTTTGGCGGAACTATCATCTTTTGTTATATTTGCTGTCATGGCCTACTACAAAATTATAAATCCAATTTAACAAAATGCATATTACCAGTGCATTATTACAAATAAGTATAGACTATCATATATTTTTCAAAAGCTAAAAGCGAGGCGGATAAAATAAATTACAAATATACAGGGTGGTCCATTTAAAAAACATAACTTTAGGTTATATCAAAAAACTTACAGCCCGCAGAAAAAATCTAACTATGCCACTGGATTCTACCGAGGATTCTACGTAAAAACCTATGTAAGTGGCAGTTTTTACCTTGCCGATAAGTTGAAGAATAACCGAGATACGGGGGTTCTCAAAATGCAAATTTTTCAGATACGCCCTGCATCTTAAAAACGAAGCTGGCCATGAAAAATCCTGTATTTTTGTTGATAAAGGCTCTACTTCGTAAAAACAACGAGAATAGGACCTGTACAAACTAATGAGTACCCGCATTGGTTTTCTAGGATAAAAATAAAAATAAAGCCGTTTCAAGCAGATGCACAGTCACCTAAGTAACTGTAAAATAGAATTCAAGATTTAAATATACAGTTTTATTGATTCTTTGCGGAGAGACAAAATAAATAGGTGAAAGTAAAAGGTATTACATTTTTCGGCTTCGCCATATTGTCAAGATTTTTTTAAAGTATGTTAGGAACTAGATAGGGGGGAACAGTAGTAGCTACTGTTGTGAGAAATTTTCAATTTATCTTGTTATTAGCTAGTAGCATAGCCAACTCCAGTGGCAGCTCGTGGTGAATTATATTGGGAGGTCAATAACAAATTTAAAAATTGGCATACTTAAAATAAAAATAAATCTTTAAATTGAGCTGTAAATTCCCTTGAAGTTCAGGTCTACCCTTCGTTCTTTAGAATTGGAAAAATGCTGAATGACACTTTCGTTAAAATTGCACGCACATTCCTTTTATAAACGATTTCTCGATACTTAACATTGCTAAAGCGGATAGTCTATCTCGGCCAACTCCTGAACAAGATTTATAAGCCCTCGACAAAACCCCTGGATTTTCAGACAAAGCCGTTTCATCAAGGCCACGTAGTGCCAGCTCGAATGCCCCACAAAATTTTACACTATCTATAATTTTGTTTAAAATATAACGATTTTTGGATACATTTTCATTAAAATCTAAAAAAAAGGAATTTTCTATAAGCTGTGTCTAGCTGAGTGCGAATATCAACACTTCCGACCGTAGCATAGTTCACCGAACATTTCATGTGATCTGCAGAAAACGCATGTTTTTTTATTTTTTCTTTTAAGTGTTTTAAGTCTTTAACACCGGTTTTGTACCATAATGAGTCCTTAGAAAAGAACAAACAAACCTAACAGTAAAATGAGTTAGAGACTTCACAAACCAGTTAGCTAAATCGTACATACTTTTGCGAAAGTTTCGATGAACCTCTTTATTTTTGTCTTTACTAGTTTGTCGTATACTAAGTTCTGGCAAACTGCGACCACTTGCCTTGAATTCGGTTATTTTCTCAAAGTTAAGTTCGTTAGCACTCTTTAGTTGTTTAATTTTTTGCTCTACCGACGCCGACGTTTTATTTCATGTACCTTCACAACTCAAACATAGACCACCTTGAAATTGGTTATTTTTTGCAAAATTAAGTTCGTAATCATTTTTTAGTTGTTTATGTTTTTGCACTAGTCACTACTAACATTTTATTTCCTGTATATTCCAACAAAAAACAGTATATAAATGAATTTTCATCGATTAAAAACGTCCGAAACAATATCGAGTTAGAATATCGACAGCGCAACCTCTGAACAATTGAAATTCCGCATGCCGACGTGATGCCGCGACCGATCGATCGAATTATGAGAAGAGACTGGCTGATGTCCCAAATCGCGATTTCATATTCCAATTGCTATCACGTTCGACTGCCGCTCGGTAGCTGTGAAATCTTCGAGTACTTTCGTCAAGCTTTGAGGTAATCAGGGCAATTCGGACTGCCGAGCCTAGCTTAGTATAGCGTATTTTATTATGCTTAAGGAACGCAACGAGACCATCGGAACCGCCGCGCGCGGCTAATAGTGTAGCGTATTTAACTTTTCCCGAGGTTCGCGTTTTATTACAACTATTAGGAGGATAATTTATTTTCTGAAATATTTTTGGGGGGTCATTGACCAAATGACCCTATGGAAGAGCCGCCATTGAAGGGCTCCAATCCAAAGTTAAACTACACTAGTCATCACTTCATAACACGTAGAAAAAACACGACGACCAAAAAAAGTCTTCACGTCAGATCGATGAAGAATTTGAATAAAGTTTTTGTCATAGTGGTCGCTGAAAGACAGGGGGCGTCGGAAGATAAAAGGGCCCTTGGCTACGCCACTGTTTAACAGGGATGGCTAAAGGGGAAACGGACGGGAGTATTTCTCAACTGGGAACGACCCAGGAAACAAAAATTTCATAAGTAATCCTATACAATTTTGACTCCACTTCTGACAATATTTTAGGATAGGATGTTATAGTAAACTATGATCTCTGGCCGTTTCTTTACCGAGATACAGGGTGTTGAAATTTAATAAAAAAAAAATCCTAATGTTAAATAACTCCTGAACGCGTTAAGATTTTTTCATGAAATTTAGTAGATGAAATAAGCATTCTGGGACACTTACTTTAAAAATATAACACGTCCTTGTTCATAAGTCACTATTTTCTGCAAAAAAACGTTGTGGCCTACTCTGTACAAAATTTCAAACAATAAGTTTAGTTTTATGTATCACCTTTTACTTTAAGAGAAAAAAAAACATTCTATGGACAGCTGAAATTATTATTTCTCCCTTAATTAAATTAACATTTAAATGTTTTACCACTCTTTAACAGTAGTTAAAATGTATATACTTTATTTTTATACCAATAAACTCATGGACAAAATTATCGAATATTTTTTGAAATCATTATTTTTTCAAAATAAATTTTAAATAATCTCCGTAAATGTACATGAGCTGAATATTAGGATCTAGTAGGCTGATTACTCGCTTGTTTTAACATATTTTGACGTTTAATTAACATTAATGGCGCATGTCATTTTCTTTTGTGCATTTTATCAAAAACAAATAATAACATATTTTGTGAATTAAGCTTGAACTTAAGTTACTGTAGGTTAATTAACTAAGTAATAGCAAAAAGTGTTTCTGTTTGTTGCTAAAAAACATCAGTATGCCACCAGTTACACACTGCACTGAAGTTGAAGCGGTGCAAATTGTAACTCTATATAACGAAGGATATAAACAGAAGGATATCGCACGACGTCTAAGGAGAGGTCAATCTACAGTATCGAATATTTTAAAAAGGTATGAAGAGACTGGAAATTACGTACGTAGACCTGGTCAAGGGCGCAAGAGATGTACAACAGCAATTGATGATCGATTTTTGATACTTAATTCTACACGAAATCGCACATTGACATCGTCGCATCTCAAAAATGAATTACTTAATGTAAGACAAGTTAATGTAAGTTCAAAAACAGTTAGGCGAAGATTAAAAGAAGCAGGTTTGAAGCCAAGACGGCCCGCCAAAGTTCCATGTCTTCTCCAAAATCACAAAGTTCAACGATTAGAATTTGCTAGAAGGCATATTCAGTGGGATAACGAAATATGGAAGAATGTTCTCTTTACGGATGAGACCAGAATACAATTATGGAAGCCCGATGGTCGAAACCACGTCTACAGAAGAGTTGGAGAACGGTTTGCTCCCTGCAATCTCGTAGAGACCGTTAGTTTTGGCGGTGGCGGTATAATGTTCTGGGGCGGTATTTCTTGGGAGGGACGCACCGAACTTGTGGAAGTGATTGGACGAATGACAAGTGACTTGTATATTGAAAACATTCTTCAAGAACATGTTTTGCCTTATGTCGGCCATATTGGATATGAAGAATTCATATTAATGCACGATAATGCTCGACCGCATGCAGCTGATATAGACGCGGTCCACATTCAAAGATTAGATTGGCCACCATATAGCCCCGACTTAAATCCAATAGAACATGCATGGGACTATCTTAAACGCCGCATACGACGAAGAAATCCCGTTCCAAATACAATAGACCAGCTTCGGATTGCTGCACAAGAAGAGTGGAATGCAATTCCTCAAGAATATATCCAGAACCTCCTTAGCAGCATGCCGAGAAGTATGGAAGCAGTAATTAGATCTCGAGGCGGGAATACTCGTTACTAACTGTGCTTTAATTTTAATCAAAAAACTTGTATATGCCTTCCAATTATTATTTAAATAAGATGTAAATATCCTTAATTTTTATAACGTTTAGCATTAATTTTTTTCACGATCTTCTGGTAAAAACTTAACATTGTTCACTAAAATATTTTAAAATAAACAGTTTCTTGCAAATGGTAGCATTTAAATAACTTGATTCATCAGTTTTTTTTTAAAGAATGAAAAATTAAAAATATTCGATAATTTTGTCCATGAGTGTATAATATAATATACCTAAGCAAAATCATATTCAAATTAATTGTTTAATAAGGAGAGTTTATGTAAAAACAGTTTGTTCTTTTTTTCTCGAACCTGGAAGAAAAACGGAAGATTGTTCTAATAACTCAAATTAAAGCTTTTTCAAGTCTCTTTTAAATGAATTTATAAACTCGAATGTACAGGGTGAGGTAAAATTATATTGAAGGAAAGTAAGTTTATAAACGTCGTAATTTCTGTTCATAACACTTTTTTGGTTCAATGTGTAAACAATTTTAAAGAACTCTCCAAAACATCCAATTTAATGAATCACTTAGGTACCTATGTAAGTAAATAAATAAAGAAAATAGATGCCTGGAGAGTGTTAGCTGGAGGATGCTGTATAGATAAGTACTGATTTAATACTTTTATTAATACCTATTAATAAAAGTATTACTATTCTATGAAAATAATGCAAAAATTTCTTGATTTGGTATGCATTTTAACAACAAATATGAAAAATTCCCATAGGTAGGTAGTTATAAAAAATTCATCATTGAAAAAGTCCAGACACCTTCAAAACAAACTGCATATATAGGTACAAATTATCATTTTAATGTGTTTGCTTGCATAGTTATTAACACGTTTTTAATGATTATGAAGATAAATAAGCCATCGTTTTTATTGTGTCATTGTGTTTTTAATGCCCAAAATAATGGAATTCTTAAATTTAAAATGCATAAATGAAGCGACAACCCAATGCACGAAGAACGTGCATTGCGATGTTGTTAATTGATTGGAATTTTGCCGGCTTAACAAAAACAAAAATACGAGCTCTAACTATATGTTCGGGTGATGTACGAAATGTTAAAAAACATATTTCTTTTTTATTTAATTTTTTTTTTGTTTTCCTGGCTGAAAAATCAAGTCACATACTCTTTGTCTCACATAAAGTCCGATCGTAAGTAGGGTTGCCAACTCTGGAAAAGTCCAAAGGAGGACAAATGGATTTTACCGATATTCATTTTTCAGAATAACTAAAAAGAACATCTTTTCATTTCTTCATAGTTAAAAAATGTAACAAAAAAAATTAGTTGGTGAAATTTTTGAAAGAATCGAATCCAGTGGCGCTTCCAGAACTCTGGTCTGGGGAGGGTAGAGGTTGGCAGGAGGGGCGGGGGCGAACACCCGTTTAGGCAAATTTTAAACGAAAGTTAGGAAATTAAAAAATTATTATTTATCCGTACCTAACGTTATTTTCAAAATTCAGAAACTAAAGTAATCATAGAATATTTGGAAATAATATACATAGTACATACCTTGTAAAAATTAAATGGAGACCTTGCAATTACAAATTTTAGTCTTTTACTGCAATAGATAAAACAAAAGCATTTTTCGTTCGCGTCTCCCATCCCGCGTCGTGATTTTTCATGTATTTTACCAACCCCAAACGCCTTACGTGTGTGAGACACTGTGAGACGTTGTTGCCATATCACTCGCATATTATTCATACATCGAAAAATTATCACAATACATATCTATCAAATTTTCCGTTTAATAATTGAAAAATATTAGAGGCAAAATAATTTTTAATATTTTCAATATTAGTTATTGGGTGTCTGTGGGGGGGGGGTAATTACCTCTTCTACCTCCCCCCTTGGAAGCGCCCTTAATCGAATCTGGCTAAACAAAATGACGTCCTAACAAAAGGTTAAGAACTTTGATGTAAAAAAACCTAACTTAATTGAAATGGAGTTTTGCAAAATAATCCAGTGTGATTTAGTGATAACTGGTAAAATCTTGATATAAATCCTATAAGGGAGAATAAGATCTCGATCCAATAAAAGGTTTTAATATCAGTATAACACAATACCTACTTTATTTATTGACTTTAAATTGTGTACAGAGAGCAAGGTGTCACTTGTCACTGAACAATGTAACCAACACAATAACTCCTACTAACTGACCTGGCAGACCTTGTTCTGCCTTTTTGATAAGATTCCAAAAAAACAATAAGATATTTCGGAACGCCAGACATTTACATATCTTGTCAAAAAAACCTTTTGCATTTTATGTTGCAAAACGAAATTGTAGTCTAAAAATAATTGATTTTTTTAGAGACAAAGTACATAAAGTTTGAACATATTAAATAATAAATTAAAACCGAATAAAAACCAAAAATTAATAAATAATAGACAAAACAAAAGGTGTGGAGGTGAAAAATGTAACAAAAACGGTAGACAAAATAAATACGAAGAAAAATAAATGTAAAAAAATCGTCAACTTGGTCTTTAATCAAAATATGTAACGAATTACATTACACACAGATAATATATATTTCACTTTTCGAAATAAAACGAGACTTATATCAATGTTTATTACTTTTAATTTTGATTTGCTTAAATTATACGGAATTTAAAATATCGGAGCTTTAAGGGTGAAAAATAGCGTCCTCCACATTAGCTGTGAACGGAGGACATATTAACCTAAAGGAGGACTATCCTCCTGACTGGAGGACGGTTAACAACCCTAATCGTATGGAATAATTAATTTATTTTGCAGCAAATTTGTTATATTTTTATTATTTTGTTATCTAGTTTATGCAAAATAAAATAATTATTTATGATCGGACATTATGTTAGATAAAGAGTATGTGACTTGATTTTTCAGTCAAGAAGACAAAAGAAACAGGTTAAATCAAAGATTTCATACATCGTCCGAACATATAGTTGTAATGGCTGGTAATATACAGTGCTGGACAAATGAAGCGAGACAAAGCATATTTTTGATAAAATTCAAAGACGGATATTTTCGAGGCAAAAAAAGATTTTGATCTTATTTTTTCTCCATGAGATTGCTCAATGCCCCTGCTTTCTTATTTCTAGGCCATAATCGCTAGTTGCAATGACAACTGCACTATACAGGACGTTATATGAAATCCTTTAATTTTTTGCAATTTTTTTTTAGTTCCGAGAATCTAAGAAAAATAATTTTAGAATTTTTTGTTCACGGCAAAATGAACTATGGACGAATACCAAAAAACGATTTCTATCGATTTTGCCTAACTTCATTTGTTTTCACTGTACATGGTTTAATCGAGAAATTCGATGTTTTCTCAAAAATTAATCCATAATTTTGGCTGTTTTTACAAAGTAGGCATGGGATAAGCGAATTTGGAGTGGGGAGTTATGTCGCTAATACCACTAATACAGAGATATTACACAGGATGTGATACAGACAAATGATAGGCGAACTCAATTTTTTTTAGGAATGTCACTGTTAAACTGCACGTCTGTTACATTCTCATACGAGAGGTAGAGTAGACTTTTTGCCCAAACGGTTTGTCACGAGATAAACTGCGAACATTTTGAATTTGTTTTCTTTTCGAATTATTTTTGTGTCAAAATGATACCAGGACAAAGAAACAAACAAAATCAAACATTTCTGTCCAGTTAACTTGTTTTAATGCATTTTTTGTGTACGAGGGTTAAGCAAAACTAACTACGTTATCTATCTATCTATAGAGTCAGGTAAATTCAAATATGTACGCACCCTTTTCTTAACTTATCTCGGAAAATGTAGGAGGTAGGGAAGATGATTAAAAAGGAAAGTTTCGTGACTTGGCCTGTAACCTTAATTTATTTAATTTTCATTTATACATGGTACAATGAACAGGTTTGAACTTATTTATTTTTCCTTCTTTACTAATTCCAAGTTTTTTTTTGTGTAAACCGCAATACCCGAAAATTAATTTGTTTTTGAGATATTGACCCGCGAAAAATGACATTTTGATAAGTTAAAACCAAACCACGAAATGTTTCTTTTCAATTTTTTCTTCATCTCTGATGATTTTTTTATAAAATAAGTCTTATTTCGAACACCCCGCACAATTTACTCGTGTTATGGAAAGTATAAAATATGTTGATGCCCATGCCTATACTAATTATTAGAGACATTTTTCCGAACTGTTTTTTTCGTGGTTCCAATCCTAAGTCGATTTGTCACGAAATAAACGACTCACAGCCAAAAGTCCTTCAATGTTTCGGGAGCCAGTTTACTAGTCATATTTGTTTGTAGCAAATATGTTCAATAATATCCAAAATCAAACTAGCCCTTGCAAAAACTTCTCTGTATCAACAATGCAATTACACGTGTTTAATTCATGTTGGCGTTGGAAAAACAATTGAAGAAATACTACTGTGAAAACAAATGAAGCTAGGCAAAATCGGTAGAGATTGTTTTTTGGTATTCGTCCATAGATCATTTAGCCGTGAACAAAAAAATCTAAAATTATTTTTCTTAGATTCTCGGAACTAACAAAATTTGTAAAAAATGAAAGGATTTCATATAACGCCCTGTATAGTGCAGTTGTCATTGCAAATAGCGATTATGGCCTAGAAGTAAGAAAGTAGGGGGATTGCGCAATCACATGCAGGAAAAATGAGGTCAAAATCTTTTTTTGCTTCGAAAATATTCGTCTTTGAATTTTATCAAAAATATGCTTTGTCTCGTTTCATTTGTCCAGCGCTGTAGATTGAATATAATACTGGTACTGCATAAATATATTTTGCAGATTTTGATTTTTGAGAAAGTAGGCCTAATGATAAAAAGTTCAATAATTGGGATAGGCTTAAGACAGTCGAGCGAAAAATACATACAATACATGCTTCTTTAATGCTCATGATTTTATCATATGATAAAACTTAAGTAAACGTAAGTGAAACTTAAGTAAATATATTAAGTTTAACAGCATATTTCTTGGCAATCTTTATAAGCAATAAGTCCTATTAATATTTTGTCTAGAGTGCTTCATTTCCAGTGAACAGGGTCCTTAAAGCATCGAAGAGATTAGTTTGCTACTTTCCTTGTAAAAGAGGAGTATCGTAATCGTGAAAAACTCGCCCTCCCAAGTTTTTACAGATCTTCACGTTTTAGGTCCTCCCTAGATGCCAAAAAACATGTTTTCTCAATTCCGTCGGTGTGTCTGTACGCGGCAGAGCTCAAAAACTACTTACCCACTCCAAATTTGGGTCAAAAATCAAGAGTTGTAAGAGGATGAAATGTTAAAAAAATTATTATTAAAAAACTAATTATCCAATTTACCTAAAATTGCACAAAAATCAGGTATTAGGTAGAGATCATCTGGTAAAATTTTGGAACGAATCCAAGATGGAGAGACAAAATGGCGACCTAGTTAAAATTTAAAAAAATATATTACTAAAAAACTACTTATTCTATTTACCTGAAGTTTTGCACAAACATCAAGTATTACGTAAAAATCAACTGGCAAAATTTTGGTGACAATCTAAGCTGGTGAAATAAAATGGCGGCTTAATAAAGTATTTAAAAATCAGTATGAAAAGACTACTTAGGTTGATTCAAATATTGTGCAAGAATTAAGCGTGATATTTTTTCTTATGTTGAAAAAAAATCCCCTTAGTTAAAACAAGAATAATTATGAAGGAAATTCGAATTATTTTTACCTCATGCGATTTTGGTTGTCCCATAGCTTATGCAATAAACATATACATTTGAAACCAGTGTAGTTTTACGGGAAATTTGATAGGAAAAATAAAAGCCGCTATATTCATATTTTTCCTTAAAAATTTCAAAATGTTTCCGTAAAACCTGCCTTCCGACAATGCAAAAACTCAGGACTTGAGGGAAATCAATTCCTTTTTCAGGAAAATTTCCGATAGATTGACTTCTACTAAGATTTGAGTAGCATATGTTTAAGATTTCTTATTGCCCCTTTTTTTTCAATGAGACTTAATGATGATTCACATCGGCGGTTTTGGAAGATAACCTACCTGTCTTGTTGGAAGACATGAAGACATCCCACCAATGCTAATAATCAGATTATGGTTTATGCGAGAAGGCGTTCTAGCACACTTTATGCGTACGGCTAGCGAATATTTAAATAGGATGTTTGAAGATCGATGAATTGGGCGTGTTTCTTAAATATAAAATCAGTTAGGGCTTCCTAGGTCTTCGGATTTAAATCTACTAGATTTCATTTCGTAGATATATATATATATATATATATATATATATATATATATATATATATATATATATATATATATAGTGTGTATCAGCCAAATGGAATAAATTCGATAATAAATAAATGGGGGCGTGTTCGGAAAAACGCTTGAACCCGTCGATTGGTATTTTTAGTTGCTCATTTTCTCCAATAAAAACTTTTTATACAGGGTGTGTCCTGTAACAGTGGTCAATGCCAACTTTCTTATTTCAAATGCAACACCCCGGATATTATTTAATTTTTGGATTCTTTAGGAGATTCTAAACATATTTTATGTTCAATGTCCTATACCTATCTTCAACTATTTCGGCAATATTAAGTGTTTTCAAATTTATTTTTATTTTATTTATTTCGAATTTATTATTATTCATGAAAATGGCTCTGGTTACTGAACTATTTATTTGATTACAAAAATTCGCTACAACACACTCAATACTTATTTACCATTTAGGTCTTCATATTAAGAATGTAAGCAAAAACCATTTTATCGTTCCTTTTTATTGATATGGAACAAAAAGGGCCAGTTTTGTTTACTTTTAAGTTTTGTTTACTTTTGTGTAAAATGCCTGGCCTTTCTCTTTGCAAGACAGTAGTTGTCAGTGTCAGTGTCATAGTCTTTTGAATTTCGTTAACTGCATAATACCTAATATCAGAAAAATGGTTCATTTAACAGAAATGCATAAAATAACAATTCTACAAATGATTGGTTATGGAGATAACACACGAACACAAGTGGAAGTTGCTCGCTTATTTCATGAAAAATTTCCAAATTTGCCGCATATATCCCAAGGGACAATTAGTAAAATAGAAAAGCAGTTTCGCGAGCTTCGACATGTGAGGCAGATAAAAAAAGCAGCTGCCAATTCAATAAATGATGATACTAAATTGGATATTATGCTTGAGTTTGAGGAAAACCCGCATATTTCTAGTCGACAAGCCGCCGCAATGTTCGATATTAGCCATTCGTCGATTATTCGAACATTAAAAGAAAATAAAATGCATCCCTATAAAGTGATACCAACTCAGGAGCTCATGGAAGACGATTATGATAGGAGAACTTATTTTTGTGAACAAATGATGGCTATGTTAGATAACAATGTTATTCAATTAGAACATGTTTTGTTTTCGGATGAGTGCACATTTACACTTCACGGTCATGTAAATCGTCAAAATTGCCGCTATTGGTCTAGGGAAAATCCTCACTGGATCAGCGAAGAACATACTCAATATCCTGAAAAGGTTAATGTTTGGGCAGGAATTGTTAGGGATCATATCATAGGCCCCTTTTTCATTGACGGCAATTTGAATGGCGATAATTATTTAGCACTGCTCCAAAATAATGTCGTGCCAACTTTGACAAATTTGTATCCGGATCCAGCAAACCCACAAGTTCCAGCGAATATGATATGGTTTTAGCAAGATGGAGCACCGCCCCATTACCAAATTAATGTCCGGCAGTACCTCAACGGAATATTTCCAAATCGGTGAATAGGGAGACGAGGATCGATAGAATGGCCAGCGCGATCCCCTGATCTGACGCCATTAGACTTTTTCTTATGGGGACATATTAAAAATGTTGTATACAAAACTAAACCCCTCGACTTAGCTGACTTAAGAAGACGAATAACGCTTGCGATTAGATCGGTCACGCCTGAGATGCTAAATAACGTTAGAAGAAATTTCTATTTAAGATTAGGAATTTGCCAAGACGTTCGCGGCGAGCATATTCAACAGTTCCTAAATTAACTTTTTACTTTTGTTTATACATTATGAAGAAATAAATAATTTTATTTTTTTAATCTTAATTTTTGCAATAAATTTGAAAACACTTAATATTGCCGAAATAGTTGAAGATAGGTATAGGACATTGAACATAAAATATGTTTAGAATCTCCTAAAGAATCCAAAAATTAAATAATATCCGGGGTGTTGCATTTGAAATAAGAAAGTTGGCATTGACCACCGTTACAGGACACACCCTGTATAAAAAGTTTTTATTGGAGAAAATGAGCAACTAAAAATACCAATCGACGGGTCCAAGCGTTTTTCCGAACACGCCCCCATTTATTTATTATCGAATTTATTCCATTTGGCTGATACACACTGTATATATATATATATATATATATATATATATATATATATATATATATAACACTATAGGTTTCTCGAGTTTCTCACCCAGATTGCTGAAAGATATTTACCACTGTTGATTTCCATTGAGGTTCCCTCAATTTTAGTTATCTCACCATCAATATTTAATTTTTTTTACTACTAACTAAATAATGTATTAAAATATTTTCTGTCTTTTGGTAAACAATTTTTAAAATTTTAATAACAAAATACAAATACGCCTCATAGAATGACTCCTACAGAAACAATCTATATATATATATATATATATATATATATATATATATATATATATATATATATATATATATATATATATATATATAGAGTGTTTCTGTAGGAGTCATTCTATGAGACGTATTTGTATTTTGTTATTAAAATTTTAAAAATTGTTTACCAAAAGAAAGGAAATATCTTAAATCTAAGCAGTTAGTAGTAAAAAAAAAATAAATATTGATGGTGAGATAACTAAAATTGAGGGAACCTCAATGAAAATCAACAGCGGTAAATACCTTTCAGCAATCTGGGTGAGAAACTCGAAAAACTATAGCGTTCACCACCAAAAATTAACAGTCTTTAGAAGTCTAAAGTTCACCAAAGTTCTCGAATACCACTCGCGTATTCCGATCCGGCACTTGTTCCATCAGTGAGCTCGATAAGGCTGTAGATATTTTTGTTTACTTACTTGTATTCTTTATTGTCGAAAGTTTGGTTACATTTAAGAGATATGGTAAAAAAGTATTAGATTTTTTTATATTTCATGCCTGTATTATAGACAATATTTATTTAGGTAAATAAAATAAGAAGCATAGGTTGTTTTAAATTTATTATTGTTTAATTTCAACTTGAATTATTAAACCATATTATTGTTTGTTAGGAAGTATAAGGTTTTTTGTTTTAATTAACCACAAATTGTTGTTCATTTTAATTTATACCACACTATAATTATGTACCTGGGAAAAATTATATAATTTTAATATAATTAATTAATAGTTTATAGTGATGTCTTTAGTTGCTATTACAAACCTCTAGTCATTCGTTGAAATGTATTTGTATTTTGTTATTAAAATTTTAAAAATGGTTCACCAAAAGACGAAATAAAATTTAAATAAGTATTTTTCTAGTTACTAATGAGTGTTTTTCTCAAATTTTTCAACATACTACAGTCTTATGGCAAACTGCGAAGGATGTGGTGGTTAGAAACTTTTAAAAGGTGTAAGAAAATATCTAAAATCTAAGTACTTAGTAGTAAAAAAAATAAATATCGATGGTGAGATAAGTAATAGTAAGGAAACCTCAATGAAAATCAACAGAAGTAAATACCTTTAAGCAATCTGGTTGAGAAACTCGAAAAACCTGTAGTGTTCACCACCAAAAATTAACAATTCTTTAGAAGTCTCGCCATTCAACAAAAGTTCTAATTATTTCAAACTTAATATAATAAACATTTTCTTTAACAACATAACACTATTTCAAATTCAGGTTCATTAATGAATTTAAATAATGGTTGAGAGTGCGATGTTCTCAAAATTTCATGGTAAACTGAGGACGTGATCGTTAAAAGCTCTTGGAAGGCGCAGGAAAATATCCAAGCAGTTAGTAATAAAAAAATTAAATGTTGGTGATGAGATAACTGAAACCGAGAGAACCTCAATAAATATTAACCGTAATAAATACCTTAAAGCAATCTGGTTGAGATGTATTTGTATTTCGTTGTTAAAATTTTAAAAATGTTTGGCAAAAGACGAAATAAAATTTAAATTATTATGTTTCTAGTTATTAATTAGTGTTTTTCTCAGATATTTCAACATACTACAGTTTCATGGCAAACTGCGAAGGACGTGATCATTAGAAACTCTTAAAAGGTGTAAGAAAATATCTTAAATCTAAACAGTTAGTAGTAAAAAAAAATAAATCTTGATGGTGAGATAACTAAAATTGAGGGAACCTCAATGAAAATCAACAGTAGTAAATACCTTTAAGCAATCTTGGTAAGAAACTCGAAAAATCTAGAGTGTTGACCACCAAAAATTAACTGTAATTTAGTCTCAACTTCTCCAATATAGCACTTGCTGCAACGGCGGCAATGAACTTTTGTTTTTTTTTTGTTTAAACTCAATTTGGATTATTAAACCGCAGTAATTTTTGCTACGAAATATAAAGTTATTTATAGGTACTTAAAGCTTTATATTTCTAATTATTTCAGAGTTAATATAACAAACATTTTCTTCTGGAAAGTTTATAAGAATTTATTAACTATCAACTTCAACAAAATAACACGATTTGCATGCATTTAAATAGTGGTTGAGAGTGCCAAACTGAAAAGGACATGATCGTTAGAAACTCTGGGAAGGGGCAGGAAAATATCTAAGCAGTAAAAAAATTAAATGTTGGTGATGAGATAACTGAAATCGAGAGAACCTCAATGAATATTAACCGTAATAAATACCTTAAAGCAATCTGGTGAGATGTTGAAATTTTAAAAATTGTTCGCAAAAGATGAAATAAAATTTAAATTATTATTTTTCTAGTTACTAATGAGTGTTTTTCTCAAATTTTCCAACATACTATACATTCATGGCAAGATGGGAGAGATGTGATCGTTAGAAACTTTTAAAAGGTATAAGAAAATATCTAAAATCTAAGCATTAGTAGTAAAAAAATAAATATTGAAGAGGAGATAAGTAAAATTAAGGGAACCTCAATGAAAATCAACAGTAGGAAATACCTTTCAGCAATCTGGGTGAGAAACTCGAAAAACCTATAGTGTTCACCACCAAAAATTAACAGTTCTTTAGAAGTCTCAAGTTCACCAAAGTTCTCCCACACCAGTCGCGTATTCCGATAGAGCAACAGAGGAAATGAGCTCGATAAGATATTTTTGTTTACTTATTTACATTCTTTATTGTCAAAAGTTTAGTTACATTAGAGAGAGATATGTTAAAAAAGTATTAGAATTGTTTTATATTTCTTGCATGTTTCATGCTTGTGTTATAAGTTCTTTTTTGTTTAATTTCAACTTCGATTATTAAACCATATTATTGTTTATTAGAGAGTATAAGATTATTTGGAAAACTAAGGATTCTTAATGGTAGCTACACTTATGACTGTATGTTTAATAACTATTTGTTTTAATTGATCACAAATTGTTTTCCATTTTGATCTAGACCATTCCATAAATATGTATCTGGGAAAAATTATATCATTTTAATTAATGAATAATTTATATATCAAACCTCTAGTCATTCTGTGAGTTTATTTGTATTTCGTTATTAAATTTTAAAAAATTGTTCACCAAAAGACGAAATATAATTGAAATCGTTATTTTTCTAATTATTAGAGAGGGTTTTTTCTCAAATTTTTCAACCTACTACAATTTCATGGCAAACTGCGAAGGACGTGATCGTTAGAAACTGTTAAAAAATCTTGTAAGAAAATATCTAAAATCTAAGCAATTAGTAATAAAAAAAATTAAATATTGATGGTGAGATAACTAAAATTGAGGCAACCTCAATGCAAATCAACAGTGGTAAATACCTTTCAGCAATCTGGGTGAGAAACTCGAAAAACCTATAGTGTTCACCACCAAAAATTAACAGTTCTTGAGAAGTCTCAAGTTCACCAAAGTTCTCGAACCGCGTATTCCGATAGAGCAACAGAGGAAATGAGCTCGATAAGGCTTAGACATTTTTGCTTACTTATTTATATTCTTTAGTGTCAAAAGTTTAGTTACATTAGAGATATGTTAAACAAGTATTAAAATTTTTTTATATTCCTTGCATGTTTCATGCTGGTGTTAACGAATATATTTATTTAGGTTAATAAAATTAAAAAATACCTCGCTTTAAGTTTTTTTTTGCTTAATTTCAACTTGGATTATTAAACCATATTATTGTTTGTTAGGGAGTATAAGATTATTTGGTAAACTAAGGGTTCTTAATGGTAGCGACACTTATTACTGTATGTTTAATAACTATTTGTTTCAATTGGTCACAAATTGTTTACCATTTTGATCTAGACCATTCCATAAATATGTATCTAGGAAATATTATATCATTTTAATTAATTAATAATTTATATATCAAACCTCTAGTC
The DNA here is from genome assembly GCA_030620095.1 of Kuschelorhynchus macadamiae. Lineage (NCBI taxonomy): Eukaryota > Metazoa > Arthropoda > Insecta > Coleoptera > Curculionidae > Kuschelorhynchus > Kuschelorhynchus macadamiae. The sequence goes on from JAUTXW010001077.1 coordinate 1,178,446, forward strand.
ATTCTATGAGATGTATTTGCAACTCGAAAAACCCATAGTGTTCACCACCAAAAATTAACAGTTCTTGAGAAGTTTCAAGTTCACAAAAGTTCTTTAAATATTGATGGTGAGATAACTAAAAAAGCAGAGGAAATGAGCTCGATAAGGCTTAAATATTTTTGTTTACTTATTTCTATACTTTATTGTCAAAAGTTTAGTTACATTAGAGATATGTTAAACAAGTATTAGAATTTTTTTATATTTCTTGCATGTTTCATGCTTGTGTTAACGAAAATATTTATTTAGATAAATAAAATTAAAAAATACTTTGCTTTAAGTTTTCTTTTGTTTAATTTTAACTTGGATTATTAAACCAAATTATTGTTTGTTAGGGAGTATAAGATTATTTGGTAAACTAAGGGTTCTTAATGGTAGCTACACTTATGACTGTATGTTTAATAACTATTTGTTTTAATTGGTCACAAATTGTTTTCCATTTTGATCTAGACCATTTTCATAAATATGAACAAACTCTAGTCATTCTATGAGATGTATTTGTATTTCGTTACTAAATTTTAAAAAATTGTTCACCAAAAGTCGAAATAAAATTGAAATCATTATTTTTCTAATTATTAGAGAGGGTTTTTTCTCAAATTTTTCAACCTACTACAATTTCATGGCAAACTGCGAAGGACGTGATCGTTAGAAACTCTTAAAATCTTGTAAGAAAATATCTAAAATCTAAGCAATTAGTAATAAAAAAAATTAAATATTGATGGTGAGATAAGTAAAATTGAGGGAACCTCAATGAAAATCAACAGTGGTAAATACCTTTCAGCAATCTGGGTGAGAAAAAACTATAGTGTTCACCACCAAAAATTAACAGTTCTTTAGAAGTCTCGAGTTCACCAAAGTTCTCGAACACCAGTCGCGTGCTCCGATATAGCACTTGTTGCAAGCAACAGCGGCAATGAGCTCGGTCAGGCACTGAGTGCTGCTCTCTCAAGTGGCGTACGGTGGTTCCGACGCGGCCTTAGTCTCCCTAAAAAATTGCTGCTGGCGGGGAATGCATACGGCGCGAGTGATGCAGCAGCGCGACCGACAGGTGAGTGCACCTGCGGCCGTCCACCGCCGCCGTCGCCGGATGCTGCGAAGCGTGGCCGACGAAGAGGCGCTCTGGAGTCGCAAATGAGCGACGGGCCAGATGCACCGTAATTGACCAATGGTGTCTTCTCCTTCGACATTGCCTCTCCGGTAAATTACGTTGCAATTTCAAGTGGGCTAATAAAATTTACATTTTTTTTAATGTTTGTTTCTTAACCATAATAACTGAAGTTGCTTCAAATAATAATTTACCTAAATAATAAAATATAAAGCTTTTTACTTACGTGTTTACAAAAAATGTCAACATTTTAAGGAATCATGTGTACAGGGTGTCCGGATTGGCTTGCAAAAGCAGGGTATCTCGCTTATTTTTAAAGATAGAACCTTGCGGTTTTCACGAACCTGAGCTAATTTTTTGTGAAACTCATGAAGCCGTAAACAAAATTTTCATAGCCTTCTTCGTTTATGAGATACAGGGCGAAATAAAAAATTTTGCATTATGGGACCCCCTTCGTATCTCGGTTATCCTTTAACTTAACGCAAAGGGAAAAATTGCTGCCTATGCAGTTTTTTACGCTGGATCCAGTGGCGTAGTCATATTTTTCATTTGAGTTGTTATTTTTTAGATATGACCCAAAGTTGTGTTTTTTTAAATGGGACACCCTATATATTTTTCCAGAAATTGATTTGTCCTTTTAAAAGCTTCTCAAAAATATATAATAGGATGGGTCTATTTTAATAAACAACAACAAAAATCCTAATTTTTATAATTATCATCCCAAATTTTGCAGTAGGCCATGCAAAACAATGCTGTCTTTTATTTAAAGTCGTTAACAATATCTACATCCTAACAATAAATCAAAATTAATATGTAATTAAATCTATTTATCAAAATATGTATTGATAATTTCGAACCAAAAAAGTACCACCTACCTAGATTTATGTAACACAAGAACAAATCAGTAATAAATTATTATGTAACAAGCCTTTCAGCAAAAATCAACTGTCGTATAAGAACTACCGTAACGTAACCAAGGAAATCAAAAGAACTGTTCAAACTGATTTCCATTTTGTTCTATGCATGCTTCGCACAATTTTCGTATTCGTTTTACGGAATTAAGCAAAATAACGGGATGACTTTGTAAATAGCGAAAATTTTCTCTTATTGAATTTCCTAAATCTTGGACATTATCATAGTGGTCTTTGTAAATTCTATTTTCCAGATATCCCCATAGAAAGAAATCTAAAATCGACAAATCTGGGGACCTAGGGGGCCATCTTATAGGTCCATTTGTTCCGATCCATTGATTGGTAAAATTATTGTCCAGAAATAATCTCGTCATTCCAGAATTGTGTGCAGGAGCACCGTCCTGTTGAAAATAAATTTCGTTAATTTGCGCTAGAGGAACATCGTCAAGTAATTCAGGAATAGCTGCCTCTAAAATTTCTATATAGCAATTGGCTGTTAGATTTCCCTCAAATATATAAAATTTTATATGTGTTCCTAATATGAAGCAGGACACATTTAGACCAAACCTGCCCTGCTGTCTTCTGGGAAATATTTGGTGTTGATTTTCCTGGGACCAGAATCTACTATTGTGTCTATTGAGTATTCCAGAATTACTGAAATGTGCTTCGTCTGACCATATAACCTTCCTTTCAAAATCTCTAACCATACCGTATCTTTCTCGAAACCAATTGCAGAAAACTACCCGACCCTCTGCATCCCCTGGCTGTAAGTGCTGCACAAGCCTAAATTTGTATGGGTGGTATTTGTGCTTTTTAGAATTTAGTAAGCTTCTGCATTAGCCAAAACCGTAATTTCCTCAGCCTCCCGATTTTCTTTATTATATGTTTTCGTACGAGGTTTGATAAATGATCCGTGATTAAGTAAATTCTTTTCTTATCCGATAAAAAGTGGATATATTAGGTTGCCTCCTTTCTGGATATCTAAATAAAAATTAAGCAATAGTATTTCAACATACCTAAAAATTAACTATTTACCTGTTAAAATACATCTCAGAAGCCGCTTCAACATTTTCATTACTTAATATAAAACAAGCTAACATATGGTACTTTTCATAATGTTCGAAAGTTTGGTTTTCTTCCATAATAATACAAATATATTTTTACACAATAAATATGCCGCCATCTTGTAAATATTTTGCGCGAATTGCCCCCGTCGACTTTAGTTAGCTGCCAAAATTTCAAATTTTACCAAAGTCTACTTTCTGAGAAATCGATCGCCGCAGTTCGTCGTGGGACACCCTGTATATGCAACAGTTTTTCTTGAGGGAACTCCTGCACCAGGGTATAGCAGCCTGTATTATCGCACTGCAATTGACGCATTATTAGCATTTGCGAAATAAATTTGAAGAATTTTTAGTTTTTCTTCTTCGGTAAATTGCATTTTAGGTTTTATTAATTTTGTTTTCCGTAAAATTAAAAAAAATATTTTACTGCAAATAAAAGTAAGTGTTTTGTTTTTGCTGGTGACATTCCATGGGTAAAGCGATTTCATCATTTCATGGGTACCGCGATTTAAGTATGGCTGCATACGTGTGAAATTGTCATATGTGGTAACTTTAAAGTGGAACAAGTCAAAAATTACTATTCCGAATATAGACAAATTATATATTTTTGGAAAGGGGAGAATAAGAAGAATCAAAAAACGTCAAAAATATAGGGTGTAGCATTTGAAATAAAAAAATTGATGGTGATTTAGTGATTTTCCGATCGTCTTTTGTTTTTAAAATTGCCGCTATGTAAATTTTTAGGAAATTCTCTATAACTTTCGTAGGAACTATTTCTTTGTATCTTGAAAAAATAAGCCTCTTAGGGGGGTGGCAAATCATAAAAAATAACCCTGTACCGTTACCGAGTAGGGGCACTTACATGGTCAAAAAATACAAATTTTAAAAATGCCCGGTCCAAAAAGAGAAATGCACGTAGAGTAAAAACAGTCGCGTACGGTTATTGTGGCAATTTTTGGCCAATTTGTTCACTAGCGGATTTTGCAAATAATAGCATTAATTAAACTATAGTTGTGTACAGGGTGTCCGGATTTGGTTGCAAAAGCAGGGTACCTCACTTATTTTTAAAGATAGAACCCTGCGGTTTTCACGAACCTGAGCTAATTTTTTGTGAAACTCATGAAGCCGTAAACAAAATTTTCATAGCCTTCTTCGTTTATGAGATACAGAGCGAAATAGAAAATTTTGCATTTTGGGACACCCCTCGTATCTCGGTTATCCTTTAACTTAACGTAAAGGGCAAAAAATTACTACTTATGCAGTTTTTTACGCTGGATCCAATGGCGTAGTCATATTTTTCATTTGAGTTGTTATTTTTTAGATATGACCCAAAATTGTGTTTTTTTAAATGGGACACCCTGTATATTTGTCCAGAAATTGATTTGTCCTTTTAAAAGCTTCTCAAAAATATACTATGGGTCTGTTTTAATAAACAACAACAAAAATCCTAATTTTTATAATTATCATCCCAAATTTTGCAGTAGGCCATGCAAAACTTAAGTTTATTATAGTTCCACGACCCGCTATTGGTTTTTAAGCCACGCCGGTCACGTGACCCTGTAACAAACTTTACTGTAGATTATTATACTTTTTTGCTATAAGGATCCCTTGTAAATGAAAGTGGGATGGTCTAATACGAAAGAGGGATGGTCTAATACGTGGAATTGTCGATCGGGGTTGCCATATCTAACTAAAACTCTTGTTACTAGTGTAATCTGATCTGAGGCTTTGGGTATTTTAGCTTATATTTTACTATTTTGCAATAAAAGTAATTTCTTTATACTGCTTAGAAACTAATACTGGAAAAACATTACTATTCTTTATATGACTACTTGAATTTGTTTATTATCTATGGGGAATCTAACAGAGTTTTAACAAGAACATGCCAGATATTTGCTGATAGATATCCAGATAAACAGAAACCGTCACCGAACAGCGTTAAACAAATGTTGGAAAACTATCAAAAAAAATCCTCGTATGTGTAATTTAATCGCCCCGGCATGATTATTAGTTTAATAATTACTATAATTACTATATTAAATAAATAATATTTTAGTAGGTAATTGTCAAACGACAACAAATATTACGTTTCTATAGTAACCAATTGGTTTTGTTCTCGCCAGGCCTCCCCGTCATGGCCAACTAACAAGAAAACTTAGAAGCCGTCTGGTTTTATTAGAATAAAAAATGTTAAATCGCCAATAACTTAAAAACTACAAATTTTTGGAATAGAAAACTTTATACAAAGTCACCCTTATTTTAAGTGTTAAATAAGATAAAATTATAAAAATTGTAGGTTTCCATTTGAGTAACTTTTAACGATTTTTTAAAGTATATTTATGTCAGTTTTTGATCACCCTATATTTATTTATTATAAAAATATCAGCACAGGCCACTAAAGTGTACCCTTTTGGACAAGGAAGCCAACAGCAAATAAATAATAGAGACTTTGATAAGCAGATATTTAAAGTTATGTCTAGACCTGCAAACGTCATTTTTTACATAAAATTCAAAATATCTCAAAAACAGTTGAACTCAGGTATAGGATATTATAATTATAATATAATCCAAAATGTCAAAAAATACACATTTAAAATAAGTTGATGGTGATTTTCCGATCGTCTTTTGTTTTTACAATTGCCGCCATGTAAATCTTTAGGAAATTCTCTATAACTTTCGTAGGAACCATTTCTTTGTATCTTAAAAAAATAAGCCTCTCAGGGAGTGGCAAATCATAAAAAGTAACCCTGTAAATCGGGGAAATAAGCTGGTCAGAGTCGATCGTGGAGGATAAATGGGCGCTTCTTTTGGCAAAACTGTGATTTTGGTGAAACTTATAAGGCGGCAGTGGCGTCCGATAGAGGCAGTCTTTTCGAATCCCCGATAATTCAAAATACATTCTTTTTCGGATTTCCCGTCCAAAGATCTCGAATAACTTCGTTAACGCGCAATATCAGAGTGCGTGATGTCACTTAAAAAAAATAAAAAAGGAGTAAAAAAACTAAGCAACTTTGAAGACATTTTGTTCTGACGTGGGATGGCGTGAATGATCGAAACTTTGGAAATTATTTTGAATTAGAATTTTTATTAATTGAATTATTTCGATTAACACGGCAATCCGGTAAATTTTCACCACCAGGGATGCCATGTTCTGACGGTGGGCATGTTTGGGAATCGAAACGTATAAAATCATCATTTTTAGAATTTAGAAAGCTGAAATTTAATGTTTGTCTTTGAGAAATATGGCTCGTGGTAAGCGGGATGCCTTTGTAGGCTGAAGGATTAAGGTAACTTACTCCTTCCATGGCCTCTAGGTTACATCTGAGCTCAGAGAAAGTGTATTAATATTTTTTGTTTTTATATTGAGGTTAATTGGGTTAGTTTCTCTTAAGAATACATCATCGTGCAATTGCACCGTATGATGGTGATAATCCAACCGAAACGTCGTTTTTTTCGGAAATCTGAGACATTATACCATTTTGCCCTGTAGATTTATCTTTATTAGTTGTACTTGACAGAAGGGCATTTAGTTTAAATACATTTGGTGCTTCTAAGGTACCACTGTCAAAATTGTTACTTTGATTTAATCTTTTATATTCAGTGCTGCATTCGGCAGACACAAAAGGATGCTGACTAAAAGATTTATAGCTTGAAGAGCCTTATAGGTTATGGTTCAGCTCCAAGGAACTGTCATTAAAATTTTGGGAGTAGCTATTGGCTATGTCTAGTTCGAAAAAGGTTGTGAAAACACGGATTTTTTCTTAATAAATTTTATTTTTAGCGCTTTTCGTTTAGACGCTGAGTGAAAATAGAAAGTTAGTTTTTCACTTATAATCTCCCTAGTGCTTGAATTATTACCGAAAATTTTTTCAAAGTCACGAATTTTTTTCGAAAATTATCCCGAGTCGAATAATATTGTCTGATCATGTTCCTTCTTTGGATTTCCTGTGCTCACCTGACTAAGTAAGTGCATCACACACCTCTGAAAACAATTTAAAATACATTTTCCCAAAGAGCTATATAATTGTTTTAATTTCCAATTATGTTGCAAACGTCATAATTTTCATTACCTAGACACCACAGCTCTTTTGGCAATCGGTTTTTTATCTTCACCACTTAATTATAAAAATAATTCATCTAATTCTCTCTTCAATATTTCTTTGCATTTTGTAAAATTTTTTCTTTTCCCTTAAAATATTCAATTTATAAAATAGCCGAAAGCGTTCTGCTACGTTTTTAATTTAATAAAAAAAATTGGACGAAATACAAAAGTGTCTACATTCCTAGATGAAAATAAGTTTTACCGTTTTTTTTAAAGAGTTAAGCGTTATGGATAAAAAAAATATTTGTACGTTTGGCAACCCTGTAAAGTATAAAATATATTTAATGTAGGAAGAGATAAAAGAATTTTGACATGTTTCACCGTTTTTTTTTCAACTACCATGTATATTTGAAAAAATGTTTTTATAAAAAAAAGATAGTACTTCTTATTTTTTTTTTGTATATAATAATCGTTTCTTGAATCTTTTTTTGTTTTCAGAGGGCTGCCTCATAATTTTAGAGCTACCTTGTACATAATGAAAAAATATTTTATGTGCAAAAAATAAAATAAATCTGTAGTATGAATGTTATCGGTTTGTGCGTTCTCAAAATACGAATTTTTTACATTATTACACCATTTACACCCCTTAAAAATATCAAAGATCTACGTCCATCTTCGACCCAGACTATTTTTGGTGTAAATTTAAAATAGATTAGTTTGGTTGTTTAATGGCGACAGATGATGATTATCAGTCACTATAAGCATAATAGCCCGCAACAACTTTAGAAATTACAAAAAGCGGCGATTCATATTCCCAATACCTATTCTCAAAAATTAAATTAAAACAGCTGTTGTATCTCCCGCTTACCGGAAAATGCCACTACTCCGAACCGGATTGTTTTTAACACCTCGTCCGAACTATACTACTACTACTTTACCAGCCTTTACTAAACGTACTGTAAGAAGTAAACATTGCTTATTATTAAATAAAAGAGACAAATAACTGGATAATTAAAACATACATATAGGTACATACCTTTAAATCTCCACGCCATCTATTTATTTCCTATATAAAATACTAGCTATAACTTTATTTGGACAGCATTCTTGATATTTCTATAGTTTTCAGGATGTATATCCATTTTCACCGCAGCTCACACTGCTCACAGCATTCAAGATAGATAGATCAACAGGTATTTCCAAATTTTGGAGGCATTCCGAATTAAAAACAACGCGGCCCTGTCAAACTGCTTATTATGACATGTCAATCAAAGGTAGGCAGCTGGCAGAGCAAGGCCAACTTGAAAAAGTGATTAATTGAATGGCAAATGGAAAAAATAATGCATTTCCTTGTCTAAGACATTTTTACTTGAAACTAGATTTTACCCAGTTTTTCGACTTAATTTTGCGTCTAGTAAAAGATAGAATTTTTGTCTCAAGGATTTGGTGCACGCTACAATTGAAAAATTTCTCAAAATTCACCCCTAACCCTGATTGAGCTGATTTTCTCACCAGTCTCTAGATGAAATAAAAATGTTTCTTTGCGTATTTACTTGATTCGTCTAGGATCTGCCGTGCATATGCTACATCCCCAAATAATTTTATTCTTCGAATATTTCCTTTGGAAACGATTCCACCGAATAAAATTATACGGAGATGAAAATACCAGCCCTTAGTTTGATAGTATTTATGCTGGCCATGTAATTAGGGTTGCCAACTCTGGAGAAGTGCAAAGGAGGACAAAGGGATATCATATATCTCCATAGACTATTCATGCGAAAGTTGTGAAAAATAATAAATAATAAAATCAAAACAAATTAACAATAAATAGAAGAAAATGATACCTATACCGGAGTTCCGAAGCAGTAATTTTATTTAAGTAAGTATGTAGAGATGGACATAAAAAATTGTGGACATGAAAAATGTACAAGAAATGGTAGAAAATATATACCAAATAAATATGAAGAAACAGTATTGTTAAAAAATCGGCACTTGGCAGTGGAGGCTATTCAGGTGAAGTAGGTGAAGTGCTACTTCACCAGGAAAAATAAACAAGCAAACATCTAACTATATTTATCATATATCTCTTAAAATTTAAGTTTTTACATTCATTTATTCACCTTATTGGCAAAAAATAAACTGTACATCTCGAAAAAATATTTTATTTAAGGGTTGGCCGCATGTCTTTTTAAAACTTTCAATCGAAGATTATTATAACAACTATAACAGTGGCGCAAACCGCTTCGACTTTGCTGGAGGTGCTATGTTTATTTTACGATTTTCCTACTACGTTGCCATGGCACCGCGTACGCCATGACGTCGACCGCATGGAAGATTAATGTTAACCAGCTCCATACAACGCTCCCGGTGAATTGCTAACGCAGTACACTACACCCACGTGTCGTTCAGTTTGGGGTGGTTGTTTACTTTTATTTTCGCCGGATTTGGCTGCAATCAGTTAGTTCCTTTGCAGTTTACTTGACTGTTTTGTGTTATATTTATTTATGGTGTTGTTACAACTTTATTTGTGTCGGGTTTATTAATTTACATTATTGATGAATCCGATCACGGATGTGGTTTGCATTTTGTTGGAAACTCCATTTAATCGATGGAAGAAACAAGACCAGAGTTTTAATCGTCATCCTGGTTTTCTAGTTTGTTTACTAGTTTACAATAAATATTCAGTGTGGAATAATGTGACTCGAAAACTATTCAAAACGAAATAATTAATTATTAATTGAATGCATTTCTGATTATTTAAATAATCATGTAAAAAATGAAATAACGAACACACAGTTTTTTTTCTGTGCAGGTGGATGACACCACTGATATTACGCAAACCTCCCAGTGTTCCATAATTTTATGATACGTTAATTCAAAAGGTTCAGTAGTCCAGAGATTCTTAGGATTTTATAATGTCAGCTCCGATAGAACGTCGGAGAATTTATATTCTCTATTGGATTAAATTTTGGACTAATTTGACTATAAACATAAATTAATAGGGCAATGTTACGATGGCGCAAGTGTGATGTCTGGCCATCTAAATTGCATTCAAGAAAAAAAAGAAAAAGCGCCGCAGGCTGTATTTGTCCTGATGCAGCAAAGTTTAGAAATATTTCTAAATGTCGAATTTTTTTGCAAGCCTTAGTGGTATTCCCTCATTTTTTCATCACTCAGCCAAACGAACGTATGCTCTTACATTTGCATCTACGAGGCGTATACCAAAAATTACAGAAACTCATTGGTCTTCAAATTCAAAGTTAGTAAATGTGATTGTTCAAGTTGCGTTCTTCAAAAAAAAAATCGTTTGACATTCATTTTTGCATATCCAATATAAAACGCTGTCGTGAGGTACTCTGTAAAAAAAGAAATGGACATTTTTTTTAGTGCCACGTTTGATAAAGCAAATTCTATTACAGAAATAAATCATTACAAACGTGAGCTTGCTAAGCTTTCACCTGAAGAAATTAGGGCTAAGTATAGAACCCTTTTTTATGAAATATTGGACCATATTTTAACGGAAATGACACTAAGCTTTCAAGACTCTGAAAAATTTACATTTTTATGTTTGGCAGATTCTGCTAAATTTTCGGAATATAGTTTAAATTTTCCGACTGGCCCGTTTGAAAATTTGTTACAGTTTTATAGGGAAATATTGTCAAAAAGTCAAAGACTTAAAAATTAGCTTGGTCTTATTTTTGCCAATGACAGTAATTGGAATATATCGCTGCAAGAGCAAGTGAAAAAAATTAATGAAAATAAAAGATATTTTAACCAAAGCATATAAAGTGTTTTCCCTTATTTTGACAATATCGTCGACAAGTGCTTCAGTGGAAAGAAGTTTTTCTTGCCTCAAACGTGTAAAAACTTATTTAAGAAATATAATATCTCAAAAAAGACTTACTTCTCTAGGCAATATTTCAATTCAAAAGGAATGTCTGGAGGAGATTAGGGCAACTCATCCATTTTATGAGGATGTTATAAATAAATTTGCTGCTATGAAGGATAGGAGAATTGATTTAGTATACAAAATTTAGGTAAAATATTCTTCTTGTTATCTTAGTGAAAATGTAACGTGTTTTTAACCCAGTCGAACCTTGAAATTGTGGTAAAAGTTCACTTTTTCGCATTACCAGTACAAATTTCAGGTCGTCAGATCAATTCTGATGAACGAAAATAAACCAAAGTGCCAGTGACTCAATGGTCCCGCGTCTGATTTTTTCCTAAATATGATAGTTTCCAGGATAAGTCAATGGAAAGCTATAGTTAAACTTCTACCACAGACATATCAAGCGAAAAATCTGAAAAGTGGGAAAGCACAAACTAAATTTACAATAAGCTGCCAAAAATTATTATTTTTTGATGTTTAAAAAATAAATTTAAAAAATAGCTTTCCTTCCTTTCCTGGATTAATAGAAATCTAAATAAAAACAAGATTAATCTTTGGTCTAAATAGGTATAAATAAGATAAAAAGTATAAAATGTTTTTACATTTGCGAGCGACATGTGATGTATTGTTTGATAAATCACTGTCCTGCACAGCCAGGCCGGGCGTGCGGCGCCTCTGATTACAGGGCCAGCTAGCCTATTAGAAAAATAGATCCTGCAATTTAGAGTTTAACCGAAACACCTCTCGTAACAAATTCCACTACGCACTGATATATTTCACTTTTTGTAATAAACGAGAGTAATTATAAGTACATAGGTAAAGCCCTTTTTAATAGAACTTTTCCTGTAATGAATTTAAAAGGTTCAAAACACATTACGTGATTTAAAAATGTATCCAATTACCTAACTAACTCCTTTAATTTTCTTATAAAAAGTCAAGCTATACCAGTGGCGGCTGGTGGTGAATTATATTGGGGGGTCAATAACAAATTTAAAAATAGGCATACTCAAAATAAAAATCTTATCTTTAAATTGAGCTTTAAATTCTCTTGAAGTTCAGGTTTACTCTCCGTTCTTTAGAATTGGAAAAATGCTGAATGACACGTTCGTTAAAATTGACCATTGACCAAATGACCCTATGGAAGAGCCGCCACTGAGCTATACTATCTTATATATTTAAGAGCATCATTATACAAAATATAAAAAGTATATCAATGTTCATTACTTTTAATTTTGATTTGTTTGAATTATATGAAATTTATAATGTCAGAACTTTAAGGCTGACAAATAGAGTACCTGTGGAGGACGGAGGACATATTAGTTTAAAGGAGGACTATCCCCCCTCCCAGCTGGAGGACGGTTGGCAACCCTAAAGGTAATGATTTCACAAGGTGTGCCTAGGCAAAGTCAGTATATGTTTACTTATTATTATAGATCGTAATGCAATTACTTTTTACCAATGATAGTTTTAAAATTTGGTAACCTTTTAAATAATTTTTAAAATAAACTTATTCCTTACATAGAATTTAAATTTTTATAAAAAATGTTGGTTAAACATACTAAAAAAAGATGCCTTACCTAAAAAAACATTTTGCCCACCCTTGGCAACGATCCTGAGTGTACTTTGTTATAATAAGAGTCAGCAGTTGGCTTTGTTAAAAGATTTAAGGATCGAATAAAATATCAAAAGCCCTTTGAATTGTCCCCATCAAGATAAAATTCATATCCTTGGCACAACAATTAATTCATTTAATCAAGTTCTAAACTACTGGTTCAAAATATGTTAAAATGCACAGCTACCAAAATATATTGTAGACTATAAAGTATATCCTTACAATAGAGGGTGTCCCGATTAGGAGCCCAAGACGTCTAGGTTAGTTCTATGTAGCATATAATACAAGTTTGTTTATTTTACATCCCCAGAAGCCGCAGCTGGATACGCGAGGGGTGGGGGAACGCTTTGGGTGACCTTAGAGAATCAAAGAAAAGAACTTGATCTGAGCTTTGTTTTGAAAATCTTGAATAGCTTATTGATTTATCTGCTTTACTGGAAGGTATGCATTTTCATATCTCTACCAGTTTCTTTATAGAAAAAAGGAGTAACTGTATAATAAATAAATAAAGTTGTTTACAAATCTTATTCAATTTTTGTAGCAATGGACTTCGGTTATCCTACATAGAAACACATTACATATAAAATAATATTTATTTTAAAAACATAACAAATAGGTACATATGGTATAAATGCAACATTAATAATGTTTTATTCTTAACTTAAAAAAACATATATAAAGATTAAACTACTCCGAATCGTCATCAAATACTTTCTTGTCTGGTAATTGATCAAACCGCTCTTGAGTTTTTTTCCATATCGTTTGTTTAGCTGTATTTGCTAGATCTGGTACACTTGTTTCAGTTACCGCTCCCATTCCAGAAGTCCCAACGTTTGATACCAATTTCACCTAAATCATTTATGATATGATTACATTGCAATTAAAATTTCTACATAACACAGTTAAAAAATATGAAATTAAAATTACAAACTAATAGTTTAAAACATACAAGGTCCGGCAATAAGATTGAATGGTTTGCCTGTTAGAAAAAGAAATTCATTTATTCTAAACATGATCAAAGACTTATTTTTTTCCACCAAAATTTTAGAAAAAAAAATACAAACAGAAAAAATATTTACTGTTAAGTCAAAGGTGGCTTAAGATTCAGTGGCTACGTTTTAAAAAAGGTGACCCCTTTGTAATTTTTCATAAATATTCAAATGATAAAGCTGACATTTTTCAAGTGGATTTAAAAAAAAGGAAATTCAATTATTATTAATAATTTAGATATATTGTATCCTAATGATAATTAAAAAAGATTTAACTTCAACTTATTAATTACATACCACCCAAATACCACGAATTTTATAACCGAATCAAAACATCCAATCTTGTTTCAGATGAAATTTACATAGCAGATGACAACTTGATATGATATTTCTAATCAATATAATAATTATAACAGTTAAGAATTTATATTTTAAGATACTTTTGTAGATTTTAGTAAAACTTTTTTCATCAACGGCCTTTATTTTGTTTTTACGTATCTTAAACCCAAATGCTGCGGGTTGGGATAGACTCTCATTAAAGGTTTTTCGAGCTCTAACGAATAATACTTTAGAGATATTGGTTGAGGTGATAAACCTGTCCTTCACTCGCGGAATCTTTCCCCCATGCCTAAAGAAGGCTGTTGTCATTCCAGTCTACAAGGGTAGGGATAGTCAAAGTCCATCTAATTTTCGACCCATCTCATTGCTGCCGACATTAGCAGAGATGGTGGAGAAACTTGTTAAAGTGAGAATGGTGTCATTTCTGAATAAGCACAACCTAATGAGCACTCAGCAGTTTGGTTTCCAGGCCTCTAAGAGCACAGGGGATGCTATATTTCAGTTTTTGGAACATCTTTATATTGGCCTAAACTAACTAAAGGAGATATCGCCTCAGCGGTGTTCTGTGACCTTTCAAAAGCCTTTGATTGTGTGGATCACTGGAATACTTATGTGGAAATTGGAAAAATATGGCTTTAGAGGCAAGGCACTGGAGTGGTTTCACTCATATCTAACAGATCGAGCCCAGAGTGTCTTGTTCAACAATGGTAACTCACAGGATCTAAACATTAATGCTGGAGTGCCACAGGGATCTGTGCTTGGGCCTCTACTCTTTTTAATATACCTCAATGACCTTTCTCATCTGCAGATCCATGGTGATTTTACTATTTTTGCTGACGATACCACTATTCTTTGGCGTGACTCTGATGTTACTGTTCATCAGGAACAAATAACTAGTGACTTACATAGGATAAAACAGTGGTGCGATGCTAATGTATTGTCTTTTAATATTTCCAAAACTAAAATATTAAATTTTAGGTGTGTGACTAATGACATTTACTTGGAAAATGCAATTATTGTTAGGCCTGGCGAATGTAAGTTTATAGGTATTGTAATTGATAACTCACTAAAATTTGATAAACATATATGTGACCTTTGCAAGAAGTTATCATCAGGTTGCTGTGCTTTGAGGGTTATTTCAAATAATTTGGATTTTACAGTAGCACGTAGTGCTTACTTTGGATTAATTGTTCTTGTTCCAATAATTTACTCAATGATGTGTTTTTATCACAAAACAGAGCAATACGGTATATGAGTGGAGCTAAAATGCGCGATTCTTGCCTTCCATTATTTATAAAGCACTCCATTTTGACTGTGTGTTGTATTTTTATTTTGGAGACCACTTGTTTGATGCATAAAAAATACAGGAGTGAAGTACAGTTAAACCATAATAGTTTTAATACGCGACAAATTTATCAGATGAGGTTGCCGATTCCTAAATCACAAATGATAAACAATTCCTTTGTCTACAACGGCCGGAAAATATTTAATTGTCTTCCTCTAGAATTGCGTATGTTGCAGTGCCAAAAAAAATTTAAGCAAGGAGTTAAAAACATATTACTCAGGAAGGCATATTATAACATGCAAGAATTTTTTACTGATCAGCTATTGTGATTTATAAGTAATAATTGTACACTGTTTTGTACATAGCTCAGCTCTTTGTTTGTCATACATAATTTAGTGTTTGTTTATTTGTTTGCTTATATACATTTTAAATTGTTTTTTGTTCTTATATAACCATTTTATGTATGTATTAGTAGATTTATTCATTTATTTAATAATTTAATATCTGTATTTCTTGTATGGTTGGTTGACTTTCACTTCTGTGATTTTATTTTAAATTAATACAGCATATTTGTATAACTCAATTAATTTTAAATTATTGTGCTATATAATAGTGTGAGTTTTGTGTAATGTTTTTTTTTCATTCTATCTTGTATAACATGGCTTTGTCAACGATGCATTTACCATTTTAGACATTAAAGCTGTTTTTTGACTTTGACTTTAAAAACGTTCACTGCAAAAGTGGCCTAACCAACCAAAATTTACGGAAACTATTTTTCTTTAGTGAAATGCTACACTAAATTATGAAAATATTCATAATTTGTATCAATATGTCAATGTAATTAATAAGACACCTAATTTTAATATTAAGAATCATAAAATGTGTTTAATTATTTCAGTACATACTATTTCCACAATAGGATTGCTATGGTTAGGCTACTTTTGCGCTGACGGTTTCAAATATAAGATACATTTACAAACAAGCAAAATCGGCATTTATACCAAGCTCACTGTAATATAAAAGCGAGGGCATCTTTTTTGGTCATTGGTGATTGTTGGCTGTTACTGCATACGTTTTTTTATAGTCATTTAATTTTTCTCTTTTTTTTTGATAAGAAGAAGAGATCGATTATCAGGCAAGAAAACTAATAATTAACAAAGCCAATAAACGTGCTCACAAGCAAAATAATCGATCCAGCCACATTTTCGATGACTTTCAGTCGAAAATAACTCTTTTATTTGATGTCAGATTTAAACGAATTTCGAAGAATATTGTAGATAAAATAATGGAGAATCGCTCACAAAAATTTACTAAAAAATAGGCGTATGCTTATAATATACAGGTTTAAACAAAAAGACCATAAGTTTAAGATAATCTGTAGAGTGGCGTAACAGCAAATTGTTCTAAATTAAGTTTCAATGTACAAGTCACATCTATTCTTAACATTTTCGTTTTTGGTTCAATTCAATATCTTTATTTTTCTTCTTTAACATTCCAGAAATTCGTAGCACCCAGATCCAAGGATACGCATTGGCAAACTGTGCATCAAGATATGATTCTGTTGGGGGTGGTGTAGCCATTTTTATATTTTTATGAAACAATGTTTTAAATTTAATCTAATTAACGTTAGTCCCGATTTTAATGTTGAAAAATGTTTTGAATATTGTTGTATTTATGTGAAAGATTTTAATTTAAATATAGTACTCTTATACCGCTGCCCTTCAGCCAACTTTGACACCTTTTTGGCTTCTTTGGATGGGGTTTTAAAACATTTAACCATAAATAAACCAATCATTGTGGTAGGTGATTTTAATGTAAATTTTCAAATAGCTCAAAAAATAGCAAATACCATTCCAATCCTAAGCGGGAACCTTCTCGACAATGTCAAGGATATTACATCCACAGACAAATTCTACTTTTCTCAAGTTAGTTTTAATGAGGTAAGAGATATTATAAATAGTCTTATATATATCTTATATTTGGTCTAAATATAGAGCTAATCAAATCTATTAGAAATCTTATAGTAATTCCTCTTACAAAACTTATTAACCAATGCATTAATAATAATATTTTTCCTTCAGTGCTAAAATGAGCCACTATAACTCCAGTTTTTAAAAAGGGGGATGCAGAACAACCGGAGAACTATAGACCTATATCCTTATTGCCAATTATTTCAAAAATTTATGAAAAAAGTATGTCAGTGCAGGTTGTCAATTATTTTGAAACTAACAACTTGTTCTCTCAGTGCCAATATGGTTTCAGAAAAGACAAAAACACAGTCTTGGGTATTTTGGATTTGGTTTCCTGTATTATAGACCCTTTCCATGGGTTACAGTTTGATGCAGTTCTCCTGTGCAACCTAAGTGAAGCATTTGATTGTGTCGACCATGAAATACTCTTGCGAAAAAAATATAACTTTAGCCCCGAAAGCATAGAGTTAATAAAATCATATCTACTAAACAGGAGGCAGGTGGTAAAAGTTTGCAGAGTGTCATCAAAGGAAAGTTTAATCAATATTGGAGTACTCCAAGGCTCGGTTCTTGATCCCATTCTTTTCCTCATATATATTAATGACTTACCTGACCAAGAAATACCTGGTAGGTACACTTTATTCGCGGACGATACAACAATCTCTTGTGTATCTGATGATATTGAAGGGGCGTTTGAGGCTTTAATGGTGCCACAGGAGAAGGCTGAAGAGTGGTTTAGTCTGAACAAGCTGCATCTCAATAAGGAAAAAACGATCAATATAATGTTTTCTTTCAGGGATGATGGAGGTGTGAATGAGGGAGTGGAGAGTGCTAAATTCTTAGGCGTGCATCTGGACACAAAGCTACAATGGGGCACACATATAGATAATTTAAGCAAAAAACTAAGAAGTAACATCTTTCTTCTGCGCAACCTTGTAAACAATGTGTCCAGTGAGGTTGTGCGAACTGTTTATCATGCCCTCTTTCATTCGCATATCTCGTATGCTTTGCTTGTCTAGATGTAGAGCAGTAAAGGTATTGGCTGGTCTTGAATATAGGGATAATTGCAGAGCAGCATTTATAGGTCTAAAAATTTTGACAGTGCCATCACAGTATATCTTTGAAAATTTGCTTTATGTGAAGCAGAACGAAAGCTGTTTCAGAACCCATGGAGAAGTACACAACCACAACACTAGACATAAACAAAATCTGATTACTCCCTACTGGAGGTTAAAAAGGTGTCAGAGTGGCCCTGGGTACTGGGCTATAAAGTTTTATAATGTTCTACCTGAAAATATAAAACTTTTACCTCTTAAATATTTCAAAAATAGGATTAGGGATATTTTAATAGAAAATGCATTTTATTCTTTCAATTTCTATGTTCTTGTATTTTATTATATATATTTTGTGGTAATGTAGTGATTTTAAATTTATTTAATTTATTTATATTTATATAATAATATTTAAAGATATTTATTGACATATGTAAGCATCTCTTAATATGCATTAACTTGAATAAATTGAGTATTGAGTATTGAGTATTCCAATTTTTATGTATGAAGAACTAAGGTTATTATAAAGGCGTAAGTGACAGTTTCGGCCACAAATACGATTTTCAAAAAGAAACATTACAAACATGCTTAACAAAATTTAATTATTCTTCTATAAAAACATTATAAAACCTTCAACTCAAAGCACAAAAATGACATACGCGAATTAAATAAAAACAAACAATAAAAATAAACAATAACAGTAACAAATAATTCAGTAATGGGTGTTTCCTCTACGGGCCTGAACGACAGCCTTTATAGCCTTGGCCTTTGTTGCCATTCTTCCATGAGAGTTTAACTAAACTCCTGTAAATTGTCTGGAGCAGATAACCGAGCCAGTACTTTTTTACCCAATGTTCGATCGGGTTCAAGTCTGGACTGCGGGGGGCAATTAATTTTTGGGATTTCCACCAAATCTAGATATTCTATTAATGATTCTCGCAACATGCGGTTGAGCGTGATCATGCATTAGCATAAAATGCCTCCCCATAATAGGATAGGAATAGGATTTTTTTTCCATTCATCAGGGCCCTATCTAAGTTGTTCAACCCTATGATTTCCCAGCAAATGGGGAGCGGTGGCAAGTCTTTTTGTCAGCTAACCTGCTTTTATCATTTTCTCTCTTACTTGGATCTGCCGTACGTACTCCAATCTGTATTTTACACATGTTACTCTTCAGTTGCATAAATCATTTAGTGTAAAAAAAATGATCATCTTTTCTTGAGTTTGAGTTACTACATTGAGTCCATCTGTGACATTTAAAACTCTTGCTACATAATACTGTGGCCGTACATCCTGGATTAAAGCAATTGCTCTGGTAACATCAGTCGGAGACATATCCATTTTAAAAAGTAAGAAGTAACACACATTCATTTACAAAAAATAATTTGATAGTTTTTAATAAATGTCCAGGTATGAGGTGTTTCTACGAAACTGTCACTGTCACCTTATAGCAATCTTAGTTCTTCAGCCAGAAAAATTAATAAAAATTACAAGTTTCTTTTAAAAAATACATCTATTTCAGAACAATATCTTAAACTGAAACTTAAAATGAAAATGGTATTTTCAAAAATAAAGGACTCCAGGAGAACGTCTCTCAATATAGGCCTATACCAGTCCAAAATCACATAGCGAATTGTTTTGAGAGTTGCTTCTATAGTAGGTTATATAATCTGCTGTGTGACCATGTCATCCATAAATATTCTCACTTTCATCATCATTTCATGTTTTAAATTATAAGAAACATCCAATAACAATTTTCTTTGACATGAATAGGACTTTCGATGTGGTGTATTACAATCTCCTCTGTGACAAACTGGAGAGGATGGGAGTCAGAGGACTAGCTAATAGCTGGATATAGTCGTTTCTTTTTGAACGAATTCAGACCACACAGGTAAATAACATTCATGAGATTGTGAACGCCGGCACTCCATAGGGCTCCATATTGTCACCTATTTTTTTTGCAGTTTTATAAAGGATCTTTCACAAGCATGTGAGAGCAGTAGGGGTGCATTAATATTGACAACACCAATATACTGGTGGCCGAGCAGAAAATTGGGCTATTCGGTAACAGTAGTACAGTGAGTCGTTGAAGAGATAGCTAAGTGGTGCAGAAAAAACCACTTTTGTACAGGGTGGCCATTTTATGGTGATACAGTACCTTATCTAGAAAACGGTAATAGTTACGACAAAAAGTTAAATACAAAAGTTGTTTGGATTCAATTAAATTTTCATTTTGTTTCACTTTTGCTTATACAGGGTGTTTCGTTTTGACGTGACACATGTCAACTTACCTAATTTAAATGGGATACCCTATATAATATTACATATTTCGATTCTACTGTTAATTTGCGAAAGTTTTTATAATAACATCTATATTTCAATTCTTTATCGTTTTTGAGTAAATTGAGTTTTTAGATTTTTTTATAAAAACAAATTTTTTTAAAAAAAAATTTTAACTTATAAAACTTTAATGGAACTAACTAATATCCTAAACATACATTACTAAGGGTTCAATTCTATTATAAATCTACTTTCCTATTACAAATACTTACCTTTATAGAATCCTACTCTGTATCTTATAGAACGCTAAAATTAAATTAAGTTCCATGTTCTATGTTTAGTTTGTAGATGGCGACACATGTTACTTTTTTAATTATTTTTCAAGCATGGCTTTTCAATATAAGAGAAGGTAAGGTTAGAGTAATGTTTTGGAGTTTTGTAAAAAGATGTAACACTTTTCACTGTAGTTTCGGCTTCCAAGTATTCAATAAATACGTTAAAAGTGCCTAAGTAATGTTTTATTAATATCAAATTCTACGAGTTTTCATGCTGGTCTTACCAATTAATATACAGGGTGTTAAAAATAGAGAGCAAAACAAACAGGACTTTAAATGTAAAAATCTCCTGTTTTTCAAATGGAACACCCTGTATATTTTTATTTCATCTGATTCAGCGTTCAATTACCTATCATTACTCATATATATATGTCCTATACTTAAAATGAACAGTTTCGATTTTATTAGCCGTTTTCTGATTTGACTATTTTTTTTTAATATAAGTAAACATATGAAGTGGGCTAAAATAAAAATGTCATAAACTAAGCCTTATTCTCATTTCCTTAACACAGATAGCGACTATAAATAATGTTAGAAAATACAAATAAAAGTGAAATATTATGTAATTTATGTTCTTATTATTTAATGTTTACGAAAACAAGGGAGAGACAAAAAAAATATCTTGTGCCACACGGTATAACTAATA